>CM035768.1:31653734-32366454 GCA_020466155.1 Pachypeltis micranthus
GATCAATTCTCTAGAGTGTTTACTTGCTCCTGTTAAACTCTTTGAGAGGATACACAAATCATCGCTTTATTTATTGCTTCCTGCATGTTCAGCAGCAATCTCTGCGTGGGCAACTTCCCGGGACTTCCGGACATGGTACTTTAAAGCGAGCGGATCGGGATTCGATATGTTGGGTCGGTTTGTGAATAATTGACTTCAGATAAGTTGTCAGCTTGTTCGTAAAATATGTTTCATTAACTATTGCAACTGTGAGTTATACAAATAGTTTACGTTACAACGTGCATACCGCCTTAACTGCTCTCTAGACGCCCTTAGATCGAACTCCAATGAAAGAGGCTCTCAACGTCGACCCTTATAAATCAAGTACGAGTACATGCGTGGTCGGGGAAGCTTCTTTGTGTCGTTGGTGAAGAAGAAACCCTTTCATCTTACACATTACATCAAAATTTATACTTCGCTTTACATAACCTGACGTCACGGCTTCCTACAAGATGGTTATTGGGGGAAAAAACTGGCTCCTACATTGGTGGGTTGTTGTATTAGCGTTGTACATGTCAAGTCCCAAATCCAATAAAATACCTACGAGTCAGTACCATTAAAAAAAGGGAAGATTACGAATGGAGCTCAATAAATTATGAACAGTTTTGAAGAAAACTGATTTCACCCCAGTTGTTTTATCGTCAATCCCGCTATTTTTTTCTAAGAAAAATCAGGGTGGTAATCCAATAAACTACATATACGATGAGAGTTTTATAACGCTCATCAAATAACCAGGAGCCATCCCAGAAATTTCGGAATTCAAACCATCGTATTTTCAGTTTTTGCCTGACAATCCCAAAGCGGTATACGAGATCCTCCTCAAAAATCACGTGGACAAATTCATGAATCACCTGCGCGCTAATTCAGGATACCTGTGCTTCCGTGGTGGCAAGTTTTTAATACATTTTGGCTAAACGGGTTCCAACAATTGTCACCAAACTCACACAATGTTTTTAGGTAATTAGTACCTATATGTTGATCTCAATAAATGTTCCTCTGACATTGAGCAGAGATAAAAATCAAAATGTGTTGAAAATTGAACTTTTTTATAATTTCCCGAGTAACTGCTTTACTGGATTTCATCAATCTTCCGTAGTCTTTTAGCAGCGTATAACCCACATTTTGCTCTCTGTAATTGTTCCTGTATCAGGTATTGAAGTAATTGGGTTATGTCCGCCAGTAGGCAAATTATTAATAAAGTTAACGGATCTGTTCGGTGAGTCCGTCTCCTCTGGCTTGTGAGTTACCGTGGGCAAGCGCTTTCGATGTAAAGACATTAGGTATGGATTAGGTATGGGAAACCCTACTTCATCCATATTAACTGATATATTTATACAGCATTACGAAGAAACTCACATTCAGACCTTAATGACAAAACACGATATCAAACACTACGCCCGATATGTGGATGATATCATCTGCATATTAAGCCGTGATAGCACTGACGATATATTAAAGGACTTAAACAACATCCGCCATAGCATCCAATATGACATGGACAAAGAACAAAATAAAACTCTTAATTACTTGAACCTGAAAATCACACGGTTTGACAACGAACTACAATACGACATTTTCAGAAAACCCACTGCTACCGATACGACCATACACTTTACATCAAACCACCCACAACAACATAAACTAAGTGCATTTAGACGCATGATACGGAGACTAAAAACTATCCCACTATCCGAACAAAATTACAAAAAAGAACTTGATACTGTCAATACTATCGCAGAAAATACACCTCAATACACCAAAAAAAAAAAAAATAAACAAATTATTAAGACAATATGACTCCAAAACACAAAATACACAGACTTTAACAAGACGCTGCACATTTACGTACACAGGACTGAAAATATACGGAATAACTAACATCCTCCGAAAGGAAGGCCCACAAATCGCACTGCGTACGAACAACACACTTAGAACCAAACTAACTGCAATGACAGACCCACTCGACCAAAGTGGGGTATATAAAATAACCTGTACTTGCAAAAAAGCATACATAGGACAGACAGGACGAAAAATACGGACCAGATATTCAGAACATATTAAATCTCTTAGTGGGAACAAAGACGATTCAAACTTTACCAACCACCTCAAGACAACTGGACATGAACCTACCAAAATACAGAACTGCACCATCATACTACATGAACGATACATAGGACGAAAACTGAACATATTAAAAAACATGGAAATTTATAATCAAAAAAACTTCAATGGACAGATCATGATTGAACAAATCAACACAAAATGCGACACCATATTCACACCACTCAAAACACTACACAAACGAAAACAACCAACTGACGGATTTACAGACCACCCTATACAAAAAAGACTTAGATTCCACAATTGACAGACCATTCAAGACGTTCCATTCACCTCTAGGGGGTTTCCCCCAGAGGTACATGACCTCCTCCCTCGCCCTTCGCCGATGCTCCATCATCCCGTTTACCTTTCTCTTCGTATATAGAAACCACGACCAACTGACTGACTCCAGCACTGGCTTAATGGCCAGACGATGATGTCTTTACATCGTAAGCGCTTGCCCACAGTAACTCACCAGCCAGAGGAGACGGACTCACCGAACAGATACGTTAACTTTAGTATTTCTGTATCTATCTGTTGAACGGATAAATAAGCCATAATGCTCGGAAAAACGATTTGTCGAATATTAATTTTTCGGTTTTCCAATTTCCTCACGGAATACTTTTAATTAACCAGTACCTACATTTTGTTCTCCATAAATGTGTCCTATGGAAATGCGTTGAACGAAGATATAGCAGGTCATCGAATTTACGGGGGGGGGGGGGGGTAAGGATTTATCGTATTTCACTTAGTTGGTTATAAGAGAGCCCAGGAACGAGCATAATTTTACCGTTCTTTTTGCAGCTCTTGCAAAAAGTGTAAAAGTACGGACTCAAATATCGAGTGGATGAGTATCTTGTGTCTTTAAGAACATTACCTTCAATTTTCACATTCCTTTGGATGAATGAACAGCGTATAGAACATTGATGAGAGTTACCTAAGAACCTCTGCACCACCTGATAACTTGCAAGCTGTGTCGTCAATTGAATGAAGCTCTATTGATTTTCACCCACTCGAATGAAGCTTTTGGCTTTCTCAGTCTTCGGTCTACGAGTATGATACATGCAGAGCTCATCAGTGTAGACATCAACATACTAGACCAACAATGGATGAAGCACGGACGGAAGTAGTTTGATACATCGCATAATCGTTAAAAAAAAAAAGAAGCGAACCTGAGAACAAATCGCGGTAAAAGAGGTAATTGTTCTATCAGCATGGAAGGAACAGAAGTCGCCGCTTCGTCGACATCCATCAGTTCATGACCACTCGCAGCAAGGATTACGAGCTTCAAATCACAAAATATGTCAAGTAGTTACTTAATCAAACCCGAATCGATGTCAAATTTTTCCACCTCAATAACGAGGCATTTCAATATATATGAGAGCACGATTAGCCCAAGCACTTCTGATGCCATTCTTCGACTACGCCTCCCTCGCTTACAGCGATGTTAGTGCGGGGCATATCACGACGCTCCAAAGAGCTCTCAATTTTATCGTGAGATTTGTGTTTCACCTTCGGCCTGTTACCCTTGTTAACTCGTTACTTTGCGAAGCTTGGCTGGCTTAAAATCAAGGAGAGAAAGAAGCTTGCAGTGGCTACTACGCTATTTAAAATCCTCAAATACATGTATGCTCCGATAAATGAGATGTGTGGAGGTTGTACCCGCCTCACGGCACTGACCTACTTCCGCCCCATTGGGCAAACAAAGAGAGGAAAGGGACAGGGACTACTTCCAGCAACCCCTCGACCATATCTGCAAGATCCCATAAATGGGTACTAGGGATTCGCGGATACTCCGCCTTTACCCTAGTTGCCTGCAGAGGCATCCACCTGACGTGGACCTTCCCATGGTGCACCGGTTTGCACTGTGGGCTGTGCACCCCAGCAGTACTATTTCGGGGAAAAAATCCCTTAAGGCTAGAATGGTCACTAGCCCGCCCAGACTTACGGCTTCAGGAACCTCCGCCTCGGAGGGGTTTGGACTTGCCCCTCCTTGCCGGAGGAACCCAGGTCCCTGGTATGCAAGAGCCCACCACCGGTAGCGACCAGCCACCAGGCAGTGGGAACAGGCACCGCAAATTCCCGTTTTCCGTCCCCCTCAAATACAGGGAACTCAACAAATTCCTTCTCATAGTACTAATTTATCCCGCAAACCCTTGAAATCTGACGGAAGCAATTTCGGGGTTTGGGCATCAAAACCCCATGAACCGTCCTAGCTAATGGGAACAAACCAGGTCAGAAACGACAGCCCATGGACGGTTTCTGAAGGAAGGTTATGCCGTGATCTTCTCTCTCTTCTTTGTCCTGGCACGTGTTCCCGTTGAAATTATCGATATTATCTTCTGTTCCCTTCTCCCTTCCCGCTTGAAAACGGTTTTCTGGATCGGTTCGAACGAAGAGGAAGAAGACTCGACAGTCACTTCGAAGTCTCTGGCTCTTTATTTTCTTTTTTTTTTAACATGCCATAGGTAGGAGAGGACCACTAATTTTTACTTTCCGCTACCCGAAGGGAAGGAAAGTATAGTAATCGGCCCAAAAAAAAAATGTGAGTTTTCTGTAGATCTTTACGTTTTGAGGCCTACTGAGTCTAAAAAACCTAATTTCGGCGCGTGGTCCGTGTGTGTGTGTGTGTGTGTCTGTAGTTCGATTTGCGGGAGAACGGCTCATCCGATTGAGCTGGTTTTTTTTTTTTTTGTTCGTTATTTTTTGTAGACACCAAAATAAGGTTATACACAATTTCGGCCGATGGGAAGGGGGGGGGGACGAAAATGAACCAAAAACTAGGGTTTTTGGCATTTTTCTCGAAAACGGCTCTAAAAATTTTGATTAAACTTTCAAATTATCTTCTACTGATCAATACCTAACTTTTCTTCTCTATACATATCTCCATGAAAATACGGTGAACGGAGATATAGGCCTATGAACCAAAAATAGGTTTTTTACACTTTTGGGCAAAACGGCTTCAACGATTATCACCAAACTTTCAAGATGTATCCAAATAGTTAATACCTACATATTGTTCTCAATAAATGTTCCTCTGACAGTCCATTGAACAGAGATAAAAATCAAAATGTGTCGAAAATAACGTTTTTTCAAACATTTCCGTGAATTTCAGGGTAACTTATTCACCAGATGTCATAAATCCTAATGAGTGTCTTTTAGTCACCCATACCCACATTCCGTTCTGTATGTATATGTTGAACGGAGATATAAGCCAAATTAACTCAGAGAAGGAGATTTGTCGAATATTAATTTATCGGTATTCCAATTTTCTCAAAAACGGCTCTAACGATTTCGATCAAACATTCGGAGTACTCTCAGCCAACTAGTCCCTACATTTTGTTCTCCATAAATCTTCCTGTAAAAATGCGTTGAACGAAGATTAGCGCCCGCCTATGTAGGTGGTGTTCAAAATTACGGGGGCGGAAAGTTGTGTGTTGCTACGCACCAGATATTTTTTAATTCCAGTTCGTTTTTCCCTTACAGTAAACCTTGTTCTTTTTGTGGTTGTATAGGAAGCTTCTTTTCTTTTTTATATAAAAATTCCTTTTGAATGTGTCTTAATAATTTTAAAAAATTTTTTTTAAAATTTTTCTTTCCCTAAATTCTCACTAAGAATTGATTTTATTATTTTCCCTTTTCCTTCACAACGGTTATAAAAAAGATCTTCTCAAAACGTACAAGAACCAAACTTGATCCAGTCCTATTTTTTATTTCCAGAAGAAATCGTTTCATTCAACAGTTTTTTTGTTTTTGTACAGTTCTGAACGCTACTTTTTTGTTTTAAAAGAAAACCACTTACAGTAGGTGCTTTTAATACTTATATGGTTCGTTAACAGTCCGTGCGAAGTTCAGTTTACTAATGACTACAGGATAGGTGTAAGAGAGGACCTCATGATCCTTATATCATTCTGTTTTGTTAAATAAACGCCATCATTCATTCATTCGCCGATCTATCATGTTGGTAAAGTCTTTTTCATTCAAACGTTCGATTTCTTTTAAAAAGTAAAGGCTTTCAAAGACAACTTCAAGTAGATGTTGCTAATGGAATATCTCTCTCTCTCTCTCTCTCTCTCTCTCTCTCTCTCTCTCTCTCTCTCTCTCTCTCTCTCTCTCTCTCTCTCTCTCTCTCTCTCTCTCTCTCTCTCTCTCTCTCTCTCTCTCTCTCTCTCTCTCTCTCTCTCTCTCTCTCTCTCTCTCTCTCTCTCTCTCTCTCTCTCTCTCTCTCTCTCTCTCTCTCTCTCTCTCTCTCTCTCTCTCTCTCTCTCTCTCTCTCTCTCTCTCTCTCTCTCTCTCTCTCTCTCTCTCTCTCTCTCTCTCTCTCTCTCTCTCTCTCTCTCTCTCTCTCTCTCTCTCTCTCTCTCTCTCTCTCTCTCTCTCTCTCTCTCTCTCTCTCTCTCTCTCTCTCTCTCTCTCTCTCTCTCTCTCTCTCTCTCTCTCTCTCTCTCTCTCTCTCTCTCTCTCTCTCTCTCTCTCTCTCTCTCTCTCTCTCTCTCTCTCTCTCTCTCTCTCTCTCTCTCTCTCTCTATCTATCTATCTATCTATCTATCTATCTATCTATCTATCTATCTATCTATCTTTCTTTCAAGCTCTTTTTCATTCTATCTGTGTTTGTCAAATCCCTGTCAGGGATGTTGAGGTGGTTGTCTGTGCGGGGGTTTGAACATTCCGAAGGAAGAGACACTGTTATACCCTAAGTCGCTTTAAAACACCGAGATTCCACGATTCAAGGCTTCATATAACGTTACTTGTAAGAATCGGTTCATTTACTCCGCATCGACTGAGGCAATATCCGTAACAAGTGGGCGTAAACTCGAGTTATCAAGTTTTATTGCAGGAAAACGACGAGGGCGTCCAGGTCGTTTTTCACAATGATGTTAACTACCGCGCTCTTACTCCGCGGTATGATTTTTATGGGACTTTTGACAGCTTCTTAGGGCTGGAAACGTTCACCATTCGAGTTATGCGATCCAGAATGTTCGTTTCTACTTGCATACGAATATATGTGGCGAGGAAAGAGCAAATCTTTTTATTTTAACCTTATTGCTCGTATGTATTTGTCATACGAGAGGAGGGGAGATGATTTGAATTACTTTTTTTTACCTACTCAAACATCAGCATCACCGCGAAGGCAGAAGAAACGCAAGCAAAATTAGATGCAATGAAGGAGGCTTCACACATCGAACTCAAGTTGTTTTAGATTATCCTCTGCACTTCTTCTGACTTTTCCATTTACTCTGGCCCCAAAGCGCTCACTCAGCGAGCACTGATGCTGCTCGCAAATTGCCTCTGACTCTCGGTACCAAAACAAACATCGGTTAATTGTTTCAGCACTACTTTAGGAAATCGTCTTTCTGGCATCTTCAATACTTTACGTCTCTGGGGTGTAGGCTAAGGGTGAAAAAGGACAAAGGCTGTTGTCATTGAACAGTAAACGGCACTGGCGGAGTTGTTGAATACAGAACGGTAAACGAGGTTGGAGATACAAACCTGATTGTTTGGCAGGCTGAATTTGGTGGTTTTTTTGGCCTCCGAGCGTCCACGCTTGTCCCTAAGTCATGGTTACCCCGTGCACCGACCCCCTTTGGTTGGAAGCATTTGTCTCTCAGATCACGCTGCTCAGAACCCAACCCAACTCAACTCTCTCTCTCTCTTTCTCTCTCTCTCTCTCTCTCTCTCTCTCTCTTTCTTTCTTCTCTCTCTCCTTATCGCTCTCGTTCTCTCTCTCTTTCCCTTTAACTCTCTCCCTCCCCCTCCACTTAGTGTCTCACAACTAGTTCACGTGTATTTAGAGTCTCTTGTTCGCGTTTATATACTCACACTCAAACTGAAACGCTATTCTGTCAAGTATAATACGGTCCTCACTCACGCTCACCACATCCTATTTCTCAGTTTCAAGCATCTCCCTTCGTGCGCTCAACACTCATTGAAAACGGCTGAAGCGCGAAGATAATAATAATTATAATTCACCTGTTGATCAGTCTGCAGAATTTGAACAGAACGAGGTGCTTAGAGTGTAATTCAGAGAAGACAGGAAGGAAATGGTGGAACCTTCTCTTAGACAGGTGAAATTTGATCTGATTTGACGTCTTCAACAAACACTTTCAATGTTGTTGTACTATAAGCTTCCCATTGACGAACCCAACCACCATTTCGAGGATTACTTTCAGTGCCAGTGGAAGGACCAGGTGCGCTTTATTGGGTTAAGGGACAAGTGGAGTTATCAAAAGTCTGCATTGACACGAGGAATAAGAGGCTCCAGGTCATCATGTAGTGTGGTGAATTTTACTGTTAAGAATTAAGGATTCAGCTTGAACATCAAAGGGTAATTAGATGTAGTAGCGAAGGGCAAAGTTGGAGCGAAATGGGAAGTCGCAGCATAAGGGCAACTTGTGAGGTCGTGGGGATGGGGAATGAGAATCGGCCAACAGACGCGAATGAACAGAGTTTTGGAAGGAATCGAACGATCTGGAGCAGGATCGTGACTGGGTTCCTTATTACGACCTCTTCACGAACCCAAATAAACGAACACGGGGCTTATTATCAACCGATTCCTTCCAGCTGTCCTCTTTTCACGCTTTACTTATCTTCCAAGTTCTCTTTCAACTCAATAACGCCGCAAACTTGACCACAAACTGAGCACTGGAAAGGAAGAGAAGGATTCAATAGTAGCGTTCCTGTCTCCTATAAAAGTGAATTGAATGCTAATCTGACGTGTGATGCGAGAGCAAAACACTCTACTTTGGTTTCGACTTGTCGAGAAGACAGACGGTAGTAAGGGAAACTAGAGAAGTTGCCTTCGTGGAAAACGTACAATATTGCACTCTTCGATGATGGGAGGGGGGGGGGGATCTCGGTCCTCTGTTGTGTGCTTAACATCAATTCCAATATTCAGCTCTACTGATCCTCCAGCAGCATGAACGTGAACAGCAAGGAATTGAACAAAGTGGCTGTGTGGTGTAGAGATGATGGACTGGCGTGTAAACCCGACCGAAAGAAAAATAACGATCCAGTTGAATAAATCCCGTCTTTCACACTACTTGGATACCGAATGTGATGTGTGGTAGTTTTCCAGTTCAACACGCGCAGAGCGACACGTACTGGGACACGTAGATCACATTGTAGTACAGCCTTTATATCAACAAGTTAAGTTTGATGAGGCGGAAAGATGACTTTTTAAAAAGCGTTGTACCTTAATTACACATGACACAAAGAAAATTCAATGGAACAGGGCTGAGAAAAGCTGCTTGGACTGAGGCTTCACCACTCCTATTTATAAGAGTCTAAGAGAGTTTAAAACACTTACAAAGTGTTTTAGTTAATTGGACACACTTACGAAATACGACTGCAAATTTCTCGCCTCAGGTGCAGCTTCTGTTAGTTGTGTTTAGGACAAGCCAAATTATATGGGTTTTTTACCTCAGAACGTCCGCATTCAACGGTACTCACTGGCTCTACGGGAACTCATTGTTCTGCCAAACACCTTGGTCCTCAAGTCCTTTTGTTGTCCATCTCTTCAGTTATTTCCAAGTGGGACTTTCCCATCTATCTTTCCCCACCCCTCAATTCTAGATTCCTCTCCCACTAAACTGATTCACCTACGAGTTCTCACAACACACAGTCCTCTAACAGCTCTCACGATAGTCATCTCCCAACAGACACGTATTTCTCCTCTCATCGACATCTAATTCGGATTTCTCCTTCCTTCCCCGTACAACCAGTTTCACGCCTTCAGGCACCCCCCCCCTCCCTTGATGTTTGTACATCTAAGTCTTCAAATCTTGTGACATCCCAACTCGTCAAATAACAAGTTCGTGCTAAACGTAAACCCTCCTCCGAGGTTCATTTTGATCTACCCTGGTCAAAACAAGTTGATTTTCTCGTGTTTGGGTCATACCGCCGTCACCGAGTGTTAGGTCGAGTGGGAAGAATTGGATGAATCCCCCAACGTTACTTTCGGATTCGCCTTTAGGCTACGCCACTACGACCACGTAGCTCCACATTTCAACACGATGGGGCGAGGAAGAAGAGAGACTTCAAATCGTGCCTCAAAGCACGGACCCCTCTGAACCTATTAGAACCCTTCCAGTTGCTAATAATTCACGATACGCTGAAAACAAACGAAGTGCTTAAAATACTAGGGCACCGATCTATCATGTTGGTAAAGTCTTTTTCATTCAAACGTTCGATTTCTTTTAAAAAGTAAAGGCTTTCAAAGACAACTTCAAGTAGATGTTGCTAATGGAATCTCTCTCACTCACTCTCTCTCTCTCTCTCTCTCTCTCTCTCTCTCTCTCTCTCTCTCTCTCTCTCTCTCTCTCTCTCTCTCTCTCTCTCTCTCTCTCTCTCTCTCTCTCTCTCTCTCTCTCTCTCTCTCTCTCTCTCTCTCTCTCTCTCTCTCTCTCTCTCTCTCTCTCTCTCTCTCTCTCTCTCTCTCTCTCTCTCTCTCTCTCTCTCTCTCTCTCTCTCTCTCTCTCTCTCTCTCTCTCTCTCTCTCTCTCTCTCTCTCTCTCTCTCTCTCGCTCTCTCTCTCTTTCTCTCTCTCTCTCTCTCTCTCTCTCCTCTCTCTCTCTCTCTCTCTCTCTCTCTCTCTCTCTCTCTCTCTCTCTCTCTCTCTCTCTCTCTCTCTCTCTCTCTCTCTCTCTTTCTCTCTCTCTCTTTCTCTCTCTTTCTCTCTCTCTCTCTCTCTCTCTCTCTCTCTCTCTCTCTCTCTCACTCTCTCCTCTCTCTCTCTAAATACGTAAAAAAATATCGAAAGCGTTGCATCAGTTACGAAAACTACGCAATGAATTTCCTGAAAACATTAATCTCGAATGGACAAATGTGTCGAATGGATCTCTTATTATGCCTCATTTTTATTATGCTTCATCTGGGTATGCGTTTTATGGACTATACACAGCGGCTTAGCCCGAAAGTTCACATTTCAACGAATTCGGCAGTTCATTTTATTTGGAAGATACATATGCAGAATACTAGTTAAGAAACGGCCGGGGTAATTGTACAAAAAAGACGAAAGAATCGAAGGTCTGCAGTTGGTCACTCGCAATAGGGCAACTACTAGAAATGCCGAGACGTTCCGGAAGACGTCGTCGTTCGAACATAGATCGTAGTACAGTGAAGCGACCCAAGGTGTAACAAATAAGGTCGAGAACGTGTAAATAACTCTCATCAATTGATGCCGTGTATCTGGAGACGCAAATGCGTAACGATGTTGGTCAGATATTACGTTCTTCCACATTGATATTATGAAGAGAAAATATTTGTACGTAGTAAGTTAAATACTACTGGCCTTATAATTTTAATTGACTTCACTTATCCCAATTTTTTTTTTTTTTTAATTTCCACCCATGCGCAGCCGTAACCGGCCACTTGTCCCATTATAAATTATTCTCTTCGCAGAATTTTCACCGCATTATTTAATATACAAGTTGAGAAGAGGGAGACAAAGTGTGACAACTGTTTCTTGTCTCCATGAATTCTTTCGCTTCGGATTTAGTTCGAAATGTGACCGTTCCCTTTGACAATTCCAAGCAAATGAATTGAATTTTCTTCTGAAATTCGTTTTCCGCAGAACCTTTGTCTCTAGTACCACTACTTGATTATTACCGAATAATTCATTTTCTGTATTTTTCAGTCGATCATTTCAAGGACTAGAACTATTTATCAAACATAAATAGTTCTATAATATTATTGGCATGACATTTGCACGAAATAAAAAAACGCGAGATGCGTTTTCCGCATAGTGTGCGGTGGGAAACTCACAGTTGATGTTTGTAATGCTGCGAGTGTCAATTGCAAAGAAAATTAGAATAAAAAGTTGAATTGGGCACCTGATGTGAATCATAGAATGGCAGCAAGACTTTAATTCCGACCTTCGCCATCTTGTGTAGATATTAAACGGAAACTGATAAGTATTCGATGTTTTTCACGAACCTTTTGCCATTTTCTAAACCGATTCTTCTCAATTAAAGCCTTTTCTTTCTCCGTAGATGCTCTTGAACTGCTTCTAGCGGTAAATTGCTCCCTTCCAAAGCCCCCATTGATCAGTATATTGACATCAAGGAAAGATGATTCGTGGCCCTCAATGCGAGATAAATAAAGCGGTTCTCACTTAATGGAGTAATAAATCTCATTGGTACATCGACGAGGCGCTAAAAGGGAGCGAGAGGATTAGACAGCCCCAGCCTATCAGTTGCCGGCTTTTTGGTGGCCTTGCCGCCACCTTTGCGGTGATGGGATCTACTCGTAGATTCGAATGGTTGAGCTGAGAAACTCTCGGCTCCAAACACTAATTTACCGCTTCACATCGATAAACAGATTCCGCTTGCAAAAACAGCTCGAGTTTTGACCCTCCCCAATTTTATCCGCCGTTCTTACGAAAGCAAACTTTCCGAATAACGTGATGGAGGTTGTTAACGAACACAACTTCTAAGTTCCCAGCTCTTCTCGCTCCATCGTTTCCGCCCCCCGCAACCACTATCAACGAAAATATCAAAGTTTTGGAGTGAAAACGTGGTTTTTTACTGTTATCTACAGACCTGTTTAATTAATTGGACGATTTCGTTGAACCATGTTGCAAATGATAACATGTTCATTTCACGTTTAACGCGCCGTCTCCTCCCCTAGCCACCCAAAAAAATCCGTTCTGCACGTTTACGGTTGTTCCGTTGTTCGAAAGAATCGTAAATTGAAAAGAAATTGATAAGTTTACTGTACTTCAGCCTGTTGACTGGTTAGGACTTGTTAATAATTGTACTGTACCAAAACAACCTACAACTACTGGCAGTTATCAACTTACTTTCGAAGTGTTCGCTCTTACGTGGCCTGTGACACAACCGTTTCCCTCCTGTCTGCTCTCCATCCCAGTGCTGTCCGTTCAAATATCTCAACGCCGAAAATATTTGGCAGTGCAGAAGTTGAAGTAGAAAAGCCGCTCACTTGCGTGCTCTTTTCTCATCTCAATTTATTCAACGTAAAATGATTCTTCGTTGAAGAAATAGGCGATGTCTTGTGGGCTTCCGTTGGGTAGATGTGTAATACGGCATCGAATTTACGTCGTATCGCAAGCTCGCCAGATGCTTAAACCCATTTTTTGATTTTATGAGAGATATTTTAAAAAATAACGTCGGAGGGAATTGTCTGTTCTTTGCTGTTCACAGCTGCGTGTAATGGATGTTGGGTGGGTTTGGTAATATTTTGTTACTAAACCTCCTTGAGTGATTCAGAACTACTCGATTTAATGTTTTCACGCCACGTCTTTGTCACAGAACTCTTACAAAATATCTTTTGGGTAGCTACTCGGAACTTACGGGAACCTTGACAAATTCCACGATATGCTATATACTGCAGCGTGCAATGGAGGGAGAGGTGTACTTTAATAATGCAAGAGAGAACTGTATTGATAGGAAATGAAAACGGCTCCTTAAACGTTCACTTGAGATACACGACAGAGATAAAGAGTTCGAAGTGAAGTAACTGAGAGACAGAGTTCAAGCGACACATACGGGCATGAATCTGTTGATACTTGAACTGTGTGTGTTTTAGGGCTGATGTACGTTGTCGGCTACGGAAACACTTGTGTTCAGCAGAACTCATAATATTGAAAGAAGAACCTCCAGGTCTCAGATCAGAAGGTTTGATCCGGTTTCGAGTCGCAGAAATTGCTTACAAATTTACCTTGAGCTGAGCCGAACAATAATCTAAATAAGCCCGAGTTCAGTGAACATCAGCTTGAATAGGTCACACCACATCGATGAGAGATTTGTTCGGTCATCAAGTTTCCCATTTCACTACTCGAATCTGTTGTCAGAACCCATTACCAGCGTATTGAAACATGCCGGCGTAAATTATTCTCTCATCAGCGCGCTTGTTCAAATCAATCTCTCAAAAAGCCGGAATGCAAGCCGGTATATTGTTACAGATAACCTTCTGCAGCGAGTTAATGAAAGAATGTGAGGATATCGTCGTTTGGTCATTGACACCGTTCAATAAACGATCCCTCAACTTTCGCAAAGCGTCGACGCTAACGGGAGGAGTTGACTCGGTTGGAGTTGGAATTCTGACTCATTTCGTAATCATGTTTTTGGCATAGTTCTGAAATTGAGTGTGAAGCGTCTTGTGATGCTTTTTGACTGAAAAGAACTTCGGCCACCCAAAACTCGTAAAATTCACCACACTCTACAACGCAACAGGTGTTCTTTTTACTTACGTTTCCTACCGGCAAACTTAAACGTTGCTGAACGAGGAACGACAAAAAAGGGGTTTATAGTGGATTTCAGGATCAGATGAACCACCACCATCAGTATCAATGTTGACGCGGATTGGAAGAGTCTACAAAAATGTAAAAAGAAGATTAATGACCAAAAGATAATGCTAACTCATTTGCGTGTCTCCCTCGCAACAACGCCAGGCCCCACACAGCTCGTGTGCTTTTGGACGTGCTTGAGTTCTTAATATATGCACGAGCAAGTTACCAAATTATCCTTCCAGTCACCCTCGAGTAGATTGAAATGTTTTCACGGGTCTCTTCAAAACGAAGTCTTTTTTTTTTTTTTTTTTTTTATCTCACCCAAAATGAAGAAACATTATAAACAAAGAACGATCGCAGGTTTGGACGAAATGGCAAACTCATTCCGCGCATTGTGCGAAAGAAAAGCGACGGTGTCTCGAGGACGCTGTCCAAATACGAGAATTTCAGTTGTTAACGTTTCTTCAGCTGCGATAAACTTGGGATAAATTCTGCCGGCTTAAACGGGGCGTGAAATGGAGAGGCTCCCAGAAATGCGTGGAACGAGGGTGGCAGATAAGACTCCAGTGCACATTTATGGCACTAACGCCAAGGAACGGAAAAGGAAATGCTTCGAAGCGATAAATATGAAGAGTTACCGCTGAGGGGTCGTATCGGAAGAATTGAAACGCCGCGAATATTGAATATTGTGATGGTTATTTGAGCAACGACCCTTGGCTGTAAAAATGTTTAGCCGGCGTCAGAAGAACGCAGACAAGCTACTGAATTTCCATTTATTCGAATATTGAATATTGTGCTGTTTATTTGAACACCCTCCTTTAGCTAAAGCCAGAAGAAAGCAGCCCGGACACCGAAATTATGTTTCAAAGGCTCCTCACACTTCTTAGTTAACACATAAACACAAATACGAGCAAATGAAAATATCAACTCTCACTATTCTTAGCCCTGCGTAGTAGAAAGAAGAATAATGTCCAGGGCAGCAGGGGGTGGTAGCATCTAAACTTCTCATGGATAGATATGTATACTGAAAAGATATCTGCTGCGAGGCGTCACACAACGAGTAATTTATGAAGTTTCCCTCGAATCATAGCAATGTCAGCCTGGATACCCGCGACACTGTCGTAGATCCGGGGCTCGGGAAAATTGTACACCCTTGCATTCCTCGCTCGACAACGGCGTTCCTCAAACTCGGCAAAGCTATATTCAAGCTCGTTGGATGTCGCGTTCTCAAACATGACCACGTGATTCGGCAAGATGTCACTACTCAGTAACCTGGCCAAGATTTTAGAAAAGTATGCTAAATCCCAAATTGTTCACCACTTGAATGGTAACAGTTCGCTGTCAGTCTTTCAATTTGGATTTGTTGAAGGCAATTGCTAGCCTTAACTAAAAAATTGCTTAGGAGATGGACTCGGGAGGTGAAGTAATAGCCGTCTTTCGACTCCATATCTCACGAGGTGTTGGTGGCTAGTCTGTCTGATTATAGGTTCAAGTCGTGTGCTCTGCATTGGATAAAAAGGTATTTAAGTGAGCGGCCCGGTTTAAGGAAGTCGTGAGCCTCTCAGAAGCTCTGAACTTTGGGGTTCCTTCAGGAAACCAGTATTTCTGATATTTTTGGAAAGCAATACGCGATTGAAAATCGATGGAGAGTTCCTAGATATGGAACTCTAGGATATAGAAAAGTAGAGACAGGATTGAATATTGTAAAAACCTGGTTGGACGAGAATGGTCTCACACTAAACGTGAAAAAAACTTAATTCAGTACCCAATTCGTCTACAAGGCCACTCGGTAGCATAATACCCGTTCATTAACCATGTTGTGCTTCGCATTTGAGCGATCGTTGTCCTAGGATAGAGAAAATTTAATCTATCAGATATTTGGGTGTATTGATCAGTGCTTGAAATGGGATGTCCATATTAACAACGCGGTTTCAAGGGCTGATTTATGTATTTGCTCGTTTGCAGAATTTTCACCGATTTGAGGACAGTTCATTTTGCCGTGGGACAATCCATCCTGCAATATGATATTGTAAGGTGGGGTTTAGCTGTAAAAATAACTATGCTGCTACTTATCACGATTCAGTGCTCGTTCGAGTTCTAAAAAACCTACTTTGTCGAACGCATACTGCTTCACTGTTCATTGTTTTTAAAGGCGTCTCTTTCGAAAATTAAGGAAGAAAAGAAAATTATCTCAACTAGCCATGCAAAATGTACCAGAGCGCAGGATGAATTGATTTGCCAAATTCTAAAATGTAGTACCAGCTTCTACCGACGGAAGCACAATTCGGTGGGGTCAAGGGTTTTCGATACTCTTCCAACGAGTCTCAGACATTCAACGGTTGAGGCTAATCAGAAGTCGCTAATTACCACACACTTCATATTGATTAATGTTAAACCCTACTAGCTATATAGTACCTATTTAGTGATAATAATAATGGTCCCAATAACATTTTGGTTTACTATTCATTCTAATTCTACGCTATGTTTTCGGTCACGAAAAGATTTTTTACAACCCCCCTCAAAATTTGATACATTACGTTTCAAGACATGGGGATCCCACATCTGCAATGTCCGTCCGCCGTCCCCCGTCAAAGTCAACTAATTGAAAGAACTCGCGGGAACTACAGCGGAAGTCAACGTTTCGTCGTTAGTACTCCCTCCCTCCCTCCCATCACATCAAAACCACCCGCCCGCAGAACTCGCAACGTCGTGCCAATTGCCTTCAGGCGTTTATGGGGGAACATTTAGTTGTTGCGGTTACATTGTAGTCAGGTCATGTTTCGTATGGTTTACTAGAATTTTTCGCTGCTGAATCGAATGGGATGGGTCTCGGAGCAGTAATACTAGGTCAAGCTGTTTATGAGAATAATAAACCGTTGTGTAATAATTGGCAGAGTTTTTTTCTTGATGAGGTAGCAGAGGTTATTCAACAATATATTTGTTGACTCCTCTCTCTATGCGCAGTTTTCAACCTTTCAGAGACACATTACATTTATAATTTAACTACGATTTCATTCGATTATTGTGCATATTTATTTTGCTCTCAAGATTGAATAAAATAAATAATAAACGCATTTTGAGACGTTAGAATTATGTTGTCAGGGAGAGCTTTAATGCAGGCAAGATCACAGGCAGGCTGTTTTGGCTTTACACACACAAACATTCTGATGAGGCACATTCGGACTCACTCATTTTTCTGAAAAGCACAGCAGCCGAAATGGGAAGAAAGCCCCCCCCCCCCAGCGAGCAGACCGTTGTATTTTCAGACAACCGGAATCCAGCGGATTTTTAACAATTCCTTCCGAATGAACGTAAAGCCGAGAGCGTCGGGCACGACAAAACGGATAAAGAAAGATGTCGATATAAGCAAACAGAGACGCCAAGTACAATGAGCCACAGATAAACACCCAAAACATCAACAGCAACGTATTACTTGGAGCGATCAGAGGTTGATCAGGATGAAGCTCATGGTGTGCGTAGGAGCAGCGCAATAAGTTCCGGAACGTTACTCACCACCTATTCTTCGTCGGGGGAAGGACCGTGAAATATTATCTTGACAGTCACATAAATTATCTGTGCATAGTTGATAAAGGTCGGGACAAACGTAGGGTCGAGCCAATAAATTCCGGAATCTTCAGCATTATCACAAACGTTCTGTGAGTTCGTACGAATTTAGTGATAAAGATGCCGGATTAGTTGCTGGTGCGGTAAGAATCCACTTCACTGGTTCACTTGATAGTGAACAATGTTGTGTGACGCATCCTACACTTTCTTTCGTTATTTGACAGCTTGTGAACGCGTAGGAATACTAAGCGTAGAAAATTGTTCATACACTGTGCCTGAGTCGTGAGGAAATAATTCTAGAAATACCGATCTCAAATATTCTAATAAACGTTATTCTGGGCGATCGGAATACTAGCTCTGAGCACTTTTTCCCTGCTGATGCGTTTTGTCGCTAATAATCACAGCTCAGTATGCTTTTAACTCACCCACCTTTCACTATTAAATTATTTCTCTGCCTCCAAAACGGAATCCACTGCCTGAACTCTCGTTTTCTCATTTAGCTCCGTGTTGGTGTATTAATCATTCCAAACAATACACCTATGTTTAAGCCTTTAACGTGAAGAAGAAAATCCCATCCCACTCAACAATCCGATTGGACGTAGCCCATGGTCGTACTGGGCAAAAAATAGTTTAAATAATTAACAAAACTTGCCTACACGCGCTTGGATTATCTAATTTGCGGATTTTAATCTAGTCCGGTCATGCTCCCTATCGTTTACTAGGATTCTTCGATGCTGAATCGAATGGGATGGATCTCACTGGTGTGAGACTACGTCAAGCCATAACCATGATATGCCAAAGGATAATACAAAGTTGTACAACAATTTGCCGCGTTTTTATTTTATTTCTAAAATTGTAAAAAGTGCGAGACGCTGTCATCTATTGAATTTTTCTATCAAGTCATTTTACAAAAATTCATAAAACTGTTTTTTTTCTCTCTGTTGCAGAAACTAATATGGCGCTCTTATACAGATTCGTGAAAATTCCCGACCGTGCCAATAGTCACGTTTTCACGTTCATTGTGACGAAGAGCGTCACCAGAGATTTGGAACGCGATGTGACGAGTAAAGAGTTTTCCTGCGGCCACCAGAAATGGGCCATCACATTTTCGAGGACGGACAAAGTCCTCGGAGTTTACCTCGTCTGGAAATCAACTTCCGATCTCATGCGAGTTTACGTCGACTTCTCGTTCACTATTCTCAACAGAGAACACTTTTCCGTGAACGAAGCGTTTTCTGGAAAGCAGGTACGTAAGGAAGACGTCACAAAATAACGTTGAATTTAGCGTCATGGAGAAACAATTACCTTTTTTTTTTTACTTTTTTTTAAATGTCTTCAGGTCAAATTCACTCTGGACTGTCCTGCTCAAGGTAATCGCAATTACATTCCGGTGAGCGATTTGTATTCGAGGAATTTCACGGACAGTAATGGAGAGTTTCAGTTGGAATTGAGCATGGGACACGTTCGAACTATGTTTGACACGGAATTCAGGCTGCCAACGTCCATGTTCAGTCAGCTGACTCGTGGGCAAGCTCCGGTGGCCAAAGTTCCTGCTAAAGTCGAAACCACCTACTTCACATTTGGAGGTTTTGATTGGAATCTCGCGCTCTACCCTCAAGGAACCAGCGACCCACTCAGTAAGTACGATCTCGAAATAATTACGCAATTTACCCGGCGCAATGCGTCACACAACGACATTAATATATATGCTGGCTTCTTTTTTTACTGTTTTTGGCAAAACAAAGTGTAGGTTGGTAGGTTATATCATAATTTCCTAACGTATCGGCTTATGTTTCTCTATTTAGTGGAAAGTTACAAAAACAGAAGCTGTGGGGAAGCTACTTTTACGAAAAATCTTTGCCACATGTTTTCACCGAGATGTTTATTGCTGAAAAAATATTTACATTTTTGCACGTTTAATACTCGCAGGAAACTCCTGGTACATGTTGGTTGGGGAAACAATGCGTTTTTTTCATCTTTCCTTCTCTCTCAATCAATTGAAACGGCTCATAACCGTATTTACGTGTCTCACAAACGTAACGAACAGAATTAAAAATGGCTCAATTGGTTCAGCTGTTTTCCCATCATGTTGACGACGCAAAGGCCACGCCGTGAAAGCCGGTTTCTCAGGCGACTACGAAATGAAAAAAAATCTGCCGGTTTCTCAGAGTTTGCCGAATGACTCCAAAACGTTGAACACGACTTTTCTCTGAAAAATCGTGTTGATAGCCTTATCAATCTTCAACGCACCGAATGCTCAATAAATTATGGAACCTGGAGCGCCCAGTTTCTGCGTAAACCAAGCTCACGTGCCCCCGATGAACACACGAACACACACGATTTTATTAGTTGCTGACGTGACAAAAGTCGCTGAAAGCAGGTAGCGCTGAGGAAAGTTGTGTTATGCATGGCATCAGATATTTGTTCATCAATTCCTTGAGATTTCCAGAGTTACCAATAATTTTTGCACTCAACACACGCCCAACCAAACTTTGACGTATCACGATCAATTCCGCGCTCCTTCGTTAACACAGCTTTTAAACAAACAAACAGCTCTTCGCAAATCCCTCAATTCCCGTGGCACCCGCTTGGTGTGGGTTTTGATCACTATGGTAACTATAAGTTTTAGACTGATTTTGCTCGTACCCTTATTGTCGCGTCCCTGGTGACCTGCGGGAAAAATATCGAATTTCAGCCTTTGAAACATTATCTGAAGTGAGAACAAATGAACTCTTTTTGAACTGTTAGTGATCTACTTCTTGCGGCTAAAGAAAGTCAACAAGTGCACCAGTTTGGAACTGATAGAGCAACTGACACAATAAAGTCTGGGGAAAAAAGCAATAAACCAAGTTGTCGTTGAGCGTTTTAGAAATTGTTCTGTCCCGCATTTTCTGAGTCCATCGGTCACTCAGGTCGTGGAACATTTATCTAAGATGCAATTAGAGATTCAAAAGCGATAGGAAACACTCTTTTGAGATGCGCTGCATCACACAACGTTCCTTAGTTCAACGTAAATTGACTGGTTTTCATGGCTTTTCAATTTACTTTTCACTTCACAGAAAATTAATGAGGCTGTAAACACGATTGTTTTGAAAAGGATAATAATCCCTTTTCCCGAGTTATCGGGTAAGAACTTGTACTTAGTGAAACGGCAGTGGTTGAAATTTCGGAATTCTTGGAGTAGCCCCGATATATTTTATGAGCGTTTGATAACGCTTATCATATAGGTACTTGATCGATCTACTAACTCGATTTTTCAGAATATTTCACTACCTTTTGAGCGGAGTTTGTATGAAAAAACCTTGCAAATTATTACACAACGGTTTATTATTCTCTTGCACAGCGTTTTTCCGAGACCCATCCTATTCAATTCAGCGTGAGGAAATACTAGTAAAGGATACCAAACACGGCATTTTTTTTTTTTTCTCTCCCGAGGGCATCGGGACAAGTCCCTTTGTCACTGTGGCCACGTATGGGCCTATTGTGACTCTAGCCCTTCCTTAGTAAAAGGCGTCGTACATACCCGCCCCCTTTATGAAGCCGAGTATGTCCTTCACCGCAGCTTCTGCTATGATGTGGGACTCAATAATCCCCTGGGCAAAGTATCCAAAGCGTTTCGCTGCTAAGGCAGGGCACTCACATAGGATGTGCTCCGCCGTCTCGTCCTCCTCACCACAGAGTCTGCATTCCACCGCCCCTGAGATGCCCATCTTGTTCAGGTGATACCTGAGTGGGCAGTGTCCGGTGAGGAAGCTAATCAAGACCCTCAAGTCCCTCCTAGAGAGTGTCAGCATCGCCTTTGCCCTTTGACCAGAAGGCGTAACAAGCCTTTTTGAAGTCGTGGCTGGCGATGCCAATGGGCGCTTTTTTCTTGTGTCTCCCATTGAGCCACCAAATGGTTCAGGTGACTTTTGGTCATACCTACGTGAGGTTCAGGCCCAACGGGTAGGGCTTCTGTGCCCTTCTTCGCAAGGTGGTCAGCCTTTTCATTGCCCTCATGCCCCTTGTGAGCCGGCACCCAGATGAGGGAAAGCCTATTGTGGGCGCCGAGCTGCTTGAGAGCAGGAAGGCATTCCCATGCCAGCCTGGACCTAAAACTATAGGCCGCGATGGCCTTTAATGCGGCCTGGCTGTCCGAGAATATGTAGATCTGCTTGCCCTTGAGTTCCTTAGACAGGATTTCTTCCGCGCAGATCTTTATAGCTAGGATTTCAGCTTGGAATATCGTGGCGTACTCTCCCAGCGGCTTAGCCAGACTGTAGTTGGGCCCAACAATGCCCAGTCCAGCTCTGCCTTCCATGACTGAACCATCGGTATACCACCGCAGGGCGCCCACCTCGGTCCGGAACGTCTCCTGCTCCCATCGTTCCCGCGAGTGGATACTTACCCTGAATGGCAGCCGAAAGTTCTTTCGCTCTGACATAACGTCGGTAGCAAGGACCACAATTAGATACCAAAAGGCATTTTTGTACGAAAAAACGAATTTTTTAGAGCGCGTTAAAGGCAAAATATGGCAATATTGTGTTGTTCTCGTCACTTTCCCGTGGATGAGGATTTTGTTGTATTGTCGTGTCGGTCCATACAAACATTTAAGTAAAATCGTTTGAGCTGTTTTGACAAAAAAGGGTTTGGTGTATTGATCACTATGATAACTGTAGTTAGTTTTGAGCGAATTTCGTTCGTACCTTTATTTTGGCGTCCCTCGGCAATCTGTGGCCTACGTAGATATATAGTTTGAGCTGATTTGGTTCAGTCGTTTCCTCTCAATCATATTCCAAGACACACATACGCACAGGTCTATGACTGTTACTGAACCCGCATGAGAGAATTATATCAGTCGTACGTCACTGAGGTCGCACTTCCAATCCACCAAATCCAGATCTGCGGAGGTACGGCATGTTACCATTTTGCCCGTCTCCCAGTGGAGAGCCGTTGCCCGTGTGTTGTGACCCTAGGGAATCCCATTGAAAGAGTTCTTAATCTCGTTTCCCACCTGATTCAACGACTTAATTGAGTAGCACGTTTTGAAGGGGCAGATCAACTGTGACCACGTCTCTTTGCCATAACCTTCTTCGCAAACTAGGCGAAAGTGTTATAAACTGGCTTAGTAGCTGCCGGTACTGGTAGGCTTGTAGGTTGTAAGAACTACAGTAGAACAGCACGTGGTTTCTCGTTTAGGTCTGAACTCAACAGGGTCTGCTACGTGAAGATCTGAAGAGAACTGAAAATGTTTCTTTCGGTCGATCACATAGCTTTCCTTTCCACTTCATGGGGCCAAGGAAGTAAAAACGGTGATTTCTCGGAAACGTAAACGAAAAACCTAATTATTTCGTAGGCTTCAAGACAAATGACGTGCGAGATTGTTGATAGCTGGATGAAACTACTTTTGCTGGATGGCAGTTCATTTGCCGCTGTAAACTTTTCACGTGTTCATATATCTTTATGTTTGTTCATATGTTGTTGTTTGTGTTTCATCGCTTCGAAAGTATATCTTCTCTTTTTCGGGTAAATGATAATTATTTTCCGTATTGATTGACAAAATCTGTTGACGAGAGGGAATTGGGAGGGATAAAGCGAGTCGTACACAACTTTCCGAGTGATTAAACCTTTCAAAACATGTTTGTGCCCCTGAATTCGCCGAATTCTCATTTATAGGGTACGGAATGAAGCCCTTGAAAGTCGCTCATTACGTCCGAGTTGCTTGAAACGTTTTGCTGTGATTTTATGTTTTTGCTCATTCGGCCGATTCACGAAATATTCAGACCGGTTGGCTCGTTGGCCCAACTGGAGCTTACCCGACGTAAATACCTTTTCTGAATTCTTTTTCGTAAATTGGAGTGGTGAATTGGTTCGATCCCATTCAAAACGAAAAACCTCGCTCCATATGAAATGTTAAGCTCTTTTATCTAAATAGTTGGGCGAGTAATCGGTTCTCAATCATCGAGATAAGCAGGAGGAATGAATTGGGAATGAATAACGAGTATTCAACTGGTGAAAGGTGGGGTTCCCCTCTTCGAATTACTTCAACTGTCCCGTTTGTCGTTGTAAAATACGTCGGGAGACCAACGTTTCGTCCCATCAACTGCAGAACCCCCAGTTGACAAAAGAACCTTTAAAGATTCAACGTGCTGGTTCCTTGAAGCTGTTATCCGAGACGATTCAAATAAGAATCTCGGAGTAAAATGTAAAGTGACGCGAAGCCATGAGATTAAAATCGTCGCTTTTCAAAGGGTAAGGCGCCTCCGAGAGTCGGCCCCGTTCAACGAACCTGATCTTCTTACTTACCTCACCGAAGGTAATGCGAGTTTTAGAACCAGCACAGAAATTCGATTTGTCCTGTTTTCATTGGAGCGACGGGACTTTCGAGCGTGAAATTCAGTAAGTTGATTTACACTGTTGATTCAGAGGGAAAAGGACACGATAATTTATTTTCAAAACTTGAAATGTACTGACGTTACAACTCAAGACAATAAAATCAAGCAGTTCGTCAAAGTCTTTTGAACTTCCCCATCCAAAGAAATGTTAAATAAATCAAAATCAGTTCCTATTTCTTCATCTCATGAATTTGCCTGAAGAGCGAATCTTCAAACCGGATACAACAAGCCAGTCTACCATTAATGTCACAATAACAGACTTACGCAGAATACTTAATACAATAACTTACTTGAACCTGAACTCAGGAAACTGAACAGTTTGCTACGTTCAAGATGTATGTAAAAAATACTTGCTATAGTAATTAAATATTTATAGAATACGCAATATCGTTAAGGAATGTTTTATTTTTATATAATAAAGTTAGGTATTTTATGGTGAGAAGTGTGTACTTTCGTTTTGGTTGATTTATGAGCGTACTACTCATATGAAATATGGAACGAAACGAAAACTTTTATTGTTTGGTAAACTAGGTAAACATTGAGTTTCCTAAGAGCGAAACTAGCACTTCTGGTCCCTAGTGGGTGACACTAGGAACTTTCACTTTCCACTCCACAGACATCCCATTTCATCGAGTTTTACACCCTGACCGATGAGTCAAGTTTTATAGGGACCAATTATCCTCCAGGTTTCCTCTAGATTTCCCAGTGTAGGAATGCTAAACACCTCAATAAACCTTTCATCTTCGTTGATGTCTCCATTACCAATCCCATCACTCTCCTGAGCGGGCTGCTTTGGTCGAGCCAGTGTCGTCGCCAGTGCTTCCAATCGGCGCTGAATTGAGCTATTGCAGACTCAACCGGACCCAACCGCTCATCGAGAAGCTCCTCCACCTTTACTTGCTTCTTGTTAGGCGTAATCTACCGGCTGCGGCCTGTTATGATTTACAAACGTTCTACTCATATTTGCTAAACAAGGTAAACATTGGATTGCCTAAGAGCGATAGGAATCCGGCACACCAACCGCCTGAGCTGAGCCGAACACTTAACATACGCACATTCTCCGAAGCTGAGAGAAAACAACATGAGCTCGTCAGACTGGTGCTTCTGGCTCGCTAAAACGGAACTATCCTCTACCCTTTAAGCAACCCCCTGCGCGCTTACGTGAGTATAGAACATCGATCAAAACCATCCCCACCATCATCTGCTCTCAACCAGAACGCTTATTGTCTCGCCCACCGTCGGAATTAACACGAAGTAATGTAATTGGCGTCTACGTGTGATTGAAGAGTCTACTCGCGACCTAGCGCAATGATAATCTTCGGTAGATCAAAGTGAGTTACCAAGCGAGCTGAGTGCTCAAGTCGGCGGAAGAGGAGGAAACGGGCGGCTTTCAGACAGTAATTATAGGAATTAAACTCACTTCAAAAGCGCCTAATTCGGCATAGTGGCAGTAAAAGATTTATTTTACAGCCCCGATACCGTAACGTTGCCAAATGTTCCAATCAGGCTCCTATTTCCAGGTTGGTATAACGAGAGGGTGGGATATTAGGAAACACAAGATCGCGTTTATCAAAAGCTGATAAAGGACTTTCTACTTAGAGTTTTAATGGTGTTGAGGGGGAATTGCCACTACAGTTAAATAAGGAGTCCCCTCGATTGAAAGGATAAAAGATCGATTGATCGATTATGCATTTTAATCAAACAAGAGATGACGAGAAGAAATGATTTCCGGGTGGTGTTTCATTCTGTTCTACACATCATGTTCTTCTAAGAGAGCGTTTTTACTTTCCTTGGCTCTACGAAGTAGAAAGGAAAGTTATGTAATCGGGTGAAAAAAAAAATTTTGAGTTCTCTTCAGATCTTTACGTTTCAGACCCAGAGAGTGATAAATGAATTGATTAAATAGGATTAGCCATGTAAAAAGTGAATTGACGTAGAGCTAAGGAAAGTTGTGTGTTGCAACGCACCAGATATTTGTATGAATTTTTCAACGACGCAACGTTCAGAAAGGTGCCAAAGAAACGTCGGTCCTCATTGAAAGTCGTATAGCTGTGGTTAGCTGGTGTACCCACACTACGTAACATCAAGTTTCTGGGGGCTGACTGACACAGAACACCAATCAGCACCTCTTGGTCTTGATTCAGCGCATGCACTAGCTCGACGGTTCTCGGGACTTCTCCAGACAAATAAATCTGCTGGGTCGTCTGCCTACAACATGTATCTGCACTTTTTAAAAACATTGGACACCATGGATGTAGCTAAGGTGGAGAGCAGCGCACAGATGAGAGATCCTGGTCGTTGGTACGTAGTATTTGATGCTCTGCCGGTGGGCACACAAACTATTTCATCGTGCGCTGGCTTTACTTCCACTACTTTCGCCATTGGCCACGATAATTGAGGTGACTCCTGCTTCAGGAGCACGCTGTCACCCACTTGCACGTTTTTAGAGCACTGCAATCACCTTGGTCTCACCTGGAGGGTATTTAAGTACTCCGACCCCCAGCGTTTACAGAACCTTTGACTGAAGTTCGGAATAGCTGCCATCTGTCCACAAAGTCTCCTTGAGATCTACAAGTGAAGGATGGGGAACTGCCAGTGGACCGCCTACCAAAAAACGTCCTGGGAACGAGTAATCTACTTCATTGGGGCTGCTGGAAAGGGAGGAAAAGAGGCCGAGAATGGCTTCTACTTAGTAGAAGATGGTTGAAAGTTCTTCATAGGTGGGGCTTGTTGGAGTGGTGGGATGGGGGGGCTTGGTCCCCCTTCACAGATTTGACACCAGCTTCCCAAATACCTCCTACGTGTGGCGTGAGAGGGGGGTTGAAATGCGACTTGGTGTGCCGCCTGTTAGAAAAGCTTACAATGTCTTCTTCGGTCCCATGAAATTGGTTCCTCGTTCAGAATTTACGTCTGAAAGGCCTTCAGAGCCATAGGTAGACCTTACCTACTGCTGCCTTCCGTCTTAGTGACTAGGGAAGTCCTGCGAAATCTACCCCGACATTGAGAAACGCCCGTTTACCATTGACACATTATGGAAGATCGCCCATGAGAAGCACAATAGGTTGGCTTTGGACTGATAGCAGGTCCTACATTTAAAGCCGCAGGGACGAATGATACGGCGCAAAGATGGGATTCAATAGCTCCTCTGAGTTATGGCTTTAAGTAGATTTGGTCTTGGATGCAAGTAGTACGACAATAACAACACCTGATGAGCTTCAGCTGATAGAAGTATTAGCCGAAAGGTTCAAAACAATCGCAAGGCTAAGTAAGGACTCCGCCGGCACGTTAGACATTCATAGTTTACTTCTTTTATTAGTTTAGTTTTGTTCAGGCTTGGCTCTCGTAACTTTCCAATAGATAACACTTTTTATGGTACTGTCGTGAACAAAATCGAATGAAAATTGTAGAAATAAGACCGCGTTTTGTCGGAAGGTTCTGAAAACGCGATTGAAATGTTCTAATTTGAGAGATTTAATTCATTTTGAGTTAATGTAAGACGCAACAAAAATATGAGGATTCTCTCCAAGGCGTAGCGAGGGGGCAGTGAAAACAAAGCGGAGTGCACGTGTTACGATGTTTGCAAACAACAGTACGTGCAATCTACCGGCAGCAGGTGGAACCATACGATCGATGGAACGTTGTCTTTCTTTCCCAGGCCGTTTCAAATTAGGCGGGCGGTTTAAATTAGCGTTAAACAAAATTTTCAAACATAAGTCGGCTAAGGTTATCGGCATTGTCACAGTTACCTGTCTCTGAACAAAAAGATAAAATCGTAGCTCATGCGTAAGTATAAAACTGTCAATTCCTCTATTCTCAACCCCTATAAATTCGGTGATACGCTACGAAGCAGGAACTGTACCTTTGTTGAACGAATTTTCACAAAAGCACACAAATATTTGCGGACAATGTGGTTTTGAACTGTTAGAAAACGCCCAGGTTGATTCAGCCAGGAATGTGCTATGAGAAATCAGGATACATAAAAAAACACTTTTTTGCAGCATTTTGGTTATCTACGTTCTATTGAACGTCAGAAAAATATTAGCGGAGAACAACATGGTTCTGACTAGTTAAATATAAACTGAGAGTTTGATGTGAACAGTTGAAACTATTCAAATATTTGTTTAAAAAACCTTTTTGCTTCGGGTTGACGAAAAATATCTTGAGGCGCATCACTCAACCTCACATCCATTCAGTTAATTTCAACGTCGTGCAAGAAAGTTATGGCGCTCAAGGTTCTGGAATGTATTAAGTTGCTCGTACTCACTCCGCGACCATTTCTTTTAGTAATACGCGTATAGATGATTCAAGGAACTATCAACTTCATATTTTTCTGAGAAGAGTCGTTTGGTTTTAGAATTATTCGGTAAAAACGGCGAGAAATGGTAGTAATCGAAACGGCGGCGGCACGAGTTCCGGAAATTCTGGGGTCGCTTCCGATTCATTTTTGAACGTTATTAAGCCCTCGTCGTACAGGTAGTGCATTGGACTACCCACCCTAATGTTTTTGAGAAGGGTAATATCATTTGAGCGGAATTGATAAGGAAGGAACGACGCCAAAATCTATTTTCGCCTAAATTGTGCTCCTCTCGTCATATTTCCGCGAATGGGATTTTGAAGGTATTTTTGTATTAGTCCATGAAAATAATTTAATCAAAATTGTTATAGCCGTATTTTAGAAAAAATATCTGGTACGTTGCAACACACTTTCCTTAGCTTTACGTTAATTCACTTTTTACATGCCTTTCCCTACTTAATCAATTCAATTATCACTCAGTTCGTTTGAACTTGGTCTAACAACACTTCACTGCAGCAGGAAGCGGTAGCGCTTACAGTACCTGATTTTATTATGCTGCTTGTACTCATTCCCGGACCATTATTGAGCAATTAGTACACAGAAAAATAATGAGGCTGTAAACATGATTTTTTGAAGAAGGATAGTAATTACTTTTGCAGAGTTATTGGGTAAAAACTTTAAGAACTGGTAGTAAGCGAAACGGTGGAAGTTGAAAATTAAGAATTTCGGGAGTGACCCCCATGTATCTTATGGGCGTTTTCAAACGCTCACCCTATAGGTATTGGATTGGACTACTACACCCATAATTTTTAACATCCTAGTAACATTTGAGCGGAGATTATAAGGAAAAAAACCGCGCTAAAAAGCGTTTTCGTCGAAAATGTTGATAACTTATTGTGCTTCTCTCGTCATTTTCCCACTAATGGTAATTTTATGGTATAACTACCTTATTGAGAGCTATCAATAAACAAAATTTAATCAAAATCGTTAGAGCCGTTTTCGAGAAAAAAAATTTGGTGTTTTGATCAGCATGATAACTATAGTTAACTTTCGGTGGATTTTATTCATACCCTTATTTTGGCGTTCTATGGTAACTTGCGGGCTATATATCAAGTTTGGACTGATTTGATATGGTCACTTTTTCTCTAAAAATCGTTCACACACACGCCGATTACGTAACTTTCCTTTCTACGTTGTAGAGCCAGGGAAAGTAAAAATGGTGATGACTATGATAACTATAGTTACATAGGTTTTTCTATAACCTTATTTCGGCGTCCCATGGCGACCTGGAAGCTAAACGTTTAAAGTTGAGCCAATTTGGTTCAGAGTTTTCCTCTCAATCGTGTTTTCTCCCCACACACAAACCATTTTTCCAAATGGTGTTTTCATTTCAGTAGCCCTGGAAACGTAAAGATCCGAAAAGAGCTCAAATTTAGTTTTTCAGCTTCCAATACTTTTTTGTCTACTTCTTAAAAATTAAAGAAACTAACCTTCTAATAATCATTCCGCGAGGACCTGAAAGTTTAAAAACAACACTTGCTACAAATAAATTTAACGATAAAATAAAGTATAATTAAAGAGGCTAATGGAATGTTTTCAACAAATCAGTTTTAGACTCGTTTTTGAATTAGTTGAAGGGCAGGGGTGGTTAGTTTTTTATGGTTTCCAATCGTCCGCGGCGTCACACAAATGTTTTATTTTCTCGTGTTATGTTAACAGTTGAACGTTCTAGAAAGATTTGTGCCGCACCTACATGTTAGAGGCTTATAAATTATCCTAATTTAGTTATACAATATTAAGAGATAAGAAAGCATACGAACTTATGTGTGGATACTTACTTTACTAATGTTGGCGAATTAACTTGAATGTTTCAGCGCGGAGTGTGGACGGCCGAGTTTCCCTCTACTTGAATCGGTGCACGGGTTTCGACCACCAATGCAGAGTGAGGTACAGCGTCGTCTTGGGAGACGGCGACAGACGCCTGGATTCAGGAGTTGTGGATGACGTCTCTGACTCGGACGGGAAGAGTTATGGTTGGCATCCTCGCGCGAGGTTCACAGATCTTGTTTACAAGGTGAGTCGCTCCTTTCGCAAATCGCCATTCGTATTGAAATGTATTCATATTAGCTGCGTGTCTCGTTAATAATTGCGTACCCTCCTTCAGGGCTCAATCCGAGTTCATTTGGAAATGATGTTGGCCAATACGCTGAGTGAAGTGATGTCAAATATAGTGCTTCAGCAGTCAGCCGGATCGGCAGCGGTTGTCGTCACTGCACAAGGAGTGGCTCAAGCTTACGATCGCGACAAACACGGTTGGATAATCAAAACTGATTGCCATTCGGATAGCGTCCGCCTTCACATGGTCTTTAAAGACATTCACAATGTACCGCGAAACCATCTGAGGTAAGTTCAACGGACGATGTCTCGTTTGAGTGCCATATTTTGTTTTTGGACTGGTCTATGTACCGAACTAACTGAACGAGCCAATTTTTAAATCCTCTCTTGACTTTAAAGTCCCCTTTGAGTCGTACAGGACCAAAGCAAACTTTCAATAGAAAATCGTATTAGCACAAGCGGCCAGATGATACTCTTCAAAAACTAACAACTCTTCAGATTATGTCCCTCGGGCCAACAAAGAAAATGGACAAGTGCGTGTAGTTACGAGTATAGTATAGTCCTGAACAATACCAGAGAATTTAATTTTTTTTTAAGGACCCGAAGAAAAGATTCGCAATTTCGTAAGCACCTGACAGTAGTAAAGGGTCTCATAACATCGTCCTTGTTGATAAGTCTTCAGGAGTATGTTGTTAAAATTTGAAAAAAAATTTGTTTTGAAAAGAACGAATGTGAGTTTTTATGGCAAAACCTTTGGTTTTCTAAGAAAAAACTTGGAACAAGTCTGTCTCGGCAACGGATTGAGATAGGAAGGCGGATTGGCGGCATTCCGTTCTTTTCTTAAGAAGGTTTACCCAACTGTTTTTGTTGCACCCTGTGTATATATGTGCTTTATCTTCGTTCAGAGCATTTCCACGAAAAGTACTCTGCAGAACGAAGTGCGGGTACACAAGTTCTGTCGACCTCACCAAGCCTCATGTTACGTCCTTCTGTTATATGTCCCCTCCCCCGCCACAACCACACTGTTTAGGTCAAGTACGTATGTTGTGTTGACAGTACAATACGCCGCCTTTTGATGATGAAAACGTTGAAATGACGATCGGAAAGATATTTTACACCTTTTTCATCAAGAAGCTGTAAGGACTCAGCGTTTTTGCCAAAACGACTCCATTTGACAACAGGAATTCAGCTCGGCGTGATGTGCCTTATAGTTGCCGAGTTCCTGGTTGTGGGAGTTACATATTTATAGAATTGCATGACGTTTTGATTCCTCGGCTAATGCGTAGACTCGGCTGTCAATATTATTTTCACTTACTATCTGTTCTTCATATTTATTCCCCAACGATCCAAACTATACTTCAACCAAGTTATACAGGATTTAATCGACTTCACGCATATAACGTGAAACTCCTAGCAGTAAGAGGGCGAAGTTAACGAAGTATTTTTGATGTTGGCTCGATTCAAACGAAAGGAGGAGGATTACAAATGAACTGGGCTGAGGAGGAGCACCTCACAATGGATCTATCCTATACAGCAGACAAACGCTTTACACTAAGGTCTCAGCCTTTTTGTCAAATGTGGTGGTTTTGGCAGAAAGCTGAGCTCTTTCATCTTCTTTATAAAAAGGCTAAAAAAGTACCGGGTCATTCCAACCATTTAAAAAACCGCTGCAAATTATTTCGCAACGGTTTATGGATCCTCTTGACAGGTAGACGATCCCAGAAGACTCAGCATCGATAAATACTAGTAAACGAAACGAAACGTGACGACCGAAATGTAGGTTTTCAGAGCGATGCTACGCAATTAGCACGACGTGAAGAGTCGAACTGATGGGTTGTTGGAGTGAGGCGGGAGACAGTGTGGGATATGATGACAGGCCAGGGAGGAACAATAACTTTCGCTACACTGTTGAGTGAGTTCCTTCAACTACTACGATTCACATCAATATATTCGCTGTGATTTCACGGTACCCCATCTAGACGAAGTCATGCACATCTGAGACTCGTCTTATTTGACTCAAAATCGAAAAAGATCTTGGAAACGAGACCAAACACTACGTAATGGCAGTACAACTGCCAAAATTTTATTCTTCGCTGATTCGTTAAACCATTTTTTACTCATAACAACCCTGGGTTGCGGTTCCAAGTGCACGTTTACATCCCAAATGATATGTTTCAGAGAAAGGACGGATTTACGAGTGGTTCGAATAAACTGGTCAATCAATCTCTTCTCTCTCCTGCATTTTGAGATCAAGCCTTCAAAATTGAGTACAAATCTCTCTGCTAGTGGGCAGTAGACTATTCTGTCCATCACAGTGTATTTTAAGGGGCGTTGAAATTCGTTAAGAACCGACAAAATGCCGTTTGCAGGAATAGGTAACTGACTGCTTTCACTCATCAGGTTAGAAAGCCGATCGGAAATAAAATTCATTCGTGAGAACTTGATTGGATCGTCGTAATATTTCAGGTAGGTGCATGCTCGCAAGCGATAGGGACTTTTCAAGGAGACAATAAATAGGAAAACATCGATTCATGACAAACTCGAAGCAGAGACAAGTGACTGGACGATGTTTGATTGATAACAACGCGGATGTCACGAGGACCTTTGTGAAACACAAAGTCGTAGTGGAGCTCGAATAGGACTTACATAATGGAAAGGGCGAAAAACTTGGATTTTAATACTAACCGTGATCGGTCACTGGTCCTAGCGACGAACCTCTTACTAAATACAATTAACGCATTCAACCCGAGCCTAATTTTATCTGTTCTATCCCAGGACCAAAAGTGTAAAAGCCCATTTCATCGCTTAATTACCACAAAACGTATGATGAATTGGAGCTAAAATGATTTATTCATCCTAAACTCTTGTTGATATTGAAATTCTAATCTATAGGGATTCCCCCTCTCTGGGCCCAAGGACATTAGCGTTCAATTAGGCAAAACCTGACATTTTTTCTTGTTTTTTTCAACTTACCTACATATAAAGGAAAAAAGAGTTTAAAACAAACTAAAAATCATTTTGAAAAGAACAATGTTTATTGTATAAAAACTAAAATTAATGCTTGCGCGCGAGGAAACACATAATAAGACTTTTTTGTCATTCTAAGGAGATTTGAGAAGCGGTGGGAAGTGAATATTTGGAAAGTCCAATGAGGGAATAATCCGTTGTATGTTTTGGAAATTGGAAATACCTAGGGCGAACGCGGGGGTTATGATAATCCGTAAACCCTTTTGTTAGCATGAAGGCTAATTGAACACCCAGGAGGTAAGAAAAACCCCTCGCCCGGGGGCCTCCCCGATAGAGCTAAGGGCCATGACCTTGTTCAACCTATTCTGTGCCGAAGAGTATTAATAATTTTTTTCAACTACTTAAAATATAGTAGAAAACCGAATAAAGTAAGGAAAACGCTATAATTATTTACCTCAACTGTAGTACATGCCCAAATAATGAAATCCAGAGGCGACTGCGCTTGAAGGTGTCTGGAATTGTACCGAGGGGCAATTGCTAGGGAACACCTGTCCAAAATTCGTCCATAAATCGATGCTGTGAGGCTCCGTCCTCAAGAATGGCTAAGATAAGTAAACGGTAGTTTAAACTGCACGCTGCTCAACTGAAGCACCTCCATTGAAGGTGTTTATTTGTGGTGGATGGTTCTTTCAGAGCTGTGACTCCAACTTATTTCCACAGCGCTCCTCTCATCTTATCCTTCTCCTTTGTAAATTTTACCAAATAAACTGAGAGGAGCAGCTCCCTTTCCTAGAAACTTCTTCTTTCCGCTCGCCAAACCTGCCTTTCATTTGTGTACTCATAACCTCTGTCTCACTCAGGGAGTCGGTAGTTTACGGCAGTTTAATCTTCAACGCTCATCTTCGGAGCAACTTAGCGCTTTCGCCCAAAAACGAGCTTTTCCGTGTTTACGCGAGCCCTAGGAACTTCAAGACGTTCGAGATCAAATCCGATTCGAGCGAATTGAGCTCCACTTCGGTTAAAATTGTGATAAAAATGCCTCGCTTTTTCGAGTTCGCGGAATTTGAAGTGTCAGGGATATAATGATGCTCTAACATCGGCTTCCCCAACTTTCAGCTACATTTCTCTTTTCCAAAGCTTTCTATTACATACTGAGTCAAAAAACCAAACACACACTTTTTTCCCCCTTGCACACAACAGCTACAACAACCAGCATAGCCACTGTTGGTAAGATATCGCGCTAAGTGAGGAGGGGAGTTAGTACGATATCGTCCGAATAATAATTGGAACAAGGAGTTTTAGTCGCAATTACACTGGGAGAAGTCTCATCACCACAAACGGGGAACTGGATGGGAGCAAACACAAGCACTGGCGACAGGGCGATGAGACAACTTCACAGTTACGACTGACGACTCGTTTGAGGTGCCCAGTCATCACAAATGCCCCGGACAAGCCTTTACTACATCAAAGAGTTCAGTGCATCCCAGTACATCACTCTGCCCTTGATACATATGTAGGAAAGCATTAACCTCTTCTATGTAGATATGAGCGAGATCTTGGTAGACGAAAAGCTTTTGTCCTGCCAGCTTCGTAGCGACTTTCTTCATTCGAATCCAAAGCCGTGTTAAACTCGTGGTAAACTCTTCGTCAAGAACTGATAACGTTAATGACAGGCGAGGGAGTGGGTCGCAGCAGAAGGAAAGAAAAAATTGAAGGTGGGGCATCAAAAATTCCAAGTTACCCGTCGATCTTGAGGAATTCTGAGTGGCCAGCTTTGGGAACTGATAGAATTTGTGAAAGTTCAGCCACGTGTTGGACGCCAACGTTACACGTATGATATTGCACTAAGTGAGTCGGAGAGTAAGCACAATATCGACCCAGCGTAGCTATTGGTACTAGGAGTTTATTATCAATTACACTCGGAGAAGAGTTACCACCACAGACGGGGAACTGGATGGGAGCAAACGGAAGCACTGGCGACAGGGCAATGAGACAACTGCTCAGTTACGACTGACAACTCATTTGAGGTGCCCAGTCATCACTAATGCCCCGGACAAGCCTTTGCTACATCAAAGAGTTTGGTGCATTCCAGTACATCACTCTTCCCTTGATGTCTGAGTGAACGGGAGCATGTGTGACGACTCAACGAATCAACCGCTCAGTTACGACTGACGACACCAAAGTTTCGAGAGTCATCTCGTCGGTATCAAACGAGGGAATCCTCGCCAAAGATCGAGTGTATTATAAGTATTATAGCTGAAACCGCTGATCCTTGTAGAGTACCAATGTTGACCTCACACAAAGTAGACAAGCCTCCATCTGGACCCCTGATACACTCGTGTCGATCTGTTGATCGAGAGCGAGAGTCCTGGTACTTCATAATGATTGTATGCCAAACATTCAGGCAGATGGGACTCCTCCGCTTGCGCCGTCTAAGCTCAAATTGAGTGGAATGGATACGGTATATTCATCCGCATCATTGGGGTCTTCTTCTTTTTCTGCCTTTTTAAAGTATTAGTATAGGGAACTTCATGTCTCGACTGCTGAAGCCCATCATAAAGATGATGTGTCGATCTATCATAGTGCACTCTCCAACGAATCCTGCTGTACTTGCGACATTTTCCACAGCCACATGAGTTCGGTTATAAAGTATAGGTATAAGTAAGTATTGTAAATCCAATGTTGCTTATATAATTGGGATTATCTGGTGTTTGAACAATGCCAAGGCTCTACCATGAGTTTTCTGAAGCCCAATAAGGTTGACGTGAAAGATAATAATTAATTGCTTTCCAAATTCAGCGATCTCTTGGTTGTATTATGAATATGTAACTGTCTTTATTCTTGTTAGCTGTAATTTTTATTCTTCCAATGAAAATACGATAAACACACTTGCTCCTCCAGAATGACTTTCATTAATTTTTTTCTTCCAATAGATTCGTTTCTTGGACAGCCTATGTACTTCGGTACCACAAGAGCCATGTGGAGCCCATACCACTCCCGACTGCACCATTCAGTCACTACTATGCTCAAGATGCATCAGATGAAGGAATTATTATGGAAACTGAAATTGGCGTCACAGAGGTTAATCCATTATGTTTGAGTGGCTAATTAATGTAGAACCGGTGTCAATGAATTTATTGAACGCCATAATTGTACTTGGACCCTCCATGAACCTTGCTTCATATGCTCTTTTGCTTTTTTTTAAGAACTAAACTTTGATCGAACTATTTGAAGTAAGGCGATTCTTTAAGAAATGTTAGGTGCAAGAATGGGGGTGCTGAGGATTCCAATGAGAACTGAAACTCGGTGAGCGTGAGGAGGACTGTATTATACTGTGTACGGAAATGTGTTGAGTAGAATTGAAATTGAGGTACAAATGGGCGACACAAGGGAAGTACTCAGAACGCGGAACTGGCGTGGGCAACCGATAGAGAGAGAGTGAGAAGTTACTGTGGTGGAAGTTGGAAGCAGAATGATTTGGAGGTGCTCTGTCGTCGATAGGATAATGAAATTGGGAGAAAGAAGTAAGGAAAGGGGAAAACCTAGAAAAGGGGGCTGGGGGGCCGTGGCTGAGGGATTCCCGCAGGGGCAGGTATTAAAATGGTTGGAGACAATTAGGGGTCGATGACAGTGACGCGGGGAAGTCCGAGTTCATTGACTCTGAAAAATTCGGCGCTTTGCGTCGAACAAGAAATATGATAGTAATTTTAAAGATTGCTAATTGCAGTACAGGAATGGGTTAAGGGCTAGTTTGGTAATTCAGTAGCTCACCTTTGCTCAAAGTATCTGACAGTGAATATAGCCTTATAGACATGTAGGACATGTCAAACCTGAGTAACTGGGAGGATATGGGGGCGTTATGAATCACTAGGAGATAATTTAGAGAAAGTAAAATGAATTATTTAAAAACGTATTGACTTCCATTAGTGTGTATTCTGTTTTGAATGATACTGTTTGGTCTTGCTAGCTGTTGTGCAAAAACTAAGGTTCAATCTATGTTCCATTTAAGCACAATAAACGCTCCGAGACGAAGTGGTTAACGTGAAGATTGAACAGCACATTAACCACTCCGGCTCGGAAAATACTAACTATTTAATTGACATCGGTTCCTTTAGTTTCTCCCGACTGAAAACCGCAAATCTCCGTCCGAAATAAACGGAGGGAAAATAATGATCCGTATTACACGTACCGTTGTAACCGTTGATTACGGTCCGATATTTTCTAGCGAGGCAATCGCCACACTTTCCTAACATCCAATAATCTATTAGGAGCCTAAAGATCACAAATTGAAATGTCTGTTTTAAAACATCGTACACTTAATTCCTGTCTTCTGGCAATCCTCCGATTTATTAGGACCCTAGAGTTTACTGTTGATTACTGTTTTACCCATGTAATATCTAACATGTGTATAGCCATGTACTGGTTTAGATTACATTAGCAACCAGATGGGGGGGGGGGGTTCCCCCAAGTTCAGGAAATCGATAAGAGATGATAAAGTGCACTTGAAAATTCACTACATCTAACCACTGTACAAGCCGCGGCTTTTTGAGAATAGAAAAAAATAGTCGTTCAGCATTCGCGTGAGGAGTAACTCGCGCTCTTGAAAGTAGAAATACACCATTCAACGTTGACTCATCTGGAATAATTTATATAATGCTACTTAACCATTTTATGAGTAATATAGTGACCTTATCACTTAAAGTCACTGAAATTAAATGAAAAAAACAAGTGAAGCACCCATCCTTGTTATAGGGATTTTATGTCAGTAGAGAGGTATTGAAAACTTGATAAAACACATGAACATTATGCATACAAATCATTTACTTGAAGAGCATAGGAGAATTAAAAGATATTATGAATCATTTAGAAAGTAAAAGAATTTATATAATAGTACAATACCGCATGACACAATAGCAAAGGATTTAACGCAATTACAATTATTATTCATATGTCACACGTTTTGTATTAGAAAAACAAAGTCATAGAAGCAAGGATATTATAAATCATTTATAAAGTTCACGAATGTATATGATAGTACAAAACTAAAGGATTTGTTATCATCACAATTGTTATTCATATATCACACGTCTTTTATCAGAAGAATAGTCATAGAAGCAAGGAAGGCCAGGGGTACCTGAGCAAACTATTTTTATTAATTTCCATCCGAACCATTCGGCCTGTACAAGCAGATGGCAAGGTACTTGAGCAAGTGCGGAAGTGGTTTACTATATGTGCCTAGCTAACTAATGCCTTACATGAAGGGCAATCTTCTCAAGACTATCGCGTTTTCGGGGTTCTTTACATTATAAAGGCCATCCCATTCCAACTTCAATTTTCTAAAATACAGCTTTCTCTTTGTCGGTGAATCAATTTCAAGATAGCCAACAATGGGTTCTTCTTTCCTATGCTTGCGAAGAAGATGCCGTTTCAAGTTTGATAGTAATGCGTCGCAGAACTTGCAGTAATGGTGCTTATGTTTACCTTTACGCAGCAAAGTTGGCTCCCTCGTAGGAATGGGCAAGTCTGCTGAACAATATTAGTAATATTTAATTTTTGGGTGTTTGATGGGGCCTGTGTATACAGGGTGTCTCACAGAAAGGTTACAGGAAACATGAAAAATATGCATAATTTCGACGACAAAACTAAAGGTTTTCTTTAAGAAATATTTTGTTTTTCTTCTTGAAATACTGCTCTTTCTCAAAACAGATGTCACATGTGTGAGTAGCATTTGCAAACTCAAAATATCAGGTGCGCTACGTGACACAACTTTCCTTACCTCTACAACGTTTCACTTTTGTCCATGGCTTTTCCTACTAACTCAATTTATTGTTCACTCAGTTCATTTGAACTAAGTAAACACCACTTCACAGTGACAAAAAGCGGTAGAACTAACCGTTCCGGAATTTATTGTGCCGCTTGTGTTGATTCCCTGACTATTATTGAGCATATGGTTAACAGAGAATTAATGAAGCAGTAAACACAATTTTTTGAGAATGATAATAATCACTTATCACCAGTTATCGGGTGAACAATTTTAGACATTGTGGTAAGTGAAACGGCGGTGGTTGAAATTACGGAATTTCTGGAGTAGCCTCTGTATATTTCATGAGCGTTATTAAGGATTCATCGTAAAGCTACTTGGTTGAAGTACCACGTGCATTTTTTTGAAGAACCTTGTAACATATGAGCAGACTTTATAAGGAAAAAACTGCGCTAAAATCATTTTTGTCGAAATTTATTGTGCTGCTCTCGTCACTTTCCTACAAATTAGAACTTGTAGTGTTGTCGTATCATTAGGAGCTATACATATAAAAAATTTGATCAAAATCGTTTCTGCGGTTTTTGAGAAAAAAAAGGTTGCTGTTTTGATCATTATGATAACTATAGTTAGTTGTGCATCTTTTACTCATACCCTTATTTTGGCATCCTATAGTGACCTGCCAGCTAGATATCAAGTTTGAGCTGATTCGTTTGGTTCAGCCTTTCTACTTCAAGGACCCAAAAAAAAGTAAAAAGCTGCTGTAAAGAAAATTATGTTGAAAATTTTACATTATCTCTGTACTTTTGGATGTGCTCATACAAAACATGTGATAAAAATCATTAGAGCAGTTTTTGAGAAAACAAATGTGGTGAAAACTGTAGTTAGTTTTGAGCCGAAATTGCGCATTCCCTTATTTTGGCCACAGTAACCTGCACGGTAGGTTTCCAATTTTAACTGAATTGGTTCGCTCAATCGCGCTGACACGCACATATACATGCATAGCATCTTGTCGGATAGTGTTTTTCGGACTCAGTAGGCACTTGACACGTCTAACTGAGGTTACTAAAAAAATGTTTATGAGATTACTTAACTTCCCCTCTTACTACGTAGGGCTAAGTAAAGTTTATGTGATTAGCGCCACTTCGGGTGCGTAAGTATTTTTCGTGAGATCTAGGTAACAAATTATGAAGAATGCCACTCATCGAAATAGCCACATCATCGATTTGACCCGAGGTATATTTGTAAAGGTATGAATAGTGTACTTACCATCAGTCTGTAGAGGCGCACCTGTCCCCTCAGCCTCTGAAGGTAGTGGTGAAGAGGACGTTTGTTTATCAGCAGTTGCAGAGAACGTATGAGTCACACGAGAGGTCTGGGTTTGCTTAATGAACGGCTGGTTTGGAAGTTCTGAAATCATGCGAGAAGAGTTGTACTTATTGGTTGAATATACGAGATCACTTAACTTTCCCTCTTACTACGTAGGGCTAAGTAAAGTTTATGTGATTAGCGCCACTTCTGGTGCGTAAGTATTTTTCGTGAGATCTAGGTAACAAATTATGAAGCATGCCATTCATCGATTTGACCCGAAGTATATTTGTAAAAGTATGAATAGTGTACTCACCATCAGTCTGTAAAGGTTCACCTGTCCCCTCAGCCTCAGAAGGTAGCGGTGAAGGGAATGTTTGTTCATCAGCAGTTACAGAGGACGTACGAATCATTGGAGACGTCTGAGTTTGCTTAATGAACGGCTGGTTTGAAAGTTCTGAAATCATGCGAGAAGAGTTGTACTTATTGCTTCAATGTACGAGATTAATTAACTTTCCCTCTTACTACGTACGGCTAAGTAAAGTTTACGTGATTAGCGCCACTTTTGGTGCAAGTGGCGGGCGCGTAAGTATTTTTCGTGAGATCTAGGTAACAAATTATGAAGAATGCCATTCATCGAAATAGCGATATCATCGATTTGACCGGAATATATTTGTAAAAGTATCAATAGTGTACTTACCATCAGTCTGTAAAGGTTCACCTGTCCCCTCAACCTCTGAAGGTTGCGGTGAAGTGGACAACACAACAAGTGGTTCATCAGCAGATGCAGAGGACGTCTGGGTTTGCTTCTTTGGAACTTCTAAAATCATGCGAGAAGTGTTTTTACTTATTGCTTTAATATATGCGATCTGAAAGTGAAGGTAGGGTTTTTGAAAACTCGCACTTGCACTCTCAGTTCTTCACTTGAATCCAATTTTTGTTGGTTAACAGGAAAACTTAGTAATTACCGACAGCCACCACTTGGAAAATTCTTAATTACGAAAATGCTGTAATAAACCCGTTCTATGCGTAAAGAACATGTGGGCACCAAGTAAGGAGATTATATAATTGTTTCAGAAATTCAACCCCCAGTTTTCAGATTCCCCTGAATCCAAAAAACGTCGCTTGTGACCACGTTTTAGGACTGAATTATATATAACTTTATAATATTCCTTTTTATCAACCTGAGACGACCAACAAAATTTAAACCAAATCGGTGATAAATTGACAGTTATCATAGTCATCATACTTCCAAATTAATTTTTTTGTGTATCGCATATTATAGCACTATTAGGTTATAATTATAGACACACTCCTATAATTATCACACTCCTAGAAAGTTAGCTCTTGGACAAATAAGTAAAACCTAAATAGAAATCGCGAAAAATTGATTCGAAAACCTTTAACATGAAGGTATTATTAATCCAACTAAGCGCACACACAAAGTTTATAGCAAAAATCCCACTAGCAGATCGATGAGTCGGTTGAAATGAAGGATTAACATTTAACTGATTATGTGAGGTTTCTTCCTATGCGACTTTTGAAAAATACGTAATCGATATTTTTACTTTCCTTAGCTCTACATAATTGAATGAAAAGTTATGTGATCGGCTGAAAGAAATTTTTCGAGTTTTCTTCAGATCTTTCCGTTGCTGACCCTCCTGAGTCCGAAAAACGCTATTTAGGAAAATGGTCTGTGTGTGTGTGTGTGTGAACCTCCACACCCGTGAGGTACACTTTATAATTTTTTATATTGGTAGCTCCCAATGTGGCAACTATACCATGAAATGCCCATTTATGGGAAAATGATGAGAGCAGCACAATTAATTACCAAAACTTTCGACGAAATCGATTTTAGCGCGGTTTTTAGAGAGAAAACAACCGTACCAAATCAGCTAAAACTTAATGTCTAGCCTACAGGTTACCATGGGACGCAAAAATAATAATATGAACAAAATCCCCCGAAAGTTAACTATAGTTAACATAGTGATCAAAACACTAAATTTTTTTCTCAAAAACGGCTCTAACGATTTTGATTAAATTTTTTATATAGATAGCTCTCAATAAGACAATTATATCATAAAATTCCCATTTGTTGGAAAATGACGAGAGCAGCACAAAAAATTATCAAACTTTTCGACGAAAAGCGTTTTTACCGCCGTTTTTCCTTTTAAACTCCGCTGGAATGTTAGTAGAATCTTAAAGAAAATTGGTATTGTAGTCCAATCCAATACCTAAAGGGTGAGTGTTTAAAAACGCTCATGAGATACATGGGGCTCACTCCAGAAATTCCTGAATTTCAACTACCGCCGTTTCGCTTACTTTTCTTTTACGTTATCATATGTTGTATTTTACTTTGTTCTAGTCATTTGTTCGTTCTGCACACCCCCTCTCTTCTTTTTCCTTGTTTCTGCTCTCATGTCTATCATTCCGTCTTGGCGGCCTGTGTCTTTCCTAACTGCTAATTCGGATGTATTGTTGAAAAATTAGGGTACCTGGTATGTTTAGGCCGGTAGATGTCTCTGTTTCAAGCCATGTACTATCGAGATAATTCTGAGCTTCAATTGAATCTGTAAAAACGCATGCGTTAGCGTATGATCAAGTTCTGCACAAATATCTGCGTAAAAACTGGAATAAATCATAGAATCAAAGTCACAAATCTAATACATCCTTCAATGTATCGACACTTACCTCCACGGAATAGTACTTCGATTGGAACCTCCGTTGATTCGATGCGCACAGAGTTAACTACTCTGTCACTATCCAATCTTTCGATAATAGCTTCTACCCCGATCAATATTGGGAATCCCCCCTTTAATGGTCTAACAACTGCAAATGTCTCCATAGTAGACTTATGGTATTTAAATTAATTTATATTATAGCTCTACAAGTAATGTAAGGTGCAAATGCTTTCAAAAACGGAAAAAACGTAATGGGACTTGGACGAACGCTAGTTGTGGTTTAAATTGAATTTTAACGAAATTTTAAAAAATTATTATGAAGTGTGCAATACTATGAAACGAAAATTGAAACTTCTGACAACTGAAAGTAACGCAAAGTCGGCCCTCAGAAGACGAGCGAAGTAATGAGCAGCCGCAATTGAAAAGACGTAGTTATATTTTTGGAAGGGTGGTTGTGTGGAAGGGTAGGAGCCGGTGAACGCTTTTGTTGCCGCAAAACGTGGTTTTCCCGGCGGCGTTCTGACCGCTCCGTAAGTAAAAGAGTTATCCATTGTTAGCTGTCAAGACGTAATGTTTGGAACAGTCGTAAATGTTTTGTCCCTTCGAGCTCCGGGTTTTCGGTACCGCGGGAATTCCCGTGCTCTTGACTTCGTCAGCTCGCCGTCAACATTTTCAGGTAGGGCTCAAGACGTGTGAATTGACCAGGGCAAGAAACCAATTTATCGAGCGACTGAAAGTTTTACAAAAAACCTTCGTGTTAGCTAATATTTAAAGATATGAGTTTGGAAAAGGTGCAATGAATGTTACACAAATTTAGTTATCCTATTTATGAAACGATTTGATCAACAGGTTTTGATAATAATAAACCAATAATGAAATATAATAATAATATGATAAAGTATAAAGTTCTGGTGATATAAAATAAAAAGAGATTTGGATTTACATGGAATAAATGAGTGGTTGGCGCGATTTTTCAAGTAACATTGTTAAGCTAGTTATGACATCGACACAAATTTTATAATTAGTTCATGCTGGTCCTGAACTCACGAGTGAGTTCACTTCCAAGATTGTCAAGTGTGGTCTCAGATAAAGAAATGCACATTTCATTCTAGTCAGGCTGTAGCTTTTTTCAACGTAAAACAGTGCCTTAAGAATCGAACGTAATTATTTTATACGTATTTTACATACTCTGGGAATTTTCTTGCAAACGCTTTAACCAATATTCCAAACTCAATCAATGGAATCAATTATTGAAGAACATATATTCTTAGCGAGGTACCCAAGGGCTAGATCAGCGCCCACATTTAACGACAGGACAAATCACTTGTACCAAATTTACTCCAAAACTCATTAAACACCTACGGTTATTTATCCATGATTTGTTAGTAGCCATTTCATTCCTAAGAATACTTTAACGGTTGTGTGAATTGTAGACATAAACGAGCGGTGCGTAGCAACAGACAACTTTCCCTTACAAGTACCCAACAAGTACGAACACCAGCTACATATGCGGGCGCCATATCTTCGTTCAACGCATTTTTACAGGAACATTTATGGAGAACAAGTTAGTTTATACTCATTCGTAACATTGATCGAAATCGTCGTAGGCGTTTTTGAGAAAATTGGAATACCGATAAATTAATATTCGACAAATCTCCTTTTCTGTGTTAACTTGGCTTATAACTCCGATCAACATATATATACAGAAATAATTATGGGGGACGATATGTGGGTATGGGTGAATAAAAGACACTACATTAGAATTTATCACATCTGGTGAAGCAGTTACCCTGGAATTTACGGAAATATTCGAAAAAACGTTATTTTCGACACATTTTGATTTTTATCTCTGTTCAATGGACTGTCAGAGGAACATTTATTGAGAACAATATGTAGGTATTAACTATTCAAAAACATCCTGAAAGTTTGGTGATAACCGTTGGAGCCGTTTTGCCAAAAAGCGTAAAAAACCTATTTTTGCTTCATATTTACATGGAGATATGTATAGAGAAGAAAAGTTAGGTATTGATCAGTAGAAGATAATTTGAAAGTTTAATCGAAATCGTTTAAGCTATTTTCGAGAAAAATGACAAAAACCCTAGTTTTTGGTACAGTTTCGTCCCCCATCCCCCCTTCCCATCAACCGAAATCGTCCATAACCTTATTTTGGTGTCTACATAAAATAACGAACCAAACAAAAAAAGAACCAGCTCAATCGGATCAGCCGTTCTCCCGCAAATCGAACTACAGACACACACACACACACACGGACCACGCGCCGAAATTGGGGTTTTTAGACTCAGTAGGCCTCAAAACGTAAAGATCTAAACAAAACCCAAATTTGTTTTTGACGCGGTTTTCTATACTTTCCTTTCCCTTGGGAATAGCGGAAAGTAAAAATGCGGAATTTTCAAAAAGTTCCACAAGAAATAAAAACAAAATATCTGGTGCGTTGCAACACACAACTTTCCTTAGCTCTACGTCAATTCGGGAATGAGTACGAGCAGCCCGGAACTGTAAGCGCTACCGCTTCCTGCTGCCGTAAAGCGTTGTTTGACCAAGTTCAAATGGACTGAGTGATAAATGAATTGAGTAAGTAGAAAAAAAGCCATGTACCCGAGTGAATTGACGGAGAGCTAAGGAAAGTTGTGTGTTGCAACGCACCAGATATTTTTTTAAAAACATTCTAGTAACATTTCAGCGGAGTTTAAAAGGAAATAAAAAACCGCGCTAAAACCGATTTTCGTAGAAAATTTTGATAATTTATTGTGCTGCTCTCGTCATTTTTCAATAAATGGGAATTTCATGGTATAATTGTCTTTTTACGAGCTATCAATGTAAAAAATGTAATCAAAATCGTTTAAGCCGTTTTAGAGAAAAAAAAATGTGGTGTTTTGATCACTATGATTACTATAGTTAAATTTCAGTGGATTTTGCTCATACCCTTATTTTGGCGTTCCATGGTAACCTGCGGGTTAGATATCAAGTTTGAGCTGTTTTGGTGCGGTGGTTTTCTCTGGTTCACAGGCACACAGACCATTTTCCCAAATTGTGTTTTTCGGACTCAGGAGGGTCTGAAACGTGAAGATCTGAAGAAAACTCAAAAAAAATTTGTCAGCCAATTACATAACTTTCCTTTTTTTTGTAGAGCCAAGGAAAGTATAAAACAAATAATGCTACTAATAGCGGAAACGGTCTGAATATTATCGGATCGCAATTCTAATCAGTGATGATAACTACGCCCAGATTAAAACATAATGAAGAAACATGCTTCTTTTTTAAGCCAGATATGATCCACAAAAATGTGCCAGTTTTTAAAGATATTTAGAGTTGTGCACTCTAGGGTCCTAATAAATCGGAGGATTGCCAGAAGACAGGAATTAAGTGTACGATGTTTTAAAACAGACATTTCAATTTGTGTTCTTTAGGCTCCTAATAGATTATTGGATGTTAGGAAAGTGTGGCGATTGCCTCGCTAGAAAATATCGGACCGTAATCAACGGTTACAACGGTACGTGTAATACGGATCATTATTTCCCCTCCGTTTATTTCCGACGGAGATTTGCAGTTTTTAGTCGAAAGAAACTAAAGGAACCAATGTCAATTGAATAGTTAGTATTTTCCGAGCCGGAGTGGTTAATGTGCTGTAGAATCTTCACGTTAAACACTTCACCACTTAAGGACGCCTCGGAGTCCTTTTCGGATCGTTTATTGTGCTCTCCAAGACAAACGGAGTCGTTATTGTGTTCCAGCGATACGTATATATAAGTTACATTGCCATAACATGCTGAGCTCAAAATAAAAATGCGCTTCGTGCATTTTTCCCTTTCCCTCCCTACTTTTCCTTGCATCAAAGCAGTCGTTTCCCTCTTACGGTCTAGTTACCTTCTTTTCACTCCATATCTATAGTTCGTGTATTGCAAAGTACTTTTGAGAATTCAAATAAAATCTTTTTAAAAAAATCGAATCTCACGTTCAACAAATTTATCTTATATGTATCTGAAGCTTTGCAGTGACACTTCTATGGTCATAAACCTCACCTTCCTCTCACTGTGTGGATGATTTTGTTTCTTTTCACACAGTAAAGAATATTCAAACTAATTTACTCTCTAGTGAGCACTATTCAAGTTCTTATAGTACTAATATTTATTGGGTAACCAACACATTTATACGTGGCATATGCTACAATTTGAAATGGGGTAAAAAATGAAAAACTCTTGGATTCATGTAATGTGTTAGAAAAGACTATGAAAGCTTGTTGATGTCACTTTTCACAAATAGCTTGGACTACCCACCAGGATTTCATACAGCAGACATAGCGCAGCATTGAATAAGTCTAATTCCAGTGCTCTGTGGATATTTTGGGACCTACACCAGGTATCACCACAACCCTATGGTGTGAAGACATATTCATATGCCCTCCATAAACCCTAGAATAGGACAGGGGATAGGGTGTTTCATAAGAGCTGTTAAAACTAAAACGCAGACATTAAACTGAGCTACGAAACAGTTCTAGTTTCATTTGAAGTACTCATCAGAAAAGCGACCATTTTAAATTAATTAGAAGTACTTTCGCTTTCCAACTGACCTTGAGACATGATAACATGCACATAGCATTGAATAAACTTGAAAATTCTGTTTCTTCCATAACCAAGAGGGTCGTCATTGTGCGTTATTTTATATTTTCAGCTGAGAGAACCTGCATGTCCATATCTGAACGACAAAAACCAATTGAGGGTGCAAATCGAGTGGGAAGAAAGCCACCTACTCTTTCAGGCCACGTATCATAAATACGATGATATATATAAGGTCCACAATCAACAAATGAGGCAAGTTTCAGTAGTATTTCCTATGCTTATTGACTCCCCCAACCCCCCCTTCCTATCTCCCCCAATCGCCTTTTGAGTATTCTGTACTTGATGTGGACTGTAGCGTGAGGTTCATTTGTGGGAACCTATGAACATGTGTTGTTGCGTGATTCAAGATTTAGTAACTATTTTTCACTCACAAGTAGTTGTTTTCAAAACAATTTATCGCCTTTGTTCCGAGACTTTTCTGGAAAGAGGTGCCGATTTCTACTGGGAATTACGTAATAATTAAACGAACATGAAAATATTTTTGGTAAAATATTGTGAAAACTGTTCTCTTGACTTTTTCGTTGAACTAACTTGGAAATTTAAGTGAACAACCATGTACAGAATAGAAGATGACAATGTTGAAAAAATGTCTGTTGATTATCTTGGTTTCTAGTGTGAGGTGATTGTGATTGTCAATAGTGATTGTTTCCAAGCAACACATTGTGATATCAACGTAATTATAACAATTGACAAATACTAATGACAGATTCGGCTTGATTTTTGCTGAACTTCTTTCTTCAGAAATTAAGATTCAATTTTTGTTATTCCTCAAGCTAGACAATGTTATGTTAATAGTACAACAAGACTAAAGATGGAAGCACAAACAAGATAGTGTCACGATGTGAAGGCAGAATGCAATTAATATCCATCTGCGTGCCAAAGTTATGGAAAAGTTGCAGATAGGTACTAAACTTGAAATGCAACTGGAAACCCTGAATTCAGGAATCTGAATTTTATGCACTCAGGAACAAATAGTGGATCAGCCACTGGAAAATGTGAAGCTGGATGAAAGATATGGGGAACCGTTCAGAGCTCAATCCACATTAATTCCAAGCAATGGCATCAGCCATTCGTGCAAGTGGAACATATTTCAAATTTTGGTTAAGTGCTGCTAGCCTGATAGGTATGAATCTAGCCATCTAAGATGGCAAGAATATCAAAATGTGTGAGCATGAGTGTGTGTGTGTGGGGCAAGGATATTACGTTAGTGTATTCATCTCAACTAATACAAATTTCTAACCTGAGAGAACCTTTGTAACATTGTAGGTGTTACATGTTACAAATTAACACTTAACATGCTGAGAGCATAATTGCAGCAGCTTCTGCCTTGGAGTTGAGCTGCCTGTCTCTCAAGCGTAGGTTTCATTAAGTGACTGATTCAGGAAGTGGCTACAAATCAGTAGAAATAATTCATATCGTAAGCTCAACCCTCCACCCACCAAAATGAATAAAATTGAATAAAAAATGTTTTAGCTAATTTATAAGCTTCCTTACGTAAGAAAATAAAGATTGTTTACCCTGTTTCTCAATTTTCCTTTCAATCTTCAGCTTTTTTGGTTTCATCCATCAAGACAATAACAGTAACAATAATAATATCGAGAAAGAAAAAATTAACACTGTGCATTCATTCGAGTGACTTTCCCTGCAACACATTGTGATATCAACGTAATTATAACAATTGACAAATACTAATGACAGATTCGGCTTGATTTTTGCTGAACTTCTTTCTTCAGAAATTAAGATTCAATTTTTGTTATTCCTCAAGCTAGACAATGTACAACAAGATTACAATGAATAGTACTACAAGACTAAAGATGGAAGCACAAACAATTAGTGCATAATTGGAACATTCCAAAACCATGTATTGTAGTAAGATGTTAGAAATGTAAAAATATACTGTAAGACTCTCAGTACGTGAAAAAAAATCCCCAATATTCTCACAAGAGATTTAAATAGTTGAATATGTACAGCAAACTAATGTGAAAATAGTTTATAGTGTTCTGGTACATGGTTTAATAGTTGCTTGTGAAGATTGAAACTTCATTCACAAAGAAAATTATTATCTGAGGACTTGAACCTTTTTATTATTTGTGGTTGGTTGAGCTTATTACTTTCCATTCATTAGAGCATAATAGTTGGCTACCATAAATAAATACTAACTAAATAGATGAGATGAGTGTTTCAGCTCCTTAATGACCAAGGAGATGTGTGTTGTAATTTTAATCTGCTTAGAAGAAAGAAATTCACGTTTTATGTAATCAATTAGATGTGTTGTGTTGCTGCTTTATGGAATAATTCAATAGATGACCAATTAGTCTATTTCCTGGCTGGTTTCCCTTCATTTCTAAACCCATGATTTCCTGAAGCAACTCGATATGTAAACTCACTATGCTACCCGCATCATTTATTGATGTGTATAATTACATTGCAGGAAAGAAATCACAGCCCTGCAGGCAGAAAACTATGGCTTGGAGCGTCAACTTTTCAGCTATCAGAAAAGTATAGCTTACGCTCATTCACGAGGGGCGTATTCAGATGAGATGGTCTCTCCCGAAGGGCGCGAAGATGAAGATAACCAGTTCTACCAGGAGCGAAATTACTCCCTCGGTGACAGAAACCTCTCCTCTGAAACCGATTATGCCTGAAAAAACTGCCTGCCCACTCACAAGAACTCACCAAAACGACATAAACAAACCACGACAAGACAATCCCACTCAAGACCGCAACACCGTCGACACCATCCCCCTCCAGCTATCCCTCAATTCCCTCGTCGGCAGTCGAACCATCAATCCTTTCGCTCAGGCTCTTCTTTTAGTTTAGCCTTTGTTTCTTTTTCATCATTTTGGAACACAATTCAAAAGTATATTTCAACTTTGCGAGCTACTCGTTTGTAAAATGCAACTAAACTTGATTTTCTTGCCATCAAATCCTCTACAATTTACACTTTCTGTATAATTTCTCTAAATTCCCTCAGTATAATATATTTCTTCCAGAGCTTCTTTCAAATGCTAACTTTCAAGTAATTGCGTAACTAATCCCTAATATAGTTACTTGGTTACAAAATTAATACCCATCCAGTTCCAATCGAGTGAGTATTTATGATCTAGGTAGAAAGATGTGTAACCAGTTTGTTTTAACATGTATGCATTTAATTTCTTGATATGTATGATGACTGTGATATAGATGTAAATATGGATTTATGAAACAATGGATGCTTTCCCTCATCTTTGCTCCCTTAAATTATCGCTTATTTTCTCTTTTTAAAAAGGGGGGGGGGTTGAGTGACTGTTATGATTTGTATACGAGACAATAATTGTTATTACTTGATCCCAAGACCCTTGTACTAACGTACATTTCCATCTTCATCCAACTAAATGGTTTTCATCAAAACGTTGTAATTACGACGTCACAAACTTCAAAAGCATACTTTGACGAAATAAAAACTTTCAGCTTTCATTAAAGCGATTTTAATTAGTAACTAGTACTGGGTTTGATGGTACTCTCTCTTCATGCGAACTACTTGCACATTCAATTTCTGATCCTTACTTCTTGTATCAAATGGTAAACATTCATAACACACCCTGATACAAAGCATTGGTGCCTCCAAGTGGCTGAATGGTTGTAAGTTCTTCATTACTCGCCTGATTTTTGAAGAAGATTTTTTCTCAGCCAAAGAGTTTTTTTTTTAAATCTTATTTACGGAAAATACTTCGAGCTAACCGCTTATGACTTTTCCCGAAAAATAACGCACACTTCCGCAGCAAGCCTAGGTCAGTGAATGGTAACTACAGGGGGAGTAACTTGTGCGTAAATATGACAAATGAAATGCGAGAGTAGAGAACTTTGTAGCAAAGTTTCCAGACAGAAGTAATATTATATGAAACTCATTCGATAGACAGCCCCCTATAGGCTGTATGTATGGTTTCTATTACCACGGTCACTGTGAGATGAAACAAACTGGCTCTTTTACCAATAACTTCTTTTCCAATATCATTTTGACACTTCTGAGAAAATTGGGCGTAAGCTTGACACTTGGAGTCCACCACTTCGCTAGCCTAAATAATTTCTTCTTTTTTGTCCCCCAATCGCTGGTAATTTTTATGATTCCAAATAACGTTTTAAAATGCTTGCAAGGGAATAAATTTTAGTAACCTATTACTAATGTGAATGGGAACAAATTAAGACTTAATCCTGAGGGGCCTAACTCTTAAGAAACTAAAAACTATACATGAATTTCAGGTTGGAGCAACAACATTCATACTCCTATATACTTAAATAATAACAAGAATAAACACTTTGACATTTCTTTTAAACTAATCTAGTTTTTCCACTTTTCTATTCGCATCTTCTAGATGTAGCTCATAATTTACCATTATTTAGACTCACTTTTGCGCTACAACATTCTGCATGAAATACAAAAACTTTTCAATTTTGTGGCACCGCTGTAAAATATCCACGAATTTGAATTAAACGCTTTTAAAGACGAAGGGATAGAAATTAAAATGTACATCCTTCTAATTTTAAGGGCACATGAAATTGAAATTAATAACTCTTCCACTGACTTGTCAAAAATGCTGAAAACTGTAAACTTGATTTTGCCACCTTCCAAAAAGTTAAGCTACTTACATTTTGTAATATGAAATTATAGAATGTATAATTTTATATTCGCATCTCTCACGATCAATTTATTCACGTTTTAATGTATAAAATTATATAATGCGTAATTTTATATTCACTCCTTAAATGATTGGATCATGACACAAATTTCCAATGGCATATCACATTGACCTTAGTAGTCGTATTGAATGGTGTTCGGAGTTACATGAACAACTCTACAGCATTGGCTGCTGATAAGAAAACAAAAACTTGGAGCTCCTGAAATACTGCGAGGAGACCTTGTGCCAATTCATCTTTTCTCATTTCATTGTGTCATAAATCAGTTGGGTGTGTGAATGCACTCAACTATTCATTAATTATGATAACAACATTATTTAAATTGAATTAACCGGCGACAAATCATTATATTTTGTTCTATGACCAAATGCAGGCTAAATTTGTTACAATAAACTAAATTCAAAGTGACGAAATAGTTTTTATAAATTACGGATCGAATTATTTTTATATTTCTGCTCCTCATTGGAACCTTCAAAATTACCAACTGAAGTATTTGGACATCCTTAAATAAATAGTTCTTACCAGGATATGTAGAGTCCAATCTTATAGGAAACGTTACGCTGAGATTATTAATCATTGAAAGCTATTAATTACATTCATAATTTTAATGGATCCTTGAGCGCTTCAAATTACCAGACTCCAAAAATTCAAAACTCAGGGGACCATTATATCATACTCTTAGAGAGCAATTCGTTAACAAGGATTTAATCAACAGCATTCATATGCAGTCTATATTCAAACCAAATAATCCAAGCGACGTTACTAACCTCAACATTTTCCAATGTACCAAAATTCATTTACTAGCTTCTATAGTTTTGATGATTACATAATATAGTCTTGGATGGTTTTCCGTTAGAGCTGATTGTTGTCTCAGCCCACCCATTTCTGTTTCAAAAACTTGAATTGAAATACATACTACTCAAGATACAACAGATTTTTTTCAGCGTGGAGTTTTCTGTAAATTGTTTACATTCCATAATAACTTCGAGCCTATCTAGTGTAAATAATTACAGGGGTGTAGAATCACTAATGTAATGAAAGTAGGAGAGCCATTTAGTACTATGCACCCAGTTAAACGTTTGTTTTTCATGAGCATCTTGAATGATGTGACTTTCTTGGGTGAGCGGATGAGAAATTGATAAAATGGCCAATCATAGTGTCTGACCTCTGTAAATATATTTTAGTGCAATCAAATTGCTGTTATTAAGCTAAATTCAATGTGTAGTGGAGTTCTACATTGTGCTGACTAATGTAATTCTTTTAAAACATGTTTTTTTTAATATCTTATGAGTGTTAGTATATAATTGGTGTTCAATGTACTTGTCACATTATAAAAACTCTTCCTTCGGTCTTATAAAACCAGACAGGTTGTAATTAGTGCAGGAAAACATGGTAATCCACCACCACACAGAGTTAAGGAGCTTTTTTCTGTCATGCAAGAAAACTAATTTTACTGAACGATTTAATTTACCTTTCTTCCAACTATTGGGTAGATATTCTGAGCAAAATACATCTGTAGTCTATGCAGTTCGTTTCAGAGTGCTAGTTTTCTTACCTCGCCAAATCAATCGAACAAAGGACCTGTAAAAGACGCAAGTGAATTTCCTGTACAGGAAATACTGGAGTATCAAGTACTTGGGTATCACAAGAGATCATAGGCTGTATATGACTTGAATACCCCTCCCTCCTAATATGGATCACAGCCCCCCTCCAGTTTAGAGCAAGTGGTGGAAAGGAATGGGAAATTATAAAAGGGGACTTTATACCATTTGAAGTAAATTTGAGACGAGTGAATGGGCATTTGCGTAGATTACAGTGATTTTCGCAAATCTGTTTACTGATTTTCTACCCAATTACACAGATGACACCACATAATTTACAAAAAAAATCGGGTTCCTATTAATTGCATGAACGCATTATCTATTAGGCTATTAGTAGGGGCATATAACTATTTAAATGAATCATTGAGAGTAAAATTATCGTATTGTTCTTCCAACATTTTCACTTCCCCGGTAGGAGCCACACTGTCATAAGGAAGACTTATTATTCCAGTTCAGCATTGACAAGCTTTTCAGTCTTAGAAATGAGAGTTGTTGAAATCAATGCAATACATTGTAAAGCTGTTTCAACACTTATTGTAGCACAATAATAATAATAATAATAATAAAAATAATAGTACCGGGAAAGATATGGATGTTCAATTTTTAAATTAACAGTTTGATGACCGAATCACGGTTTGAAAAAAATGAACCTTACTTCTACCACTGTTTCCAGAAATTTACCCTAATTATTGTGAACACAATCTCATGATGTGTTGCAATACTGGTAGCCTCGCCTCATATCAAATATGAAATTGAGCCCTCCATTCCCAGTCTGAAATGTCGTTTGAATTTAAAATTGTACCATCATGCCGCCAAATACTAAAATGTAAATTCTCTAGGGTGTCGCTAACTAGACAATCATAAAAGTGTGTAAAATAATCGCAACTCATATTTTCAGGATTGATTCTCATGGTAATATAAAACTCGTAATACAGGGTTGAGCAGTGAGAAAACTTCTTGTAGTTTCGTATTTAGAAACCACAATTGAGAGTATACAAAGTAATATTTTCTTGTGTGCTAATATTTGTATTAAGATTAGCCTTTTGACACTTTCTTTGCATTACTGCCAGAGCAATCTGAGTCATAAGAGCATTTCTGTTATTATTCAGTTCTATAAAAATATCTTACAGACATTGTCACAGCGTCAAAGTTCAGGAACTCAGTAACTAGTTCAAATTCCAAGGAGGGGTCTAGGGGGAGGGGGTTATTGAAGTCAACGATATTCCTAGTTTGAATTTTTAATCAAATGGGCTTCAGAAAATTGTAAATTTAGTACTTTTAATACAGTTAATGTTGTTTTTATGAGTCGAGCACTCTACAATATTGAAAATCATTTAGAACACTAAAAAAAATGAATGGGATAAAACGAACTTATTCCACGACCAAAATATTTATGAAATGTGTACTGTGACCATTTCAAACTGTTAAAATGGAATAACAGTCCCCAAAGGTTTTGTTCGTCACAATGGTTGATATATCTCATGCATATCCATCCACTAATTATATCCATCAGCGACTGCCGTTATCTCATTGTGATACGAACACCCTAAATATGATGATAGCATTTGATGTTTTGTTTATTCACCTACTTCAAAAAATGCAAAATGAAAGAATGATAAATTATTTTTTGAAACCTAGGGATGTAAGTATGATGGTTCAAAGTAATGCATTTAATCTAACATCAAATAATCTCGAAAGAGTAGAAAAATAGTTAAACATTTCAGAAGGAAACTTCCATTTTGTAAGTCAATTCCGTTGACCACTTAATTAAATTGTGAAATCCTTAACACTAGTTTTTTAATCAAGGATCTTGTATAGAAATTAATACGTATGATAAGGATAAAATTGTGTAGGAATTCATAAAGTGAAAGTTGAGTTATTTCGTTGGGGCAATTTTATTTTATTACGGGTTGTACGACAAGCGCGCGTAACACACGAAATTTGAATTGCATGTTTTCATATTAGCATCGAAGCTAACTTTTCACGCAGATGGTAAATAATAAGTTCATCATCCGCCATATAATCTGAAATTGATTGTACCATGAGTACTCTACAACACGTGAAATGGTGAGAACGGAACAACCCAGTTTTCAAAGCTCCTATAACTTGTGAATCAGTGATGTTTTCTGCATGAAAATCAATCCACTGCGATGCACTATGTAACGTTTAACGATGATATTGAAATGTTTTCATTAAAAACTCTTAGTAGGTAGTATTTTATTTTCTGGTTCACAGAAAATACTAAAGCGTAACAATCAATGTGCTCTTGTCTATTTGTTGTGCGACAAAAATCTCTTATTCAATATAATATCATTATAACTTCGTTGTGTAGGGAATACATATTTTCATACCATTTTTAAGGTAATGATGTATATTATGACAAAAAAGTAATTATTGGAGCTGATCTTTCATTGTGACTACGCACATGTTTCTATCTGTAACAGTAACTTCCATCGAGCAACTTCTGGTTACGTTAATTTTTCTCATTTGTAGCTTAGGGTGTAGACAAATAAAAATTTTAAAATGCTAAAAAACCTAAAAAAAATGAAAATTTAAAAAATCGAAAAATGTGTTTATGTCTAAAAATAGTTACATGTTACCTAATAATTAAAATAAGTGTGGTGTTATATTGGATTGTCTCCTGTCTTTATGCTGCTAAAAGTAAAACTTTTGGATTTATTATAAATAGTTAATTTCAGATTGAGGGTTATTCTTCTATGTATTGACTTTATTTATTGTTCGGTAAAAGTGCAGCTGAAGCTAGATTTTGTTCTTTCATACGTCTGGTACAGGAATAGGAAAGGTAAGGTAAGGTACAACAATTTTGTACATGAACAAAATGTGGTACCACAATACCGCACAAAGGAAATATCTAACTGTTGTATAAGTGCCAAGGGAGTAATAAAAGGTGAATACACGCCCACACCATTTGTGACCATAGTCAAAGTTAAGAGTCACGTAAGTGTTAATTAAAAGGCATTTTCTTTTTTGAACCTGAAGGTTTTGAAAGGGAGGGCTTGTCCACTGGTTAGGAAAACTATCAAAGAAAGAAAATGTGCAAAGAAGTGAACAATATCGTAAATGCGCATTGAGGGTACAAGTATCCATCCAACTTACTGATAACAAACTACTAACCCCATTCCTAATCAAGATAATAAGCCCCTTATCCTGTCTCCGTCCTTGCCTGCTCTTTTATTTCGCCAATCAAATTGAATATGGGTCAAAGACTCCTTGTTCACCAATTGGCCTGAGTCTGATCAAGAGAGATCGGGTGTGTGATTAACTAAGGCTACCAGCCTTTTGATTGAATATGAAGTGTTTGTAAACATTTTAAGTCAAAGATTTCTATTTTGTACTCAGGGTTCACCCCTCATAGTGTACATAGCTTAAAAGAATAGTGTCATATAATTGAACGGTAAGAAAATTAACTGTGCAAAAAAAAAAGAAAAAGAAAGATATATAGTACAGTGACGTGAATATATTGAATGGGAGAAGATTTTTGTAGACGAACTGCTGGGAGATAGAACAAGATGAAAGAAATAATTTTAGAGAAAAGGGGGAGAGCATGGGAAAGAAGAACTAGCTACTTATTCCAGATTCATACTTGGCAGTATTACCAAACCTGTATAAGAGGACCAGGATAAGTTATACATTTCCGAAACAAACTCATAGCTAAGAAACCCCTTTCTGCAATGCTAAAAGAGATTAATGCGAAAAAGCTTCAGAGACCGATCACCTGCATTGGTAGTAACAAGACATGCCAATACTTAACAGAGTAAAGGAATATGATATAAACGTAAGTTTACAGGAGAATGAAAGAACGAAAGGATTTCACTACTGCGTGAAATAGGTCAAGTGACTGAGAAAATGCCCACTTCTTCACGCAGGGGGTTATAGTTGACACTAAACAAAACATATTCATCACTTCTCATTAAAAAGTAAAAGGATTCTCAACTAAGAGGAAACTATAATGCAATATGAAGCTGAGCCATCACTTGGGTGGAACAATCATAGCACAGGTTCGTTCAGTTTCAATTCCTCGAAGCATGACAATTGTGGTTATGGTATCGATGTATTACCACGATGAAAGTGTGTAACAAATTCTTTGCATGCGTTGTAAGCAAGTATTACTATGGGAATGAGCTATTGAGAAAAAAAAGCCAACGTACAATACTTCATCTGGCTGTCTGTAGAAAATTCACTCACATCCTTTTGTTTATTCCAAAATCGTTAGAATGAATATTGTCGGGGCCTCCCTTTTCAAGATGTTGCGCTGCTTGATTGTGAGTGAGGTCCTGAAAAGGGCCGACGAAATTATTGTTGTTGTGTGTGTGTGTTGGTTGTATCTTCTGTCGGTTGAGAGTGTGTGATGTGAAGATCGGATTTCTCGGGCGTCAGGTCGAAGGGCTCGGTTGAGCGGTAGCTCCTCTCGGTGAGGGATCCGGTTGGATCGTCGCTCCTTCAGTCGGAGACGCGAGATGAGGGTTTTGAGTCAGGAGGTTCGGTCGAGCAGCGGGCGAGGGACGAGTTCCCCAGGCGTCGAAGCGTCGTTTGAAGGGCTCGGTTGAGCGTAGCTCCTCTCGGTGAGGGATTCGGTTGAATCGTCGCTCCTTCTTCTTCTAACGCGAGAGGGCCTCATTGTCCCCGCTGGAGCCGCTGAAGGTGGTCGGTTGTCGTCAGAGGATGTGAACGGTGTAAGAGCGGAAGATGGAATGAATTGAATGACTGAGCAGGCAGGCCGTTTTATACCTGCTCCTGGAGGGAGTCGCCTTCGCTGATTGGCCACCTGCTATTCCCTCCAGGAGTGATTTGTGGCTAGCGCCCTCTGTCGGAATGAGGCGACTTTTGTTGTGGAGAGTGGCGGCCGCCACAAATATTTAGGTATGAAAAAGCAGTTCCCATGAGATGAACTAAACTGCCTCAGTTTTATAAAATGAAAGACAAATTAATCTGCATTCTCTCCTTCACTTAATAGCACTACACACAGATCTGATGGGCATCAACGTCTTAGTACCCTGGAGTAGTGGGTAAGATGCCAATGGGATACTGGAGATAAGAAGGTGGTAAAAGGCCAGATGGCTAGACTCAGCTCACTTCTGATGCATCCACCACTTTGTCCATATTAGATTACAGCATAGAATATTGTCCATCTGCTTCCATACCTCTCATATCAACCTTCCTTCCTGGTTCATAATAGGTTTCTGCAAACCAATGAAAGAGCGTAACTTGTGAATACCAAACTCAATGATCACTTTGATCCATGCTGCCAAACTGACTGCAGAGGAGTCGCCATGAAATGATTTCAGAATGTTTCATCTTGCGACCTTGGCATATCTACACTATGCTTGACTTATTCAACAGTGTGTTTGCGGGTGGAACTGAAACTTGAACTATTACGGATAAGATCGATAATATATTGAGACAAAGAAAAACTAAGGAGAAAGTAAAAACACACAATTATGTAACGTTTCATTGAAGGCTGTTTCGATATTGCAGACTTTTCAAGCAATGATTAGTTCAGGTCCTAGAACTATATTTGAAGGATATTTATATCCTACTTGATATGTCAGAGGCTATTCTTTATTTAACTGCTTGTACTACTGATGTGCTGGAATTGATGTGTGTGCCCTACCATGCAATTATAACCCCCCCCCCTCTGCTAAAACTGGACTTCGGAATAAAAATATCGGAAAGAGTTATGCTAATTGGGGCGATAGAAAAGACGTGGGATCAAAAATATATATTGACAAAAACAATGGAATGCAATTGAAAACGCAAACTTTAAACCCGTCGTAAAATCTGCCATTTTTTTCATATGAATCAAAATACATAAATGTGAAACTTCGTTTTACAATTACCATTGCCATTAGGAATAAACCACAATTATGAGGTTTGCACACTATCCAACTAAACTAATATGGCTACTCCTAACGGAGGATTAAATAGCATCCTCTAAAACATGCACAAATGAGTTGACGAGGGGGTGTTCTTTTTCTTTTAAGGCTAAAGAATTGGATTTTCCCTTAACGCCTACTACCTACTCACATCCTATCACTCCCTCCCTCCCTTCCCCCACCCCCCAGATTGTCAAGGAGTTGTTGAAAGAAAGTTCCATTGCTGCCAAGAGGCTGATTTTCCTACTTTGAGTTTCAACGACTTTTAAAGGTACGCTGCAGCAAATTTCTTCAACATTTCGTGTTCAGAGTATTATAATTTTATAAATGTATTTATTTTGTATCGTAATGAAACTTGAGTGTCTATAAAATCTTGAAATGGAAATATGGTACTTTTATGCTGCCTAACGAATCTGTACATTCTTGTGTGTAGAAAAGTACGTGTTTCAAAAAGTATAATTCAGATGTTATTATTAAGTATGTAAACTTATTGAAGAAACTTCTCTCGAACCTTTAGCAAGAATTCCTTTTCCACCTATTACTTGTTTTCTTCTCTCAAAAGTTAACACCTACAGTATGATTGATGTTCATTCGAAATCTAGACAAGAAAATCTTTTTAATAATTTTCTATTAGTTTTTTAGTTTTTTTCTAAACCTTTTGTCACACTTAGTTTTTTCTATGGTATAGTTTATTATATTTCCAGTGAAAACTATTTTTTTATACTTCAATGAATATCTACTCACTTACTATAGGATATATGTTCAATGAGTGTTCAGATCTATATTGATGTTGTGCCTTTAAGCTTCACGCTTTCACCCCCCCATCTTTCATTCCAACATAACAGTTCTAATGTGTTTGTGTTTTCTTCACTACATGTAGCAAAAACCACCAAAACCAAAGTTGTTTTAAATTCTGAACACTAGAAACCACTTCTTAGTAGCAGATTATCTTGAATGTCAATTATTTAGAAAGCATGCAAAAAAAATTGTAAAAGGCTCTCTCAAACCATGCATAAAGCTATTGTATCACTGATGATGTGGTGTTTATTAAATTCTTTTTCATTCATTTGTGGTTCTATGTACATATCCCATCAGATACCCTTCCTTCGTTTTAGGATGGATCGTTGGGCAGAACCTTAACCTTAGTACAGGCCAACTGAAGGTTATAAAAATTCATCGAGGCCATGATCCTTTCTGTTTTGAACCAGAGTTGTGCCGTTAAGGCATGAGTGTGTGATCAAGGACCAACCCAGTTTCACTACCCCTTCAAAATCAAGAAGTCTGCCTTGAACTACTTTGTATACATATCTGCATCGGACTCTTTTCTCATTGTTGAGGTCGAGTCTTACGCCAACTTCCAGTGATGAACAGTAGTATTGATAGAGGACATCATTGTATGTAGTTTGGTTTTAGATTTATGCAATCTTAACTTTTTGGTTTCGAAGCTTGCTTCAAAATCATCTATTGCTGTGTGGCTTATCTACTGCCTGACTTCAGTAAAAACAAACATTGGTGGCTTTCATTCGTCAATTTCAAAAACCCTGCAAATTATTACACAACGGTTTATTATTCTCTTGAACGGCTTGACAGAGTCTGACAGCTCAGAGACCCATCTTATTCGATTCAGCATCGAAAAATACCAGTAAACCACACAAAACGTGACCTGACTACCACGTAACGACGAAAATTACATAGACCAGGCGCTCGTAAGCACCTGTAGGGAATTTTTCGCGATGTGGCGAGTCGAGCAGGCGGGTGGTTTTGATGAGACGGGAGGAAGGGAGTACAAACAATGAAATAATTAGTTTTGCTATAGTTATTGTCCCACAAGTTCTTTCAATTAGTGAACTTTAGCTCACTATAATTAATGGAATTTCACTATACGCAGTTGTACACGTCCGATACTCATTCCATTCGACCCAGAATTCTAAGATACCTTGAAAACGATACCAAACATGGCGTATTTGCGATAAAACTGCCAAAGTTGCGTTTTTGTTAATTTTTTTAACGATCGTTGCCCGTAACGACCATAGGCTTTGTCCGATCGGAGTGCCGAGATGGCAGGCACAACTGGATACTAAATGGGAATTTTTTAGACCACGTTAAAGGCACAAAACAGCACCAACGGACATCGCAGAGTTTGAATTCCAATTGAAACGTTAAGTATCAAATTTTGAGGGGGAGTTGTAAAAAAATTTTGCTGACTGAAAACATAAGGTTATTATTCAGGAATGAATAATAACCAAAATACAAACAAGTTGTCGACGAGTGTGATACTTTCATTCACAGCAGAATTTAATTTCATACATTTTGAATGTTGGAACGCTCTTGTATCCATCTAGGGTGCCTGGTGACATGAAGATAACCTTATATATTAGATTATCATCATAGTCGAAAAGCAAGTGCAATAACTGCGCATCTGTGGACGGCACCTTTGTTTATCATTATTATTTAAAAAAATAAGTAAATTATTGGAGATAATAATAGAAGAGAATAATCAATGAAGCACAGCAGATATGGAGAACAGATATGAGGATATGATAAGGAAAGATTGGAGCTAACTGTTCAATAGCTGTGGTTATCACTTGCTCAGGGCAAGAGCTCAACCAAATTTGGTGAAACTCGCTTTAGCAGAGTGGAGCAGTTAGTTGCTATTAAGCGAGTCTAAACAGAAGCTACACCAAATATCTTTTATTTCATAGTCCTGCATCTCTATTTACTGTGCTTCCATATATATTGGTAACAGAAGTTTAACACTAAAAAGTCGAAGATACGTAGTAAGTTTATTGTAATTACCAAGAAAAATGTGTAAAACCCTCATTTTTGGTCTATTCTCGCCTCCAACATGTCCATCTCATTGATGTTCATAACCTCCTTTGTGTGGCATGAGTGAAAAAAGATCAAAATAAAAAAGAACAAGCTCATTGGTACAGCTGTTCTCCTACTTAGTTGACGCACACCAGACTATTTGCTGAAATTGGGGATTTCCAATTCAGGAGGGCTCAAAATGCAACAATCTTGAGAAATCCTACCTTAACACTTGGAGTCGTGAAAGAACATGCTTCATGTTTAGCATTATGTATTGGGTGACTGGGATTGGAAACCAAAGGTGGAAATAGTTCAAGTTTAGAGAAAAACGTGTTTGCTGTATGAAAATTAAGTACTTATATTTGAGGCACGATCATGAAAATTCACATAGTTATTAGCCATGATTATGTCCATTAAATTACTCCAGACATACTCACAACGAAAATACAGGTTGACACAGAAATGCGGTACACTACGTCACTATAATAAGTGATGAAGGAACACAAAAAAAAGTAAGGCACAAGTTATCATTGGTTACGGATGATGGGTAAAAGACACCTCAACATCCATTAAAACCCGAAAGTTTATGGAAGACCTAGTTTTATTTAAAACCTCATACCATTCATACTAAAGAAAAGGCACAGAAATATTTACCTTGACAGGAAAAGATAAAAACAAAACGAACCACTAAAATGCAGCAACTGAAAAAAAACTATCGATATCCTAATTGAAATCGTTTAGAATTAATCACAGCCATGTTCTTTACAGAACAAACCTCTCCAAGTCAATAATAAGAATGGTGGGGAGTATTTCCAAGATGTAGGCGAGGGGGATTGATGTCCACAAAGGTGAGCCACAGCAATGAAAAAATTCATGTCAATAATGTGGATAGGTCAAGTAACTTGCGTAGTTGATGTTGAACATGCCTAATCAGAGAAGATTGAGAAAGTCAATGACTGGCTAAGGGAATGACATGAATATCCAGTTATTCAGGGTGGTTGTGTCAAGCTAAATACCTTGATTTTGAATTTAATCACTTAGATGCTCAAATAGCGTATTTGGCCTTTCTAAGTGAGAGATATTCTTGAAATCGCGCCAGACAAATATTTTAATGTTATTTCCTGCAACTAGTTCATATAGGTTACATTGAAGTATGGGAACAAAAAGCTGCCTGCCATTTCTTTCAAATAATTATAGTTTCTCGTTTTGTAACAAAAAAAACAAAAACAAAAACAATTGAACTTAAAATCTGGTTCATTCATTTATAAGTATTGCCTTCAAATTTAATCACATCCTTTCTCCTTTAAAAACAAATTAATAAGAAAAGTGTAGGGCCTTTTCTATTACGTGAAAATGATACCCATCAAATGTACACCGAAAACAATCAGTCTAATTATGTGTCTTTATTCCATTGTCTTGATCATTGTAAGCTCGAAACTATTAAATTAAAACATGTGCTTCAAATCTATGTACCAATGAAAATAGTTTCTTTGCAGTTTTAGGCCCTGGAGATTGTTTATCACAAAAAGAACAAAAGGCTTGAATGCATTATTCTCTTATTTTCTCGTAGGAAGATGCATAAGCAGATTAAATGTGAAAATCAGAAAATTCTGAGCAATCTAAGATTAAGAAGCCCACGTTTCTGTACTAGAAATAAGAGCTAAGTAGAACAGTCCAAAAATGACACCAACTAAGAACAAAATCAATTAACTGAAACCGTATACAAGATTCAAAGCTGCTAACAGAACATGAAAAGAAAGCCAGTAATTTCATGAAACAGCTAAGTACAGACAAATCCAAAGCGGAGTAATATTACAGCAAATATCTCAGTTACAAAACAAGTGTTAACAGAACATTATGGTGACTAATCCAGTTCAGACCTAGGAAGCTCTACTGTAGGAAGAACAATATCGAAAAAAACTTTTAAAACAATCTAGTAAAAAGAAAACATGTATTTCACGAATAATTTGATAATTAATTCTACAGAAGTATGTGGGAATAGCAAAAACAATAAATTTGATTCATAATTTACTTAGCGCTACTCAATATTGAGGTTCAAGATGAACATGGCATATTTTATCATAAAAAAAGAGCCCTCTCTCCTTCCAGTTAATGCACATGAGCGGTAATGTTAGAAAGTTTCCCCGAAGCTGAATATCAACGTGGATAACATCAGCATAATACATCAGGAATCACTTTGAATAATTGGATGAAAATTGTCTTTTTGTAACATTTCTGAGAAAAAAAAAACTGTTTATACTTCTTTCATACAACTGGCATTTTCAAGGTTTTTCAAAGTAATTTCACTAACATGGACATTGTAAAACTACGACTTGAAAATTCCTAAGTAAAACGAAATCAACTAAAAAGCGTAACATTAGCCATTTGATCAGATCCTACCTCTTTTTTTTATTTAAGGCTTTTTAAAATCAACAATGAAAATTGAATGAAACTCAACCAAGAGAAACCATACATACACTTTTTTTTTGGTCTCAGATTTATCGCTTTTATATACTGCATACAATTAGGAAGATACTGAACAAAGTACAAAACAACAATGTCTAACTACAAAAATTCATCACTTATAGCTGTCTTTAAATGCACCCAAGATTAGCACCTCTATCTACAGTTTACTGTGACATCAGTGTAACCTGAGAAGTAGAGAGTTCTTGCAAACTACTCGTGTACAACAGTCCACTTTCCAAAGACATTTGGACCACAATCAAATTTGGGTCATTACAAAATTTTGTCTTTATGAAATTTAATTCGATTTGTCGCTAACTTAAGAAATAATAGAACTAATGCGGATCCAAGAATTAAGTACCTAGTTCGTGTTCCAGCATAGGATGAGTGAATGCTGATTTTTACAATGAAGTGCAGTAGGAATGAGTCTCGTGTGATATGAGTTGTTAGTATCTAGTTCAAGTATTTGGCGTTCATTCTGCGATTTCTGCAGATAGTTTCAAGTTATCAGAAAATTATTTACCATGGTGCGTCAAAATTTATTAGCCTCAAAACTAGAGATTTGAGTGTACGTAGTATAGCAAACACTGTTTCAAGACTGAAGAATTTAAACTAGCGGAAGTAGAATGAGGGAGGAAGTGGTTTGGTTCAAGGAACTTCCATGAGGTGATAACCTGTGTGAATTTGGATTGAAACACAATTACAGCCTCTCGCGCACTGTTAAATTAGCTTTGAGTGAAAGGTCACATATACAACATAGTGACACACTCATCAATTCTGAAACACTAAGAAGAACATTATTAACAATAGCTTTGTTACTGATACGGAGGTGGAAGGGTTTTTGAAGTTGCATCGAATCAGAGCTACATTATTTATATAGTGGCAATTGTTAACACAACTATTGGTAATAAATGTGTCCAAAAATTATTGCCCACAGATCTCAATCAACTCCAGCTTAGCTTCAAAACGCAATGGAAAGAGAAGAAAGAATATGGTTCTTCTCAATGATTAGCTCAAGTGAGAATCAATTGCCCCCTAGAACCTAACCATTCGCTGTGAGGTTAATCAGAGTAAAGGAGAGCGAAGGAAGCCTACGCACACTGTCGAGATAAGTAATTTTTGAAATCCGGACCATTAAAAAGTTCAACAGAGAGTAATGATAATTAAGGTGCTTTCTTCTCATTACATAGCACCCAATTTAAAGAAAAAATGTTTTATCAATAATAAGTTCACACATTGAGTCAACAAAATAAATAAGCAAGTTCAACTAGAAAATGAAAATTGAATAGACTTCACATAACTATTCTACGTTAAATGTCAAAAATAAAAACTTGTAAAACCTATAAATGTAAAATTGAATACAATTAATGTAACAGTCCTCTCATTGTATATGAAAGTCACAAAAAACTAATTATTACCACAAAAACTTGTAATTCATGGAATGAAACCATCTCAAACTATCAGAAAAAATTTATCTAAGGCTAATTATAAGGCCTCCTAAACAAAATTGAGTGAACAACGTACCACCTTGATATTAACACAGGGAGTGACTGCTCTACATAAAATATAAATTAAAATAAGATACAACGGGCTTACTGTGTTTTACATTGCACCTACCTGAAAAGGGTTGATGGAAGTCCAGGCCAAACCATTATCACTCCCTATTGTAATTTCCACTTTCGTTTGGAAGATTATGAGAGAATTACCCAGGAATGACACATAAATCTTCATTTAGGCAACATGGCCCTCTGTTTGTATTATCCCTTACAAACATCAACAAAGGTTTGTTTCGAGAGATGATTGCTGAGGATGGCTTCAATTCAATTTCACCCTTACTAGCTACATTACCCACAGAAGCGCTATTTTATTGCACTCCATTACTGAAGTTGTGAGGGAAGTTATTCATTAGGCTGAAGTCAGTTTAGCAGTTATATGTAACGGAAATTCAAGATACTTTTACATTTTATTTTTTTCAAAAACTTGAGTTCTTGAACGTATAGGATCAGTGAAACTACCTTCTAAATTTATTTTTCCTTATTGTTCTTTTTCTCGACGTCCTAACCAAGGAAAACTAAATTTTTTACCGACTGAACTCACTATACTTTCAGAGCTTAACGGTTATTGATATGTGTGGGGTCTTCTACTATATTACGACAGATGTTTGTAAGGTCAAGGTGATACTAAACAAAATAATCGCCATCTTAGTTTTTAAATATGATCTAGGACGTTTCTGGATTTCACATCCAACATCACTCGATGCCTTCTTTACTTGGAAAAAAGTTGCTCTTAATTGTATTATTGGGCGCAACTCAATTTTGTAAATAGCGTTTTAAAATAAATAAATAAATACTAAATAAATAATTAAAACAACCGTTTAAAATGTACATTAAGTAACATTTTCATTACATATGATAAGTGATATCTTTCTACTCAAAAAATCAGTTTCCTTTAGCACCAACAATTCAAGGTTCTTTCGAATAACACATCAAATGGATGACTTAATCTAAAATGTTTGGGGAGGAATAGGCCATGCTCCTCACAGAATGTTCTTCAATCTTTTGACTCAAGTAATTCAATATTTTATGATTCAGAACAATCGAAGCCTACAATCCAAATATCGCCATTTTAGTAATGTAATAAATTAAAAGGCAACAGTGAACACCAAATTACACGGAGAAAAATACCTTTAAACTAGGAACATACATATTCACGCAGAAATTGATATTGAAGGATGCATGGGTTGTTATTTAATTATTTACAAAGTAACCATGCTACTAAGATGCATTTATACTTGACATTTGGTGTTGTAAGCAATTAGAATCGAGAAGAGTAAGACCAGACTTGATAAATTACATGCAACTCAACATCATCTCATAGCACCTGATAATAGGGTGACACAACATTTAAACTATTCATTGTGTTGTAGTTTCATGTCTTTGAGGTCATTTTATTGTATTCAAAGGAGCTGAAGTTTTATTAGGAAGTTAACTAGTAAATGGTACACAATTTCCAAAAACACAAGTAGGTAATGTTGAAAGGGAAATTTTAGAGAAACAGATAATTGCGATTCCTAGAGCATATTAAAACGTGAACATAGTTTAATTATTCGTTAATCCACTTGGAAGATTGTAACTTGAGTTATTATGGTCTACACTAGGTAGTCCACCACGCAGTTCATTGTGCTCATTTCTTCAGCATTAATGTTCATCATATGAACAAACATATTTCTAGGAGCTAAGGAATAACTGGCTCAACTGTTGCAAGAATGGTTTAAAGAAGAACACAAGGTTAGTCTCAAGTAGGGACGAGTTCTTGCTTGGAGTTGATGTAAAGTGCCAACAATTGACAATAGATTCAGCTTTCTTCCACAGACTCTTTCATTATTAGCTTTAGCTAATGTTTGAAGTTGTGTAGCCCAATACAATAGAAATATCGTTAATAGTGATCATATGTCTTATATCTGCAAATGTATCCCGTATTCCCAGTCAAAATATTTGGTTACAAAATATGAACTAGGCGATTAAACAATATACGTCAAAATATTTTTATAAACACTATAGTTGCTTCAAAACTTGGTTTGAAGAAAACAACTTAGTCATGTAACTAAAAAGCCAGGAAAATTAATCGAACAATAACCATGATCAGTGAATCGCATTAACTTATCACATTGGAACATAACAGAAACCTGGGCCAAACAGATGTCCGCATTAAAATGAGTGGGATAAGTTTAATTCCATCACAAGGGTAGTGTTGGGACAGTTTGGGGCACAAATGAAACTCATACAACATTAAGATAACACACACATAAACGTTTGAAGTACTTTTCAAACAAGCAGCAATATTGTGGTTTCGGTACTGAGCAAAGTAGGGAGGAAAACCAGGCAAAAGAAGGGAAGAAAACAAGGCAAATGAACGACTCAAATTTTAGCACTAACGAGCTTACACAGGCAGAGGATAGGCAATGGAAGGCGATTTAAGAAAACTATCAATACCTTTTGATTGAACCCAGGTTAAATACATAAAAAGATACTAACCTAATCCTAAAAGCAATTAGTAGCGATGACCAGATTAACGTATGTTGAGTGAGTAATGATTCTAAATCTACTAAGCCTGACACTCGTGTCATAGTTTCAAGTCATAGATATATTTTAAACAATACAATAATCAATAGTATTAAGAATGAGGGGCTCTAGTCTATACATCGTCAAATGGGTAATAAGCCAAATCTAGGAAGAAACAGCCCATTGAGCATTAAGTGAAAATAAAGGCCGAAGGTCATCACAGATTTGGCCTGTATCTTGTAATTAATGCACTACTATTCATCACCTCCAAAAGTAATTATACCCCAAACATACGTCCAAAGAATAAATGAGAAGCTGATAAATCGCCATACTTTTCGTACTGATCACAATAACTTTCCTTAACCCTAAGTTAGTAAGGAAAGTCTAATGTGAAACAAAGAGTAAGACAAACTTGTGTTTCTATAAGTTAAACAATATGTATAATTACTTTTTGATGGTGAAATAGAAAATAACATTAGTTATTTAGATTTTGTGCGCTCAATGATTGAGGAAAAGTATTCCTCGCATATCTGTAAAATCTCACAACCTATACCCAGTAGCCAGGAATCAATGCTTTCGAATAAAATAAAACTAATAACAGCACATCATGAGTATTTCTCAGGAAGAGGCATGTGCTTAGGTTTTCGAGAGAACTTTGGGAACCTCAATTTGCTTTTTTTATGTTTCTCAGTAGTACTCAGGTCGTCAGTAGCAGTGGAATTAGAATCAGTAGAGTAAGCTTCTTCTTCCAACATCACACCAGAGCAAGACAAATTATCAGAGCGAGCTTGTGACAGCCGTTTCTGCCTGGGATGTATAACAGGTGTCACTGGAGACTCGAGGCAGGTGTCAGAGTGAGAGCTTTTCACCGTGCCAGAACTCTGAAATCGACGAGATACATTTTTCATTACTGGAAATCGTCTGCTACAACTGGCAGATCCATACAACACAACTCACATTAATAGCATGAGGAAATGACACAAAGAGTGCAGTAGAAAGGAATTATACAAATTCACTCTGAGCAAGGCAGTAATACAATAGAATAGCCAACTCTCACTAGTAGAGGCCTATGTATGGTTGTGGGTAAAGACCGTCTAAAACATCACTTTGCTTAATCTAATGTTCACAGAACTCTTAAGGATTAAATATCAGAATCAGGTAAGAAGAACGCCCTTGGACGATGAGATCTGCAGCGTCAGTAGAACACAGAAGAAAGAAAAACTTCAATCAGCTATAACCAGCAAATAATGGAGACAGAAAGTGCCTTACCGGTCATTGATTTTTCAAGGCACATCAGCAAAAAATGAGAAAGAAAGATTTACTAGCCATCTTCTACAGTGAGCGCCATGGATAATGTGCAACACATTCTTCACAGATTGGATGAACCACAACAGTTGAAACAGAGGATAACACGGTAAATATAACCATCTATATTGGTCGGTGGTACACTGTAATATGGGAGAACTGCATTAAGCTTCATACAAGTGGTGCTGTGCTAAATATAGAACAATCCACTACCCCCCAAGTCCCTTCTATCTCTTATCTCAACTTACCTAAAGGGATACATTGCAACTTGTATGTGTACTCAATGGAAGAATTAACTTGCCTCTTGGCATTCAGTGACTCAGGGAGTGCCATATAAACTCATTTCCCTCATACAACGCAAAACCTGAAACCTATTACACAAAAACAACACATTTACAGTGCAGAGTATGCAGTTCCAATGAGTGGCTCCAAACTATGGGGAAGTTGCACACCTTCTTTTTTTTTTTGTTCCGAGGGCAGACAGGACTGAGTCCCTTTGTCACTGCGGCCACACATGGACCTAGTTACTCACCATAGTGCAGATCCTGTAGCAATATCACAGACAGTTGTTGTCCTGCCTTGTAAACACAGCTGACAACAATTAGTTTCAATAGATTGAAGATAAACTAACCCAATCTTTTAACGTACCTGTTAGGTGAGTCCGTCTCCTCTGGCTTGTGAGTTACTGTGGGCAAGCGCTTTCGATGTAAAGACATCATCGTCTGGCCGTTTAGTCAGTACTGGAGTCAGTCAGTTGGTCGTGGTCTTTATATACAAAGAGAAAGGTGAAGGGAGTGATGGAGCGTTGGGGAAGGGGCGGGGAGAGGTCTTGTTGGTCACGCTTGCCCACAGTAACTCACAAGCCAGAGGAGACGGACTCACCTAACAGGTACGTTAACTTTAGTATTTGCCTACTGGCGGACACAACCCAATTTCTTTAATACCTAACACAGCCAGTCCGGCTAAGGTACTACTAACAAGACTGACCAACAAGACCTCTCCCCCCCCCTTCCCCAACGCTCCATCACTCCCTTCACCTTTCTCTTTGTATATAAAGACCACGACCAACTGACTGACTCCAGTACTGACTAAACGGCCAGACGATGATGTCTTTACATCGGCGCTTGCCCACAGTAACTCACAAGCCAGAGGAGATGGACTCACCTAACAGGTACGTTAACTTTAGTATTTGCCTACTGGCGGACACAACCCAATTTCTTTAATACCTAACACAGCCAGTCCGGCTAAGGTACTACTAACAAGACTGACCAACAAGACCTCTCCCCGCCCCTTCCCCAACGCTCCATCACTCCCTTCACCTTTCTCTTTGTATATAAAGACCACGACCAACTGACTGACTCCAGTACTGACTAAACGGCCAGACGATGATGTCTTTACATCGAAAGCGCTTGCCCACAGTAACTCACAAGCCAGAGGAGACGGACTCACCTAACAGTTACGTTAACTTTAGTATTTGCCTACTGGCGGACACAACCCAATTTCTTTAATACCAATCTTTTAATCTAAACACCATTAAATGAAGTGTGTACTTGATTATGTTACAGAAATAAACATTATAGTTTGGAATTAGTTTCAGCTTTAAAGTTTACTTAAATTAAGAGTTTAGTGTATTTATAAATTTATGTACCCTACTGGTAACCTGCAAAGAACTATGTATCCACTGGTTTTGTCAGAAACTAGTGAACTTGAAGCTGAGAGCTATATAACCAGAAACAGACTGCATAGAAAGAGGCTTCTAGAGAAAATAAGTAAAAAATGAAGCCTTGGTTGGCTCTAATGTTACATTTCATGAGTTCCCACCTTCGTGATGCACAGTATTTATCCAAAGGAACTTTTTATTATCTATTCAGAGAAAGGTCAGTTACAACAATATCCTAACACCTCAGCAAAGATAAGACTGTACACAGATTTATTAAAGAAGCAATGCATTCTGAATACACCAAGTGTGTACCTCATGTTCAGCGAGCGTATCTTGACTTTGAGAATGAGTCATAACTCTTTCTCTTGCATTAAATATGCTAGCAGATTTTCTACTCCGTGGATAGAGCTCTTCGAGGGAGCTAGAAAAGCAAGATACATGGCTGTATTAAAGAACTGATAAGAGTTGTAATTATTATGAGACTAGCCAAATGAATGAATGAAGTGTGAATTTAAATTTTAGATGGATGTGTGAATGCAATTTTGGAAAAAATTAATGACCTTGAGGAGGTGAAAACAACTTAACACTAATGCTCCACCCCCACCATTACCACTGTCAAAGCATCAAGATCCATACATGCAGATTCTAAGCACACATAGATGTATATAGAGCAGAAAGGAGAAGAGCAAGGCACGAAACAGAAAACGTCAACCTAACATCTTCAAATAATACTTATTAAACCGCACATTATATAACAACGCTGTTTCTTCTTAATAGTTACTGGAGCACTTAAGTAGTACTTTTGTGAGCCATGGGCTAGCTAAAACTCAACAACTGTAACATTAGTTACTAAGTACGTGGGGGTTAGTGGTTGAGACACCCAATAACTGTATGATTGCCTGTTAAGACTCGGTTTTACGTAACAACAAATCATTAAAGATCTAAGCTCAATCTGATAGATTAGCAATATCTCTGTATCATTTAAGATATTAATCGTTCTCAGCGGCAATTACAATCCATACTTGAAGGTCTAATACGTCCAGTAGGACATAATTGACCATAAGCAAGAAAAAGAAATGATACCGTTTCAATTCCATCTGAAAGCCATGTAAAGATTTTTCGCAGGCCACTACAAGTGATTAAAAATAAAATAACATTCAGTAACTGACAAGCACAAAAGAACAACTCTATAAAAAATTATTAGATAGAATAGGATGATTATAGGGAGTAAGCCAAATTTGGGGGAACGATGACAAAAGCTGTGGCCAGTTGAGGCGGCCTATTTCCCAACTTCTCTGGAGTCTCTTGTGAAGCCTGCTCCAGTCCCCTAGCTGTATTGTTGACACCCATTGCTTCACCTCGCTAGGCTTGATGACTGGCAAGGCCCCTACCCTGTACAGACAGCTTCACACCCCAATTCACTACAGCCCACAATAATTTACCATAGTTAAATTATTAATAGAACAGCATGTAAGGTGATATTTTTCATTTCAATTTTTGGAACACGAAGATGTACAGGGTTCATAAGACTAAACTGCCAAAACTAAAAGAAGTGACTCTGCCACTAATTTCGTCTCAATGTTAATGTGGATGATGACTTTTCGTAACTATTCAGTTATTAATCATTGAAGTGTTTTATTTATCTGTTTTGATGTTTTAAAAATGATCATAGACCTCTAAGAAGTTTGGAAAAATCATGCTAATGCATGGTAATAAAAACTGCACTACCAGTGCAGGTTTGTAATAAGTTACTCAAGGAATAATAAAAATTGAATGTTAACAATCTGGTACATCTTAAACAGCCAAGCGCAAAGACGGAAACAAACAATTGGTCAAATAGCCAAAAATACAGTAAACCATTAGCATGGTCTCTCTGAAATACTGGAAAGAATAAGAAATGCCGCTTAGTTACTGAAGTATCTAATAAGATAGTGTTGATTACTAAGTGCCTTCACCGAAGCAATAACATGATGCCTTCAAATTCGAAAAGTTTTCTTCTCGCAACAATCTAGAATAAATAGCTACGTTGCGTGTTGGATATTGTGTATTTACAATCCTCTTACTGTGTCAAAAATCTGGAACACATTTGTACCATCATTTTGCTTTCTGGTTCACAATTTTATCATAACCCTAACTTGCCAGCAGAATTTAAAAACAATTGTTTTCATTGGATTCAAAATAGCCGTAAGAAGTCCTGACACCTATACGAATGATTGATGCTCTTTCCGAGCTCAATTAAATGGGTCCACCCTTAGTAATGACTATACAGCTTGTACCCCTAAAGAATCACGCAGTGTACTTCATTTTTGTTGGAGTGCGTCTTCAAGCATATAATGAAATCCATTCACTTGGCAGCATTGATAAAACACGTATTGCTATCAAACTAGTACAATTTTTCTGAATTGATTTTGTCATACAGCACAATATCCTGTCATAAATCTTCAATGTTTTGTAGTTATTTAAGCAAAATATAAGTTAATATCCTAGCAGGAAACAAATTTTCAGCAGAGTAACTTCCATTTTTTCTTTAAATTTAAATGTTCTCTCTTAGATAGATACAGGCAGTCATGGAGAGAAACTTCAGTAAACTGTGAAACAAAGTGAATACCCATTGTGATAAAACCTTTGTAAACATAAAAACTCAACTACCTGTTCAGTTGTTCTTTGAAAAAGTGAAAGTGCATAGGCTATTTCGTTTAGCGTTACTAATGCCAACCCTACTGAAATGTAGTGTTTTCATAATCAAAACACAATTTTTCAAATACGATGGAGATGTTTGTTGACAGTTGGTGATGAAACTTTTCAGACAAAAGCAGATTTAGTTACAAAGCAAGATTGCAAAATGTTCACACTGATTGCCACAACCATTAAATTGAGTTGAAGAATGAAATCAGTTCACAACAAAAATAAACTATTGTCAACTTCGGCCATGAACCAAGTTCTCCTTCTCTCAACCTTATTCTAAGCCAAACTGAACTAAATTCATTCAAAGCACACCAAGTACTAAACAATATAGTGAAGTACAATAATCATGCGTTAGCATTATTCTTTGATCAAGTAGTTTTGAATGTGAGTCTAGCAAACTTTCCCCAGTAAATGTATGATTCTTTAAACGGGGCAAACAAATTTCCATTAAACATAAAACTGTAGAGTGTCAAAGGTTTATTTGTGTTTAATTCAAACCCTAGCCACTCTGCGGAATCAAACAATAGATCATCAAAAACACCATGCACTTACTCTCCTCCAACAATAAAATCCACGAATGAATCTGTAGGGGCATTTGAATCATCATCTCCTTCTAATTTTTCACTACCAGAGGAATCAGCTCCACCTGCAGTGGTCAAACCCGAAAATATATATTTATGAAAAATGCTATCTAATTAGAAACAGTGAGTAAAGGATGAGAGAAAGGAATCGTTCAATTGAAGATGTCTTGCATAGACTTCAGTAGACATTAAGGGAAAACAAACCATCAACAGGAAGAAATCAAATGCCAATGTATATCTTCAAATCCTGGGCAACCTGTTGTCAACTTGATGTTCATGTCTGAATAATATCCACATAAAGCTCTAGGAGCTACTACATTGAATAATACTGTAAACAGAGCTGTCCAAAAGGCAAGTTGAATGAGCATTTGGGATAAACTCCAACCAATAAATGTTGAAAAGCTTGAAGTGTACACAAAATTAAAATGGGCTCAAAACAATGTTGCGTGATCATTCTAATAAGTGTTGCAGTTAGGTTAAAGCCTTGTCATTTACTTGGTTATTACACCTAATTTAATGTGTTTCACATAGAATATTTCAGACTAAGGAGAAAGTGTTGTAGAAAGAGTAAATCATTGACAGTTGTTCATGAGGAACAATTGAATGTTTCAGGTGATCCAGACAACAAACCAATATCAGCTGTATTCTGGCACGATCTGTATTCTACTGGAAGCACTAAACTACCTGACTGAACAGTTGATTGAAAATCATACATAAAATCAGTTTATGTTAAATTGTCTATGTAGCTTGAGCAGTCACCTGCACACTCTTTCAGTATGGCATACAAGCAATGTTTAGAACGTCAACAAATGATACTAGAGAACAATTGAATTTAGACTGGCCCTTCATACAGGAAATACGTGTAACATGCGTGTCAGTCATCAACCGTTTCAGAACTGCCCAAAAACTGAGCCTTCCTCAGACAACTGTGTGTATTGCTCCCCTGTATTTCTCAAATAATCTATTTTATGAGAAGACATGTGCTTTGCTTGACAACCTCACCAGAACAAAGTGCAGTACGTGATTCCTTAGGATTCATTAAAGGGATAATCGTGGTAACAGCAGAGTTCCTGGATTAGTTCAGTTAATTCCATCTACTTGACTTCACATTCAAATTCCCTCACTGTACCATATTAACCATGTTGCCTCTCAGAGTAAACACATCAATCGACAGAATGTGCGTCTTAGGCCTCCTCAGCTGCCACATTATTCAGAACTAGTTCGAGGGAAGTGGAAACGTGCCTTTCAAACTGGTTGACTGATTATAAATAAAACATCTGCTGATCCGATGTAATTACATTGGACATCAGTGGTATGGGAGGATGTGTGCAAATGGAAGCACATCACAAGGTTCTCAGAAGGACAAAGAACTGCCATAGCAGAGAGGGAGAAGGGTCAAGCTGATGCAATGTGCTCAACAGCTTCGAGTTAGTCTCTCAATACTTCACACGATCATGAAACACTTTATAATTCTTACACTTACTAACCATCCAACTTATTTTGCTGGAGGAGTCTGTTTAAAGCGGATAGTTTTCACTTTTGAAAAGAGTTGGGGGTATATATTAAGGTTCGTAACAGTTAATCAAGAATGGGTGGTGACAACCAGCAAAATTATCAATTATTAGGCATACAACTAAAAGGGAACATGATGTAATATAATATTCACTTGCTTGATGAGGAAAAAATAAAGATACGTGCACTAATGGAATAAATCTATATACAGAATTAAATTTATAAAGATCGCCGTACTAATTCCGACAGTATGATTAATGAAGGGAGGTTTTGTCTCTTAAGGAACGAAGACTTTGTGCACTTTAATAATTATAACTGTCTTTGAGTGATATAACTGGTTCCTATGAAGTGATGTGCTCATATCAAGTGCTTCAAAATGGAGCTATTCCTAGGTCCAAAATCAAAATCCATCTTACCGTTAGAGGATTAATCCAACTTAAGGATCCCATTGTAAACCCTAAGAGCTGAAATAATAGTAGGAGTAAGCCAAATGGAGTAAAAGTGCATCCTTTCGGAACACGAACAGCATGAAATTATAAACAAGAAGCCTAATTCTTATTTGATGAATATGAGAGGGCAAAGAAAAAATTAATTAGCAGTTAACTAATTTGGAGCACCCTTCCAGCTCAAATTAATTGATTGCTTAAATGTATTATTTCTACAAATTTAATCAAATTAGCAATCACTTTAGGGTAAGAACAAAAATAGTTCAAATCACCATCATAATACCATTTGAACATAATTGTGTTCAGTCCCTATGATGCCTCACAATGATGTTTATTTGATACTCAGTTACCCAAGAATATCGCGAACTTTTAGCAAGGAAGACAACACTATACTTATTTGAACACCACTTTTCGTGAGTTATGCCATATTATCAAAAGGATTCCAAGCACGCACTACAAAAAAAAGTCGTCAACTTTGTTCAAATGTGGGAAATGTCTTCCCTGCATGAAACATTCATCATCTATTTGGATGAAAAAAAGTAACAGATGACAATTGTATATGGTGAGGGAGGGGGGAGGAGGAGAATAGTTAAAATGTGCTAAAGTATTAGAGGAATCAAATTCTCCATTCTCCTGTATTTTAGTACATGGATCACGTTAAGGTTTGTATGCAAATGAAAGCTAAGTAAACGCAGAAGGCGATGCAAACAGCATTGATCTGCAAATAAAATATCAGGTCTGACGCATCACACAGCTTTCCTTAGCTCTACAGTAAACTCACTAGTTGTCATTGATTCTGCTGCTAATTCAATTTATTTTTCACTCAGCTCATTTGATCTTCGTAAAATATCCCCTGGTGGTGGTAGAAAGTGGTAGTGCTTACAGTTCCATAATTTATTGTGCTGTTCCTATTCATGCCCTGACCATTTTCGAGCAATTAAAACACAGATAATCAATGAGGCTATGAACACAATTTTTTTGACATAGACAATAATCACTGTTACAGAATTATGAGGTGAAAACTGCGCAAAATCGTGTCGAAATATTTGGTAATTCCATCATATTGTTGTGTCATTTGGAGCCAACTATAGTTAGTTTTGCTCACATCCTTATTTTGGCATCAGCTGCGGGCTATATATCAAGTTAGAGCAGATTTGGTTCAGCCGTTCTTTCTTAACCATGTTCATCGAAACACAGATCCTTTTCTCAAATAGCCGATTTCATAACTTCGCAGGGCCAAGAAAAGTAAAAAGGAAATAAAAATGGAAACTCTTGCACAAAATTGAAGAGAATCTTCAGTCAGCGATTGACGAAACTCTTGAAATGCTAGCTGAAGTACTCGGTGCTATGAATAATTTCTGGATTTTCAAAGCTTAATGAAAAGTTGTGATCAGGTACATACCAAATCACAAGGATCGAAAACCACATAGCCAGGTTCTACTGGTAACATGCCAGTTTTACTGAAGCATTACAATCTTGAACACTTGTCAAATATAAACAGTTGTTTGAGGCACTTCAGGAGATACAGTAAGCTGTCATAGTTATAAGGCACCTTCTACCCTCCCTTCTCTGTTTTTTTTTTCTCTCCCTCTCTCTCTCCCCTCAGTTGCTCACCCTATGGAATATGGTTAGCTCATGTACAGTTCTAGTGAAGAGCAGGAATTGGGTAAAAACTGGTTTCTCGTTAAGTTTCACTATATAAAGGCTGGTCCAGACACTCCGCTTTCCATCACGACTTAAGTTTGCGCAGACTTGTCACGGATTTCAGAGGTCCTCAGCTCAGACATCGCTGCAACTGCGTGACTTCCCGACAGACTTAAAACCTCACCGTTTTCCGGTCCCAACGCAACGTTTTGTCTGCAACGACAAATCCTAGAAGGTCCGAAATCATTTGCAAACTTCAAAAGGAAGTAGTGTCGCCTGATATAATACTCTGCCTTGTCCGTGATTACACCCTAGAATACAACACTGCGATAGCTCAGCAACTAGTTAAAACATATTATCCCAAATGATATTATGATGATAAGCTTTTACACACTAAGACACCCAAAGTCACAATTAAGAAGGTATTTTACTCACATTATCACATACAAACTCCATTGTCTTACACGGATTGAGCAAGTCCAGCAATTACTAATGTGATCAACATCAGAAATTACTATGATCAGCTTCATTTCTAAGGTCATATCAACTGCAGACCCATCCCATTCAATTCAGCATCGAAAAATACCAGTAAACCATACAAAACTTGACCAGACTACAATGGAACGACAAGAACTAAATATTCCAGTCGCCCGTAGGCAATTGGCACGACGTTGTGCATCAAGCGGGCGGGTGTTTTTGATGAAAACGAGGGAGTATAAACGACAGAACGTTTACTTCTGCTGTAGTGCCCGCGAGTTCTTTCAATTAGCAGACTTGGGTTCACTATAATGACTGTAATTTCACTATACGCAGTTGTACACGTCTGGTACTCATTCCATTCAACCTAGGATGTAAAAATACCTTGAAAATGATACCAAACACAGCGTATTTGTAATTGAACTGTGTTTTAATTTTTTAACCCTTTTTTGCCCATAACAACCACAGCTTCGTCTGATCGAATTGCCGAGATGGGGGGCACAACTAGATACCAAATGGGACTTTTGGGCGGAAGAACGGATTTTTTAGACCATGTTAAAGGCATAAAACAGCCTGGATGGTGGACGGACATTGCAGATTTGGAATCCACATGTCTTGAAACGTAAAGTATCAAATTTTGAGGGGGGATTGTAAAAGATTTTTCCTGACCGAAAACATAGGGTTATTATAATAATAAACCAAAAGGACAACCGTCAAAAGTCTGTTTTAAATTAAAAGCAGTGAGATCTCTCATACATTGCCAATGATTTCGGGATTTCCTAACCATCTCCAGCAGACATAACTACAACAGTTATTAATAATGAACTTCTTTCAATTAAATTTATCTAACTTATGATAGCATTTTATGAATAATTTTATATCTTTATATATATCGTTTATTGAGCGATGTTTTAGACACACATCTTTTTAAAATCCCATTCCTATTTACAATTTCTGTCTAAACCCTACACTTGCTACATCTCTTCCCTTTCTCCCTACCTCTAACCTAATTCTTTCAGAATTAGCACTTATGAGAAAGATTTGTTTATCTTCCCTATCCTCTTCACACACAAACACCCCCCCTCTTCCTGCCACATATCACCTTTAATAGCTTCATTCTTTTGTAGCGATAGAGTTCCTTACAGATACCAACAGTTCGAACCGGTGAACATTTCAAGTATATTCAAGTCCCAATCTACGTTTTTGTGGAACTATGAGAATGTGTACATGTGTTACATACAGTACAGGGAAATTATAACAAACATCAGAGTCAATAATTTTACCTCTTACTATACAACTCTTCCAATATGACCGATATTAAAATAACTCTTCACAGCCAACTAATCCAGCATGTTCATGTTACGTGAAGTGTAAATATCCATGCAGACAAACACCCTCATGAATTCATGGCAGTTCAAAAGTACTCTTCTACAGGATGATGTGCTGCCAAAACATGAGGTAAATGCAGCATGATGGTAGAAATCCATCTTTACAAAAGAAACAGTCTACTTTATTCACGTATTCGTCGACAATTGTTTTGCAGATTATTGAGATATTTGAACCATTATTGATCGTGTACAACACGTTGAAAAGTAAATTTATTCAGTATTACATCGTATTTCCTCTTAATCAATTCAATGAATGTGCATATGCACACATAGTGACCTTGTCCAAGGCCCCTTTTAGATTATAAATGTCAACGAAAGCTGTATGTCTTGATTAGTAATCAGAAATACCTGAAGCAACTGTACAGCTATCATCATCCAAATCATCTTGACTGCTCATACGACCTGAAATGGAATTAAAACTCAGGTAAAACGAACCATTGGCACAGAATTCAATCGAAATAAATAATGAATATCTTAACTCCCCCCCCCCTATCCCTTTATTATGGAAAATGACATCCCCTTCTTGATGCTGATGAATTGATCACCCTTACTTCTCGTACTTAATCCTCTTCCATTAATTCCTTTGTATAACTCAGCAGAGAGGGTTTCCAAGCCTCGGTTGTTGATTATGTTGAACCCACATAGATTTTCTATTTTCTTCCAACGATGAACTCGTTCAGCTAATTCTTGGGTCACTTCATTCAACAATGTTCTGCAAAATCGGGCAAAGATCATATTGCTATAGAAATTGTATGATCCCAATTAACTTCATTGAAATGCACGAGCAGACAAAGTATATGTGAATCATTGCCATATTCGCAAGGAAAATGCGGGTTATTTAAGAAAACAAGTGCACTATAATGTGAACCAATTTAGATGCATCAATACATTTTTCAAGTAGCGTCTGGCATTAATGAAGTATGAAAACTTGAACAATGAACAAATCATAAGAAAGTGAGGAATATACGTAAATTATTTACTTGGTGATAATTATTTAAAAGCATTTTTATGCAACTTGGTAAACTGGGTTTCTGAGGTCTGTCCCAAAAGTATCTGACCTAACTCAATTTATTGGTGTTGTTTGTCATCAGGGAAGAAGGGGGGGGGGGAGCCCCCAATTGATTGAACCTCATATCAATCTTCCTACTTATTAAAGCACTCTTGAAAGTCAGAATTTGGAATCGCCTTTGGCGCATTCATCACATTACATTCAACAGTCTTTATTGCCAAATCGATGTCCCTCAAGCAGCATTTTGAATCAAGGGAACTGCAAAAATCACAGGAAACCAGCCATATCTGGACAGTATGGAGGCTGCCGGAGCTGCGCAACATTGCTTTAATAAATACTGCTGCACAAGGTTCGATGTGAAGAAGCAAGTCACCAGTTTCTCAAAGTTGCGTTTTCTCCTGATTGCATCACGCAATCTTTTCAAAACTTCCACATCGTTTCTTCATTGATTGTCTGGCCTTAAGGAAGATATTTATGGTGCACAACGACCCCACATTTTAAAAAAATCAAAAAATCAACATTGACTTGATATTGCTTTGACTTCGACGAGCTTTTTTTGAACGAGGCTCAGATGGAAGAGCGTTGTTTTGTTTCAGGATCACAAGCATAAGTTTACTATTCGTCACCCGTAACCATTAATAACCTTTTTAAGAAAGTTTTCTATTGAAAGTTTCAAGGTTGTCTCAATTGATTCATAATCGAGGGGCTTCTTGCTGGTCTGAAAGCAGTTTCTTGATGAATTTTAGACACACACGAGTCACTCGCAAATTGTCGGTTAAAATTTGCCAAACAGTAGTTTTTGGTGTACCAAGCTCATCTTCCAGGTCTCTCACAGAAGGTTAGGAGTTGCTGGGGACGTTTGTATCATCCAGAAGTCGCCTGAATCTCTCCGCACGAAGATATGAACGGAGGGCAGATACTTTTTGAACAGACATTGTATGACAAAACAATCAGCAAAATTATATACTCGTTCAAACTCTGATCACCTTGGTAATGATTTCAAAAAGTGACGTTCTATGATTCAGGCTGTAGGGCAAGGTCGATTAAGTATGGTTGCAGAGTAATGCGTAATTAGGGCTATTAACATCCTTACAAGATCGATTGAAATTAAATGAAAGTGCAAGTGGATGTTTCTTTACTGAATCTATTTACACACTGTTACTAAACTAGGACTTAGGTGTCTTCCAACACACTTTCGGGGCCAATCTGATGAGAATCCTAAATATCCACCCTTTTATGTGAGGTAATTACTAACAATGATTCATGTAGCCAATGTGTACTTCTGTAGTCTCCCTATGGTACAGTGAACATCATGTACACCACTGAAGGGTAAATACAATTATGAACGTATATGTACACACGCATCTATATACAGTGCGAGTACAGGAATCAAATGACACGTTGGACTTACAGGAGAGCAGTGAAAATTTAATGCTGTTTTAGTAGTTTAAAAGGGAGTCAAAGATAACATTCATGTTGTTGCCCAATGTACGTTCTCAGGGGTGAGAATATTCTTACGAACCGTTTCATTGTTAAGCTCTAAATATAAACAACCAGTTACTTTGTTTGTCCTAAAGAATTAATCAAATATGCAATTCAAGAATATGTCTCAGATGCACTGGGTTTATGAAGCAACCATCTCAACAATTCACTAAAGCACTGGAATCATTTAAAAAAGCAGAAAGAAAGCAAAAGATTTGTAAGTTGTTACATATAAGTGTTTTATTGAGAACAAGGGAGATACGTTTCAAGAAACAGTATTTTATAGAAAGATTTATAGTTGATGCTGAGTGAAGTGGTTCTCTCGCTTACTTTGCTAACAGAAATAACTAATAGTTACTAGAGCTTTACTACACGAAACGAAATATCTTGTCAAACTTAGTTTATTCAATTAAATTCGAAAAAACCAATAGAAAGCTATGAAGTAGAACTCTTTTTTGCTATTTGTATTAACAAAACATGCAACCTTTTATAAAGTAAACAATAATTTTGTGATGGAGCTCGACCTAAATACAGAAATTACGAAAATTCTTGATATTTGTACCACCCTGAAAGTATGAAAATAAGTTGGTAATTAGGTGGTGGCTTACCCAGTGAGCAAGCACTTAGATTGAGGTATCTTAATGCATACTCATACCTTTCCTAATAGCCGCTAATAATTGAATATGTCAAATTTGTTTACAACTACTGCTATTAGAAAGTAGGGTATACTTTCTTTACTCACCTTGCATCCACAATACTCTTATCGACGTCATCAATTGATTTCCCATGAGTAGATACAAACGCACCAACAAGACTGCTGCGCTTTTTCCTCAGCTTTTCACACTAAACATCAAACCCATCGTATTTTAAGATTCAGGGAATTGATTATAGCAAATTGATATTTGAACTGTGAGTAAAACTAGTTTTAACAATAAACGCGAATGCGATGAAATGCAAATGAGTGAAGTGAACAGAGCAACTGAAAAAATTGGAATTTTGAGGGATGATCTAACTAATGATACTCCAAAGTAGAAGTGATTTGATCATGCAAAGCACCTGCTTATCAATAGACAAAACATTCAAAATCAATAGCCTACTCATCAGTGAATTGGTGAGTTTACTAAAACGCCATATTTTTGTATCAATAACATTAACTTACTCAGTATGAATGCTGAAGATTTTTTAAAATTAGCATAGACATATAGAATGGTTCTACAAGACACTGGGATTTCTTGGAGATCTGATTCTCAGAATTTTCAGAGAGTAGAATTGACCTTACGAGGACTCCGTCTCTTCAACTAAAATGAGGCTAATCGATAGTGTACCGGGACAAACCAAACTCTTCGATTTAGCGAAGGCTCATTCAAGGCGTTTGTGCTGAACAGGTACCTTGAACTTTGGTGTTAGCACTCTGAACGGAGTTGCAGTCTCATAAAAGTGTTGCCTGTCATCCACCCTCGCATTCGCTCCCACCCAGTTCCCTGTTTCAGGAGTAAATATCTGAACTGTAATTGAGAATAAAACTCCGTATTCCATTTACATTCAGTCGTTATCATCCATACTCTCCCACACTTGAACAATATCTTTTAACATGGATGCCTCCACATTGGCCCCCAATGTGGAGGAACGGTTCTAGGCTCAATACTTCAGCCCATTGCATTCTTCCCTCGAATGATCTGCTTCGTTTCGATAGCCTCTCCAAGATAGATTAGCGTGACCAATTGCATGGGCCACCAGCAGCCATCTCCCTCCTACCTCCTTCATCAATACAGCTAAACCATTTCCAATAACAAGTAGATAAAACTATGCAAGCAAAAAGAATAAAACGGATTCCATCAAGAGGATACAATAGTAAACAGTGTATTAAAAATAGCGAAGAACATGAAACAGTAAAATGCATCCTTACAGCTTCTCTGGCAGATTGCAACTGCTTCTCAGCCGAAATTTTCTTCTTGACATGGGTTTTACTCTCTAATTCGTAGGTATATTGCAGCCATTGTTGAAGACCCAGCGGAGGAGACCAGCATTTGTCAACAAGTTCACCTTCCGCTCGTTGTAATTCAGAGCGTAGCCTCTTGAACACAAATTGATGGTGAAGAACTCACAGAAGTAATAATAAAGAGCTACAAGTAAGTTGCTGTAATCACTCACAATTTCATAAAACTTTGTTGGCGTTAATTATTGAGGTTTCAGGCCCCTAAAATGAATGCCCACCATTCTTACACACTTGCAAATAATCTCAAAGATTAAAGATAAATGACAGATTCATTCTACACTATTTTAACTAGATACGTTTAAATGTGCGCTACGCTACGCGAATGTGTGGATGGCACGGGCTCCATTAATTGCATTTAGGAAAAGATGAGTTGTCCACGTTAACTTTGACCCCTTCTTATGAATTGAGGTAGTTATGGGGCCTGAACATGGAAGGTGCTTATGACAGAATTTTAACTTAGTGGAGCAGTCTGAGTTTATTGTCATACAGGTTACGTGAAATGAAGAGATTTAGGCTCAGCAACAGCGATTCATCTGCTGTAGCATCCTTCAACAAATGTGGCATATAACCTCATCAGATTCAGAGTCTGCAGTGAAAATATGGACCCATACACCCAGCTTCTAGGGTGAGAAGGAGTGCCACGGAGACCCTGGGATTGTGGAAGGGAGCACTTTTCAGCCATCTACAATACTATAACTCCTATCAAGTAATCTAAACTTTGAGGTTCCCTTCACTGTCCACCACTTTTGGGTCTGCTAGAATTTCACAAGTCTTATTCTAACAGTTGGTTTAGAACCAATAGTAAAGAGCAGATTAAAAATGTCTTGATTATCCTTCACCAACACTGTTGAGGAATAATCTGCAACTTCATAGTAACACCAGTTTGAGGGTAATGGGAACCGACATACTGAGTATTTAGAAACCACACAAGGTACGTGAACCTCAAAACCTAGTCTTAAGACTGACGAAGAGCACACAGAGGCAATTTTCATAAGCGATGTTTTTTAAAAATCTAAATGATTTAAATGTCAAGATTTAATGAAAAGTCAAGGTCTAATTTTCTACTGAATACACATCTTTCCTGATAAACACACAGAACTATGAAAATGAAAAAAAAACAACTAATTGAACTACCTCATTTTCAGCTTTCAGTTCAAGCATCTCCAGATCTGAGTAGGAGGTCTTCATGTCTGACCCATCCCCTGATTGATCAAGACCTTGATTTTTTTCATCCTGTGGCCTCTGTCTAGCGACCTCTAGTTCTTTCTAAAAAGGAAATACAGCGAGATTCAATGAAAACTTGACGTAACCATCTTGGAATTCAATGTAATTCAAGTATGTACTCACTTGTAGGCTCTCAAGGGCTATTTCAGCTTTTTGCAGACTCTCCATATTCTTCATCATTCTATTCAAGTTCATATGAGAACTTTTGTTCATTCTATAGGCGTACCAAAATCCAAAAAGGGTTCCAAGAAGTAGTGTTACCATAATAACATCTTTCACGTGTGTTCTGGGCTCTACAGGGATGGATAAAATAAATATAATTGCTGACATTCTACAAAACTAATGAGGCTTAGTTTGAAAACTAGTGACAACATTCTGCAAAAATTGATGTCCTATGAAACATGAAGGATGTAGCAACACTGCGCTTCAACCTTCTCGTCTCTATGATGAAATATGGCTGACTAATAGCTGTGCTCACACTCTATTCAAGAAAATATTTGGGCACATTCAGAGCTCAGGTTGACTGGAAGAACTTAACAAATCTGACATTTCCACGATACAACTTGACCTCTTCTATGAATCATGAGAAATGACATGCTACACTACCATGTTTTACTATGAATGAATTGAGTTTGCAATAGGACTGAGTGTGTAAAATAAAACAATTGGGTTTTCTAGTCTTTACGTTTTGAGGCCTACTGAGTCAGAAAAACCTAATTTCCATGTGCAAACTGTGTGTGTGTCTGCCTGTAGTTCAATTTGCGATAGAATGGCTGAACCGATCAAATTAGTTTTTTTCTCGAGAACGGCTCATACGATTTTGATTAAACTTTCAAATTATCTTCTACTAGTTAGTAAAAACCTTTTCTTCCCTATACATATCTCCATGAAAATACAGTGAATGGAGATATAGGCCTATCAAGTAAAAATAGGTTTTTTACGCTTTTGATCAATCTTACAGTGTCTTCTAGCTATCCACACTCACATTTCGCTCTCTGTAATTATTTCTGTGTATATCTGTTAGACGAAGATATAAGCCATGTTAACTCAGAAAGGAGATTCGTCGAATTTATCGGTATTCCAATTTTCAACATTTTGTCCTGTATAAATCTTCCTTTAGAAATGCGTTGAACGAAGATGCAGTGCCCATGTATACCGTAGGTCATTGAATTTACAGGGGTTGCAGAAAGTTGTGTGTTGCGAAGCACCAAATATTTTAATGAAATATGTGAAGGAACAGGTGTTGTAAAGTTGAGCACTTAATTTTTGTGGTATGTTGGATGGGCATACTCATTTTTCCCAATACGTTTGCAGTTGCATTAAGAGAGCTGAATGACTCAGCTCACCCTCATCCCTATTCAATTCATGTTTCACAAAAAGTTGGTCCCTATGAATGCACTGATAGCAAATTAATAATAAATTACATTTACGGGATATTCTATGACCAGTCCAGTCCACAATCAGTCTATAGGGAAACAAATCTCCAGGTTCACAGACGTTTATCAATAGGATATAACTTCCACGCTTAAGTATGATCAAAGGACGTAGGGATGCAAACCAATGGACAACTATTATTTCTCATTTTTGCAGGAACCATCACCATGACCATTATTACACTGGAAAACTGAGCTCGTCATTGTACGACACACCTACTTGGAATGTTACTTTTATGCATAAGATCTAATACATCAATTCTTCCTTAAGTCTCTGTTTTCTTCTTTCTGCTTGTTATGTTGTTCTTTCAAGGTAGTTATTATTGCTAATTTGTATTTGCCAGTTCAGATAAACTACTGGCTAATAAAGCTATTTATCAAGTGTGTGCACTTTTAATTACTTTAATATCAATGATCAATACTATTAAGGGGAACAGTAGAAGCATGGTAGGAAATTACATGATTATCAGGACACAGCTGTACCTTAAAAATGAGAACCACTATCACAGATGCTACCATTGCCTTATTGATGGCCTCTAACCAACTAGCACGTCCACCCCAATGCTACATTGCCTGTTGAAGAATCATAGGAAGGACTCCTTTAAAGGAGACAATTATGAATGATGTCACGTTGTGTGCCTTGAAGTGGACTGCCACAATCATTATCACATAAGTATTTTAACAATAATGAATACACAATAATTGGCTATGAATTGGAAGAAAAAAACAAATTGAAACTATACCTTTGGGTGGGCCGAATAACACTACATCCATAGCTTTCAAAGCTATTTTTTGTTTGTGAATTGGATCTTTTATTCCCAAAACGTTGCTCAGGTATTGCATGTTGCTGACGGCAAGCCTGAAAAGGAATCAAGGTATGTAGAGGAAGGATGATTACAGATCAGTGCTTTATATAGAATTACAATCAACAAAACGTCCTAAACAAAAATCTCACCTAGGTAGAGTAGCACCATTAACGGCATGAGCAATGAAAGTTTGAGCATACTGTGGGAGACCAACACCATTAGTAAGCCAGTCAACAGTCTGCTCAACTGTCCAATTGTGAACCTGTGAAAAGAATATTAAACTATTAAATTATTGTTGATGCATCACTGTGTTATCCGCGATCCAACAAGAATTAGTAACGAAATAAACCATGTGCCAATGTTGAGATTGTATCAACATTGGTTTAGAGAAGCCATTGCCAGTTTCTGGATTGTCGATATTTACGTATCGAGGAATCAACCTGCCAACTATCATGTGAATATTCGATCTGAGCCTGTGCACCAAGTTTTTTATTACGACGGGCATACTTCAAGGCTGCAGTGATCATAGTTGATAGGCTAGCCCAGCATGACTATTAATCTGTTCCTTTTCCTCCACGATAAAGTATAGCACACTCTACACGAATTGTCCAATTATGTTGAGAACAGGATTAGTAAACGAGTAATAGTTGAATGATTCAATTTAACACTTACTAAGCTATTAATTATAGTGAACTCACCTCTGACCGAACCCATGCTTCCCACAGTTCCTTAACAGAAATGTGCATGTCATCATTTCGGTGAAACGCTTTCTGCCTTCTTTCAGCACCAGACTCATACTGAAGTTCCTCTCGCAGAAACTGGAAAACAGAGTCAAATATGTAAGCTAATTCTGGTTGAATCTAACAGTGAATGCCATTCAAACATTTCTAACAGTTCAAAGAGGGTGGTAATTAATGAGGTGTGGTTTGCTTTCACAATATGATTTGAAAGGTAGCGATTGCACTTTTTTCAAATACTTGAGAACACACAAATGACTTGCATTTTTCTCTTCTTATCTTATTCTTGTACCATATTGCTTACTAGATGATAATAAGAGAACTTATTATTTCCTTTTAGCACCAAACATGCTTTAGCCTTCGTCTAACTAACAGAAACTGTCACATTTCATTCGTAACAACCCTTTCTATGCCACCTACCCACCACTCCCTGCTAACTTTCCCCACCTATCACATAAATGCAAGATAAGCCAACAATGCCAAAAACGAGAAAACAATGTTTCTCTTTTAAAAAAGGACATCAAAATGACCTATAACTCTGCTGCAAGAAAGAATGGAAATTATGCAAATCTCTTGAAAAACAGGCTCAACCAAAATTGTGTGGCGCAGAAAAATAAAACCTATTTCACCAACTAACATTTTCCTGAATGCTAGTGAATGTTACCCGAACACTAATTTAACATAAATCGTTGGAGAACCATTAGGGAGTCAGGAGACCATGAAAAGTTGGCAATTAGACTATTGGGAGTCCAAGTCATGTTCAAATTCCCCAAGTGTTTTGGAGTTCTAGCCACTGGCTCTGAGCAGCATGTATCCACGGGTAAAGGGGGCTTCTAAGTTGTTTTCACAAGATGTTTAGATCATGTCGTCAAGAAGTGATGAGATGCCAAAGAGCACAAAGTTAATTAATTTCAAAAAACCTAGGATATATAGGAAGAAACTGCATACATGTGATTCAATTGCCAGTAAAGGAATGACAACGGAAAATGTCATGATCTGCTCGTTTCAGATACTTAGAAAAACACAAGGTTAGTCGCCTAAATAAGCTCACTCAGTTGTATCGTATTCAAAAGATGTTAACAAAATGCTGAGGGGACAGAACGAGAAATAAACGCAGTAACAACATCCAGCAGATGGTATTTTTGTATCATAAAATTTTATGTTTCGAATTGTCTCCATTGTTAATCACTATACTCCAATAGCTTGTAACTTCTATAATATCTATACAGCGGGATCTAAACCCTGGAGGGTGGATGAGCGGCTCTGTGAAGAGTGGCACATGTTAAAAAACAGAATAAACGATAAATTGTCTATATTTCCACAGAAATAATGAGCACAATTGTTATATCGATTTCGACGGTTAGGTCATCATCAGTAACAAACATGAACTGGTTACTGATTATGACCTAACCGTTGAAATCAATATAACAACTGTGCTCATTATTTCTGTGAAAATATAGACAATTTATCGTTTATTCTGTTTTTTAATGAAATGGGTTTCCACAATTTCGTCGCGAGAGATTTAGTTCATATTAGTGGCACATATATTGCCCTAGGTCCCACTCGAGGGGTTTTTCAAGCAGAGGGCTGTCATGATGCATGACAATTATATAAAAATAAAACTATAAACGTAATGACTACGTCAAGTGTCCTGTCAGGCCCTGAAGAACTATTGCATAATGTCAAAACTGGCAAGAGTGCAAGGATGCGGCTCAACTCTTAAGCAAACTCTAATAAAGTTAATGTTTACTAGATTCCTGGGCCTAAGGGGATGACTGGAAATGAGGGGGCATACAATTTGACCCAACTCAGGTCGGCTACTGTACCTATAGGGGCATCTGTGTGACTAGTCATGAGCACAGTGGGAAAATGTGCCGGGAGCATCCACCAGACTACCTGGAACGCTGCGAGAGCAGGGCACTTCCAAATGCTTTGTCTCAGAACCAACACACGAGATGAGACGGAGCCTTTGGATGATGGAGAAGAAGGACTTAAGACATATAGTGGGGATCATTACAGGACACAGCAAAATGAACAAACATTATTTACAAAAACCCCTATAGTATGAATTTTGGGATTTTTGGATGGATTCAATGCAACATCGTTGGAACCTTTTGTTCTGCAAGGGTCTATCTCAGATAAAGAGTTGATCAGTTTTCTTGCTTTCTTGAAATATTTCAGAAATGAGGTTTGATGGACTTGTCCCTATTTACATCAAAGGGACATCTGTCCTTTACAATGAAAACTTTCGACTTTACTTACACCTGAGCTCATTTCAAGACTCTCTAGGTTCATCCTTGTTTGCAAACTTCATCGTTATTGATTGTCCGATGTCAGATTACGTAAGTTACATACTTACTTGAGTTCAGTCTATAAATAATGTGAGGATGATAAATTTTCAGTGTTTACCCCCCCCCCCCACACACCCTTTTGTTTGTGTGTTCCGGTGTACATGGAATGCCAGTTGCATGAGTAAGTTATTCTCTGGAAATTTACCAGACAACATGAGGGATGGGAGGTTAAGTTGACACATTCAACCTGATGGGCCACCGATCCTTGTCCTCCAGGTAAGTTCCATTATATTTGTTTGCAACCTGGCTTAGACCCGTCTTCCAGGCCTCACTTAAGACCTGCGTCTTATCCCTTAATACCTTTCCTGACACCTTCAGGCGCATTCACGTCTAGATATAGCTGCTTGTGCATGTACTACCGTTAAGGTCAATAATTATTGAGTTTTCTAATATATTTTAAGTAGTTAAAAAACATTATTAATACTCTTCGGCACAGAATAGGCAGAACAAGGTCATGGCCCTAAGCTCTAAAAGCCCCTGGGAGTTCAACTAGCCTTTTGCTAACAAAAGGGTTTACGACTATCATTACCACCTTCGCCTTCGGTATTTCCAATTTCCAAAACAAACAACGGATTACCCCCTTATTGGACTATCCTAGTCTGTAAAAAAAAAGTCTTACTACATATTTCCTCGTGCGTAAGTTTTAATAAATTGTTTCATTAAAAAAGAATTGTTCTTTTCAAAATTGTTTTTAGTTTGCCCCTGGTTTTATTGTTCCGCCCTTATTTATGTAGGTAAGTTGAAAAAAATGGACAAGAAATTTCTGTATTGCAGGTTTTGCCAAACTGAAACAACTTCATGATAAATAAATCATTTTAGCAGCATGATGAGGAAACTCCCTATTGTCCCCTGGCTTAGTGCCAACAACTTGAAAAAGAGCAATTTTTGGCACTTCTCCAAGGGTGGACATCAAAGAAGACCCTTACCAGAAATATCTGGCATTCCCTAGAAGACTAGGTAGGGAGGCTGTGGCTGTGAGACAATAGGACTGGCACTGTAGAACTCAAGGCCATGGTGCTCATCTCATAAAAGGGATAGTAAGAATTGTAAAAAAACTTCCATAGTTGCTATAATAAAATAACTCATTTCACATTCCAACTGAAAATCTTTGATGCCATTGTACGTCATAAAACTTTCAAATGTGGGATATCAAAGAACGCATTTTGACTGCACTTGCACGTTTGTGTAAATTCCGACTATTCCGCAGAAAAATTTACAATGCAAATAGTATCGAAAAAATGTCCAAATATAATTCAAGAGTAAGTAAGCTATGTTTTTCAAGTTGCATTATTCAATACAACCGTTCTAATTTGATTTAGTGATCCCACTGTGGATATATGTTGTACATTATGCATGAAGTGCTACTTACATGCACAAAACATGGATTGTGCAGTGCATAACAAGTATATTATGTTCGACGCGGAACAGTTTCAAATATTTAGCCAATTTGTACCGTAGCGGAACACACAAGTGAAGTTCTATGAACATATTTATGGCTATGTGTGTTGAAATACCACAATACTTAACCCCTCCTAAAGTGATGTGAGCTCACTGGGGATTGATAAGAGTATGAGAGGAAGGGTGCTTTAACCGACTTACGTGAATCGTAAAAAAAGAAATTAGTAGATCCTGAGAACTAATTGAGGAAGGATCAATAAAATCTTCCAGATTTCAAGTTTCAATTTGTAGCTGAGCTCATCAGTTGCAGTTCACGAGTTGGTATCAGTTGTTATTGCAATCAATTTCTCAAATAACAATAACAGAACGAAACAGCTATTTTTATTTTTGATTGTAATAACTTCCTTGAAATGAAAATAAGTGTTTAATTACTTTATGATACTTGGGCATTTACTAGACGTTACTTCCGCCTCCTCTATCCTATGTTCTAACAAGTAATTAGCAGTGAAGATGTTAAGTAGTATTCAAGAGTAGCCATGCTAAAAATGCCCAACAGAAAAGTACATATAACGCAAACATACATAGAAAAAATCTTAGTGAAATCCAGTTATTCACATCTACTCACAAAGCAACAAGACTGTATAAACATGAAAGCGTTCTAAAGTCAACAGTTGTTATCGAAAGTCAAATTAACAGCAGTGCCCCCCCCCCCCTAAGTGAGAAAGGAGAGTTTGTTGAACTGCCAATAGGCTTTGACGGGGGAGTGGGGTAATGGATGCTCACTAGAACCTCTTCAGTCCAAACAACTGCTCCTTCAACACTAGGCAGGTGTTTCTTTCTACAATCATCGTTCCCACAGTCGAAAGAAGACTCCGCGAAGATGTAACGGTGCAGAGGAACGAATTCTAGAGTTGTAAATTCAATGTTGGTACGTCATATTCAGTCTTCGTGAATGTGTATACCGCATGCATGTGACATGATAATAAATGCCCATCAACTTATTCAGGTATTGTGATAAATACAACTTAGTTTGCTTTTGAATAGAGACCAACGAAAATCGGCACATTACATAATAACAAAAATTCGGACTCACATCATCTGATTCTGAAAGATCAACAGCGCCATTGGCATCGTCATCAAGCTGACGATGGAGGGATCTGATGGCATCAAGGCCCTGTCTATCATGAATACCAAGCGCAGGGCATGATAAGTCGTCAAAACACGTGTCACTACCTGAAATATTATGTATGTGTTCAAAACAGCACAATGAGCTTGTCATAGAGATTTGTCGTATTTCACTATGTGAGATGGATGTAAGGTGGCACAGCTTGACAAGCATGCGCTCTCCCACAGAAACAATGAAACAAAAAATAAATCAAAATGATAAGAGATGAATATGTATAAGTGATGTTTCATGAATGTTATTGAATGTTATATTATGAAGTCAATACACTTCAAAAGAAGCCCTCACACACTCTTCTTGAGTATTTCGACGGGGCCTATGATTTTGGTATACTCGATATTTCAACTGGTACCAATTCCAAAAATGGATCTTTACTCTTTTCCAATACAGAATCAGAGTAACATTTAGTCATCAACTTTTTTTGAATAATAACGTAAATCCGAAGAGAGCTCCTACAAATTTCATTTTGAAGCAATAACCATGCTACTTATGGCACAATAACTGTAACTGTTGATCAGGTGTGTTGCGTTTTTCCCTTCCCCTCATAGCTCTCAGTTCTTATGGCAAAGCGTCAACTTGGTCTTTACAACACTGGGGACGGTTAACAAGATGTAAGCACCAAGGTACACTGTGTTATTTTTTGGCCACGTTGCCTACACCATCACTAAGGAACTCTGTAACAAAACTCCCACCAAGCTTTAGAGCCACTACGCCATGCCTGCTGCTCTCAGAAAATAGATCACATTTGTAGCTTAGAGGCTTCTTCTTTGGCAAGTAGTCAAAGACGAATTGGTGTTTCAACACAGCAAAGGGTTTGTGATTTATCTCTGACCTGGTACTTTTATGTGGGTAGTGCAGCAATTGCCTGCGCCCATTCAGAAACAACACAATTCAAAGGTCACAGGCCCTTTTACTCAGAGGATGCATTAGGCACTTTTCTAGCCTCATACATGGCCTCCTCAGCCATACTGCTATATACCTACCCCTGCATCTCACTTCAGATCTACTGCCCCTCAAAACATGAGGGTACTATGACGAGTGACCATGAAGCAACTGGGAGGACGGGATATAGCGTCATTGACTATGAACTCTACCATACTAACCAGAACCAACTAAGAGCACCAAATCACTGCTGTCTAGCTAGTATTTGTAAGAGAAAATAACAAACAACGTGAATACTGCCTAGTGATCAAACAGGGAACAAAATGTGTAAATCTTATTCTGTAAGTCCTAGGTAGAATGGCAAGTTTGGTGAAATATTATTGCTGTAAGCTATTTAAGTGGTTAGAAGACTGTTGAATGACTGCGACGACCTCCTGAAAGAAATGCATTGGGTGGGTACTGACTTAACGGCCAGACGATGATGTCTTTACATCGAAAGCGCTTGCCACCAGCCACACACCAGCCAGAGGAGACGGACTCACCTAACAGATACGTAAACTTTAATAATTTGCCTTCTGGCGGACATAACCCTATTGCTTTAATAACTGTTGAATGACTGCGACGACCTTCTGAAAGAAATGCATTGGGTGGATCTAACACTGATAACAGAGAAATGCTTTACGAAAGAAAGCCCATGACACAATTTGCAAGTAAATAGTCATACAGGTACTTGCACTGTGCATTATATAATGCTAACAGGCACGAGTGAAGTGTAACGTGCAAGTGGTGCATTAGTTGAGAGCTCCATAACTGCTAGTTTTACCTAAAAGCGCTTGAGTAATTCGATTACTGACAAATTTCTCTAATTACTGCACCTGCAAGAAAATTCTCTCTCTCTCTGCTTCTGACAGTTTACGTGATATGTGATGCAACAGAGCAACAGGTTCATATGAAATGTTGCTTCAAGCGTCGCAATTCCGTAAAATGCTTCTAGACTCGTGTAGAGCAGGAGCAATTGGGAAAATTGAAATTATACACAGCATTCTCTAGTATAGCAGGCGCTGGGGTATTCCAGAGATCTTCTAACAAGGATCAACATTGCAACTCATTGCATCAACTCAGGGGTTGGAACAATCTGATGAAGCAGCGAGTAATCAAATACTTAGAAGACATTAACTCTCCACTCTACCTTCACTTTTTACAATAGGAGAAATGGGCCAGGCAATGGAACGTTCTGGTATTAAAGTAATTGGGTTAGATCCGCCAATAGGCAAATTACTAAAGTTAACGTACCAGTTAGGTGAGTCTGTCTCCACTGGCTGGTGAGATACTGTGGGCGAGCGATTTCAATGTAAAGACATCATCGTCTGCTCATTAAGTCAGTACTACCTAAACAGACCTAACAGCCAGACGATGATGTCTTTAAATCGAAAGCACTCGCCCACAGTATCTCACCAGCCAGAGATGGACTCACCTAACAGGTACGTTAACTTCCGTATTGGAACATTCGTTCAGCTCGGCAACAGCTCTATAGTGGGGAGGGGGGTTGGCTCCTCTCTCGTACCACCTCAGCACTGAAGGGGGCTGTGATGTCTGTGAACGTGGCAAACCTGCTTGCTGCCAACCTGCTCAGGAGGAGTCATGGCAGTGGGTCATAGAGGTCTCACAAGACTTCTCTCTGACGCAGGGTCACCAATGCTTGGGCTATGGTCACAGTCAGGCCAGGTGCACAGGTAAACTGATGTGCAGTCAATGTGCCCTGGGCCCCAGTACTGATAAATGCACCAGCCAGGGCTCCCAGTGGAGTACTTCTCCCAGTTACCTGGCAGGCCTGAGGGCCTCGGTGTTGAATATGGCACAGGACCCCTCTCCTCAGTCAGTCTGCCACTCATACCTCTGCACTCAAAAGACCCCGTTGCCACCTCACTTCCCCTGGAGGAAGGTGAACCTGGCCTGGATCATGTGCCATCAGGACCATAGGTCCGCTAGGATGAATGTGGGTAAGAGGTATCTGCCACACTGTATGCTCCAAGAAACAGCCCCAAGCGCTCCCTACCACGCTCTGCTTCTTCGCTTTGTACGGGGTCAAGATGCCTTTACCTCATCATGGGCCCATGGGTGAAGGAGCATACCTGGGCAGGGTAATTGCACAGCTGCTATGATCCCCCTAGTCACATCGTGATCGAGAGCATGGTTGTCTGGTGCGAAAGCACCAGCCAGCAGAACCATATTGACCTACCAGATTGGCGCTATAACCAAGAGGCAACGCTATAACTGCAAGCTCCAACTTGTGTGAGGAGCCCCAGGATTGGTGCTGAGTTCGCAGTTGGTGAAAGTGCCTCTAAGAAGTCTGTTTCCACGTATAACACGTTTCAGTTCTCTTAGGGCTGTGCAGTACAGCAGTGTACAGTGGTAGGTACAGCTGCAGACCATCTTACCATTAAGTGCCAGTAAACAGAAAACCCCCTACTACCCCACGTAGGCCTATTGCGCGCGTGTTCAAAAGCCACTTCGTGTCCTCTCAGCTCCACCCCCAGGTTCAATCGACTGAGTTCCTAGTGCAACAACCCAAACACTCTCGCACGAAGCGCAGGACATCCTTCAGATCTGCATTCGCAAGATCCTCGGGCTGCGAGAGAGGCCTACCAATAACAGCCCCCAACAATTACATATTACACGCTCTGGTGACTCTATCCCTGCCTCGCAGAATCTGCAACTCTGACTTGCCAATCTTGGCCAGGAGGTACATTAGTGGGCAGTGCCCCGTAAACAAGCAGCGCACTCTGTTTACTTCACCTCTTCATTCTCAATGCACAGTTTATTTGTTGAACACAGATAAATACGGCTTCTCACAGATGAAAAAAAGTAGAAAGCAACGCGTAGGGCTTGGAATATGTTGTACATCTGAAGTAAGTTGTTTCGCGTATTTGTCATCGACACCCCACATCAAATCCATACAAATTGGCTTGGTTCTCTTATAGGAGAGGAACACTACACATGATAAATGGAGAACAGTTCAACTGAACGATTCCTCTGTAAAATGAAAACTGAAGGAATTACATGTGTTCACACCTTAGTTGCCAATTAAACACAAGAATATACAGTAATATCCACCACGAAGGACAATGTTTTGCAATGATCCCAGGTATAACACATATCCATGTGTGAATGAATGTCTTTGAAATTTACTTTGAAAAGAACAGGTGCATCTTAGGTCATCCATCTAGCGACTGAGTGCAATCGAAAATTAGAAACACATCATTGAGATAGGCTGAATTAGACACAAATCATGAGGTAAAAGCTGCACACTTGTGTTGGCTGCCATCCACTGCCCAAAAGAATGTCAAGCTTTGAGAGGGCTAAAGAGTCCAGAGCTGAGGACTAGCAGCCTGTTGGGTAATTGGGAGCTGAGAATTAGCACCCCATTGCGGGAAACTAATATTAAGCTTGAGTCGTTTGAGAAGTCTTTGGAGTTCCAGAGTAACAACCTGGTGGGTGGATGGTGGCTGACACATTGCCTCAGCTCATTATTCTTCCATCTGACAATCCTGCGAACCTATAGTTATTTGCAGCGGGGGATTAAGGCCCCCGTGCTGCCAGGTCAGGGTTGGAAGTGGTTCTACCACTGCCCAGGGTTTTGAACGCAATTAACATAGTTTTATCTTGAATTCCAGGAGTGTTTGAGAATGTCAATGGCAGTAGGAGGAGGTTGGTTTGAGTCTCTTAACAAGGGCCCTTGGTCAAAAAATCCTGTTTCCACCTCTTTCCCTGATCCCTTAAACCTCCTATTCCCCTCTGAACAAAATGAAACTGCGACATTCTTACCTCCTAACCCTCCGGCAAATTGACTGTACTTCTTGACGCCAGTCACTTCCTATGTCTAGCTCTTCTCTGTAATTCTACAACAACTTAAAAACTTCTGTACCAAGCTCTATCTGCCCTCTTGTGCATTATTGTCTTTTTGATCCCTCCTTGTCTGTTCCCACACTACTTCCACTTGGAATGGTCCACAAATGAAATACTGTGACAATGGAAAATGACAAGAATCAAAGCAGTGTTCGAATCAAGTTCTATGACTACCATCATTTCACCATTACTGAAATATCACAAAAATGTCCCAATTCTCTTTGGGGGGTAGTAGCTCCCACGTGTACAAGGTAATGGACTTCTGCTAATATCAAGCTCAAAAAAATAATTATAGAAATAAACTAAAAACACAAAAAAACTCGAATGACTTGTTCTTCAAAACAGTTTTGGTCCCGATACTTCAGACATAGGAGACCCAGAGGACAGAACCAGGCAGGTGGGGTGCTGGGGCACGATCCAACTGCCTAACAGGCAATGACAACCGACGTCTGACCAGCTGAATGAACTTACATAGCGAGTAGCAATGAACTGTAATAGCCACAGGAGACCTGGAGGATAGAACCAGGCAGGTGGGGTGCAGGGACACGATCCAAGTGCCTAACCGGCAATGACAACAGACGTCTGACCAGCTGAATGAACTTACATAGCGAGTAGCAATGAACTGTAATAGCCACAGGAGACCTGGAGGATAGAACCAGGCAGGTGGGGTGCTGGGGCACGATCCAACTGCCTAACAGGCAATGACAACCGACGTCTGACCAGCAGAATGAACTTACATAGCGAGTAGCAATGAACTGTAATAGCCACAGGAGACCTGGAGGATAGAACCAGGCTGGTGGGGTGCTGTGACACAATTCAAATGCGTAACAGGCTATGACAACAGACATCTGACCAGCTGAATGAACTTACATAGCGAGTAGCAATGAACTGTAATAGCCACAGGAGACCTGGAGGATAGAACCAGGCAGGTGGGGTGCTGTGACACAATTCAAATGCCTAACAGGCAATGACAACAGACGTCTGACCAGCTGAATGAACTTACATAGCGAGTAGCAATGAACTGTAATAGCCACAGGAGTACCTGGAGGACAGAACCAGGCAGGTGGGGTGCTGTGACACAATTCAAATGCGTAACAGGCTATGACAACAGACGTCTGACCAGCTGAATGAACTTACATAGCGAGTAGCAATGAACTGTAATAGCCACAGGAGACCTGGAGGATAGAACCAGGCTGGTGGGGTGCTGTGACACAATTCAAATGCCTAACAGGCTATGACAACAGACGTCTGACCAGCTGAATGAACTTACATAGCGAGTAGCAATGAACTGTAATAGCCACAGGAGACCTGGAGGATAGAACCAGGCTGGTGGGGTGCTGTGACACAATTCAAATGCCTAACAGGCAATGACAACAGACGTCTGACCAGCTGAATGAACTTACATAGCGAGTAGCAATGAACTGTAATAGCCACAGGAGACCTGGAGGACAAAACCAGGCAGGTGGGGTGCTGTGACACAATTCAAATGCCTAACAGGCAATGACAACAGACGTCTGACCAGCTGAATGAACTTACATAGCGAGTAGCAATGAACTGTAATAGCCACAGGAGACCTGGAGGATAGAACCAGGCTGGTGGGGTGCTGTGACACAATTCAAATGCCCTAACAGGCAATGACAACAGACGTCTGACCAGCTGAATGAACTTACATAGCGAGTAGCAATGAACTGTAATAGCCACAGGAGACCTGGAGGATAGAACCAGGCTGGTGGGGTGCTGTGACACAATTCAAATGCCTAACAGGCAATGACAACAGACGTCTGACCAGCTGAATGAACTTACATAGCGAGTAGCAATGAACTGTAATAGCCACAGGAGACCTGGAGGACAAAACCAGGCAGGTGGGGTGCTGTGACACAATTCAAATGCCTAACAGGCAATGACAACAGACGTCTGACCAGCTGAATGAACTTACATAGCGAGTAGCAATGAACTGTAATAGCCACAGGAGACCTGGAGGATAGAACCAGGCTGGTGGGGTGCTGTGACACAATTCAAATGCCTAACAGGCAATGACAACAGACGTCTGACCAGCTGAATGAACTTACATAGCGAGTAGCAATGAACTGTAATAGCCACAGGAGACCTGGAGGATAGAACCAGGCTGGTGGGGTGCTGTGACACAATTCAAATGCCTAACAGGCAATGACAACAGACGTCTGACCAGCTGAATGAACTTACATAGCGAGTAGCAATGAACTGTAATAGCCACAGGAGACCTGGAGGATAGAACCAGGCTGGTGGGGTGCTGTGACACAATTCAAATGCCTAACAGGCAATGACAACAGAACGTCTGACCAGCTGAATGAACTTACATAGCGAGTAGCAATGAACTGTAATAGCCACAGGAGACCTGGAGGATAGAACCAGGCAGGTGGGGTGCTGTGACACAATTCAAATGCCTAACAGGCAATGACAACAGACGTCTGACCAGCTGAATGAACTTACATAGCGAGTAGCAATGAACTGTAATAGCCACAGGAGACCTGGAGGATAGAACCAGGCTGGTGGGGTGCTGTGACACAATTCAAATGCCTAACAGGCAATGACAACAGACGTCTGACCAGCTGAATGAACTAACATAGCGAGTAGCAATGAACTGTAATAGCCACAGGAGACCTGGAGGATAGAACCAGGCTGGTGGGGTGCTGTGACACAATTCAAATGCCTAACAGGCAATGACAGCAGACGTCTGACCAGCTGAATGAACTTACATAGCGGTAGCAATGAACTGTAATAGCCACAGGAGACCTGGAGGATAGAACCAGGCTGGTGGGGTGCTGTGACACAATTCAAATGCCTAACAGGCAATGACAACAGACGTCTGACCAGCTGAATGAACTTACATAGCGAGTAGCAATGAACTGAAATAGCCACAGGAGACCTGGAGGATAGAACCAGGCAGGTGGGGTGCTGTGACACAATTCAAGTGCCTAACAGGCAATGACAACAGACGTCTGACCAGCTGAATGAACTTACATAGCGAGTAGCAATGAACTGTAATAGCCACAGGAGACCTGGAGGATAGAACCAGGCTGGTGGGGTGCTGTGACACAATTCAAGTGCATAACAGGCTATGACAACAGACGTCTGACCAGCTGAATGAACTTACATAGCGAGTAGCAATGAACTGTAATAGCCACAGGAGACCTGGAGGATAGAACCAGGCAGGTGGGGTGCTGTGACACAATTCAAGTGCATAACAGGCAATGACAACAGACGTCTGACCAGCTGAATGAACTTACATAGCGAGTAGCAATGAACTGTAATAGCCACAGGAGACCTGGAGGATAGAACCAGGCAGGTGGGGTGCTGTGACACAATTCAAGTGCATAACAGGCAATGACAACAGACGTCTGACCAGCTGAATGAACTTACATAGCGAGTAGCAATCAACTGTAATAGCCACAGGAGACCTGGAGGATAGAACCAGGCTGGTGGGGTGCTGTGACACAATTCAAATGCCTAACAGGCAATGACAACAGACGTCTGACCAGCTGAATGAACTTACATAGTAGCAATGAACTGTAATAGCCACAGGAGACCTGGAGGATAGAACCAGGCTGGTGGGGTGCTGTGACACAATTCAAATGCCTAACAGGCAATGACAACAGACGTCTGACCAGCTGAATGAACTTACATAGCGAGTAGCAATGAACTGTAATAGCCACAGGAGACCTGGAGGATAGAACCAGGCTGGTGGGGTGCTGTGACACAATTCAAATGCCTAACAGGCAATGACAACAGACGTCTGACCAGCTGAATGAACTTACATAGCGAGTAGCAATGAACTGTAATAGCCACAGGAGACCTGGAGGATAGAACCAGGCTGGTGGGGTGCTGTGACACAATTCAAATGCCTAACGGGCAATGACAACAGACGTCTGACCAGCTGAATGAACTTACATAGCGGTAGCAATGAACTGTAATAGCCACAGGAGTACCTGGAGGACAGAACCAGGCAGGTGGGGTGCTGTGACACAATTCAAATGCCTAACAGGCAATGACAACAGACGTCTGACCAGCTGAATGAACTTACATAGCGAGTAGCAATGAACTGTAATAGCCACAGGAGACCTGGAGGATAGAACCAGGCTGGTGAGTGCTGTGACACAATTCAAATGCCTAACAGGCAATGACAACAGACGTCTGACCAGCTGAATGAACTTACATGGCAGTAGCAATGAACTGTAATAGCCACAGGAGTACCTGGAGGACAGAACCAGGCAGGTGGGGTGCTGTGACACAATTCAAATGCCTAACAGGCAATGACAACAGACGTCTGACCAGCTGAATGAACTTACATAGCGAGTAGCAATGAACTGTAATAGCCACAGGAGACCTGGAGGATAGAACCAGGCTGGTGGGGTGCTGTGACACAATTCAAATGCCTAACAGGCAATGACAACAGACGTCTGACCAGCTGAATGAACTTACATAGCGAGTAGCAATGAACTGTAATAGCCACAGGAGACCTGGAGGATAGAACCAGGCTGGTGGGGTGCTGTGACACAATTCAAATGCCTAACAGGCAATGACAACAGACGTCTGACCAGCTGAATGAACTTACATAGCGAGTAGCAATGAACTGTAATAGCCACAGGAGACCTGGAGGATAGAACCAGGCTGGTGGGGTGCTGTGACACAATTCAAATGCCTAACAGGCAATGACAGCAGACGGCTGACCAGCTGAATGAACTTACATGGCAGTAGCAATGAACTGTAATAGCCACAGGAGACCTGGAGGATAGGGAACCAGGCTGGTGAGGTGCTGTGACACAATTCAAATGCCTAACGAGGCAATGACAACAGACGTCTGACCAGCTGAATGAACTTACATAGCGAGTAGCAATGAACTGTAATAGCCACAGGAGACCTGGAGGATGGGAACCAGGCTGGTGGGGTGCTGTGACACAATTCAAATGCCTAACAGGCAATGACAACAGACGTCTGACCAGCTGAATGAACTTACATGGCGAGAAGAAATGAACTGTAATAGCCACAGGAGTACCTGGAGGACAGAACCAGGCAGGTGGGGTGCTGTGACACAATTCAAATGCCTAACAGGCAATGACAACAGACGTCTGACCAGCTGAATGAACTTACATAGCGAGTAGCAATGAACTGTAATAGCCACAGGAGTACCTGGAGGACAGAACCAGGCTGGTGGGGTGCTGTGACACAATTCAAATGCCCACAACAGGCAATGACAACAGACGTCTGACCAGCTGAATGAACTTACATAGCGAGTAGCAATGAACTGTAATAACCACAGGGTACCTGGAGGACAGAACCAGGCAGGTGGGGTGCTGTGACACAATTCAAATGCCTAACAGGCAAGCTGACAACAGACGTCTGACCAGCTGAATGAACTTACATAGCGAGTAGCAATGAACTGTAATAGCCACAGGAGTACCTGGAGGACAGAACCAGGCTGGTGGGGTGCTGTGACACAATTCAAATGCCTAACAGGCAATGACAACGAACGTCTGACCAGCTGAATGAACTTACATAGCGAGTAGCAATGAACTGTAATAGCCACAGGAGTACCTGGAGGACAGAACCAGGCTGGTGGGGTGCTGTGACACAATTCAAATGCCTAACAGGCAATGACAACAGACGTCTGACCAGCTGAATGAACTTACATAGCGAGTAGCAATGAACTGTAATAGCCACAGGAGTACCTGGAGGACAGAACCAGGCAGGTGGGGTGCTGTGACACAATTCAAATGCCTAACAGGCAATGACAACAGACGTCTGACCAGCTGAATGAACTTACATAGCGAGTAGCAATGAACTGTAATAGCCACAGGAGACCTGGAGGATAGAACCAGGCTGGTGGGGTGCTGTGACACAATTCAAATGCCTAACAGGCAATGACAACAGACGTCTGACCAGCTGAATGAACTTACATAGCGGTAGCAATGAACTGTAATAGCCACAGGAGTACCTGGAGGACAGAACCAGGCAGGTGGGGTGCTGTGACACAATTCAAATGCCTAACAGGCAATGACAACAGACGTCTGACCAGCTGAATGAACTTACATAGCGAGTAGCAATGAACTGTAATAGCCACAGGAGTACCTGGAGGACAGAACCAGGCTGGTGGGGTGCTGTGACACAATTCAAATGCCTAACAGGCAATGACAACAGACGTCTGACCAGCTGAATGAACTTACATAGCGAGTAGCAATGAACTGTAATAGCCACAGGAGACCTGGAGGACAGAACCAGGCAGGTGGGGTGCAGGGACACGATCCAAGTGCCTAACTGGCAATGACAACAGACGTCTGACCAGCTGAATGAACTTACATAGCGAGTAGCAATGAACTGTAATAGCCACAGGAGACCTGGAGGATAGAACCAGGCTGGTGGGGTGCTGTGACACAATTCAAATGCCTAACAGGCTATGACAACAGACGTCTGACCAGCTGAATGAACTTACATAGCAAGTAGCAATGAACTGTAATAGCCACAGGAGCCTGGAGGGGATAGAACCAGGCAGGTGGGGTGCTGTGACACAATTCAAGTGCCTAACAGGCAATGACAACAGACGTCTGACCAGCTGAATGAACTTACATAGCGAGTAGCAATGAACTGTAATAGCCACAGGAGACCTGGAGGATAGAACCAGGCAGGTGGGGTGCTGTGACACAATTCAAGTGCCTAACAGGCAATGACAACAGACGTCTGACCAGCTGAATGAACTTACATAGCGAGTAGCAATGAACTGTAATAGCCACAGGAGACCTGGAGGATAGAACCAGGCTGGTGGGGTGCTGTGACACAATTCAAATGCCTAACAGGCAATGACAACAGACGTCTGACCAGCTGAATGAACTTACATAGCGAGTAGCAATGGGAACTGTAATAGCCACAGGGGACCTGGAGGATAGAACCAGGCTGGTGGGGTGCTGTGACACAATTCAAATGCCTAACAGGCAATGACAACAGACGTCTGACCAGCTGAATGAACTTACATAGCGAGTAGCAATGAACTGTAATAGCCACAGGAGACCTGGAGGATAGAACCAGGCTGGTGGGGTGCTGTGACACAATTCAAATGCCTAACACGCAATGACAGCAGACGTCTGACCAGCTGAATGAACTTACATAGCGAGTAGCAATGAACTGTAATAGCCACAGGAGACCTGGAGGATAGAACCAGGCTGGTGGGGTGCTGTGACACAATTCAAATGCCTAACGGGCAATGACAACAGACGTCTGACCAGCTGAATGAACTTACATAGCGAGTAGCAATGAACTGTAATAGCCACAGGAGTACCTGGAGGACAGAACCAGGCAGGTGGGGTGCTGTGACACAATTCAAATGCCTAACAGGCAATGACAACAGACGTCTGACCAGCTGAATGAACTTACATAGCGAGTAGCAATGAACTGTAATAGCCACAGGAGACCTGGAGGATAGAACCAGGCTGGTGGGGTGCTGTGACACAATTCAAATGCCTAACAGGCAATGACAACAGACGTCTGACCAGCTGAATGAACTTACATAGCGAGTAGCAATGAACTGTAATAGCCACAGGAGTACCTGGAGGACAGAACCAGGCAGGTGGGGTGCTGTGACACAATTCAAATGCCTAACAGGCAATGACAACAGACGTCTGACCAGCTGAATGAACTTACATAGCGAGTAGCAATGAACTGTAATAGCCACAGGAGACCTGGAGGATAGAACCAGGCTGGTGGGGTGCTGTGACACAATTCAAATGCCTAACAGGCAATGACAACAGACGTCTGACCAGCTGAATGAACTTACATAGCGAGTAGCAATGAACTGTAATAGCCACAGGAGACCTGGAGGATAGAACCAGGCTGGTGGGGTGCTGTGACACAATTCAAATGCCTAACAGGCAATGACAACAGACGTCTGACCAGCTGAATGAACTTACATAGCGAGTAGCAATGAACTGTAATAGCCACAGGAGACCTGGAGGATAGAACCAGGCTGGTGGGGTGCTGTGACACAATTCAAATGCCTAACAGGCAATGACAACAGACGTCTGACCAGCTGAATGAACTTACATAGCGAGTAGCAATGAACTGTAATAGCCACAGGAGACCTGGAGGATAGAACCAGGCTGGTGGGGTGCTGTGACACAATTCAAATGCCTAACAGGCAATGACAACAGACGTCTGACCAGCTGAATGAACTTACATAGCGAGTAGCAATGAACTGTAATAGCCACAGGAGACCTGGAGGATAGAACCAGGCTGGTGGGGTGCTGTGACACAATTCAAATGCCTAACAGGCAATGACAACAGACGTCTGACCAGCTGAATGAACTTACATAGCGAGTAGCAATGAACTGTAATAGCCACAGGAGTACCTGGAGGACAGAACCAGGCAGGTGGGGTGCTGTGACACAATTCAAATGCCTAACAGGCAATGACAACAGACGTCTGACCAGCTGAATGAACTTACATAGCGAGTAGCAATGAACTGTAATAGCCACAGGAGTACCTGGAGGACAGAACCAGGCTGGTGGGGTGCTGTGACACAATTCAAATGCCTAACAGGCAATGACAACAGACGTCTGACCAGCTGAATGAACTTACATAGCGAGTAGCAATGAACTGTAATAGCCACAGGAGTACCTGGAGGGACAGAACCAGGCAGGTGGGGTGCTGTGACACAATTCAAATGCCTAACAGGCAATGACAACAGACGTCTGACCAGCTGAATGAACTTACATAGCGAGTAGCAATGAACTGTAATAGCCACAGGAGTACCTGGAGGACAGAACCAGGCTGGTGGGGTGCTGTGACACAATTCAAATGCCTAACAGGCAATGACAACAGACGTCTGACCAGCTGAATGAACTTACATAGCGAGTAGCAATGAACTGTAATAGCCACAGGAGTACCTGGAGGACAGAACCAGGCTGGTGGGGTGCTGTGACACAATTCAAATGCCTAACAGGCAATGACAACAGACGTCTGACCAGCTGAATGAACTTACATATGAGTAGCAATGAACTGTAATAGCCACAGGAGTACCTGGAGGACAGAACCAGGCAGGTGGGGTGCTGTGACACAATTCAAATGCCTAACAGGCAATGACAGCAGACGTCTGACCAGCTGAATGAACTTACATGGCGAGTAGCAATGAACTGTAATAGCCACAGGAGACCTGGAGGATAGAACCAGGCTGGTGGGGTGCTGTGACACAATTCAAATGCCTAACAGGCAATGACAACAGACGTCTGACCAGCTGAATGAACTTACATAGCGAGTAGCAATGAACTGTAATAGCCACAGGAGTACCTGGAGGACAGAACCAGGCAGGTGGGGTGCTGTGACACAATTCAAATGCCTAACAGGCAATGACAACAGACGTCTGACCAGCTGAATGAACTTACATAGCGAGTAGCAATGAACTGTAATAGCCACAGGAGTACCTGGAGGACAGAACCAGGCTGGTGGGGGTGCTGTGACACAATTCAAATGCCTAACAGGCAATGACAACAGACGTCTGACCAGCTGAATGAACTTACATAGCGAGTAGCAATGAACTGTAATAGCCACAGGAGTACCTGGAGGACAGAACCAGGCAGGTGGGGTGCTGTGACACAATTCAAATGCCTAACAGGCAATGACAACAGACGTCTGACCAGCTGAATGAACTTACATAGCGAGTAGCAATGAACTGTAATAGCCACAGGAGTACCTGGAGGACAGAACCAGGCTGGTGGGGTGCTGTGACACAATTCAAATGCCTAACAGGCAATGACAACAGACGTCTGACCAGCTGAATGAACTTACATAGCGAGTAGCAATGAACTGTAATAGCCACAGGAGTACCTGGAGGACAGAACCAGGCTGGTGGGGTGCTGTGACACAATTCAAATGCCTAACAGGCAATGACAACAGACGTCTGACCAGCTGAATGAACTTACATAGCGAGTAGCAATGAACTGTAATAGCCACAGGAGACCTGGAGGATAGAACCAGGCTGGTGGGGTGCTGTGACACAATTCAAATGCCTAACAGGCAATGACAACAGACGTCTGACCAGCTGAATGAACTTACATAGCGAGTAGCAATGAACTGTAATAGCCACAGGAGACCTGGAGGATAGAACCAGGCAGGTGGGGTGCTGTGACACAATTCAAATGCCTAACAGGCAATGACAACAGACGTCTGACCAGCTGAATGAACTTACATAGCGAGTAGCAATGAACTGTAATAGCCACAGGAGTACCTGGAGGACAGAACCAGGCAGGTGGGGTGCTGTGACACAATTCAAATGCGTAACAGGCTATGACAACAGACGTCTGACCAGCTGAATGAACTTACATAGCGAGTAGCAATGAACTGTAATAGCCACAGGAGACCTGGAGGACAGAACCAGGCAGGTGGGGTGCTGTGACACAATTCAAATGCCTAACAGGCAATGACAACAGACGTCTGACCAGCTGAATGAACTTACATAGCGAGTAGCAATGAACTGTAATAGCCACAGGAGACCTGGAGGACAAAACCAGGCAGGTGGGGTGCTGTGACACAATTCAAATGCCTAACAGGCAATGACAACAGACGTCTGACCAGCAGAATGAACTTACATAACGAGGATGGCCATACTATGTCGAGATCGGTAGACAGCTGATAAATGCCAACCTCGATGTGGATGGCTAGGGTGGTGGTGAGGAGGGAACTTATCGAGAGAGCGGATTGTCGAGCGGGCGACATGATTGTCGACGCTGGGGACGCGTTTTGATTTTGAAGTCGCCTCTCCAGTCTCTAATTGAAGAGTTGACAAGTGGCGTCGAGTGGTTCGCGCCCGTCGACAGTTAGTTTCCATCTTGACGTCCACTCTGAGGCCGGCAATTGAGCCGCAAGGTTAGGGTCGGTTGTTATTGAAGCGCAGGCCTCAAGAAGCAAAACAAACGATTAGGCGGCAATTGACAGAACGCAAACACATTAAACAAGCGCTAAATATTTGCGTTGAGATAAGAGGAAGCAAATATTTGTGAACGGGATACAAAGACAACCCGCTGAAAGACGTAAATAGTGGACATTAGGTAAATGCAGCGTGCAGTACAGTACAAACCCCTCTCACCTGAACTCATTTTGCCGTCGAGAATCGAGTAACCCCTCGCCAGGGTCCGCGGCCTCCGGTCGCCCGAGTCGACGGATTCGCGCTCGCCGCCTCCGCCACCGCCACCGCCACCGCCGCGCTCACTCTCCCGCTCCCCGAAGCACAAATCGACGACAAGAACGAGTAAGAAAAGGACGGAAACTCGAACCATCGCGTTCACTTTCATGTTGTTCACCGCGGGTCGCTCAAAAATCTTGAATCACTCAACACTTGACATTACGCACGAGTCGGCAACTTACGACCGTCGGGTAAATTATCCGCGGCGACGGTCGTAAAAATAGGAAGGTCGGTAAAAAGCTGGGCCGATTTCGAGAGAATCGGTTGACACTGCCATTCAGATCGGGCTCCAATAATAGAACTGGACTCAGTCGGTAAGGAGGTTATGAAACTGAGGGCGAGGCGACGGATGAGCTCGAAGAAAGCGGTCGTCGTCGAACGGGAAATTCGAGTCGAAACCCCAACTGATTTCCGACGAAATAATCGGGAATATGGAAAAGTTAAACAGTTGTCGGGTTACACTCGTCAAGGTTACGGTAACCTTAGGTTATGAAAGTTGAGACGACTGTTGTGTTGTGTTGTGTTGGTTAGTGTCGAGCAGAGGTCGCTGGTTGTCGTCCGGCGCCGCTGATGAGGTTCCCCCCTCCCTGTCATACACCAGGCGACCTCTTCCAGCCCCCTCTCGCCCTTCCAACCCCCCCCCCCCCCTTACACAGCCATCAGTCGACACAAATCCCCGAATCGACGCCGCCTCGTTTGGCCTCGAGGCGGTGACAGATCGCGCTCGCCTCATCTGACGATTCCAATCTTCTGATCAGATTCCAGGTCGCGTTTTATGCGTCGACCTCGGACTCGCGACCGATTGTCGTCCGCGACCTGACAACCCCCCTTACCACTCCTCATCATGTACCGCCACCTGTCGACAATAAATAGCCCTAAAGCCTGACCTGCGCAAGTTGGAACGCGTCGATTGGAATATTTTGGGAGTTCTGCGTGAAGTGACAGCTGTTGGACGGACTCGTCGAGTCTGTCTCTCTGGCCAATGTGACTCCTGTGCCTGTAGAATCCTCATGTCCTGCACTCTTTACTATGAACTTCAAGGGCTCCCACCTAGGCCTTGCATCTCCCGCCAACGCGTAACTGGGTGAGGAGAAGTTATCAGAACACCAGCCAATGCCGACTAAAGGCCCATGTCCCAACTCCAATTCGAGCTTCTACACTGATGCCTTTGAATCCTCCCCCGTTCCCTCTTTCTGTGGCTTCATTTCAGGCAGTCAACATGTGTTGCAACGTTTTGTTTAATACATGAATTTATGTATCACTAATGACAGCGTATTGCCACAGATATCACTGTGGAAAATTGGCTCCAGGAAAAGTCACTCTGATTGCGATTTGGAATCAATTAGTACACGTATACATAGACCATAGGACCCCTTGGAATTGGTAGTAAAAATTGCAGGACATGAGGATGAGTGGATTCTACAGGCACAGGAGTCACACCAAGTCATATCATCCCTCTGTCTGCCCCACATTTTTGTTACAGCTTGCGGCTGCAAGCCTAATGCAGGGTTGTGCTCAACAACTTGTTGGGCCAGGTCCTCTTTTTGTAGGTCGGTCAATAGCAGGCGTGGGAAGCGACCAAGGGGGAGCTGATGCTTGTAGCTTGGCCATTTCCGGAGTTTCCGTCACGATGACAGCGCCACATCCCACTGCTGAGCGGATGTCATGCACTCGGACGTTTACGCCTTTTTCTTTTTTCCCCTGCGCTTCCTGGCCCTGGCAGGCTGCCCTTGGGCCTTGGCTCCATGAGGGAGGGAGGAGGGCTCAGTAGCGGCTACTGCTGCGTATGAGGGGCGTGGGGTACTCCTCGAGGTTGGAGGGCTGGTGGCTCTAGCTGCACAGGCTGCTGGGCAATTGCCCTACGCAGCTCTTCCCTCACAACAGCCGCCACAAGTTCCCACAGTGGGGTAATGGCAGGGGGTGATGTCGTTGGGGGGCACTCGCTTTAATGGCCAGCAACGAACAAACACACATACGTTATGGACATATTCGACACCCCTTGGTGCAAGCGATGTGCCACACATGAGGAGACTCCCTACCACGTCCTGGTGCAGTGCCAGGGACCGCGGGAGCGACCGGACTGGCACAATAGGTCATTAGGCCGCTGTGCTCATCTTATTTTTGGGACAGTCAGAGAAACGCGACGTTGATATACAGGGGGCTCTGGGAATTCAGGATTGGCGGCTCAAGTTGAGAGCTGGTGAAAAACCCCTTGTTGTTATCTATTTTGACATCGTGTCGGAATGTTATGGCCCGCTACATCTTAGCGGCAACCCAACTGCAGATCACGTACAAATTTGGCGCGAGCACAACAATCACAAACCGGACGTGTTTCTGCGGTCCATATTTCAGACGGAGCTCAGAACTGTTTCCGTCGAGATGAATGGAGTCTCGCTCTTCGTTCGACCGCACGTTTTTCCACGTGTTTAGTGCGTTCACAATATTTTGAACGTGGAAAATTGAGCGGAATGTGGCAACGCTTTCCTTTCTGTTGCTCCGAGCGACGAAAATGTCGTCACATTTCTGGCTTTCTCTTCGACCAGACATCTAAACAGACCTCGACTCCTTCGGAAATTGATTTTGGCGCAAATCTACGGAGAGCCCGAGGAGTTGGCCGTCATTCGGGCACGACTCATTTCCCTCTAATCCCACTCGTAACATCAGCTGGCGATAAGACGACAAATCTTGACAGCTGATCGATGCGTGTCCGGACGACTTGGGCGAAGAGCGATCGAAAGCGGCGAATTACGGAATGGGCGAGCAAACTAAACCCCGTTAGGGAATAGGAGTGCGGCCTCTAATCCGCTTTCTCTTCGATGAGCCATTGCTTTTGTCAAGAAGAGGCAGGTCAGGCGATGACGAGTCGTCGTAGTTCTGCAACATCCTGACCCACTCTGCCGTGTCTTCGCGTGAATAGGCATAATGTCGTTTTTATTTGAGGAGAGAGGTAAGAAGAACGGCAACAATGAAAACAGCTTTCACGAAGTTTTGCCAATTTTCAGCGGAAAGAAGGTTTCGGGCTCATGTGACTGGAGGAATTTCAGACCGTTCTCGTCTAGCAACACGGCAAAGCTCCGTTAAGACTCGTCTCGGACTATTGCTACTTGCAAGTTCGATGACGTTCAATAAATCTCATTTCGCATATAAAATATTTGAAGAAACCAACCAGTTGCCCCTCACGCAACCTCAATCTCAATTCAAATCAGACTCCTACGATCTGCGTTCAGTATTCGCACCTTATATTTTATTACCCACGTCTCAAAGGGTACGAAGGGTATTTCTATCAGCTCAAAGAAGCGGAGACGCGACAAATACGAGGTTTTAGGAGAAAATTCGAAGAGCCACACCATTGGACGAGCCAGTTCTTTACAGCGGGGCTTCACTTCCTTTCTCACGAAGACTTCCTAGTCCGCCTTGCTCCTATATCTGCTGTTTGACACCCAGGCCTCATTTCTGACCCTAACAACCCACCAGGTACTAAGTGACCTTGCCAGTATGTGCTGGTCCTTCTGTATGGTTCGGTCTTCCCGTTGCTTATCAACGTCTGCTCCCCCCCCCCCCTCTCTGGCCCCTAATTTCAGTCGACTTCATTGGTCTTCTTGTCCCAATTCATGCAGAACAGCTTCACCCCGAAGGGACGGCTTACGGCTCCTAGTCACCGCGTAATTCAATCATGCCTGTAATACCACTCCCCTCGTAGAGAAATCATGTCCTCATTATCGTAAGGCTTCTGAGGGTGGCTGGGGCGTCTTCCCAAGGGAGGTTCTCTTTGTCTCTTCGACGAGCTGAAGGTGAGGAGGTACCTCGCCCAGTTCTTAACACGACAATGAGCATTTAAGGCGTACCTGCACTGAATTGGTAAGGCTGTAAACGCCAACTGCCTGCACTACATGGCAATGGTAGATGATGCTTCTCTTGTCATCTTCTGGTATGGTGGGAGATGCAGTCAGCCAGCTCACGGCAAACGCATTCGTCCGCTTCATGTAGAATTCTGAGGAAAACTGGACCAGGGCGGCGCTCAGCCAGAAGAGGATAAAGGCTTGATGATCTGGGGCCAATGACTCGCAGGGCTAAACAATGGAAACATGGAGGAAAGCCTCAAAATGTGATGCTCTGAAGAAAATTCTTCTTTCTTTTTACACGATAAAATACTTTCCAGCGATCTCGGAGTAATAGTAGCTGAGAGTCTACACTTGAAACTGGCGCGTAAATGTAATTACCAGCCCCTCAGAACCAGCTTGTAGGTAATCTTTCGGAGGAAGTACATTCTTAGCTCCTACCGCTGCTTTAGTACAGTTGCAGTATCGCCAGAACCCGCGAGCCACATCTTTGTGTATCAATCTCAAACCCACACCATCAAAGCTGCTCAAGGAACCTTTCTAAATGAATCTGCAAGGCCCGTTGGGTATTTGCGAGGAAAACGTCATCAACGAAGACTCATTGCCTCCCAGCATCTGCCCCCTTTTACGAGATTCACTTGCGTGTTCAAGTTCTGAATTTAGAAGAAACCTGCAAAACGTAATTGTTCAGGAACTGCGTGGAGCTGGAGCACTTCGATGGACATTTGACGAACGTTCGGCTGTTTTCTTTCACGAGACACCGGCAACGCGCCAGAAAGCGGTGACCCGAAACAATTAATCACCTTTTTTTTATCAAATGGTTGGAAAGATCCGAGATACGTCAGGCAAGTCGACCTACTTCAAATAACATTTTTCAACGACAAAAACGGGGATTTATGGGTTTTCGATTTCTTATCTCGTGCGCCCGTCAAACGAGTTACAATGTCGTCGAGGGTTTGACTCGTCCTCGTCACGTTCAAGGTATCGGAATGATTCATCTTGACTCGCTCGCGTACACGTGGAGCATGATGGATCGTATCGTGCAACGTAGAGGGAGGGTCGATGTGAATCCATAGATTCGCGGAGAGGGCGGAGCGCTGTCAATAAACTCGTAAACAAATGGGCTAGTGAATCTGAAATACGAGATTAAAGACTGAAATTGCTTTTTTTGGTCTGACAATAGCATTTGATGTCATAAGTAGGACAATTTTGCTCTGTAAAGTTTGCAGAAAGTGGGCATCGTTGATTATTGTCTAAGTTGGTTTCGAAGCTATCCCCACTTTGACGCAACTGGGAAAATCTCCACTGTGTGGGGCGTACGTGAGCCACCTCATGTCTTCCCAGTTCTGTGATGCTGCGTCCCTAATACGTCCCACCATTCTCGTACAAAACGCAGGACGACCTTGAGGTCCATCCCTGTAACCTGCTCCTAAGCACTCTGAGTCGCTATGCAGCAAGCCTCTCACACATACGCGATACATGCTCCGTCAACTCACGTTCTGCCACGCAGAATATAGAACACTGGACACTGGACTTACCAATCTTGCCCAGGTGGAACCTCTATGGACACAGGCCACATAAACTCTCTCTCCACGCTGAGGATCTCTCTTGTTTGCCCCCTGGAGAGTCTGATAAACAGCCTTTGGCCTGGCACATCAACGGCCAATGTGCAGCCCTGTACTTCTCCTCCCACTTGCCAACCTCCTCATTCAAGTGGCTCTTGCCGGTCCCTGCCAAGGCCTCAGGTACCACCCCAGTGACAGTCCATTGAACAGAAAGTACCGAAATATGTCGAAAATCGTGTTTTTGGTTTTTTATTCATTCTGAATTACAAATCTGTAATGTCCGTTCGTTGTCTGGGCCATATTTTGCCTTTAACGTGGTCTAAAAAATCCGTTATAGCTCACAAAAATTCTGTTTGATATCTAGTGTTGGCTGGCAGCACCCTAATCCGATCGGACAACCCCCATGATTGTTGTGGGCAAAATATAGTTTTAAAACCCTGCAAATTATTACGAAAAGGTTTATTATTCTCAAGAACAGCTTGACCTAGTATTACTGCTCCCCCATCCCATTCGATTCAGCATCGAATACTAACTAGTAAACCATACGAAACATGACCTGACTACAATGGAACTACGGAAATTAAAAATATTCCCCCGGCGCCAGCCGCCCGTAAACGTCTGATCCGATGGAGGGGTGGGACAAGGGCTTCCAGTGAACGGCAATTGGCAGGACGTTGCGAGTCCAAAGGGCGCTGCGAGTCGAGCGGGCCTTGAAAACGAAACGAAACACGGCTTATTTGCGATTATACTGCGTTTCGTTAATTTTTTTAACCATTTTTTGCCCATAACAACCACGGGCTTCGTCCGATAGGATTGCCGAGATGGCGTGCACAACTAGATACCAAATGGGATTTTTGTGCGAAAGAACGAATGTTTTAGGCACAAAACGGACCGGACGGCGGAGTGGGGACGGGGGACAGCGGACGGACATTGCAGATTTGGAATCCCCATGTCTTGAAACGTAAAGTATCATATTTTGAAGGGGGGTTTAAAAAAGTTTTCGTGACCGAAAACATAGCGTTATCATTCGGAATGAATAATAAACCAAAATTAGCCAAAAAATAAATTTTGGCAGCTATGTCGTGTTTGGTATTGATTACTAGGTATTTTTGGTGCTGAGTCGAATATGACCAGTCTTGGGGGTCTAGGGCTGCTCCTAAAAGGACAACAGTGACATCACAGGAAATATATGAATATTCAACTTTAACGTTCAGCTATCTTTTTCTCCCAGCTTGCGCTCATTTCCTCTCCCTGCCTCAAACCTCGCACAAACCACCGTCAATTCAACGCGTCCTGTTGCGCTAATTGCCAAGCATTGTCCAGAAAACGTCAATTTTTGTTGTTCCGTTGTAGTCAGGTAATGTTTCGTGTAGTTTACTCGTTTTTTCGAAGCTGAATCGAATAGAATGGGTCTCAGAGGTGTGAGACTGCGTGAAGATTGATAGCCATACAGTGCAGGCGGTTGTAATAATTTGCAGTTCTTTAATGTTTTCTAAAATTCCCAGGTAAATCGCACGACTGAATTTTATCAACATGATGGTATTTCAGCGACCTATTCCCACGTTTTTTTTTATACCAGTGTGTTTGTATCTACCCCTTGAATGAGCGTGTCCATCCGCTTGTTGGATGCAAGAGAGAGAAAGATCACGATTTTCAGCACGGGCGAAGAAAGGTGGACAAATGAAATGAGTAAGAGAGTATTAGAGAACAATAGACACTGAGTAGAGCATGTGAGAGACTGAGTTCACGCGATACAGGGACGAGAGGAGAAAGCGAATGTTTGAGCCAGTTGAGAGCTGACAGTCGATGGTCAGACAGAGCAAGGAAGCAAGGGCTGAGAAGTGTGATGAGGGAAGGGGGTGAGGGAACACCCACTGGGTGAACCATCATGGAAAAAAATAACCTTGTCAGTCATAAAATTGTGTTGGCAAGGTTGGAAATGTCAGAAAATGATGGGATTGAGGAGCGAGGAAACAGGAGAACTGCGCAGTGAATGTCGCATGAAGCTTCCACCACTTCCTTCCTTTAGGACATCCTACAACCCCTCTCCCCCTCTTCAAACGAAACCAGAGCTATTTCATTCATGTGGTGTTCTAGTGATGGACATTTAAAAAAAACATCGATGTTTTTTTCGGTTGAATGCATCAGATTGTTGCATCGATGTAATTTCGATGTATCAAAAAATACATCGATTGTTTTTTTATAAGTTAAATATGTATGTGGTTTTGAAATAAAAAGCATGCATCTATAAAAATAACTTTATTGCCTTTACATTTATTTTTAATATATATCCTGATCATTTTTATCTATACTTTGTAAAAACCAAATTTTACCCAATTTTTTTACCCTTTAATGTATTTCTTTGTTGAGTATTACCTGCGCCGCTCGCGAAAACAGTCTCTCTGATGGCACTGATGTGCCCACCATTGTTAGATATTTAGATATACCTTGTAATCCTTCCAAATTTATTACGATATTAATATAACGAATAACGTGTTGTTCAGTTTAACACTTTATTTTTAAATATTATTGCTAACACGACACAACCAATTTTGAAATGAATTCTGAATCAAGCTAGTAGGTATCTAATTAATACAACAATTAAAATAATATGCTTTATGAAGCCAGAGGCTGCAACTAACTGTAAGTAAGAGAGCGGCGGTGGGTCAATTCAGTCGGTCATTTGCATTTATATTTTTTATAGGTTGGTTGCACTGACCTCTATTGGCGGCCAAACTAGTGATACCACTTTTTGACGAAACACCTTGCGAGTGCTAAATAATGTAATTGAAAAATAGTTATTAACCGTAGAGTGATAGGAGGGTAGGTTTGATTGTTTGCCTTTTCGATGCTTCGAGTATACATCGATGTTTAAAACTTAACAATACATCGGTTTGATTCGATGCATCGTTACTATACATCGAGTATTTTTAAAACATCGGTCCACTCCTAAGTGTGTTCACACCAACCTATCTGTGCTCCATCCTGCTGTCAAGATCTGAGACCTTCTTCAAGGGGCACAATCTTCAGCATTGCTCTTCACAATTAGAATTTCGACTCCTCCCCTATTCCTCATTATGCTGGTCTCACTTAGTTGTTTTCAGCCCAGTGTTGAGACAATCTCGTGTTCAATCATCGCTTTACGTATGGTATAACTAATTACTAACAAAACTAGGAGGGAAGAGAGTGTTTACTTTGTAAGTGGGAGTGGAAAGAAAGAGGCACTCGAACCTCAATTGGCCTCTTGAAAGAAGTGAGTCCAAGGCATTAACACTCTCCAAAATTCGTTAAATACTTCTTAACGTCGAGATTGAGAGTACTATTCTCAACCCGACAACGAGATTATGAATATCACCAAACATCTGAAGTTGTTCAACGCTGCAATGCGTCAAAATGTGATGCTCCGTGCAATACAAAATCCGAGCGAGATTTTGGAGACGCTTTTGCGCCTCAGTTGTTTCGTACGAACTGTGTGATGGTTTGCAGCGGGCTGCCGAGCAACCCTGTCGCTGCCACCCGTCCAGTTCGCCGTTGTTTATATTAGCGGAGGAGCCACTTTTTTGTCAGAACGGCCACGGACATCACTTACGAATCTCCCTCATTTTTACTTTCCTTGGCTCTACGAAGTAGAAAGGAAAGTTATGTAATCGGCTGAAAAAAAATTTCGAGTTTTCTTCAGATCTTTACGTTTCAGACCCTTCTGAGTCCGAAAAACACTATTTGGGAAAATGGTCTGTTTGTATGTCTGTGTGTCTGTGTGCGCGCGCGGGTGTGTGTGTATGTGTGTCTGTGAACGATTTTTAGTGAAAACCACCGTACCAAATCAGCTCAAACTTCATATCTCGCCCGCAGGTCATCATGGAACGCCAAAATAAGGGTTTGAACAAAATCCATCGAAAGTTAACTATAGTTATCATAGTGATCAAAACACCAAATTTTTTTTCTCAAAAATGGCTCTAACGATTTTGATTAAATGTTTTATATTGGTAGCTCCTAATATGTCAACTATACCAAAAAATTCCCATTCAAATAAATTCAATAAATTACCAAAACCATCGACGAAATCGATTTTACCGCGGTTTTTAGAGAAAACAACCGTACCAAATCAGCTGAAACTTGATGGCTGGCCTACAGGTTACCCTGGGACGCAAAAATAAGGGTATGGGCAAAATCCACCGAAAGTTAACTATAGTTATCATAGTGATCAAAACACCAAACATTTTTTTTCTCAAAAACGGCTCCAACGGTTTTGATTAAATATCTTATATTGATAGCTCTCAATAAGGCAATGATACTGTAAAATTCTCATTCGTGGGAAAATGACGAGAGCAGCACAATAAATTATCAAAATTTTCGACCAAAAGCGTTTTTCGCGCAGTTTTTGCCTTATAAACTCCGCTGGAATTCTTTTAGAATGTTAAAAAAATCGGTATTGTAGTCCAATCATATACCTAAAAGGCTAGTGTTTAAAAACGCTCATGAGATACATGGGGCTCACTCCAGAAATTCCTGAATTTCCACTACTGCCGTTGCGCTTACTACCAGTTCTAACAGTTATTTTCCAATAACTCTGCAAAAGTGATTACTATCCTTTTTTTTTAAAATCGTGTTAACAGTCTCATTAATTATCTGTGTACCAATTGCTCAATAATGGTCCTTCAATGAGTACGAGCAGCACAATAAATTCCGGAACTGTAAGCGCTACCGCTTTCTGCTGCCGTAAAGCGTTGTTTGACCAAGTTCAAATTAACTGAGTGATAAATGAATTGATTAAATAGAATTAGCCATGTACAAAGTGAATTGAGGTAGAGCTAAGGAAAGTTGTGTGTTGCAACGCACCAGATATTTTAAGCCAGTGATCAAGTATTCAAAGTCCCTGTATATTGTGTGAAGTAAAGTAAGAGATCAGAGCCCGAATTGTCCCTTTATTGTGATTTACTACAATCCGAGCATAGGTTATTTGTTTCATTCTAAAAGGAGTTCATTTCATTTCTATTTTTTCCTGATTAAATTCAAGTGAGTGATATTTGGTTTATAATTTCATTTCCCAGTACTTTCCTAAGAGGCATTATTTTGTTTATTTTACATCAAGTGAGTATATTTAACTTGTTCGTCTTTTGGGCCCTGACACAACTTTCACTCCACTTGTCATGTACGCGGGTAATTCTGTAAAAGAATTCCCCAAGTACGTCACAACTGGGAGCTGCTTTAAGAACCGAAATAAAGGGGCGTGAACACCTCACTGCTTCCTGAATACGCAGTGTTCTGGTGTTGTGCTTGGCATGCTTCGGTTTGCTCAAGAGTAGTTGACGGAAATCCCCTAGAAAACCTGTCCGTACAAACTTCATTTCTGACTATGCAATCCCCACTCCTTGAAACGTCAAGTATAAACTTTTCAAGGGGGAAGGCGTAAAATATTTTCCTATTCATTCGCCTATTCAGAATGAGTAATAAACCAAAAGATCCTCCTCAATTTTCGTTCATTTATCCCCGCGATTAAAAAAAAATCCCTTGACTCGCCATTACTATGTCCTGGGACACACCTGAACACAAAGGGACAGGCAGTATGGCAACGACGAGGCCTCACTCCGTGCCGCTCACAGAGAGATGAAATTCCAACGCTCGTAGCGATAGTGATGATTGACATCATTCAAATAAGAGCAACGTTAAAGGTTGATACGGGCATTCAATAATAACCTAACGCCTCGAGTGCGAGTTCACTTCTTACGAATAGACCGCTTCATCATGGTGACAGGTGCTTCGTAATCTAAACCGCGATGGCGGTCCCCTCGCAATCCGCCGAACGCGCAGATCATACGCGTCTTTCCCAACGCTGCTCTAGGCGAGTGTGATGCAGCTGTACCCACCTCGACTGTTGCTAATTAGGTCATTTTCTCTCATATTCTAGCGAGAGCACCGTCAAGGCCTCCGGCCGAGTGAGTCATTATTTGGGCAAGCGCCCTTCAAGAATGAGACTGGGAGGTTTCAACTGGCGTCGAGTCCTTCAAAGACAACCCGACTCCTTGAACTTCCATTCCCCTATTCCTTAGAGATCCGTTGAGCTGACAAGCCGAGTAGAAAGGTTTACTACACCAATCTCAGGCTATTGAGGTTTATATGCGTGTTCGTGAACAAAACACAACAAAATGTTTATTCATTTAAACAATTCTTACGAAAACAAGCGCAAATAACCTAAATGTAACTTCTCACACTGGCTCATTTTAATTTACCTGGTAAGTCTTAAATATGATCGAAGCTCGTGCTGTGGAAAGGAACCTTCTCATCCTCATGCTCAACTTCGCAGTCAATGCAATTTTCGACTTTAACGCGTTTAGGGTTTATATCTCGAGACGAACCTAAGTAAATCAAAAATGGTAAGAAATTGAAATAGTTTTTAATGGGAGTCGCGCGAATATACCTCAATAGGAAGATCCGTTTTTCAAGAAAGAAATTGACCTCCCAATGCTGTTCAAGTAGCATATTTCTTTTGAGAGTAAGATGGAAAATGTTTTTACAACCCTCCCTCAAAATTTGATACTTTACGTTTCAAGAGATCGGGATTCCAATTCTGCAATGTTCGTTCGCCGTTTGAGCCGTTTTGTGCTTTTAACGCGGTCTGAAAACTCCGTTCATTAGCCCAGAAATTCCACTTGGGATCTAGTTGCGTCCGCCTGCTCGGCAATCCGATAGGACGAAGCCCATGGTTGTTACGGGCAGAAAAATGAACAAAAACGCAATTTCAGCAGTTTTATCGCACGTCGTGTTCGGTATCGTTTTCTAGGTATTTTTGATGCTGTGGGCAAACCAAAAATAGTGAAATCACACTAATTATTATGATCAAAACCACTAATTGAAAGAACTCCCTCTCGCCTCATTAAAACCACCCACCAACTCGACTGAACACGTTAAGCCAATTGTTTACAGATCCCTACGGGCGTCTAGAGTTGTAGCGTATAGATTAGCTAGTTCACCTGTCTACGTTCGGGATATTGGACCCATTGGTAATAAATAAAAGCTTCTACGTGATGAGTATGAAGCGTGAACGAACGGTTTCAGTAAATAGAGGGATATAAATGCGGCAGATTATGAATTTAACGTGTTATGGTGTTTCTTTGGTCCAAGCACAACACAAGCAAATTTAACGATATTTATTACAAGAATAATATCAATAACATAACAACTGATAACTTGTTTTCATACATTTATTAGCAGTTGGTAGAGTTGATATCCCAATGGCTCTACTCCGGATAACACCCATTCACTACACTGAATCACTAATCACGTGACGTCACGAGGTCCAAGGGTTTTGTCCTATCAAGCCGACGGATGGCGTTGCTGTTGTCTAGGAGGTGAAGCGCTTCAGGGTTTATGTGCGCATGAAGTCACTCTTCGTGTTTGATTGCATGCTGCTTAATTACTTCGCTCACTGTTTCCATTCTAAGGTCTCGATGGAGGTCGTCGTTACGAATGTACCAGTGGGCATTGACTATACTTCTTAGCGCTTAATTCTGAAAAGTTTGAATCATCTTGATGTTGGTCTTTTTCGTCAGCTCCAGAGCTGTATCCCGTACGTCCACACTGGTTTCAGAACTTGCTTGTATATAAGCAGTTGATTGTGCATGGAAAGCTCTGAATACCTACCTAGCAAACGAAACAAACTTTTTAACTTTATCTTCAGTTCTTCTTTTTTCTTTTTTGACGTGCTTCCTTCTACTTCAGCTTGGTACGGAGAGTCATTCCCAGGTATTTGGCGGTATTAGCTACGGGTATTGCTCGTTCATTTAGCATTATAGGCAATGCACTTACTTGTTTGTTAGTAAAATTAATGTGAGACGATTTGAGCTCATTGAGTTTGAGTTCATTCGCTTACCTCATTAACGGTATGCTGCAGTTTTGAAGTTGCTTCTTCAACCACCAGAAGGGCTGTGTCGTTCGCGAAAGTCACAATGGTTGTGTTTTCATCGTGTGGGTGAGGCACATTGCTCGTATACAGGAGGTATAGCAGTGGCCCAAGTACACTTCCTTGAGAAACTACTGCCCTAATTAATTTTAGATAAGAACACGCAGCTTTTGCGGAAAAATAGGGTGAGGACTTCATAACTTTGATCGCTGCTTAATAACTCCGACGCATCTTTGTGCTGATCAACAACAGCAAGGACGAAGAAGAAGAAGAAGTGTAACCACAAGAGGAGGCTACAATCATATCAGGGAAGGCTAAAAGGCTGATATGCGGACAGAAAATGATCGAGGTTGTTGAACGGAACAAAAAAGGAGGTCATGAGGTACGGAGGGGAAGGAAAACCCATGGGAAAATTTTCCGATTTGTGAAGCATTCGTGATCAAGCCATAGGAGAATAAACGAAGTTCTGCCGAGTTTACCTATTCTTCACCAAACCACCACTACAACTGGCGCAGTCGGTTTTCGAGTACCTTCAGGTAAAGTATCGCATAAATTTGGTAAGTAACATTTTAATTTACGCATCTACTTACCTTCTTTTTTTGACATTTTTCGAGGGACATTGTAAATAAGTCAATTCGTCCACGTGTTTGATAAATTTACTTGCACTCCCCAGTAACTTAAACTACTTCATAAGTAATACATTATTCCCACGGTTCATGCCCCTAAAAACGTTTTCAACTCCAATTTTCAAATCTTTAGCATATTCACCACACCACCACTACATCTCCATAGAATGATCCGTTGATTTACAGAAGCCTAGTTTTCCTCATATGGCCACACAAGCAAATGGCATTAAATTTAAAAGTGTTGAAAAAAACTGAATGTTCCAACCAGTCTCACAGATGATACGATGACAACGGTGCTGCGTGAGGAACCAGAAGATTTAAAGGCACCGGGTTCAGGAAGACAAAACTGAGGAGGGCACGAAAAACACAAGGTCGGGAACAATCGCAAAAACAGAAAGAATAACCTAGAAGGTAACAACAACAACTACAACAATAAAGGTCAAAAATAAAAATGGATGGCAAATGATAACGAGTGTAGACAGTTTGATAGCGCTGCACCTCCCAGTTCCATTTAGTCAAATATACGGCGGAAACAGGAATACTTAGTTTTCATTGCTCCGTTGTAGTCAGGTCATGCTTCGTATGGTTAACTGGTAGTTTTCGATTGTGGGCTGTCTTGATGGACCCGCTGTTGCATCTCCTTGAGGCCAAAGGGTTCACCCCCGTAGCATATGTTGACGACATAGCAGTCATAGTGGGAGCAAATGCCCCAGGTGTGGCTGGGCTGAACCTCCAGCGGACAACGCGCCGCAGTGGTGTGAGAGTGCCAGGCTGCAGTTGGCCTCGCACAAGACACAGCTCGTGGTCCTGCGTGCAGTTGTTGCCCTTCCCCAAGGCACACTGCAGCTGGCATCGGGTATTTGGGTTGTCATGGGAGCCTCGCCCATGTACCTGGGCACAGTCTTCATACCCCAGGGCTGGCCCACCGAGCATCTTGCGTTCCTAAGAACCAGGTGTGCCCACCTCGTTGCCCAAGTGCTATCTCTATCGGGTCCCATGTGACGAGCCCATGCTTGTCACCTCTATTACAGTGCTGTTTTCTTGCCTATTGTGTGGTACGCTGCAGGGACATGGTGGGTGACCCCCACAGCCCAGGACAGGCAGCAAGCACTCACCATTCAGCGGGGCGTACTGCACCACCTTTCATTTAGCCCTCCAAGTGCTCGCCAGTGCCTTCCCCCTGGATCTGGTCCTTGACCTCGCGGTACTTCAGGCTTACATTAAGAGAGATGGCCTGGTAGAGTACTACGGCGCGCTTTGGGACCTCTCCGCACTCCTCCGTGAAGAGTCTATCAAACGACGGCTATCAGTGGCCTTGAGACGTGGAGTCCGTCTCCATCTCCTGGTGTAGAGGTGTGAAGGTACCTGGCGCGAGGAGCTACGAACCATCATGGCTCGCTTTGTAGGCTAACGAGCCTATAGGTCCTCTTGGGCCTGGCTCGTTTCCCCATTTGGTATTTTTCGATGTTGAATCGAATGAGATGGGCCTCGGAGGTGTGAGACTACTTCAAACTGTGCAAAATAATTATGAACCATTGTGCAATAATTGCAGTGAGCACTGTGTTTTTTTCTAAAGCGGGCATTGGGGCTGAGTAGCACTGAACATGCCAAACGAGGAATGTGATGTTACTACGCCACAATATAATTGGTGAAGTTTCATTATAGTTATTGAAGGAAATTGACTATGATGGCGTCACAGAGACTGCCTCTAAGAGTTGCAAGGAAGAGTTTTAGGGGGGAGGTGTTCTGGTTCCTACATCTTAAATATCTGGTGCGTAGCAACACACAACTTTCCGCAATCCCTTTAAGTTCGAACACCACCTACATAGGCGGGCGCTATTTCTTCGTTCAACGCATTTTTACAGGAACATTTATGGGGAACAAGATGTAGAGACTAGTTAGCTGAGAGTACTCCGTAAGTTTTATCGAAATCGTTAGAGCCGTTTTTGAGAAAATTGGAATACCGATAAATTAATATTCGACAAATCTCCTTTTCTGTGTTAACTTGGCTTATATCTCCGTTCAACATATATATACAGAAATAATTATGGAGAACGAAATGTTGGTATGGGTGACTGAAAGACACTCCATTAGAATTTATCACATCTGTTGAAGAAGTTACCCTGTAATTTACAGAAATGTTAGAAAAAACGTTATTTTCGACACATTTTTATTTTTATCTCTGTTCAATGGACCGTCATAGGAACATGGAGGGGGGAGCCGCACGGTGCAATGACACAGCATCCCTCCCCAGCCACAGCCTCCTCCTTTCACCTCGCCCACCCAGCGAGCACCAACCAGCAAAGGTCGACTGTGTCTGTGTTCCTTTGGAAGGAGTAGCCACGAAAAAGCTGCAAGAGGTCTGATGTTGAATTTTAGGACTGCCGTCGAAGGTGGAACGAGCAGTGTGATAGAGATGGTCAAAGCAACCAAAGCCCTGATGAGCCATATTCAAAGTTCTGAAGTTCTTAGTGGCAGGTTCTTTAGGCAAGTTCCTATGCTAAGCTCTCTGTTCCTTGCCCAACAGCAATTCATACCCAGGAATTGAAAGGTGTGTGCGCGGATAGCGTACATTATGTTTTATGTTCCCTTGAAGTATTCGAAAATATGTTATGACGCTCATTATCATCGTTTGACCCTTAAGTCCGTACTCACAGTCAGTCTGGTATCGCAATTCGCCCACGAGCCCTCACAATGTCATCCCACACGAGGTTCGAGCCTGCGAGACGCCCAGGCCCTCGAATTCTTTCAAAACCCGGTCGAACAACTCACGAGCCGCGTTTTTGCGTAACTTTCAGAACATAAACGAAAAAAGAATTCGATATTTTACGGGGACAGCTCATCGAAAATGGCGTTGAAACCAATTTCCCCTTTAAGCGGCTGCTTCCAAAATCGTGCGGCTGCGGCGATGTCCAAATATACGGCGAACGGTCAAATTGAAGTCTTGCGGCGGTCACGAAACGTTTCTAGGTGCGACCCAATTGTTTTTCTCAACAATTTCCTGTTCCGTCCGACGCTATTTCGCGATTTTGCTTTTTCAAACGGCTGACGCAATTCTGCCCGGCGGTTTTCTTTCTCGCCGATCGCGTGAAAACAGTTCGAGTACGAAAGATTTGTGGGTTTAAAGTACGCGAGTTTGGTTTGGAAGACGTGAATGAGGCAAGGCGGCCTTGGGAATCGCTCATGCTGGAATGAGTCGGTCTCCCTAGTCCTCCACCATGTCGGGAACCTTGAGCAGAGAATAGAATGAAGGGAGAGCACAGGCCTAGTCGATACCAACCTGTCGACTGGTGTGGCGGATAAAATATGTCCACACAACTTTCCTCAGCCACTCGTGCATTCGGCGATGCTTATTACTGCATTTATTTATCGTGGATATGAGGGGAGCCCAAAATACAAAAGGAAAGAAAATGCAGCGCATCGGAGGTTGAAATAAGAAAAGTAACAATTTTACAGCAATTAAGAATAAAACAGGCATGCGGGAAGGAGGAGGAAGAGAAAGCCGGCATATAACAGAGGGGGGCGATAACGTAAGCAGGTCAAGGCAGGGGAGGGATGACGCGAGGACACGGCAGGAAGGACAGAGGTATAGGTAATTGAAGGCGGAGAAGGGGGCTTTAAGGAGTACAGGAGAATGGGCCAACTTGTTGAGGTGCATGCCAGCCCACATGGGCCAGAAAACTTGGAGCATCACTCTGTTCACAGAATGCTATATGTAGTAAAGAGATGTCAGTTTATAGGCGTCGAACAAGTTTGGTAGAGCGGAGAGAAGCGACGGGAGAGCTCTTTGTAGCTGATGATTGAGAGTTTAAATGCAAGGTTGCTCATAAGTGCCCTGAAAACACGCTCAATGTGAACAATGTGACCCAAAGTATGCGTGCCCTGGGATATGTGGTCGGAAAACGTGCGCTAAAGATCAAGAAGGATTGCAAGTTCAGAAACATTCGAGGTGTGTGTAAAGGTGGCACTGTAAATTGTGTATGAAAGTAAGTGCAAGCGACAAGAGGAAGTGCAGGCGCATTTTGCTGGATTGAGAAAAAGGCCATTTCGCGAGCACTATAGTGAGACAGAGGGTCAAGGCTCAAATGGAGGAAGCAGCCATCAGAAGGATCACGAAGGGAAATGAAGAGCTTGAGGTCGTTCGCAAAGATCAGAAAAGTAATATGTTGTACAACGGGAGCGACGCTGTTAATTACTCAATCGAAATGAAGGCGGCCAAGATGACAGCCTTGGGGAAAACCTGAGATAACACCGGTCAAGTGAGATAGCAGCCCAACCAGGCATGCACAGAGCCGAAAACGCTGATGGAATAAAGGACATCTGGGATTGTGCTGTAAGAGACCTTGTCGACGGCCTGGCAACTAATCAAATCCGTTTTTCATCCACTTCGTATGAATGTTCTGCATAAAAACGAGAAAGTTGAAATTTCGGAATGTATTGTTTTGCTCCTACTTATGGCTCGTCCAAGTACAGGTAATTGAGACGGCTGCCAACATGATTTTTCAAGGTGCTAGCGGTTCTGGAGATTTCTGTAGTTGTTTCAGGTTACCTAAACATTATTACTAAACCGTCATCGTACAGGCAATGCTCTGGACTACCACCCTGATTTTTTTCTCAAAATTGCTCTAAAATCGCTTTTCTTCGAAATGCTGGCTAGTTTATTGTGCTGCCCTCATCTTCCCACTGATGAAAATATTATGGTACAGTTGTCCTTCGTTAAACGTCTATACAAACATTTAATAAAAATCGTCGAGAACAAAATATTTGGTGTTTGATCATGTTAGCTGTTGGGAGAATCGCACAGTCCAGCGGGGCATCCTCCTGGTTGTCCTGCCGGCGTACCGCAGCACATCCCACCTGGCCCTCCAGATCCTGGCCGGCGTGTCCCCCTTGGACCTGGTTCTTGACTTAGCGGTACTCCAGTCCTACATCAAGCGAGACTATCAGCCAGAGTACCGCGGGCCTTTCCAGACCCTCCTCCCATTGCTCAAGCAGGAGAGCTCCACAGCGTGGAGACTCTATCGCACTCAGGAGGCCCTCATTGGTAGTTGGCAGGCCTGGTGGGACGACGGTCCCACATCGCGGCACCTCCACGACATCCTCCCCTCAGTTGAGGGGAGGCTACGATTGGGCTGGTGGTGGCCATCATTCACGAAGGTGCAGCTGCTCTCGGGCCATGGAACCTTTAACGAGCGGCTGCACCTTCAGCGACTTCCCCTGTGGAGGGGCCGCAGAGAGTGCATTGCACATCCTCTTTGCCTGCCACCTTTACAGCGACGCCTGCCAGTGTGCATGGCTTCCTGCAGAGGAAGGGGCCTCGCAGCTCCTCTCAAGGAGGGCGGAGGTCCGCCGGTTCTGCCTCTTCGCTCAAGCATGGGCAAACCGGCGGAAGGGCCTGGAGTCATGGTGCCCCAGCGAGTCAAGGACTGAGGAGATGACTCACGTCTGGCCCAGCCCTGCGCTTCCGCCGCGCTGCGCCTTCGCTGGTGGTCTACGACCACTTCAGCCTAGAGCCTCCTCGCGGTAACGCTGCCCTGGCTCATTTCCCCATTGGGAGAATCGCACATCTTCGTTCAATTGCTTCCCCAGAGCAACAAGAACCTGCCAAATATTGCCCTCGAATTTTTGAGTCAGTGTGCCTCGTGCACGTAGTTCACGGGAAGATCGCTGCTCCGAATCAGGGGTGCTAACCCTCATTTTTGCCGCTGGATCCTTCATCGGGTCGCTTTGATGGATCTCAAAAGTGCTCGATAAGCAACGCCGATTGCCCAGACACTCTATTAGACCTAATCTCTGTTTTCAAGGTTTACCAGTACGAACGTTTTGAATTCTTCAGGATTCCCTACTTCGATGAAGCGTACTCACCCCCTCGCTGAATTTTATTACCATATATTATGGCAGGCCGTGTTGCAGCCGAGGGCGCCCTCGTTAAACGAAGTTTTGTTGTTTTATTCAAAACTAGCTGCTACCCGCGAATTCGTCTGCGTACTATTAATTTGAATATTATGGATTGTATTAAAAGAACGGTATAGATTTGGTTAAAAGAGAGTAGGTATATTTAAAAAAAAAAATCTGTTTACAGTAGGTATAAGGTACCTATGTATTCCATTGAATGGCGGAAAGTATCTAGGAAAATTTATTGGTCCCTTATGTCCAAGAGACACTTACAGGGGCCAGCGTCACGTTGTGTACAAAAATATTTTAAAATGACCTAATTTAAAACATTTTTGTACACAACGTGCTGTTTTGTTATTATTTGTTAAAATGTGGAGATTGTTTGGACTCGACACTCGCGAGCAGGCCACGTACAGTTGGCCGTGCGAAAAACAGTTTTTCTCCAATTGGAAACCTGCTACTTTAAGTGTTTGCCCTTGCGCTTTGTTAATGGTCATTGCGAAGGCTGGTTTGAGGGGAAACTGGACTCTGAAAAGGTCAATCTGTAGGGATCTGTATGCGGGGAATCAAAACCAAATCATCAAATCTTTAGCTATTCCTGTCATTATAATTGCTCTAATAATATTGCGTCCTAGCTGCGTAATTTGCAATCGAGTCCCGTTGCACAGTCTCGGCGTTTCGAAATTTCTCATTAACAAATCTGGAACCCCAACATTCAGTCTCAGCTTATGATACGGCACTCCTGACAGCTCTAAAGAGTTTAGAAACTCTGTAGGATAAGATGTCACCTGTTGGCTGTCCATGACAATATCTACTGACAAATATTCGACAACATCGCCTTGCACATGTGACATCATTCGTTCATTGATCTGTCCCACGATTTCATTGGTCGGTGCTAATATCGCCCTTTCACACAGACACTCTCTTTCCTCCTCATGTTATATTCCAAACCGGGATAGACGTTGTTTTTAAGATCTTCCAAGTTATGGACACCATTAAAAAATTCTTGATTCAACGCAGTCATGCCGTTAGCGTCCGTAGTCATTCGACCTTCACCAATTTTCAATAGAGCTGCATATCGCCCCGATTGCGGATCATTATGTAGTTGTACTCGCATGCAATTTTTTTACATGCACCCATAATGTAGACGCTTTCAAACGTGCATTTATCTCATCTGCTGGAGTGCCTCTGGTAATGACAGGTAGCGTCTGTCGAAAATCACCAGCAAGCAGCACTAACATCCCACCCATTAAACTCTGGGTCTTTCAGAGTCCGATTGAGCGCCTCGATCGCTTTTTCATGCGGATTTGGGCTAAAAGTGAATTTAATAGAAAAGTTTTTCCAGTGCCTCCTGGCGCATCTAAGAAAAACCATCGCCCTCGCCATTATCGATTCTTGCACTACAATATCAAAGACTAATTTTTGTTCCGTGTTCAATCGAGGAACAGACTCTGATATTTGTTGCTTGACTTCTCCGATTCTTTGTGGCGGGTTCATTCCAAAATCTGATAATGTCTTCCCAGATATAGCCATCAGTTGGTCTTCAATCTTGTTAGCGCCTCGTTATATACTAAATCATTATATGTGATATTCGGATTATCATCCCCTTTTTTCGCAATAAAAGGTAGCCTATGTCCTTTCTCAGGGTCTAGAGATTGTCTGTTGCAAATTTTATTAAAATCAGTTGAAGGTTTAAGCGGGAAAGCGTAACAGACAGACAGACAGAGTTACTTTCGCATTTATAATATTAGTAAGGATTAGTAAAGATTTATTAGTGTAGGTACCCACTTGCAAATTGGTATTAAAGCTACACCAGTAGGGTAGGTACATTTATCCTGTGAATTTGCTGAATCATCCATAGTTCACTTTTTGTTTAAAAGTTTTTATGTTATTTATTTTCATTCTTTCATCCGATAATCCAAACTCTTGCCCAGATCTAAATGTTTGACCTAATCAAGTCCTAATTTCCTCTTCCTCTTTCTCACAAAAATCGGTTTTAGTCAAAATTTTGAATAATTCATTGCGCGTGTGTATCGTCATATTACCATAAATAAAACTCTCACGGTGGCGTTGTGTTATTTGAAACTGTGCATACAGAAAATTTAATCAAGATATTCAGGAGCGTTTTTGAGAGAGGGAACTCAGCCTGCACAAGGGTTACTGGTCAAACCACGATAGCTATAGTTAGTTGCCGAGTTTAAGACGTCAGTGAGTTCGGAGCGAGCTCTCAGACACAGCCCATTATTTGGATGGATTCCTTGATCCCGACGATGAGAGCAAAATCTTCTACTCGACTCAAACGGCTTCAACTAAATACGTCATAATCTTCTATCTCGACATTTACTAGCGGCAGATCACTCCTTAGATCGCCACTGACCGGACTCACTTGCCAAATGAAACGTCTTACAGATATGTGAAGGTGTTTCTGGATCAGAACACACAGCTTTTGCGGAAAACTAGGGTGAGGACTTCATAACTTCGATCGCTGCTTAATACTATCCGTTGATTTACGGACGCTTAGTTTTCCTCGTACGGTCATGTCCTTCATTTGTGCGCAGGGCAACCACATGAATACGTATTCAGATCTTCTAGCTTTACCTTTTCCGGTTACCAGCTTCCAAGAGGTGAACCTACACTCCGTCAAATTCGTTACATTATTTTTAGTTTCCTCGGCCGCGCGGAACAGCAAGGTAAGTTACGTAATCGACCGAAAAAAAAGCATTTGGCAAGGCGGTCAGCGTCTGCAAACAAAACTCAGCCTGCACAACTTGAGATATGCTACGCGAGCTACGCTCGAGCGTGTTGCGGGATGTAACGTTACTCGCCCGCTCGACACGGAGCGACATGAACATGTTCCAACACCAATAGCAGTTCTTAATAATCAACTAACGAATTTGGATTTTAGAATATTTGTAGTTTTCGATGTTTGGACGAAATGGGAGCTATACGCGTACTTGAACTGTTATTTTTATCGTTGGGTTTTAGTTTATTTTTTTAAAGCTTCGAAGAAATTCGCACTGCGTTGCTTTCACTTGTCAATAAGTAAACATGGCGTTTCCAGTTTTTTCCCATTCGTCCGCCCACTTTATGCTTCAAATTCAAAGTTTACTGTTTTGAACTGTTCTATTTTTGCTTTCCTTTGCACTACGAACCAACCGTCGGTTTTGATAGGCCTGGTTTTTTGTTTGTTTTTTTACCCGAGGGCGTGTGGGACAAGTCCCTTTGTCACTGCGGCCGCATATGGGCCTATTGTGACGGCCCTTTCTTAGTAGAAGGCGTCGTACATACCCGCCCCCCTTAGGAAGCTGAGTATGTCCTTCACCGCAGATTCCGCCATGATTTGGGGTTCAGTGGTCCCCTGACCGAAGTATTCAAAGCGTTTTGCTGCCCAGGAAGGGCACTCACACAGGATATGCTCTGCTGTCTCGTCCACCTTACCGCAGTCTGCATTCCACCGCCTCTAAGATGCCCATCTTGTTGAGGTGATATCTGAGTGGGCAGTGTCCAGTGAGGAAGCTTATCAGTACTCTCAGATCTTGTCTAGAGAGTGTCAGCATCGCCTTCGCCCTTTGACAGGAAGGCGTGACAAGCCTTTTCGCCTGTCTTAGTTGTGGCTGGCGATGCCAATGGGCGCCATTTTCCTGTATCTCCCATCAAGCAACCAGACGGTTCAGGTGACTTTTCGTCATACCTACATGTGGTTCAGGCCCGATGAGTAGGGATTCTGTACCCCTTGTCGCAAGGCGGTCAGCCTTTTCATTGTCCTCATGCCCCCTGTGAGCCGGCACCCAAATGAGCTGCTTGCCCATGCTAGCTTAGACCTAAAACTATACGCTGCAATGGCCTTTAAGGCGGCCTGGCTGTATGAGAAAATGTAGATCCGCTTGCCCATGAGTCCTTTGTTCAGGATCTCTTCTGCGATCTCTTGGGTTTTGCCCATTGTTCGCGGCTGCTTATTCAGTCAGCATGATGTCCTTATTCACAGCTGGCCACAGACCTCTGGCCCCTGGGGACAATGCCGTGGCCGTTCCACTATCCACAACCCGTGGTCGCGCCTGGTAGCATGGGCATGCTCCTGGGAAGATAACCCAGAACCAGGATAGGCCTGGTTACCATGCGACGCAAAAATCAGGCTTTAAGCAAAACCGGCTCAAAACTGACGCAAAACACAAAACAATTATTTCTTAAAAGCGGCTCTAACAATTTTGCTTGAATTTTTGTACGAACAGCTCCAAATGACACGAGAATACCACGACACTTTCATTCGCGGAAAAATGACGAGAGCAACACAATACATTACCAAACCTTTCGACGATTTTCGCGCAGTTTTTACTTTCCCCTACCTCAAAAGGAAAGGAATGTATAGGAACCGTGTCAAAAAAAAAATTGGGTTTTCTTCAGATCTTTACGTTTTGAGGCCTACTGAGTCTAAAAACCCCAATTTCGGCGCGTGGTCCGTGTGTGTCTGTAGTTCGATTTGCGGGAGAACGGCTGATCGGATTGAGCTCATTCTTTTTTTGTTTGGTTCGCTATTTTATGTAGACACCAAAATAAGGTTATTGACGATTTCGGTTGATGGGAAGGGGGGGGGGAACGTAAATGTACCAAAAACTAGGGCTTTTCGCATTTTTCTCAAAAACGGCCCTAGCGATTTTAATCAAACTTTTAAACTATCATAACCTGATCAATACCTAACTTTTTTTCTCCATACATATCTCCATGAAAATACGGTGAACGGAGATATAGACCTATGAAGCAAAAATAGGTTTTTTACGCTTTTTGGCAAAACGGCGTCAACGATATTCATCAAACTCTCAGGGTGTTTTCGAAAAGTTAGTACCTAGATATTGTTCTCAATAAGTGTGTTCTTCTGACAATCCACTGAAGAGAGATTGACATGAAAATGTGTCGAAAATAACGTTTTTTCGAACATTTCCGTAAATTCCGAAGTAACCGCTCCACCAGATGTGATAGATCTTATAGAGGGGCTTCTAGCCACCCATACCCACATTTCGTTCTCTATAATTATTTCTGTATATATATGTTGAACGGAGATATAAGCCAAGTTAACTCAGAAAAGGATATTGGTCGAATATTAATTTATCGGTATTCCAATTTTCTCAAAAACGGCTCAGACGATTTCGATCAAAGTTACGAATGACTATAAACTGAATTGGCCCTACATTTTGTTCTCCGTAAATGTTCCTGTAAAAATGCTTTGAACTAAGATATAAGGCCCGCATATGTAGGTGGTGTTCGAACTTAAAGGGATTGCGGAAAGTTGTGTGTTGCTACGCACGGTTCGTTTCATATAAGCTCCGCTCTAACGTTGCTAAAATTGTAGGGGAAATTGAGGTGGTAGTCCAATGAAGTATATACGATGACATATAGCTCAGTCCCGGAATTTCGACCACCGCCGTCTCATTACCATTTCTCAGGGTTCGTACCCAAGTATATCAAAGCGGAAATAAAATATTCTTCTGAAAAAAAAAATCACGTACATAGTGTCATGGACCCCCTGTGCACTGATTACTAAATAATGATCGTGAGACTAGTATGAGCAGCAGAATAAATTCCGGAATCTTAAGAGCCATCGGTTTTAATGTGGAATTGAATGAAAAACGGGCTCAATTAGGTCGAAGATGAAAGAAAATCTCTGAATGCCTGGTGGTGGTGGTGGTGGGGGGGGGGGAGTTATCCGATGCCTCGCACCAGATATTATTCAATATTTCCACAGTACCTAAAATAACTGAAATTGATCAAGTTGTGTGACGGAGTGCCATTTAGAAAATCATGCACTTTGGGGATGAAAAAAATAATATTCAAGATTACGACAAATTTAATTACAAAATTCTACGCCTCTTTTTGAGTAAATACCTCGTGCTTACGAGTCGGAGCTTAATACCGCGGTTCCAATAATCCAATTAGTGTTAAATCGCAGCTTAATAGTACTATCTGACATTACATATCAACTTTAAACTCATTTGTCTGAACTGAAAACTTTTCTTTTCCAGGGGGATGGTCCTTCATGTTATTTTGAATTTGTCTAGTGATGATTCACCCCTAACCTCCTCGGGAAGTAATTGAGTACGTCAACTCACCGTGTAAGATGAAATTTCGTACCTAGCGCGGTACTCATTCTCGGTTTCAGGTGACTAATCCTATTTCCCGATCTTGTGGAATTCGGCGCCTTCGATATTTCCTCAAACGAAGACATTTTGTAAAAGTAACTCAAGATATAGTTATCGGTTAACTCATGAAGCATCTTGTAGGTTTTTAGTAGGATTTTTATCAATTATTTTTTCATAACTAACAATGGTCTGTATAATTGCCCATGTAAAATATCTGGTGCGTTGCAACACACAACTCTCCTTAGCTCTACGTCAATTCACTTTCTACATGGCTTTTTCTACTCACTCAATTCATTTGAACTTGGTCAAACAACACTTCACAGCAGCAGGAAGCGGAAGCGCTTACAGTTCCAGAATTTATTATGCTGCTCGTAATCAATCCCGGACCATTATTGAATGATTAGTACACAGAAAATTAATGAGGCTGTAAACACAAATTTTCTTTGAAGAGGATAGTAATCATTTTTGTGGAGTAATTGGGTAAACACTTTTAGAACTGGTAGTAAGCGAAACGGCGATAGTTGAAATTCCGGAATTTCTGGAGTGACCCCCATATATCTTGTGAGTGCTTTTAAACGCTCACCGTATAGGTATTGGATTGGACTACTACACCAATTTTTTTATAAACATTCTAGTAACATTCCAGTGGAGTTTATAAGGAATAAACCGCGCTAAAAACGATTTTCGTCGAAAATGTTGGTAATTTATTGTGCTGCTCTCGTCATTTTCCCACGAATGGGAATTTTATGGTATTATTGTGTTGATAAAAGCTTTAATCAAAATCGTTAGAGCTGTTGAGAAAAAAAATTGGTGTTTTGATCACTATGATAACTATAGTCAACTTTCGGTGGATTTTACTCATACCCTTATTTTGGCGTCCAATGGTAACCCGTAGGCTGGCCATCAAGTTTCAGCTGATTTGGTACTGTTGTTTTCTCTAAAAACCGCGCTAAAATTGAATTCGTCGAAAACTGTGGTCGAATTCATTGTGCTGCTCTTGTCATTGTCCTACGGATGAGAATTTTATGGTATAGTAGCCCTATTAAGAGCTATCAATATAAAAAATTTAATCAAAATCGTTAGAGCCATTTTCGAGAAAAAAATTTGATGTTTTGATCATTGTGATAACTATGGTTAACTTTCGGTGGATTTTACTCATACCTTCATTTTGGCGTCCCATGGTAACCTGTAGGCTGGATATCAAGTTTGAGCTGATTTAATACGGTCGTTTTCTCTATAAATCGTTCACACACACACGGACCATTTTCCGAAATAGTGTTTTTTGGGCTCAGGGGGGGTCTGAAAAGTAAAGATCTGAAGAGATCTCAAAATTTTTTTTCAGCCGATTACATAACTTTCCTTTCTACTTTGTGGAGCCAAGGAAAGTAAAAATTATCAAAGACAAGAAACAAACATTTCAGTCACAAACGAAGACCAAGAGCATTCAAAAAAGGATAATTTAGTGTAGACGCGTACTTCAACAGTGCTCAATAAATAAATAAAGCTTCAAAACTGGAGTTTTCGTCAGTTTCCTGTCCTGTGGAACGTGCGAGTCGAAGGACGTCGGACGTCGAGTTGGCCGATTCGCGGAGATCGATCGAGTCGCTCGAAGGTTGTTCGGTCGTCGGTTGAGGTCCGAGCGGCGCGGCGGTGACGTAACGCCGTCGGTCCGCGGGAGGGCAGGAGCTTGAAAGGGGGTCAGGAGGCGGTCGAGGCGGCGCTGGGGCGTTTGACTCGGGGGCGCGCGGTGAAAGTGTTTTCCTCCCGGTCCTCCCCTCGGCCCACAGGAGCCTTCCGAAGCCCGCGACGACTCAGGAGCTCAGTCTTCTTCTGACTTCGCGCCAAACGGTTCTGCCTCGAGAGAAGATGACTGTGTGAGTGTTCGCGCCGCCTTCACGTCCTTTAAACCTTCAACACCTCAGCACATCCTGAGCCGCCAGACTCCAACAACATCTTCCACCCCTTAAACAACCCTAACCGAAGGTAAGCATTTTTCCATTCACCTCCCGAACCTCATCAATTTTCATCACAATTTTCATTCCCTCTCGTAAAACGTAGCGTCTGACGTTATACAACTTGAGCCGTCAGCGCAACGTGCGAAACAAATTCAAACTTTATTGTGCTGCTTCTATTTACGAAATTGTCAACATGATTTTTCGAGGATACCGTACAGAAACAGTAGTAACTGTCACGGAGGTAGGTTGGGATTCCGAAACTTCTCTTAATTATTTTATAGGCGTTATGAAACGCTCATCGTATCGATAGTTTATTAGACTACTATATATAGATATAAGCAAGATTTATGAAAAAAAAACTGCTTTAAAATGTTTGGTAATTTATCGCGTGTTTCGCCATTTTCCCAGAATTTTATGGTGATGTGTTCTGGAATCTATCGTGTTGCTCCTACTCGTGCCACGTACACTCAACCCCCACGCATACATATGCAAATAGCAATTTGACACAATATATTTTAAGGTATGTCAAAATCTGTAACGTCCGTCGCCAAACAAAAATTCTATTTGTGATCTTGTGCCAGCCCAATTCAATCGGAGGAGACCCATGTTAGTTATGGGCAAAAATGGTTTAAACAATTATCAAAACGTGGGCAGATTTATCGCAATTACGAGTGAGTCGAGTAGGACGGGTCTCATAGGTGCGAACCGGTGAAATCCCAGTAAGGCTGATTCTACTTGAAGAAAATCAAGGAACAATGTAGCGAAAATTATCGTTTCTTCCCGGCCTGCCCTCATTCCCCCAAGTGGTTTCACTCCAACCACTCGCCCCTAGAAGCCCACTCGCTCCAATTGGCCCCTAGAATACGTTTATTTTTGACATTCCGTCGTAGTCAGGTCGTGTTTTGTATCGTTTACCGGTATTTTTCCATGCTGAATCGAATCGAATTGGTTTCGGGGGCGTAACACTACGTCAAGCTGTGCAAGGTTATAATGAAACGTTGTGTAATAATTTGCAGGGTTTTTTGGGGAGAGACCTTGAACAATGTTTTCGAATCATTATTAAAAAGTGAGAAATGGCAGTAAGTGAAACAGAGATGATTGGAATTCCTAAATTCCTGGAGTTGCTCCTAATTATCTCCTGAGCGCTAATAAACGCTCATTCTGTAGGCATTTGATCAGACTACCGCTGTACTTTTTTATTTTTTCCAAGTATTATTTAAGCGGAACTTATTAGGTAACGAGCGGTGCGTAGCAACACAAAACTTTCCGCCACCCCTTCAAGTTCGAACACCAGCTACATATGCGGGCGCTATATCTTCATTCAACTCATTTGTACAGAAACAATTATGGAGAACAAAATGTAAAGGCTAGTGGGCTGAGAGTACTCCGTAAGTTTGATCGAAATCGTTAGAGCCGTTTTCGAGAAAATTGGAATACCGATAAATTAATATTCGACCATTCTCCTTTTCTGAGTTAACTTGGCTTATATCTCCGTTCAACATATATATACAGAAATAATTATGGAGAACGAAATGTTGGTATGGGTGACTGAAAGACACTCCATTAGGATTTATCACATCTGGTGAAGAAGTTACCCTGGAATTTACGGAAATGTTCGAAAAAACGTTATTTTCGACACATTTTCATTTTTATCTCTGTTCACTGGACTGTCAGAGGATTATTTATTGAGAACAATATATAGGTATTAACTATTTGAAAACATCCTGTGAGTTAGGTGAATATCGTTGAAGCCGTTTGGCCAAGAAGCGTTAAAAAACTATTTTTGCTTCATAGGCTTACATCTCCGTTCACCGTATTTTCATGGAGATATAAATACATAAGAAAAGTTAGGTATTGATCAATAGAAGATAATTTGAAAGTGTAAACAAAATTGTCAGAGCCATTTTCGAGAAAAATGCGAAAGACCCTAGTTTTTGTTACATTTTCGTCTCCCATCCCCCGTTCCCATCGCCCGAAATCGTACATAACCTCATTTTGGTGTCTACAAAAAATAACGAACCAAACAAAAAAAGAACCAGCTCAATCCGATCAGCCGTTCTCCCGCAAATCGAACTACAGACACACACACACACGGATCACGCGCCGAAATTAGGTTTTTTGGACTCAGTAGGCCTCATAACGTAAAGATCTGAAGAAACCCCAAATTTTTTTTTTGACCCGATTACTATACTTTCCTTTCCGTTTGGGGTAGCAAAAAGTAAAAACTGCACCAATTTATTCGAAATGTTTGACAATTTATTGTGCTGCTCGCGTCGTTTTTCCACTGTCCACGGCACTGTCGAGTTGTTTTGAGCTTTTCATACCAAAAATGTAAATACAAATATAATTTTGAGACAAAAAATATTCGGTATGATAACTATAGTTAGTTTTGGGTTGGTTTCGCTCTCACTATCGTTTATTGCGGCGTTCGGTAATAATCCCCAGGGTAACCGTCAAAGTTGAGAACGGTTCAACCGTTTTCTCTCGATCGTTTCCACGCACACAGACCGTTTTCGCAAATAGTGTTTTTTAAACTCAGAAAGCCCTTGAAACGTGAAGATCTCGAGAGAACTCAAATTGTTTTTCTCAGTCGATTACATAACTTTCCTTTCTACTTCTTAGAGCCGAGGAAAGTAAAAAAATCAAAAAATACCAGCAGCCTACGGACTAAAGTTGAAATGACCATATTTTTCCTTAAGCCTCTTTCAATAAATCGCGATAACTTTTTGTGGTTTCAATTATGCCCGTAGGTAATCCTTTGAACTGAAGAATAGTTTTACAAATGAATGATTCATGGCGAACCGTCGTCTTACAAATTGGCGAGCGAAAGTATAAGTCTTCGTGCCTGGCGTTGAAATCGCCGAGTATTCCACAGTTCCATAGTTTTAGACAGAACGTAACGATTTTTGAGGCAGAAATGACGCGACGCAGTTAACACGTTGATCTGGAATTATTTCTCGTATAACAGGAATTCCTAATTGCTTGCATTAACAGTTCATTTTGTCGTTATATTTCAAACTTGACGTTAACAACTCAAAATATCTGGCGCTACGCATCGCTCAAAGCCTGTTTGTTTTTTTTATATGAATTCAATAGAAGAACGGAATTTATCGGGTTGCCACTATTCATATCCAGTGCATTGAGCGTGATCCTAGACCGTCGCATAGGTGATTCATGCGACTATCAATAAGATAATTTTAAGAACGAAACGACAATAATCGGAATTTTGGAATTTCGTGGGGTGTCGCTGAATATTTTATGACGGCTATTAAACTTCCATTGTGTGGGTAGCTTGGTGGGTGACTCCCCTTGATTTTTCGAGAACGCTGGTGTCGTATAAGTGGGATTTATAAAACAACAACTGCAACTTTCTTAAGCCCCGCGTACAATCAGCGATTTTCCTGGCTTCAACTGCTTATCTAATCTATTTTGACCAGGTTAATTCGAACTTGGTTGAACATAACCACGTTAGAAAGTCGCGGTGTTGGATGTTCCGGAATTAATTGAGGTTCTCCTACTCATGTCGCTACCAATATTTATTAATTAGCTCACAAGAAATTCATGATACTGTCAACACATTTTTTGTTTGAAAAGGCGTTTAACGTTTTGGAGTATAAACTGTGAGACACAATTTATGGGGTTGTTCGCTATTATCCTATGGGCTTTGTTAAACACTCGTCATGTAGATAGTTAATCGGACGACAACCCTGATTTTTTTTTTTTTTTTTGGAAATAAATTTGAGGGGGGATTCGTCCGGAAAAGCTGCGCTCGAAGCGACGTTCTTCGAAATGTTTGAGAATTTTATGTCACTGTCATGTAGCGCAGAACTGTCGATACAAAAAGTTTGAGAGCTTCTTTAGAGCCGCTCTTGTGGAAAAAATTAGTGTTTTGATGAGTGTGAGAACTATAATCGGTTTTGAACCGATTTTGCTTAACCCTTAGGGCCGTTTCCACCAAAACAGCGCAGATTCCAACTAGTCACTGTTAGATAAGTAAATCAAGGCTAGCCTGTTTCGTTCCCACCACGCTAGCCGGGATCAATGAGGGATGCGGTTACGATAGCCGTGATTACGCTGCGATTAAGCCATATCGAGAAGGCGTCTGATCAACATCTCGTCGTGTAAACGTAAACGGCCCCCTAACCGTACATCCCGTAGATACCCAACCCTCAACAATCAAGATTTGACCAAATTATTGTTTCTTGTAATTGTCGGAAGTCAAAGTGGCCGCATTAACCTCTGCCGAAGCTGAAACTGGCGAGGAGCATAAAGTGCCAATACGCGTACTCCAACTGCAAGAACTGCAGGAAAACCCCAAATTAGTACGGGAGAATGCTTTGTGCGAACAGGGAAAATCGGAAGTGGTGAACTGAACAAGAAATAATAAAACCCGAAATTGTAAGGTTACAACTTTTACGAGCAAGGAAGGGAGAATTATCGTGTTTAATAAATGTTGTTTAATACACTAACTTGTGTGTTATTATTTGACATTTCCTCCCTATCCGCTTTTAAATCCGCCCAGGTAAGCCATTTGCGTTTGGGTTTTCTGACGGCGATATGACGTCGAGTTTTTTCTAAAACTGCTCAACTCATATTTTACGCGAACAACAACTTGTAATTGTAAGTAATTACAATCGTAATACTTTTTTTCGCAACAGAATTTAAATTCATATCTTGAAGTCGTCGGAAACCTCTCTCCATCTGAAGAGACGGGTGAGATGACGATAACCCAGCATATTAGATTATCATCGTAGTGGAAAAGCAACTGCAATAACTGCGCACTTGTAAACAGCATCTTTGTTTATTATTATTCCAAAACACACGTAAATTATTCACAATAATAGAAGAGAATATTCGGTGGAGCACGGTAATGGCGGACAAATATCTGGATATGATAGAGAAAGATAAGATTTAACCGGACCTAACCGCCCAATTATTTTGGGGTTAGCGCTTGACCAGGGCTAGAGCTTAACCCAATCTAGTGAAGGCCGTTTTTGTGGCGGGAGCGGGTTAGGCGCTGTTAATCGACTCTAAACGGGATCAACGCGGTTGGTGAAAACGGCCCTTATTTCGCGGTTCCTTGGCGACCTATCAAAACTGATGGTTGGCTCTTCTCTGTCAAGTGGTTTGATGGGTAACAAGAGGGCGGTGAATGTTACGAAATTTACAGGAGCCCTGTTTAGCCAAGTACAAAGCAGCAGCGGACCCCGTCGCTGAGCTCAATCTCGAACCTCCCAACCTGTAAACTCACTCAGTTTTCATGTCAACCGCATCGGAATAAAAGCGTTTCTCTGGAACAGTATACTCGAGTCTTCAGACGTCCTATAAATAATCCTCAAGGCTGCCGAATGTTGTCCGGCTCAAACGCCTCCGTCCGAAGAAACGGACTGGTTTTCGTTAAATGAAAAGGGCAACATCTTCGTAATTCGCCCATCTTCTGCTGGTTTAGGCGAACGAGCGGCCATGACATTTGCAGATTCTGTTCCAATCTTCGCGATTATATTCGGGAAATGACTGACAAACGTTGCGAAGCCGAGATTTGAAGAAATCAACTCGTTTCATCCAAATCGAAGTTGAAAGCGAATTAAAAAAAAGAAATATTTGCAATATTTTGTGCTGACAGTTTTGCCAGTATAAAATTCGAAGAATTTACATTCAAACCTTGAGCCTAATCGGAAGAAGAGTCTACGGGAATGATACTTAAGCCATTCAACCTCAATAGTGAGCCATGTTTTCTTGTGGCATCCAAATGACTATCGTCTCTTCGTATTTTGCCGCGTAAACTATTCCAAACAAGTTGCGTGTCTGTGTGCGATCTACATTCATGCAACTGTTCGTGTGGTGGCTGACGATAGCACTTAAGGGGAGCTCCGATACACCAATGGTGCTGTGGCGAGCAAGAGAAAGAAGTTTTCTAAACAATTATTGACGCGAAGAGATGTTAGTGTCTCACAATATCCAATTAGTCAGGATATTTGATCAGGGATGGATAATGGGAAAACGCCATTCAACGCGATAAATTGTTATCATGAAGCGGAGGGAATAAAAAGGGTTTGGACTTTTGAAGAAGGTTGAGGAAGTGAGACTTCGCTGGTGTCTGAATACGAACGAGCGTTGAGCCGCTTGCTGTTTATTTAGAGCTCTCCTTAGGCTCTCCCTCTCAGTTCGCTTACTGTTTTATGTGACTAAGCTGTCGCAGTTGGCATCAAAAGTGCAACTGATCTTCGGTTGAGCTGAAAGGCCGGGAAATCCCCAACAACTTAACGTCCTCCTATGACGTTATATCAGGAACATGACCGCCGCTACTCGTGTTCTACGTTCACGTTAGTGAACTGTTGTACTCTCTTCTTTTGCTCGGAGAGTTTCGGTATGAAAATCAAGAGCTACCTGAGTGATGGAAGTGTTAAAGGTCTCCAGAGAGCAACTGACCTTCCACTCAAGCGTATGCATTGACTTCGCTGCCACTTCCTAGCAGAATATGCACGCTCCTTTGCACACAATGTTTTGTTGGTGTGCTTGATCTTCTTACGGCTGGAATTCCCCCAAAAGGGGCACTAGGTACCAGCGGTGTTTATTTAACTCAATTGTGGAAAATACAACTGCAGATTATCATGGTGTTGAGTTGTGCTTGATACAGATCTTGCCAGGGGTGGAGGTACAGTAGACATAGACACAGCTTGTTTGCTTACTTCCGTCCTCTATGGACGTAGAGGAAGTTGCTGAGTGAAACGGGGCGTTGAGTTTTGGGGACAGTGAAGCAGAAGGTGGTTTCCTATTGTCACTAGGTGATGTCAGAACTTTTGACTTTTGCATGGAACTAGCTCGTCCGATGGTCGTGCTCCACCTTCTTCCCTAGGCGTGACCAACATTAGTTAAATTCTCTTTCCCGCGTTTGCCCCTTCTAATGCGCACTACTCTAACTTATTTGTCGCTTGATGGAAGGGTTTCTCGATGGACAACAGAAAGAAGGTTCGAAGGTTTTGGTTCGAAAGTTTGTCGTATAGCTGTCGAAAAATTCACCATTTAAACCGAAGTGCGGTGCGATGACATTCAGGGTCTACCCAACCCGTAAAAATTGCCATCAGTGTCTTATCCTAATTCCTGCAGACTCCGTAAAATCGTGAAAGCGACCTCAAAGACTAAACACAACTTTCTCAAGCCTTGTTCATTTCTCCTAGTTTATTTCCGCCAAAATTGCTGGGCGTCTGAGGGCAGTTTTCAGCCAACTTTCAATATCTTCGCCGTACACTAAGCAGGTCCTTTCGGAACAACCACATTCTCATTTAATAAACGGCCTCCTGTTTTGTTGAACGTAAATGCGACTGGCTCGCGAAGCAACAAGTTGTTCTCTCGACTTCAAAGTCGCTCAGAACGGAGCTTGTAAAAGCCTCGTCCTTCAGTAATTGCAGCCGTTCGTCTTTTTCAGTTCCGTCTCGGCAAAGCGCCTGGAGGGAGTTGTACGGGAAAGGGTGCTTTATTTTCTCTATACAGAAGTGAATTAGAAATGTTGTTAACTTGGGTTGTAATTCTTAGAAGGAGTGAAAAGTTAGCTGGAATAACTTGGAGAAATGTGGCACAAAGCATTTCATAGTTTCTTGAAGTGTTTACTGACCTCGTAATAATCCGGTCCTTTGCTGCACCTTTCTTTCTCTTTCTCTTCTTCCTTCAAGCCCTGAGTTCTGTGTCTCCAGTTTACTAAACTACTAGTTACTGCTTGGTAATGAGCTCAGTCTCAAATAAGACGTACTGCTTGTCAGCTCACTGTCAAGGGCCTGCTGTTCCAGACCGACAGGATGGCGGTTGCACTTCGGCGTAATTTATAGTCCATTACAACGCCGAAGGTGTTAAATGGCAATGCCAGCATTCTCATTTGACATGGTCAATTCTTCTTATAATCTTCTGCAAGAGCCTTTTTGCCTTGGCAGTAACGCGCCTTCTAGAACCTGTAAACAGCCTTCCTGCCTTGTCATTAGTCAAGCTTCATGCTATATGCAGGCTGGACCACGTAGCGGAGTCTGGTTTTTGGTTGGAGACTGAGATTTTTTATTCTTAATTTTTTCAGATTAGGGCAGGTACAGAGGTGTCCAGAACCACGCACAACCTAACGCTTGAAACGGTGAAACAAAACTTTCGTAGTTTCATGAACTGTTTCCTGTCCTAACCATTGACGGCAGGGGTCGTCTCACAGATAATGGACCGAGCCTTTCTTTTCTTTTCGTTTCTCGGCTTTATTGAAGTGTGATAGCCACTTCACTTTTAACCGAACTACTAGCCAATCTAATATGGTGCTTAATATTTGTTCGATGCAGGCCGATTTAGCTGGGTTTTTTAATCTCCAAACGTCCGCACATAATGGTACTCACTGGCCTTAAAGTGACTGTTTCCCCAAACACCTTTGTGATCTCAACCTTATTGTGTGTACCTGTGGAAAGCCCAGTTCTCCAGTTATTTCCGCGTGACAACGGATTTCCTCCTTTCCTAGACTTTCCGAAATATCCTTTTCCAATTGGGTTATGTTCGCCAGTAGGCAAATTATTAATAAAGTTAACGTATCTGTTAGGTGAGTCCGTCTCCTCTGGCTGGTGAGTTGCTGTGGGCAAGCGCTTTCGATGTAAAGATATCATCGTCTGGCCGTTAAGTCAGTGCTGGAGTCAGTCAGTTGGTCGTGGTCTTTATATACGAAGAGAAAGGTAAATGGGATGATGTAGCATCGGCGAAGGGCGGGGGAGGAGGTCATGTACCTCTGGGGGAAACCCCCTAGAGGTGAATGGAACGTCTTGAATGGTCTGTCAATTGTGGAATCTAAGTCTTTTTTGTATAGGGTCCACTGGAAACGTTACCAACCTCACCAAACTGACACTCGGACAAAACTACTTTCAATTCAACAACAGCATATACAAGCCAAAAGATGAATTAGGTATGGGAAACCCTACTTCGTCCATATTAACTGAAATATTTTTACAACATTACGAAGAAACTCACATCCAGACCTTAATGACAAAACACGATATCAAACACTACGCCAGATATGTAGATGATATCATCTGCATATTAGGCCGTGATAACACTGACGATATACTAAAGGACTTGAACAATATCCACCATAACATCCAATATGACATGGACAAAGAACAAAATAAAACCCTTAATTACTTCGACCTGAAAATCACACGGTTTGACAACGACCTACAATACGACATTTTCAGAAAACCCACTGCTACCGACACGACCATACACTTTACATCAAACCACCCACAACAACATAAACCAAGTGCATTTAGACACATGATACGGAGACTAAAAACTATCCCACTACCCGCACAAAATTACAAAAAAGAACTTGATACTATCAATACTATCGCAGAAAAGACACCTTAATACTCCAAAAAAAACAATAAACAAATTATTAAGACAATATGACTCAAAAACACAAAATACACAGACTTTAACAAGACGCTGCACATTCACGTACACAGGACCAAAAATATACGGAATAACTAATATCCTCCGAAAGGAAGGTATACAAATTGCATTACGTACGGACAACACACTTAGAACCAAACTAACTGAAAAGACAGACCCACTCGACCAAAGTGGGGTATACAAAATAACTTGTACTTGTACAAACGCATACATAGGACAGACAGGACGAAAAATACGGACCAGATACTCAGAACACATTAAATCTCTTAGTAGGAACAAAGACGATTCAAACTTTGCAAACCATCTCAAAACAACTGGACATGAACCTACCAAAATACAGGACTGTACCACCTTACTACACAAACAATACAAAGAACGAAAACTGAACGTATTAGAAAACCTGGAAATTTATAAACAAAAAATCTTCATGGACAGATCATAAATGAACAAATCAACACAAAATGCGACACCATATTCACACCACTCAAAACACTACACAAACGAAAACAACCAAATGACGGATTTACAGACCACCCTATACAAAAAAGACTTAGATTCCACAATTGACAGACCATTCAAGACGGGGTTTCCCCCCAGGTACATGACCTCCTCCCCCGCCCTTCGACGATGCTACATCATCCCATTTACCTTTCTCTTCGTATATAAAGACCACGACCAACTGACTGACTCCAGCACTGACTTAACGGCCAGACGATGATGTCTTTACATCGAAAGCGCTTGCCCACAGCAACTCACCAGCCAGAGGAGACGGACTCACCTAACGGTTAGGGCCACTTCCTCCGCACACCCCTACATTGGATCATATTTAGTTTCCGTAGTTCCATTGTAGTCAGGTCATGCATCGTATGGTTTACTAGTATTTTTCGATGCTGAATCGAATGGAATGGGTCTCGGAGCAGTGATACTAGGTCAAACTGTTCATGAGAATAATTAACCATTGTGTAATAATTTGCAGGGTTTTTTGATGGAAGAGCAAAAACTACAAAGCCTGGATTTACGTTCACAGAAGGTGCCTAAGTAAAAGAATGTTGGACAAATATTCATTTAAACGTTGTCGGATTTATTGGGCAACGGAGGAGGCAACGATCAGTACGTTCTGCCAACACTTCAGAATGTCGTATTCCAGGAGTAAGCAAGTGATCTCCTCAGCGATTCACACAGTGATTCAAATTGAGGGGTTTACATATTTTTTGTGGCTAATTTTATTTAACTTTTATTTTACGGAAATAAAATTATATTTTAACCAAATACGGGTGTAACTTACCGGGCTGGTACTCAATTCCCACCAGTGTATGGGAAAGTATCGTAGAGAGGAAGCACCACAATTGAAACAACGAAGAAAGGGCGAACTGGACGGGGGTCAACTGATGATCGGTTGACGTTCCCAAAAGCAATTTTCGAATGTCACGAAAAAACTCGAAAAATGGGAAGTGGCTACTTTCGACCGTTCCGAGTCGGCGTTGAATTGGGGAACAAAACCCACGCACGCGAATCGCCTTCAGTGACGTAAGATGAGCAGACTTCGCGTGCAAGGCCGCTCGCGACATTCAGGTGGAACCCATGAGAACTGCTGTTCGTCAGAAGCGTTACAACACAGCCGCTTTTTGGCATTAAATCCTAAGGATATAATGAATAAAATTAGTATTTATAAACTTATTATTACGAAACTTGTGTCAATGTCCCAATTTCATAAGTTCCGATCATCCGAGAACGCTTTTGAAAGCTCTTTGCCGAGTTATCCACTGGAAGGAGGAAGTACCCTTGACATTTTCTTTTCACAACAAAAATTTAGGGGATATAATTAAGAATTTCCCAACAGCCGACTATTTTTTTAATTTTAATTTCTTTATTCTTGCTTTCGTTAGCTCTAAACAGTACGAAAGAAACGTACGCAATCGCTTGAAAAAAAGAAGAAGAGTTTTCCTCAGATCTTCACGTTTGAGGCCTACTGTCCGAAAAACGCCATTCGGGAAAATGGTTTGCGTGTCTGCGAAGACGATTGAGAGCAACGGCTGAACTAATCTGCTTTGTATGTAGCCTTCGCGGGTTCTGTGATTGGAAGTCGCAGCAGCTCTACCTAGGAGAGTCCAATCGAATTGCCGTTTGGAATAGTGGACGTTGCAGCCGACGGGACTATGTGGAGAGTCGATTGAGGATTTTACAACTAGCTCGACACAGGTTCAGGCTTTGCTACCCCTAGGTGATCTCAGCACGCTATGGTTCTTTCATGAATCCATAATCAACACAACGTACCAGGCATTCACAGCATCCTGCTGTTGTGCCCAGGTTTGGGGCGTCTAGCAGTTCGCCTTAGTCGCCCTGTGAGGAGGGGCTTTGTTACAAGGATGTTACATCTCCTCCACAGCACACTAAACTACTACTTCATCATATCAATCGATGTGATAAAGGGATGAGTGTGATATTTAGCCTGCTCATCCCCACAGAACGCCAAAATAAGGGAATGAGCAAAATCCTCCCAAAAGGAGCTTTAGTTTATCAATTCGTTTCTTATAAACGGCTTCAGTTATTTTGATTACATTCACCATCGACGGCTATGGCCTAAAAGCTTCGGACAGTCGTAGAAATGACTATGAAACGAGATTTATTTGAGGGGTATTGTTCTAGGTCGATCTTTTTTTCGGTTTCTCGACATCTAGCCGCGGACAACATTGACCACCTGTCTGTGCAGCTCTGGATGGTCGCAGACATGATGTTATGAATTTGGAACCACAGGACCGATATGTTTTCTCGAAATTTTAAATTCGTTTCAAATTCACGTCTGCCATCGAGGAGGTCAAACTTTCGATTATGTTGTGTGCTGGCCGACTTCAGCCCAGTGAAGAATCTTTTATGATTCGGGCTATTTGTGTATTTGTCGGCGTGGACTTTGACGTGACCCGTGCTGAGTAGTTACACCGAACGACAACACAGAAAACGGCCGATTCTCAAATTCGGGAGCCGTGAGTTGAACTCAACAAACGTGGAGCGTTTGGAATTTTTCTGTATTAATTGCATTTCAGTGGTATTTGCGCCTAAATCTGTATGAGATGTTACAAGAAGTTTTTGAGGGGTTTCACGAATTCTAAATCCCTAAAAAGAGGTGGAACGTACTTACAGGAAATGTGTTCTCTCACTATTCTTGGGAAAGTGATCCATTTTTAACGAGTGACGATATTTCTCCGTTTTTCTCTTCTGCAAATCAAAAGTGTGCGACGTTGAGTAATTTAAAATCGATCATCTGCTTATCGAATGCGATCTCGTCGTCCAACAATCATCTTAAAAAGCGGTCCTCCCAAATGTGTTGACGACTAATCTAATCGCGTCGCATTAGCAGCGATTTAGAATCCATCAACAAGGTCAGCGAGAAGCGGCTTGTCAAGACCTCACGTTGAGTTTCTGTAGAGCGGTCAAAGATTAACGCGAGAAAGAACGTCGTTGAACCCTGGGCAGTTTTTACTGCCTCAGCCGAGGCTTACTGGGGTCCTTCCCTACCCCAAGAAGAGCAAGAAGACCAAACTGTCTTGTTCTGGGATGAGGGAAAGTCGTAAGATCGAAAGATGAAGCGGGCCAGCGACCATTCTAGCCTTAAAGGTTGTTTGACACAAACATGGTACCAAGGGAAAGCACAGCCCGCTGCCTTGAGCCGATGCATTATGAGTTTTTTTGTTTGTTTTTTTTCTCCCGATGGCATGCGGGACAAGTCCCTTTGTCACTGCGGCCACGTATGAGCCTATTGTGACACAAACCCTTTCTTAGTAAAAGGCGTCGTACATACCCGTCCCCTTCAGGAGGCTGAGTATGTCCTTCACCGCAGAATCCGCTGTGGTTTGGAGTTCAATGGTCCCCTTACCGAAAAATTCGAAATGTTTAGCTGCCAGGGCAGGGCATTCACATAGGATGTGCTCTGCCGTCTCGTCCTCCTCGCCGCAAAGTCTGCATTCCACCGCCTCCGAGATGCCCATCTTGTTGAGGTGATATCTGAGTGGGGAGTACCCAGTGAGGAAGCTTATCAGAACTCTCAGATTCTGTCTGGAGTGTCAGCATCGCCTTCACCCTTTGACAGGAAGGCGTGACGAGCCTTTTCGCCTGTCTTAGTCGTGGCTGGCGATGCCTATGGGCGCTGTTTTCCTGTCTCCCATCGAGCTACCAGACGGTTCAGGTGACTCTTTGTCAAACCCACGTGTGGTTCAGGCCCAATGGGTAGGGATTCTGTACCCCTTTTCGCAAGGCAGTCAGCCTTTTCATTGCCCTTATGCCCACTATGAGCCGGCACCCAGATTAGTGAGAGCCTGTTATGGGCGCCAAGCTGTTTGAGCGCATGAAGGCATTCCCATGCCAGCTTAGACCTAAAACTATAGGCTGCGATGGCCTTTAAGCCAGACCAGCTGTCTGAGAATATGTAGATCCGCTTACCTTGAGTCCTTCGTTCAGGATCTCTTCCGCGCAGATCTTTATGGCTAGGATTTCCGCTTGAAATATCGTGGTGTACTCTCCCAGCGGCTTAGCAAGACTGTAGTTGGGCACTACAACGTCCTGCTCTGCCTTCCATAACTGAACCATCGGTATACCACTGCAGGGCGCCCACCTCGGTCCGGAACGTCTCCTTCTCCCATTGTTCCCGTGAGTGGACGCTAACACTGAATGGCAGCTGAAAGTTCTTCTGCTCTGGCATAATGTCAGTAGCAAGGACTGCTGCCTCTTCTAGCTTAAACTGTCTAATTATTCCGTGGAGGCTCGCCTTGACCGTGGTGGAGATGTTACCTGTCTGCAAAAGCCTTACTGCTCCCAGGTAAGCAGTGCTCTGGATGTGTATATGAAGAGGTGAGATGTTCAAGAGGACTTTCATTGCAGAAATAGGGCGTGTACCCATTGCCCCTGTGATAGCAATACACGCCTGTCGCTGCAGTTGTTGGAGTTTTCCCTGTACTGCCAGCCGGCCAGTCGCCTTCCACCACACAGTGGAGGCATACGCATTATGAATTATGGGTTAGGGCCGCAGTAGGTGGCTGCCTCCGCTAGGCAGGGTAGGTAGAACGAAGCAATCCACCCCTACACAGGGGAAGGCCTGAAAAAGCTGACAAATGCGCTTGCCGTGGGCTGGTCGTGGGGTCGCTGGAAGGTAGTTCGTCCATCCCAATTTATTTTTAACCTGCAGGGTCTGAGGGAGGTGGAGGCCACTTGATCGGTATTCCCCCAGACATCCCCAAAAGCAAAATCGTAACGGTCAAATGCCCACAGTTGATGCGTATCAAAATGAACTAATGATTCCCCTGGAGGAATGAACGGAACAGCTCACGTCCGAGGGTAGTATTTCATTTCGTTCACTTGACGCGTATCAACGACGGATTCATCTTGTGCCATTCTCTCCCTTCGTCATTTCTCATTCATTCCCTTGTCCCAGGTCGAATCACATAGAGAAGTCGCATCCTTCAATAAGAATTATCAGTAAAAGCAAAGAATAGGGATCGCTCTCTCTGATTAGGCAATTTATCGATATATCACGACTGAGGTCAGGTTATCGATATGCCCGACATCGTAGGCTCTGGCGCCATGTTTGAAATTAGAAATAACGACAGATTACGCCAATTATTATGCCAATTATTTAATGTTCATTATGTAATATCCCATTATATAATTATTTTAAATGTACAAAGACTATGAAAAGGAGTGAATTCAATGAAATAAAGAATGGGTATATGAAATAAATATGAGATAACTAACGGACACATATCGATACATGCAGTCGTAGCGTTATCAAGCGGTCGGTCCATATTCTTTGTTTCACCCGAATTATCAATTTTTCAAGAAACGTTACGCATTGAAACGAAATACTAAACCAAAAACATCAAGTGCAACGCCTCATACAATTATCCTTAGCTCTACATAAATTCAATTGTTTCCATGGCTTTCGTTATTAATTCAATTCTCAGTTCACTTTTCATTTGAACTTTGTCAAACATAACTTCACAGTGGTAGATTACGCTTACAGTTCCAGAATTTAGTGTGGTTCTCCTACTTCTATCACGACCAGTAGAAAATAAACGAGGAAAAGGACAGAGCCCATCAAAGAAGAGCGAACTATAGTTTTTTAAAGATTTGGTACAAAAGTCATATAAATCCAGTCGAGTAAATATCTGTTGAAAACTCGAGAAATTTGAGACAATTTTCAAAGATTATTCTTTCAAATTCCAATTAGGTAGTAATAATTCGTTCCAATAAATCGAGTACTACCTATTAGTAAATTATGTTTCATTTCATGACATTTTTAGCACCTTGACCTTTTCCAATAGGCTTTGTCTTGCGTAATTATTCGTTCATAGGTGGGGTAACGTAATGGAAGACATCATGAATGAATGCTTGTAAAAGGTATCATAATTAATAATATATCGAGCATTACCAAAACTGTTAAAACAACCATTACCGTTACCCGAAGTGGCCCGACTTTTGTGTGGTACAACGAGATTTACGGCGCTTAAATTATCAGAATTTATTAGACAGCGGATACTTGAGAACCACCTATTAAGCACCTAAAAGCAAAATTTAATCAGTAGAGGTTAAAAAAAGTCGAAGACGTTGGTTTTATGAAAGTAAAGGACTCACTTCGACGGATTGAACCATTACTGCGTTTCCCTTTGCAGCCCGTACTCATACAAAATGCTTGACCACTTGAACTGTTAGAAGTAGTTGCCGAGAAGCCACTTTGTGAAAAAATGTAATTTTTTTCACGTTTGGACCACGTTGTTTGTTATTTGAGCGCCTCGTAGCGCCGGTGTAAACCTAGTAAAGTCTCGTAAGTTTACTCAACGGGTTTCACAAGCGGATAATAGTCCGTTTGTTCTTGTTCATACCATCAAAATCTCGTTTTTGTGCGTGCGAGAAGCAGTTAGTCGCTGCGAATCACCAGGCCGGCTGTTTTATCGGATACAGATCGTCGATAAGAGGGAGAGTTGGTTCGTGTTGGCGAAATGTGTTCCTTGGTCTTTCACCGACGCCGCGAGCCGCCTCAAGTACCGGAAGCCTCAGGTAGTGCCACTCGAGCTCACACTCGCTTGCCGTCGTCTGCCCTAAAAAGCTCCAATTACGTCAGAGTTACCTGACCTACTAATCCATCAGGCACAAAAAACAAAAACTGTTGGCACACTCTGTCTCTGTTGACAAATATTATAAGTCGCCGTTAACGCCCAACTTGCTCGCGCGAAACTTTCCCTCGAAACATCCCAGCCTCGTCAGTTGTACAAATAGACTCAGCGCTTAATTGTTTCGTGGTTCCTCTTCATCGAAGCACGACTTATCGTTTTCGTACGCCGACAAAGCGTTTAAAGCTGAGTGACTCAAATAAAGTTCCAGTGACCCAAGTCCACAATGGAAAACATGATTACGAATTTTCTGGTACGACGCATCACATCATTCCAGCTCCTAATCCAATCTATTTTTCACTCAGTTCGCATGAACTCGTTAAAACATAACTAAACGAACTCCATTGAAACAGGCATCGCCTGAAGTTGGGTTGTTACTAATTGTGCCACGACCTGAATTTCAAAACGCGTGTAGGTAAATAGGAAATTGATAGGACTGGTTTCATTCAAGTGTGCTTCGTGGCCGCAATCCTGAAATTATAGAGAAAACCCTGCGAAAAAATAGTTGGTTGGAAGCGCATCACACAACTTCCCTCAGCCCCACGTGCTTTAAGCGATATTGATCACTCTAGCAACAAATGGAAGCCATTTTTACTTTCCGCTACCCCAAAGGGAAAGGAAACTATAGTAATCGTGTCAAAAAAAATTCGGTTTTCTTTAGGTTTTGAGGCCAACTGAGTCTAAAAAACTGAATTTCGGCGCGTGGTCCGTGTGTGTGTGAACGCACAACTGCAGACTTAACGTTACTGAATGCGACTTTTCACCTCCATTACCGTCAGATTTGGTCACAAGAACAGTCATCAAATAAGGAAACAGACCGACCTGTGTCTGTAGTTCGATTTGCGGGAGATCCGGTTGTGCTGGTTCTTTTTTTGTTTTGTTTATTATTCTTTGTAGACGCCAAATTAAGGTTATGGACGATTTCGGCCGATGGGAAGGGGAGATGGGGGACGAAAATGTACCAAAAACTAGGGGTTTTCGCCTCTTTATCGGAAACCGCTTTAACGATTTTGATTAAATTTTCAAATTATCTTTTACTAATCAATACCTAACTTTTCTTCTCCATACATATCTCCATGAAAATACGGTGAACGGAGATATAGGCCTATGAAGCAAAATTAGGTTTTTTACGCTTTTTGGCAAAACGGCTTGAGCGATTTTCACCAAACTCACAATATGTTTTCGAATAGTTAATACCTATATATTGTTTACAATAAATGTTCCTCCGACAGTCCAACGAATAAAGATAAAAATCAAAATGTGTCGAAAATAATGGTTTTTTAAACATTTCCGTAAACTCCAGGGTAACTGCTTCACCAGATGTGATAGATCTTACGGAGTGTCTTTTAGTCACCATTGCCCACATTTCGTTCTGAGTAATTATTTCTGTATATATATGTTGAACGGAGATATAAGCCAAGTTAACTCAGAAAAAGAGATTTGTCGAATATTAATTTATCGGTATTCCAATTTTCTCAAAAACGGCTCTAACGATTTCGATCAAACTTACGGAGTACTCTCAGCTAACTTGTCCCTACATTTTGTTCCCCATAAATGTTTCTGTAGAAATGCGTTGAATGAAGATATAGCACCCGCATATGTAGCTGGGGTTCGAACTTAAAGATATTGCGGAAAGTTGTGTGTTGCTACGCACCGCTCGTTAATTCAGTTTACATGAACTTGGTGGAACGTAGCTCAACGTTCAACATAAACTGGTGGCGCTTAAGGTTCCGGAATGTATTAAGCTGCTCCTACTCATTACCCAACCATAGTAACTAGTGCATAGGCGATTCATAATACTGTGAACTTTTTTTGAAAAGAATTGTGTACACTGTTTAGACATTCTCGGGGTAAAAAACTGTGAGGAAAGGTGAAAACAGTTAAACAGTTGTGGAACGGTCCCTGAATCTCAGGGGTTGCTTCTAACTATCCGATGAGCGTCTTTAAAACTTCATCATATGGGGCGTTTGAACTACAACCATTGATTTATGAGAATGCTAATACCCTTGTTGGGCTAAATATCACACACACCCATTTATCGCATCCGTTACTATGATGAAGTAGTAGTTCAGTGTGCCGAACTGCTAGACGCCCCGAACCTGGGCACAACAGCAGGATGCTGTGAATGTTTGGTACTTTGTGCTGATTATGGATTCATGAAAGAACCATAGGGTGCTGAGATCAGCTGGTGATCTTATCGTAAGGCAGGGCTTGAAGGTTAGTACAGCCTAAACCAGTGGTTCGCACCATTCTACCGGACTCTTATGTTGACTTGTTGTGACTACCAATCACAGTAGCCTTGAAGAACATCGTGACTGGAATCTCACTTCACTGGTCGTTCAGTACTTCCATGAAAAGGAGAGGGCTCAGTGTGCATCCCTGAAGAACTCCCGTTCCAGGGGGAATTAGTAGTGCCCCTCCTCATCCGCTTACGTATTTGATGACACGATAATCATGGCGCGTCCATAAGTCTACGGCGATTTATAATCTTGTTAAAGCTAACGTTCTATATCAGACGCGAACCTTCAGACGTTCAATTGTTCTAATTCTGCTAACCCTCATTTGGCAAACTTCAATAAATCGATAAAGTTATAAAACAGAAAATCGACGGACAAAGTGTGTAGAAAGTGACAACCAACTCTTATCTCGTCAACTGATCTTTTGGCTTGACATTATCAAACATCAGGCTCCCAAAATGAACACAGTTATGCGACGGTAGTCACGAACTGCAAACCAATTTCGGCGCCGCTCGCCATTCAAGACATTAACATTTCACTTCCACCGAGCGGCCTGTTGAACAGTGGGAGCTGAATGTTGAAAGGGAAATTCGTCAAACGACCTTTCACTCATTGTGTCTTGTAAGGACTGCGAATTACTATAATCGGCGGGCGCTAGTAACGGTAACGCGTCTAAGTTGGGACGCCTCGTGGCGAAAGAGAGTCACGTCGTTGTATTCAAATATCATTCAACCGTTCACTCGCTTCACGTGAGAATTACATTAAGGACTTATCCGCCGGCAGCGAGATTCATAAACGAATAACAAATCGAGAACCGAGTGTCCGATGTTATTTAAATCAGCTGCTGACATCAGAAAGTCCCTATTTTAAAATGGAAGGTATTTTGCACCAATAACATGTAGCTGCACGAGTTGGAAGTGATGCAATTGCAACGGGGCCTCTGAATCCAAATAATCCGTCTGTACGCTGTTTAATGAAACGATTTCAACTATTTTAGTTTCCGATTTCTTCGAAGTTGGTAGGAAAGTACATTAGGTAGTTACGTAATTATCTGGGGAACGGGGTGTTTGAAGATCCAAACCATCCAAAGGAAATTCTGAGTTCAAATATGGTGGTGATGATCTCATTATACTGGCATTGCTGTAATGTGCCCAGGACTTTTTTAAATATTGCATTATAGTGTGTTATCAACTCTAATAGATAATGCCGTACAACGCTCATTACTACTCCCCTTAAAGCAATGCTTGTTCCGGGGGGAGGAGCGTCAACAAGTGTAAAGTATACAAGATGTTTGACTTAATTGGATAATTACGCTCCTTCTAAAACGCGTTCTTTGGTCTACACTGATTAAGTATCGAGTTAAAAATAACATACGTCAGCCTCATCCTATTATAAAATATGCTTCTGAAGTTCAGTACTTTCAAGTTTTAAAAGCTTGCTAGGTATTTGTTCCCTCAATTCTGCTGAAAGCCCATTGAATAACACTTTTGCCCAATGGCTGTGAACAAATGGGTGGTCTAATTGGCCTTTGGGTACTGTACAAAATAGTTCAATCTTTTCTGCATATCTCAATACATTTTCGCTATTTTAGCTCTCTCAATACGTGAAATTTGGAGAAAATTCGAGCGTCGGGATACTTTCTTAGTATGTAGCTTCTTAGCTTCTTTCTTGTTGCACCATCGCAAAATAAAATGTACGTTTAGCATCAAAGGGAAGAATGTGGCAAATTTCTCGACATACTTACGGCCAACTACGTTCACAACGTGTAGATCTATCAGCATAGCCTTAGTAATGAGTGCTATCAACCTGCGAGATGACTCGGCAGACGCATGTCAGAGAACCGTTGCGACACTTCCCAAAATTGGGATAATATTATTAGGGAGGGTGAATACTATATAGTGGGCTTTGCCGTAGATGTTGCCACAGTGTTTGATACAAATACCCTCCGAGCCGACTTGCAGCAAGAGGTAAGGTATGATGTCGCCCTTCGAGTCACTAAATCATGTGCGCGCCCGTGAGCTCAAGGGGTATATTAGCAGGTAGTTGATGCCTTGTCGTTTGGGAGCTGGCTTGAGGACGTCAACGAGTCTGCAGGGATCCTGGTCTCTCACAAGAAATGACTTTGTGGAGTGGTGTCAAAAGTTGATGGCGTCATTGCAGCTCTGACTGTCCCGGCGGGGGCAAGCTCAGGCGAAGTGACAGCTACGTAACTTCTCCAATCACTTACGTACGGAATTGAATCTTGGGGTAGCACAGTACATTCCGGAACAGTTTCGTGATTATCCTGAATTATCATCAGGTCCTACACGAGTCAGATTGGAGCATCATTCACACGACCTGAGGAAAAATCAGATTGGATTAGTTAGGATGAAAACAAAATCGCTGAATCATTGGCGCGTCAAGATCGTTTTAGTTATAAATGCGGAGAGGGCAGAGCCCGTTTGCGGCAAATACGTTGATTAGACCGGTGAGAACAGTTTGAATAGAACAGCTGGCACAACAGCTTCTCAGAAAATAAAGGGAAGGGAAGTCGCCAACGTTAATGTCAATATTAGCGCGCTGCCCCCAACAGTTGGAGTTCACGGAAATTTCTCGAGGGAAGAGGAGTTTGCACGGACCCGAATCAATTCATGAAGGTGTGGCTGCGTCTTCTTTAGAATTCCCAGTGCGTTGACCTAAATTACCTTTCCTCTTCCGATAGCGGATGCTTCAATAGTAGCACCAATGTGGCCTATCAAAACAAACTTAGGGAACCAATCGATACAAGTTTACCTACCATACACTCGAAGCCCTGGTCTGAGCCAAACGCTATGCTGTTATGACTGAAAATCTCTCAAGGCCTTGAAGAACGAACCAGTCAGGGATTCTGAAGTGGGGGCCTGCGAAACACGAAATACATCTATTTGTCAACTGTGGTGTCCCTTCTGTCGGCAAACTATTTCCTGTTGGTAGAACACTCCTTTGCTTGAAAAAGCGGCGTATACTTCTCGGAATTAAAGAAGAAATTATGATGAAGTCGCCTTCGGAATAAAACCACTCGGATTTTGCCAGAGTTCAGCTCATTTTGGGAGTAAAAACCGTGGAGCTCGATTAACTCGAAGATGTGAGCAAATCCAACTCGATCGTCCACGTTAAATTTGGTACGATATAATTCAATGGCACGGGCGCTGATTGAATCATCGTTCGAGATCTTCATCTTTCCTCTAGCACTCACGTTTGCTCTGGTTGTGACCCAGAGGAAGTGGCAAGACGATCCAAAGCAAAGACCAGGCGTCTGATTCCAGCCCTTGGTACACAACTCTGCATCTCTGCAAGCCCAAACTGCCTGCACTGATGGGCAATCGTGGACGATGCTTCCCATGCTCTATTCTCCTGTCAAAGGCTGGCGGCGCAAGGTGGGGGCCACAGTCAGTTCAGACTCATTTTCTGACGGATCTTGAATTCAGATTCCATTACTGAGGTACTTGCCATGAACAAAATGTGGAGTATAAACTGTTAAAACATCAGCCAAAATGGTATACGCTTGAAAATGTAAGAAAGTTGAAAAAATAGGGTTTTGCCTAGTTTTGTTATTTCCGTTCTACACAGAAGACGGCTAGAGGAACAGCAATTGAGAAATATAGTTATTCGTTGGTTGAAGATGTCTTTTGAGTTTGATCTGCAGCCGCTATGGAAGAAGCAAAAAAACCTCTCTTTCTGTGCCAAAGCCTTCTGTACGTTCACCACGTTTTAACAGAGATTTAATTTAAAAAGCTCCGAGAAAAAATCGAAATTAATGACGACGTTTTACGGAAAATCATCGAAGTTCAGTTGTAGCGAGTGATGCCTTGCACATGGCGTACTTCGTGATCATCAATTGGTTCGAGGGTTCATTTGTCGAGTCACACCAGGAAACATGCCCAGTTTACAAGAATTAGACATTTTATGTCACTCGCTACAGCCGTCTAATGGTCGTTAGGTAATTGGCGAGCCGTTGGCTGGTCAACTGTAATTCTGCTTCTCACATCTGCTGTTTTCCAGAACCAGTTTTGAGGGAAGTGGATCGTGAGTTATGGCTCCGTAAAGGTTGAACTATACAACCGGTTTATTTTAATTGAGAGCGATTAGAAACGAAGCTTCATTTTCAAGAGATCGGAAGAAGACTCGCGTTCCGTCCGGAGACGTCGTATTTCGCTTACAATGCGATGGAATTTTGAGTTAGCTGCGGCCGCTCGATTGCTCCACATCGTGTGGGAGGGAAGAAAGATGTAGAAATAAAATAAAACCGGGTTGCGCCTACGATTGCGCAACGCCTTTCATTTTCCCACTTGACGGAACGTTATTTGTGCCTTCATTTCCATTTCCCACAGCTGACCTGACCTTGGATCTGATGCCGTTGCAGGCCAACGCGCCACACCTTCTTTCCACAATACGAGACCTATTCCCGTTTGTCACAGTCAGACCCCTGAGCTTCGAGCAGAATCCGATACGACCAACTTCCTCGTTCGTCGGAAAGCGAACGCCGTCAAGACCCGTTTTAAATTGTAGCTGTCGAAAGTGATAGAGGCGATTGACTCGAACATTTTTTGACCGGGCGAAGTCACGACTTGACTAACTTTGCAGTAGTCAAATGAGACAATGGCCAACCTCGGAGTGAGAGATAAGCATAAAACTTGTATAAGTCTTTCTTTTGGCAACCTAACAAAAGTCACGTAGAATCTCGTGACCACGCCGCGAGGTATCGAAGGTCACAAAAATCTGTGTTTTGCAAACATCTCGCTTCGAAATTTTGTTGAATCCATTTATTTATGAGATCAACCGTTTTCGAGAGAGTTCGCGAAGTGCTCAGTTCTGTTTCCTTATCAAATGACCGTTCCTGAACCCTCAAAGTGGGTCTATTAGTCAACTGTCATGGCGGTTGGGCGGTATCATACGAGTGGCCGGACCCGCGGAGGTACGCCAGGTCTTTGGTCGTTCGCTATTCTCCAGGTGGAAAGCTGTTGCCCATGTTATACCCCCCAGAGTTCTGCCCACCTGAGGAATCTGGGAGGAGTTCTTAATCTGGTTTCCCACCTGATCTAACAATGTACTTGGGTGGCAAGTTTCGAAGCGACAAATCAACTGTGACCACGTTTCTTTGGCATGACCTTCTTCGCAAACTCGGCGAAACGGTTATAGGCGTGCTTTGTAGCAGTCAATGCTGCTAGATTCGCCTGCTGTTCCAATAACCGTCGCTCACTGTTGTAAGAACTACAGTGGGCAGCATCTGGTTTCTCTTTTCTTCCACACAGGAGGCACAAGACGCGCAGGCTGGAGAGTCTTTGAGAGAAAGAAGTAGAGCCACGCATTGAAGTCGCCATGTCTCGTAAGGAACTCGCTCGTCTAGTGGTCTGGCTCAACCCACATCGATGAGGTCAACCGCAAGCCACGATAAATATATTTTGTATGATGTTATTAGTTAATACACCAACTAAATATTTTTCATTTATCCAATAACACATTAGTTTAATTATACTTACCTACTTCTCGTAATTATAAATATATTGAGTGAAATAGTTTTACTTTATTTTAATAGGAGTTCGTTTAATAAAGCTGATTGGGTGAATCAATTGTGCTCTGGGCTCCCCCCACTCACAAATTGAGTCGCATGACCCTCATATAACGCCGAAAGTACAAATATACGTCAACTGAGAATTATTCAAGTACTTTGCTGTAAATACTCTGTGAACTAACTCTTAACTGCGTTTTTCCTGAAACTCTCAAAAATGCATCTGGTACGACACACTTTTTCTCATCCTCACGTATACTCTACATTTTAACCCAATTCATTCAACTCTGTTCATACGAACTTGGTAAAACATAACTTAAAGTTGTACGTAGAAACTGGTAGCCTTTGAAGGTACGAAATTCATGCGCTCCTCAACACGATTTTTTTGGGGCACCGAAATCGCTTTTATTCGAAAATTAAAACGATTACACAAATCCCAAACGAGAACTGAGTTGTAGTTTCAAAAGTAAAAAACAACAATACGCGTATGACGAAGTAACAACTTTGAGTGTGACTAGTTATTCATCATATTTACCCCTTCTTTTCGTTAAATAGCTTGGTCTTCATTCTCGTTAAAAAAAACCCCCCTGCAAATTATTACACAACGGGTTATTGTTCGCGTGAACAGCTTGACCTAGTCTTACAGCTCCGATACCCATCCCATTCGATTCAGCATCGAAATATACCAGTAAACCACACGAAACATGACCTGGCTACAACGGCAGATTTGGAATCCCGATCGATGTCTCGAAACGTGAAGTATCAAATTTTGAGGGAGCGCTGTCAAAAATGTTTCCTGACCGAAAACCAATATGGCCACTCATCTAGAACCGTGAGGTACAGCTATTGTAATCACAACATGGGTAATTAATCTTCAGAATCTTGCAAGGGCGATTCAATCCTACTCCTCGTCGAGGACAATAGTACCACACTCTACCGCCCGGACGAAAGTGGGGCTGACGCCTTCTGTCGTTCACTATGACTTCATGTATCTGCTTGCTAGCAAGCTGGCAACGGCCAGCAACTTTTGTTGTAGCTCTTGCGCCTTGTTGTGTCCTGACCATGTGATCCCAATCCCTCAGGTTTTTAGTAACAACATTGGCCAAAAGGCTCCACTAAGTTCCACAGAATCACTGAACAATACCATTGTTTTGGGTGGTGACCAGGATTTGTTTCTATCGTCACTCTCCCGAGCATGGACATTTTAAAGTTGGTAAATCACAAAAAATTTGATCAAAATCATTAGTATTTTTTTCTAATTTGGCGTTTTGATCACTATAATAATTATAGTCAGTTTTGAACAGATTTCGCTCATACCCGTATTTCGGCGTAGCTTAGTAATAATCTGTAGACTTAGTATTCAATTTGAGTCGATTTGGTCCAGCCGTTTTCTGGTAATTTCCCCAAATGGTGTTTTTCGAACTCAAAAGCCTTTGAAAGTTAAGATTTCAAGGAATAAGAACACTTTCCTGAAGAAATGTTTTTCAGGCGAATTTGTGACCTTCCTTCTATTTAGGAAAGTAAAAACCTACTTGTCTCAAATTATACGTTGGGCCTAAGTGAATAATAAATATAAATGCCCGCCAGAGCTTCAAGTGTCCCTAGTTTCTATGTAGAACGTTACATTCGAGAAGGTTGTTATAAATTAATGGGGAATAAAGTGGATTTGGTTTGTACATATCGGGGGGTACTCTAGTTTGTATTGCTCTCTGAGCTTGAAAATTGGTTCGTACGAACTTCGTAACGACAAGCTCAATTCAACTCTCACGTTCACGGCTTATTTTCGCGAATAGTTTCTACTCCCATCTCGCAGTCCCCATTTTGCGTCACGCACGCGTGCTCTACGAAGCCTGAAATGCCCCCTAAAGCCGAAGGGCTTTGACTTCAGCTTCGGTTCTGGCCGACCTTTACAAGTAATACGTCATTCTAAATCTCATAACGGCAAAAGAGTGTGCTCTGAGCAGGCGCGTTCTAATGAAGTGACGTAACAGAAGAGAATCGAACGTGATTGGGAAACAAAAATGCTCCGAATTAAATCAAATCGCCGATCGGCCTCTTTTTGGTGGCTTCACTTCCAGCTAAGTTATGTCTTCAATCATTCTTTCTATCAAATCCGCTTCGTTTAATTATTTGTACGGGGGCCGAGGCGAAGAACATTTCTCTTATTCACGTTGACGTTGACGTTCGCTCACGGGATAGTTTCAATCGGCGCCAGTTTCGCATTTCCAGAAACTTTCCTGTTCATAACTCCGTACTAATTTTTCGACCTTTCGTCTCTCAACGAGGGCCTGTTGGCAGAGCTGACTCATCCAACACGAGTGCGCGTTTCAATGACTTGACGACGTATGATCATTCGAGACACAGTTCGTCGTTACCTCCAGAAACCGTCTGTTCCCCTCATTAACACGTCATTCCTCCTTCACTCAGTCCCTAGCTGTCACGATGAATCTCAGTTGTAGCCTAACAGTCAAGTCTTATATAGACAACCATGTTCAGCCGTAAAACAACTCGAAACACCTGGATACAGGTGACATTTTTATTGACCCAGGAAGAGTAATAACTTTAAAAACTCGTCACGCCACAAATAGCCATAACCGCCTGTGATAGTGGCCAGTTTTTCCCTTAACTACGTCACTTTTTCACGATGATGGTCTAATGAAGTTCATAAAATAATTAAGATCCATCGATCCAAGTCCAGAGCGGACTGTGTTGTCGCTTATTTCTGTATCTTGTTCCACAATGTTTTCCCTTTAATTTCAGCCAGGGTATGAACGTGGATGTTTCCGATGAACTACCTGCGCGCGAGGGTTTTAGTGAAGGTTCTGAAATAACTAGAAGCAACCAGACAAATTCAAATTGTCTGATTAAAATCGTTAATTGCGACATACGGACATCGTTAATTTTCTCGGTATCGACCTCTCACTATTCACTTTGTGCGGTGTTCTACTCGTTGCGAGCCTATTCGTCTGTTGGACAAATGAAATGCAGAACCACTACCACCAGCTGGCGCAAGTATCTTGAACATATTTTGTGGGCTCAGAGACGTACATTCTCGGAGGGGAGTTTCCTTCGCCGCCGGTACATTTCTAACTTATGGTAAATACGTAAAACCAAGACGATTACTCGCTCATTTGGCGAATCTTATCACCGCGGGCCATGTGGCTGGGTTATTCCCCGAAAGAGGGAAAACACGCCTCAGTGTGTATGATGCTTAAACCAAATCCGGATAATGATCCTTCTTCTTACCTTCCCATCAGCTTATTGTCGATCCTCTCCGAACTGGTCGCCTGGTACTTCGGTATAGGTTTGTGTTCAAAAAGGAACACTCCTGTCCTCCACAGTTTCAACGCTTTGAAAAAGCGTTTGACTGCGCCTGGCACGAAGGTCTTCTACACAAAACTCAGCCACACGTACTCCAACCTATGGAGTAATCCAACCTTTACTCGTTCCTGGTTTCTTATTTATCTGGGCGTACATGTGTCGCTACAGTGGAAGGAGAATCATCAACAACAAAGACCATTCGAGTTGAAGTCCCCCAGAACAGCATATGACTCATACCTGTACTCCATTTGTTGGGCGTACGAATGGGGGAGCCTGAAACTGAAAAATGAATGAACATAGTGAGCGTGAGTGAGGACTATATTACATTCGACAGAATAGCGATATCCGGTTGAGTATGAGTATGTAAATGCGCACAAAGAACTCTTAATACATGTGAAACTGGTTATGAGATACTAAGTAGAGGGAGAGGAACAGAGAGAGAGAGAGAGAGAGAGAGAGAGAGAGAGAGAGAGAGAGAGAGAGAGAGAGAGAGAGAGAGAGAGAGAGAGAGAGAGAGAACTGGGAGAGGACTGCAGAAGGATGAAGGATGAGGGAGAACGGGAGACGTCCGACTTTAGTGAGAATTCGTTGGTGAATGAGTTTGGGAGGAGCTGTCTATTGTGGAGAGGAATCTAAAATTGAGGGGTGGAAAAAAAATAGATGGGAAAGTCCAGAACAGGGGAAATCTGTTGTCACTTGGAAATAACTGAAGAAGTGGGCTTTCCACAGATACTAACAAAAGGGTTGAGAGGACCATTAGGTGAGAATGGGGATATTCTGGTGGTCAAAGACCCGGCTAATTCGACCTGCCGAACACGATTTACTTAATGCTGTCCGAGTGTCAGATTTGGCAACAGCAACAAACGTCCTGCAGCCAATTCTGACAGCGTTTGGACAACGGTGCTATAAATGGCGGATAAAAGTTAATCCTATACCTATAACAGACCAACGTATACACCGCTATACTACCAGACTCATATCATCCTAAAAATATCTGCATCTCACGGGCCGCCGTATACCTTTCAACTCTCTCAACCGCCTATGCAGTAGGGCTCAGCTACAATCATTGTTTGATAGCTGATACACATCGCTCCAAAAAAAAATCCTTGAATACAAAACCCTCGTCCGCCCGATCTGGACATACGCTCTAGAAATCTGAGGTGCTTACTCCCGATCATGCTTCCTTCTTGCAGAACAGCAGCGAAACTACTTCCGCCACTGGCGCGCAATGTGACTCTTTCCAATGATCTGCATATCACCCAGCATGTTCAGACGTGAACACCTCGCTAACTTTCCCTCCCGCAACCCAAAACCGTCAGAATCCTCTACCCAACGGAGGGCTACAATCCTGTCACGATACCCATTCATCGGAGGCATACACCAACCTATAAAAAGTGAACCATGTTTTACTTCTATTTTCAATGGAAGTATATGTTCTCTGGTTGAGCTCGTGTAGGGCACGCTGCCTTCCTTTCTGTTATATGTCAATTCCGCATAAACATCCGATGCTGAGTATATACCACTGTGTTCGCCTCGACCCCCATACAATTAATTACACGAAGCGGAGTTAATAAAAAGAATGATTGAAGACAGAACGTGGCTTGGCTGGAAGTAAAGCAGTCAAAAAGAGGCCGATCGGCTGTTTGATTTAATTCGGAGCAATTTTGTTACTCAATCATCACGCAGACGCCAAAACACGTACAATTTGCTCCTGTTACGTCACTTCATTAGAACGGGTCTGTTCAGTGCACCCTCTTTTGCCGTTATGAGATTTAGAATGACACATTACTTTTAAAGGTCGGCCAGAACCGAGGCTGAACTCAAAGCCCTTTTGCTTTAAGGCGCATGTCGACTGATTACTCAATAATGATCATGACGTGATTAGGAGCAACTCAATGAGTTCCGGTACTTCAAGCGCGAGTTTCTACTTAAAACCTGAAGTTATGTTTTAACAAGTTCAGTTGAACTGAGTGAATAACACATTGGATTAGTAGCTAACGCCGTGAAAATGTCTGAATGCACGTGAGGTTGAGGAAAGTTAGATGATGCGTCGCATCAGATATTTTTTAGAAACGTTCGCTCATTGTTTTTTGAATTTTAGTTCCATTCGCGTCAAAGAAGTTACGCAGTATTATTTTCACCGAAATCAGTTAGACGTATTTCAGCGACAAAATCCTGATTTAACCTTCTACGAGAGTCCGGAAAAATCCGTACAAAGTACTTAATCATATTCTTCGCGGGCCTTTCGAATACAAAAATTTAGGCATTGAGCTCGCCATAACTGTAGCCTCCTTTCATATTTTATTGGATTGCTTCTACTAGACATTTCGTTGAGCGTGTAGGTATTTTGTTGGACTCCAAACATAAATAGAACTTGAACTCCTAGATTTTTTGGGTTGTTCTTAATATTTTAATACTTTACTATATTTCCGTCGTGTAGGTAGCCAATTGGACTACTAACTCGACTCTACCACGCAGGAATATTCTGTATCGCCGCACAATTGATTATACGTAGCTACATAGACAACTTGAACAAAATTCGTAAAGCCAAACTATATTTCACGTTTTGTTCACTGCTCCACGTGAAATTTAAGCTGAATCACTTAGATTAACAGTTTTCTCTCAGTCACGCACAGACGCGTATTCATAAACCGGTGTTTTTTGTAATAAGAAGACTCAGAGACGTTGGAAGAAAGCCGAAAGCCACTCGATTGCACAATGTTCTTTTTAAAGCTAAGGAAATAGAAAAATGTGAGGGAATAACATTCCGCGTGTATTAACGCACAGTCTTATTGACAGTCATTCGTCTTTGATTTTTTAAACGAAAAGGGTAAAAGCATTACGAAATTTGGAGGACTTTTTAGTTCGCGTTGGTCTCAAGTAAATTAAACTGCACTAGCTCCTCGGTTTCGACATCGATTGTTCAGCCGTGAAGTTACTTGTCTAAAGCACCTAGAAAATGAAGTAGTAAATTTACATGGGAATCGCCTGATTACACGTCACCCGGTGTCGGACTGAGTGGAAGAGAGCGATGGTTACGACGTTCCTCACTGTACGAAGAAACGAGGTCGTCCTCTTGTCATTCACAATTTCCCGCTCGTTAATTTTAACGCTCCGACAGAACAGAATTGTTTTCTTTCACCGTTTAGTTGAGACGTTAAGTCCGCTGACGTAATTTCTTCTCGTATAACTTGATGAATGTCACCTAATCCACGAAACGTTCTGGTGCGTAGAGCGCACTTGGCCGAATGTTGAGGGATTAATAATAAAATTAAATTGCGTTTCGAATGATATTATTACAGGTTGGCCTGTCTTCGTGTGAGGAGTGTGGTGTATAGTAGAAGTAATTGCCCCCCCCCCGCCATTTCTCATCTTTTGATTACTTCCATTGTATTGATGTACAAAAGTAGGGTTTGGCGTGCATCTGCCTTCCACCATAATGTTGTCTCACTCGTACGAAGATGTCACGAAGGGATTGAAAATGTTGGGATCCGGTGGCTCAAGCAAAAATGACAGCAATCCCGAGCTCTGATCCTATACCCCCCTTGGAATACGAATCATCGTCTTTGACCACTAGACTACAACGCCTATAATGGGAGTTCGGCAGTACATCCCGTAATTTCTCAATTGTATGTTCTCGAACATTCTAACACAAGGTTTAAAAGTTGGGTAAGTAGTTGTTGGTTCAAATGGCAATAATCACAACCCTCTTGAGAGGTGAGCAATAAAAAAGATCAAACCACACTTTAAGGGAGCTTTCCAAATTATTCTGGTCCTACACCCCCGAACTCCCATTCATTGCAGCCATAATGGGTCGATTGCGAGAGTCTCCACGAGGGACGCATCCTGCCCGTTTTGTTGTACACGCAGACCTTGAAGTTCTGATTGGAGTCAGCAGAGGGCCAGAAATCTTTTAGTACCTGTGGCTGCAAGGAGGCCTTCTGAAGGCACTTCGACAGGCTCCCGTGAAATCACACACACCATTCGTACCACAACTTTACAAAATGTGAATTCTGATGTCTCATAAAGAAGCCGCGTACGCTTTTTCATTTTGAAAGATCTCCCTCGGCGAATAGCACTGGTAATATCGATAGGTGGTCTCTCAGGCCCCCAATGGGATCTGGCAACCTTCTCCGCGTACACGTTTCTCAGAACTACGAGTAACAACCCTCATTAGCCAAACTGGAAACTAGCAAAACTTGACCGAAGATGAGAACCGTGGGGAACAAAGACTTCTCTTGCCGTCCACCGTTCTTTCCCGATTGACACAAAAACGTGTTCTGTTTTAACCTTTAATGGAAACACATTTTATTAGCAACTGCTCTACTCCACGCCAGAATTCTCGACTAATACGCTTGGAAGAAGCTAATTTCCGGCAAGAAAATAGTTCTCACGTTATCAAAATTACGAAATAAGATAGCCTGATTTCACGGCTAAATAACAAATTGAGGCGATGTCTCGTGTTGGAGACGTCTCAGGAGATTTTCCTGCTCAAGACTCGTGTCGCCTTCGCGGTCATCATCCGGCACAAGTTCAATTGACTCGAGGAAAAACGGGAGAAACGGCGACCTCGAACTTCTTCAAGAGTTCACAGCCGCTTCGTTTTATTAACGGACTCGGCCGTAGACGTCGACGTCCAACGTTAGAATTGATAATTGCATTTCACGTTTTCCGTCGGGCTCTTCAAGACGTTTTACTTTCCCTTGGAGTTCGCTGCGTATTGATCTTATGAGCATTCAATGGATTTCTTGAGATCCCTCGCGTTAGGCCTCTCTTTTCCAATTTCTTTGATGTGTTGAGCACTAATAATTCCGTTTTGGAATGTGCTGAGTCAGAAAACAGCTTGTGTTGCTTGATTGCACGTGCAGTCAACTTAACGGGAATCGAGATCATCGTGTTTTACGCTCATCGCTATTTTAGCCTGCGGAAAGTTTCTGGGAGATGATTTTTGAAGTTTTCACAAAAATGGGTGTCAACCATGATAATTACGCCTTACGTTTCTTCTACCAATCAATATCTGTATTTCGTTCTTTGTAAAAACTCGGAGAATTGTTCATTTTAACGACGCATCACACAAAGTTCCTCATCATTTCACTAGGTTCTTTTGAACTTGATGAAACATAACTTCACGTTTTACGTACTAAGTGGGGGTCTCTACAGTCCCAAAATTTATTGAGGAGCTCCTACTTATGGCACGGTACAGTACACATCCTCATTTAGGACGTTGTTTTGGAGTTACTGGATAAAATCTTTTAAAAATGGTAGTGAGTGTAAAAACAAGGGTGCGAATGCGCGTCGCTCTTCATTAACTTATGAGCGTTATTAAACTGTCATCGTATAGACAGTTTACTTCACTTACAATCCGGGTTTTTTTTGAAAACTAGTATCACACGAGCGGGGTTCGTAAGGAAAAAACTGCGCTCTAATCGATTTTCTTAGACATTTTTGATAATTTATTGTGCCGCTCCCGTCATTTTCCCACGAACGAGAATTTAATGAATTGAAAGTGTCAATACAAAAGATATAATCAATATAGTTTCAACCGTTTCTGAGTAAAAAGATATTTGGCTTTTATCGATGGAAATCGTTCATAACCTTATTTTCGCGTCGTCCATATATGACGAACGACACAAAAAAAAGAACCAGCCTCTGCCGCAAATAAATACCAGACCGAGAATACTCCTACTTCCTAACAACAACACGGTAACCTACAGTGACAATAACAACGAATATACAAAAAAAACGAAATTTATCTACATGTTTACATGAGCAACGGAATTAGATGTATCTGGTGTGTACTATTTGCTCAACTCATAAATACACGCCAAATAAATTGAAGGATAGTCGAATGTACTGTAATGGATTCTATTTGTAGATAATTCGCCGCTTTTAAATCGAAACTCCCGCCATCTCGTCGAACGTTGCGAATTGGCAACTTCTAACGCTCGTTACCCAACAGTTAACTTTGGTACACTATCCAAATCTCAACGCCCCATTAAAAGATCCCACGTGAGTGAAGTAAGTTGGTCAACCTATTTTGTAGCCTTGCGGTTCCGTGTGAGACTCGATTAAGTGGCTACTCAAAACCCGAACGAGGAGGTACAAGGCGCATCTTCGACTGTTCAGTCTTCGGAAAGGACAATTGTGTAACTTTGTGGAAGAATTTAATTCCATCACTGGTGTGGAAAAGCGGTTACGAAAAGTGAAAGCAGAACCGTGTCAAGGATGGTGGATGAAATAGTTGGCATTAAATGCGGACATGAGAATCCTAGCGACGGCCGGTTGAAAATCGCACGAAGCTGAAAAGAGCAGAAAATAATTGCTCGCCGTCGACTTCCTGAGTTTTTGTGCTGCAAAATCAGTCAGTCGGTTCAACAGACAGCTGCCAGTGGGTCGTCTTGAGACGCTGCTTCGTCGAAAAGCGTCAATGAGACGTTCGAAGGAGCGCGTAAGATCCGCAGTCCTCTAAAATTCGAATATCTCTTTGAAATTACACTTCGATAGTTCTCTCCTTTAGATGCTTAAAGCGACAAGTGCGAAGCGTCATTCATCTTTACTTACTTCCGTGTAAATTCTCTTTTTTTTTTAAATGGATCTATTGAAAAATACTTATTTACAAATTAATAATATTAAATGATCAATATGGTACACAGCCCTTTGGGTAATACGCGCGCTGGGCTGCGGAGTACCCTCGGGTCAATATCCTTGTTGTATTAACAAAATTAAATACAAATTATAGTATAAATAGCTTATAAATTAATTGTAATTTATATACATATGGCATAAATTATCAACACTGAAAGTAATAGTCCTTTAGTTTATTTTTGAACTTATCTAGTGTCACCTTTGTTGATATAAATTCTTTGGGTAGTTTATTATATAAGCAGACCCCATTGGATAAATAAAACCTCTGAGCCGAAGCAGTATTTAGACGCGGCGCTATTAATGTAATTTTTTCGCCACTTCTCGTTTGAGAGAGAACCTTTTTATCTTCCCCTGGATAAACATTTTGTGCGTGTAAATTATCGTGGTCTTCTCAATTAAATTTTCCACTTTCATTACTTCAAATATTTTAAATAATTCGTCGGAAGGGAATCTCCTAGGTTTTTCTAGGAGGATGTTAATCATCAATTTTTGAGTGATTATAATCCGTTGAATTTTATTTTTATGTGCAGTACCCCAACCCACAATTCCATAAATGATCAAAGATTGTATTAAAGTAAAATAAAATTGTCTCTTTAATTTTTGCGACATAAAATTTCTGATTTCCCGGCAGATAGGGATAAGTCTCCGAATCTAATTGTTTAAATTATTAATGTGTGGGTCCCATTTTAAGCATTGATCAATAGTTAGTTGTTGATCTGACTAGTTGCTGAGTGGACAATTTTAAAGGGCTTACTGGGATGTACTGAAATGCATAGAGGCTCTGACTCACGAGAGGGAAATGCTAACGTACAGTTATACATTTATTCTCTGATCTGGTGGGAGTTGATTCGGTTAGCGTGCTGGCCGTTCGTTGGACTTTCGACACGATTCCTTTTAAAGTTCACGTTTACATCAATTAGACCCTGTAAAACAACGTGTAGCACTCCGGAATTGTATTCCTATTGATTCCAACTATTTTTATTGACTTCACTAAACTGTCTTTGAGTAGACATTTTATCAAACGACCAGCTTGACTTTCGCTAGACTGTTGGAGACAATCGAACATTCATCGCTTCTGTTGCTTGCTTCTAATGAAAGCTAAGGAAAGTAAAAATTTGTTCTGAATGATGGAATGTTCTCGAAAAATCGAACATGCTGTTTAGCCTATAGATCTGATAAAGCGTGAGGTCCCCTGCAGCGTCTCATGGCCTGGTCTAACGCATTTTTCAGTTGCTTTAGTAGTAAATTGGCCTACAGTGCTTTCCTGTCTTCCTTTGTCATTCCCCTCACAGGCCACTCATTTTAAATTTGTTCAGCAGTCGTTGAGAAAGAATAAACTGGGGCCTACTGCTCAGTTCAACTTTAAACTGTTGAACTTTCCTGACTGGTTGTCAAACGGTTGCCTCAACTCTCCAGGACCTCCCCCTGCAATTCATCGCTTGGTTCCTTCGCGAACGACCACCATCTCTGTCTCTCCCCATTACAAAGACACAACCTTTTTACTTTCCTTGGCTCTACAAAGTAGAAAGGAAAGTTATGTAATCGGTTGAAGAAAAAATTTAGAGTTCTCTTCAGATCTTTACGTTTCAGACCCTCCTGAGTCCGAAAAACAACTATTTGGGAAAATGGTCTGTGTGTCTGTGTTTGTGTATGTGTGTCTGTGAACGATTTTTAGAAGAAACCACCGTACGAAAACAGCTCAAACTTGATATCTCGCCCGCACGTTACCATGGGACGCCAAAATAAGGGTATGAACAAAATCCACCGAAATTTAACTATAGTTATCATAGTGATCAAAACACCAAATTTTTTTTCTCAAAAACGGCTCTAACGATTTTGATTAAATTTTTTATATAGATAGCTCTTAATAAGATAATCATGCCATAAAATTCCCATTTGTGGGAAAATGACGAGAGCAGCACAATAAATTATCAAAATTTTCGACGAAAAGCGTTTTTGCCGCGGTTTTTTCTTTTTAAACCCCGCTGGAATGTTACTAGAATGTTTAAAAAAAAGTCGTGTTGTAGTCCAATCCAATACCTATAGGATGAGTGTTTAAAAACGCTCATGAGATACATGGGGCTTACTCCAGAAATTCCTGAATTTCAACTACCGCCGTTTCGCATAATACCAGTTCTAACAGTTATTACCCAATAACTCTGCAAAAGTGATTACTATCCTCCTTCAAAAAATTTGTGTTTACTGCCTCATTAATTTTCTGTGTACCAATCGCTCAATAATGGTCCTGCAATGAGTACGAGCAGCACAATAAATTCCATAACTGTAGGCGCTAGAGCTTCCTGCTGCTGTGACGTGTTGTTTGACCAAGTTCAAATGAATTGAGTGATAAATGAATCGATTAAATAGAATTAGCCATTTACAAAGTGAATTGTTGTAGAGCTTAGGAAAGTTGTGTGTTGCAACGCACCAGATATTTTGTCTGGATATGACAAACTGGATACCGCTTGACCTGTTTTGGGGGGCGCTAAGTACGGAGCTACTGTCGGGTTTCCCTGTACACGCCCGCTTTTCCGAAGATTTCTGGGATTATAGCATGGAGAGAGTTTCCATCGGGATATTGAAGAGATGGAACGAAGATATCGGGAATGAGCCGGACTTTTATTGAAATCTGAAGGGAGATTTGGGGGAAACAACCGCTGCAGAGATCTTTTGAAAAACGAAGAAGGAGATACGGAAGAAAGAATACTGGGCGTAGGATTCGGCTGAGGTATGTCGGTTTGGATTGAGAAAAGCGGGAAATACTGGCGTGTACATGAAAACCCGATAGTGACGTCGTATTCAGCGCCTCAAAAACACAAGAACGGAGCACTTCATCTCAGCATATACGTTTCTCGCGCTTTACCATCCCGGGAAACGAAAAAACAGGAATCCCTGTCGTGTACAGGGAAAACATACAGTGAGTCGTATTCAGCGTCCCCCAAAAACAGGTAGCTTTTGTGTGCCTGTGTTATTTTCCGTACTCCGGTATGACCACTCTGCACCGCACGCTGTAGGGAATGTAGGGAATAAATACATCCGTCATTACTTTCATTACTTGCGGCACAAATATTGCTCTTGGCAAAGTTCAATAAATAGCAGAATTGGATAACGCAAATGCTTGAAAATTTGATGAAACCTTGTGTGTCTTTTTGACGTAGTTTGGATTGATAAAAGCGGGAAATACTGGCGTTTTTTTTTTTTTTTTTTTTTTAATCAATGATAAACTGTTGTAGACTTGCTACTTTTTGTTGTTGTGATACATAATTTTCTATATAGTACAGAAGTACAATGGAACATGGGTGAGGGTGGATGTCCAGCGACAGTCCCTCTCAGAATTAATGCTAATTTTACCATTCATTAAATATAGTTAATAATTTACGTAGGAGATAAATTTAGGTTACACTAATATCACAGTTATGTTTCACAAGTGACTACATGTTCCTGTCTATCAGGTCCACCGTTCTTTTTCTTTTGAGACGACGAGGGTGCCGTATTCTGTCCCATGTGTTGAGGAGGCGCTCAAAAGCTGGCGATTGGTGCGAGTTTATCGATGCGTGCAGACGATTCATCGTAGTTTTGATGACTTCCTCCACCAGTGGCACGTTCAAATCTCTATGGATGACGGAATTCCTTACGAACCATGGAGCGTTGGTGATGAGGCGGAGGGCACGGTTTTGTTGGGTCTGAATCCTCTTTATCTGGGTTTTGCATGCCAGACCCCAGATTGAACAACCGTATTGCCAGATTGGGCGTACCATGGTTATATAGATGAGGCGTTTGTTGTCGAGGGATAGTGGTGACGTCTGGCCGAGGAGGGGTTTCAGGAGGTTTATGCGGGAGCGGAGTCTGTTCACTAAATCGCTTATGTGGATGTTAAATGTGAGCCGCTGTTGAAGGTGCACTCCCAGGTATCGTACCGCAGCTGTTTCGGATATCATCTGGTGATTCATCATGATTTGGCTGGTTTGGTAGTTACGTCTCTGGGTGAATGTTGCCGTGCACGATTTCTCGGTATTCATCACAATTCGCCAGTGATCTGTCCATTCCTGGATGGTGTTGAGGTGTAGTTGGAGGTTGGAGGAAGCAACTACTCCATCTTTATCTCGGGACAGAATGGCGAGATCATCGGCGAACATAGCTGAGTAGGTTTCATCAGAGGTTGGGATGTCAGAAACGAATATCAAGTACAGTATGGGCCCCAACACGCTCCCCTGCGGCACTGATGCAGATACGCTACAGCTTGGTGACTGGGCACCATCGCACTTTATGTGAAACGTTCTGCTTGTGATGAAACATTGGATCAATCTGTAGTACGTGTCAGGGAGAAGAGGTTTGAGTTTGAAGAGCAAGCCTGGGTGCCAAACACGGTCAAGTGCTTGCTTCGTGTCAAGGCATAAGCCAAGGCAAATTTCATTATTTTCGTACGAGTCCAGTATTTCCTCTACAACTCTGTGTAGCTGCTGCTGGCAGGAGTGGAGGTGGCGAAACCCAAACTGAAAGCCTGGTATGGATGGGGTAAGTAGAGGTAGCAGTCGAGGAAGTAGAAGTCTCTCGAAGATCTTTGAGAATATTGAGAGCAAACTAATGGGGCGGTATCCCGTTGGGTCGTTCGCTGGTTTTTTCGGTTTTGGAACCATAATTATCACAGCATGTTTCCAGCGGCTGGGGAAGTGTGTAGTCCGAAGGATTGCGTTAAATATTTGCGTCAGTAATACAAGTGTCTTTCTGGGGATATTGTTCAAGAGAGGCTGTGTGATGCGATCGGAACCTGGAGATTTTTTAGTCGGTGACCTCTTGATGGCATTCTTCACTTGATTTGGCGTGAAAAAGTCAATGAATGGGGACAACGCTAGCGGCTCAGCGACGGCGTCTTCAATTTGGTTATGGAAATCTGGTATGCAACTTGGATTCGGTGTAAATTGATCTGAGATTAATTCAGAAAATAATAATGCCTTGTCTTCACTTTTGGAGTACCATCTGTTGTTATACTTGAGGGGAGGGGAGGTACTTTGTTGTTTCGTCAACATTTTTGCTTTACGGAAGAGTGAACCATCTTTTCTGTCCAGCAGTAAGAGGGAATTCCTTTTTTCTTCACCATTTAGCTCAGCTAGTGCAGTTTTCAAGTCGTATGTTGCTTCATTGTATGCTCGTTTGTGTGGTTGGTATCTTGTTTGTTGCCACAGGTTTCTCGCTCTGCGTTTCACGTCTACTAGTTGAGAGATATGGGTGGGTGTGTACGAAACAATTCTGTGAGTAGGAGTACCGTGGGCAGTACTTGCTTCAGTGGTAGCGTAATGTATGTAATGAGTCAATTTGCTCACTGCTTTATCAATGTCCTGGGGCGTTTTGAGGGCATTACCAGGTCTGTTATGTTGTCAAGTGTGTCACTGTAGAGCTTCCAGTTGAAGGGATGCAATATCAGTCTATCTGACTTATGATCATTGTAGGGTATAATGCTGTTGGCCAAATTCATCAACACTGGATAGTGGTCCGATGATAAGGCATGTATAACGCATACATTTGGCATCAATCTGTTGATCCCTTTTCCCAAGAAAATGTCCAGAACATCGGGAGAATGGCTTATGTTTGCTGGGAAATGGGTCGGCTCTAATGGGTGAAAGACCTCCAGATTTAACTGGTGTATTGCATCATAGACTAGTCTTCCCTGGGGTTGGTTGTGGCAGAGGCCCAGCGAGCGTGTTTTTGCGTTATAGTCTCCCCATGAGGAACTTTTGTTTCATTTCGTGGATTATGGACCATATGGTACTCGTGAGCAATCTGTGTTCTTGCCTATCTGGCGCTGGAGTAGAACGCACCTATGATGTAGTCCACACCACTGATTCTTACGCCTATTCGGGCAACTTGAGCTTCTGGTTCGCATATAGGGAGCATTTCGACATGAGATATGCATCGCTTTACAAGAACAGCAGAGCCCCCCTGGCGAGTACCCGATGGATGATCGGCTCTATACGTTTTATAGTTAGGCATGGAGAAATGAATGTGTGGTGCCATTTTGGTTTCTGTAATGAGCGCTACATCGACATCATGTTGGTTCAAAAATAATTTCAACTCGTGGTATTTATTGTTCAACCCTTGACTATTCCATGTGACAATTATTAGATTGTTGCTTATTGATGAGATCATTTGATAAGCTTCGGGAGAATTTGAGTAAGAAGAGTGATCATAGGTTGCAGTATGCTGATTAGTTGATCAATTTTTGAGAAAATGTTGAGAGTTCTGAGTTGTTGACCCGGTTCACGGTTGGTTCTGAATTTCGGCATTCGGCGGCTTGAGAGTAAGACAAGGGTTTATTCCAATGATTCTTGTTGATCGCATGTGATCGTTGGATAGGTGGAAAATCGTTCTGGAGCGGCTGGAACTGAGTTTTGTTAACCGCAGTTGGTGCTGGAGTATTCCAGTTTTGGTGGCGGGTTTTTTGCAAGTTGAGATGAATCGGGCACCCTTTATAATTAGCCGTATGACTGCCCTTGCAGTTGGTGCATACAGGTGGTGTATTTGCTTCTTTGGTACACGAGTCACTGCTATGCTGGCCATCACATTTAACGCACAGAGATTTCCTATGACAGTAATTCTTGGAATGACCGTAGGCTTGACATTTCATACATTGTATTACTGATCGTTTCGGTTTTGGTGGTTCTATTTTTACTACGGCATTACCTAGCCTGTTCAGGTTGTAGACCTCAGCGTTTTTTGAATTGGGTTTTAGGTCTACAAAGAAAAGTGGCATAGGTTTTTTGGTGGCCGGGTGTAATGCTGGGATGGCCTGTACTGGTTCGTAACCAAGGGCTGTTAGATCGTTCATTACTGATGTTGGATCAGTAGTGTGATGTAATCCTCTTATTACAATGCGGAAGTTACGGCTGTCTCTTATCTGGTAGGTATGGAATTCGGCATTGTTGGTTTCAAGTAATTGGTGATGGACCTGTAACCGTCGATTGTTTCCGTATTCAGTCTGACTGAGTCGGCGAAGGTGCGGTATGTGAATTTGCCCGGGTTTAGCGCTTGGACTTCTGAGATGAATCGGTTTATATTGGCAATATTGTAGACATATAAAGGCGGGCAATTATCTTTATTCGGTGGTGCCACTTCAATGTTAGCGTCGTCCATAGCTTCTGTGGAATTGCTATTAGGATCGGCAAGTGGTGTGAACGGATTTCGAGTTATGAATGTTGTTAGAGGAGGAGGTTCGATACGGGGACGTTTGGCGCCAGTAGCGTTACCTGGTGTTTCAGTTCCCATCTTGATGATGTTGACACAATCAGTAGTAACTAGCGCGACCTTATCTGTCGAATTGGTGGAATAAACTCAATGAAAGTAAACAAAGAAGCGATAAGACTCACTGGGAGATGTTCGCTTGCCGGTGTCTCAGGCGTTACTCGGGAAATACTGGCGTGTACGTAAAAACCCGTTAGTGAAGTCGTATTCAGCGCCTCAAAAATGTATCACTTCACCTAAGCATATACGTTTCTCGCACTTTACCATCCCTACATAATTACTGTCACATACCCAAAAAACACTGAAGTCTTAAGGAATTCAGTGGAACGGAGTTTGGTGCAATTATTTTTCTAAGACACGTTTTTCGACACGATTAGTTGTAATGTTGTAATAGCGGTAACGAAGAAAAAACACTGATCATCAACGTGTTAACCGAATCGCTTTTGTCGATGCCTCCGGCAATGAAATATCAAATCGACTAATCGACTTGGTGATTAAGATACGCCCATGTCGAGGAACCTACGCGCATAAGAGATCACACGTTGACAGCAAATACGTCCCACTCGGTTCTCCTTCTTTTTTAATATGCCTGCAGCGCGCATTTCAACAGTCCACAATTTTTGGGCAGTGAAAAAACCATCGCGTTCCTTCGATTCGATTTGTGGAGCTGACATTTGTGCCGTCGACAGTTCGAGAATAGCCAAACGAACGAGTTGGTCACAATAAAATTTAGTGCCCCGCATCTCATCACTTTTCATTATATTCTGTGATATTTATAACCCTAGTAATAGAATTAGTTCCACGTTAAGGTTATAAGAAGTTAGTATACTCTAAGTACAAGTTGTTTCATTTTCCACAATTTTTTTCACATTCTAGCGATTTTGTACTACTGAGCCTCCATAAAAACAATTTAACAGCTCACGACAGCAACCCCTATTTCTCTTATTTCTTCCGGAGCCTCCTCTTCGTCTTTTTATTTCTTCCGGAATTGCAAATGCGTCAACGAGTTCGCCGGATCACTCGGAGAACGACGTTGGTCGTTTGCGACGAAAATGCAAAAGCTTCCACTTTTCAGCTCTCACGTTAGTCCGGCTATTGTTGAACTGACAGCTCGGAAGCAATTGGCGTCGTTACGGCGATTTCGAAGGAAATCCTGGAAAAAGTAAGAAAGTGTTTTCCAGACATTGGGCCAAAAGATGACGATTGTGGGAAAACCAGTCAAACACGAGGCCGAATCCCGAAAGTCTCGAGGACCTAAGGTTTCCGCCTTTTTTCAACTGTGTTTCAGACCCGACGAAATATATCGGGTGGCTTTTCACCGGCATCATGAAGCAGCCCAAGCGTCATTTTCTATTAAGGTATCATTTTATGAAGGTTTGTTACAACATGGAGCGTGACAAATCTCACAGGTTTTCTCACAAACGCGCAAATTAATTAATTATTCTCGCCTCACCTTGTGATCTAATCCGCTCCCCGTAGGACAAAGCGCTTATTGTAAAATGTTTTTGCACACCCTTCATCGAAAGGACGTAATTACGTAACTCAATTCGATTAAAATTGGTGATAATCCATACGGAGACGAATAAACCTATTAATAGCAGCCGATAGTTCTTCCTGGTCATCACTACCAATTTAAATAAACCGCTAGTGGCTGTCCTAGTGAATATTAATGGCACTTCTGCTGTCTACATGGCTAGATATATGAACATATCTTGGATGCTACGCATTATACAACATTCCTCTGCCCCACGTACGTTCCCAGGTAATTGATACGAATGTGAGACCGAGTGGTAACTCCTAATTATTTCATGAAAACTATTAGATTTACCGTGTATGTAGCTTATTAGACTACTACCGTGATTATTTGTAATTACTCTCGTGTCCTATGAGTGAGATTCATACGAAAAAACGGCACTAAAATAGTTTTTTCGTTTAACATTTGTTAATTTATTGTGCTGCTTTTTATCGTCTTCCTGTATGATCGCTGTGTCGTTTAAATGCATTCAACACAAAAACTTTTTCTGCTTATCTGCCTGGTGAGGGGTGAGGCCCTGGGGGATGCTGGCCACGGCCAATGACTCGCGTTCTCCAGGGCAACCTGTGCCAGAGCAAAATGGCGCAAGAGCTTCTCCAACAGTTTCAGTAGGAGCAGGAGGCTGTACATCGGCCATAGAGATAGAAGGATTGGGACGAGGAAGGGAAGAAAGATAAGAGGATGTTCCACGATAGAACAGCCACCAGTTTAGATACGACCCGAGCAACACCCGAGTGGTGATCCGGAGAACACAGCTCTGCTCCTTAGCATTTTTCTTGCACCACACACTAGGTCAGGGCACGATCAATGCTGCAACCCTGACGTTACCGGAGACTCCATGAGCTTCTGACACTGCCACGCGAAGATCCATCCTGTCATATTCATGCCTCTTGGCGAGCGAAGTTGGTGCTAGATTCCAACTGCCAGATACTACCTGGACATCCAGGATCCTTCTTCTCCTTCTCCACTTCTGAGCCCTCAGATGACAATACTCCAGCAACCTGCTAGCAGACTGAGTCATGACGCTCCACCCGGCCTCCATGAGTACGTGGACAGACCTGCAGCTACTCAAAATGGTTTCCATAGGCGGGGCAAAGGTCCTGGCCTCTTGCACAGCTCATAACTGACGTCCCGCAGGGACGCCACTCGAATAGCGTCAAAGTGCCGCTAATCCTTTCCATAGATGACCTCAGGGACCAACATCTCTTGAACAGAAGAGTAGGATAAGTGGGGGGTATTGAGAGTTCCCATCCGTCAATTGAACCACCCCGTGCATTCCATCCATCTCACACACAAACCATAACTGCAGAAAAATGTATACGACATTGACAACAAATTTGATGTTTATTGATCACTGCGATTACCGTGTGTGTACCTTACTCGATTAGGGTAGAGAAAGGTGCGAGAGTTTCATCGAATCATTTAAGCAGATTTTAAGCTCGATTAAAACATAAAATGCGCTTGAAGGCGATCATTCAAAAATTATGTAGTATTTCAGGTCAAATTTTCGCTACTCCTCAAGTATCTAATTTTTCTGTTAGGCGATTTCAGCAGTGGACAGCGGAGAAACTATTTGTGTGCCAAAGGTGGAATTTATTGCGAGTGTAGGAATTTAAAAATGTTACAATAGAAGAACTTACTATGTGAGAGGGCCGGGATACCGGTTTCGGCTCCAGAATTTCCGCAATTGCTAAGAAAATTTGATTTAAAAAACGTTGTAAATAAGCAGTGGAAGTTTGTGGATTGTAACTTTAGTTTGAGTTTAGCAAACAGATCGTCGTATGAAAAGTGTTCTCTGCCCTTTCATTTTGAACAATTTTGCACTGGTGTTTTGGTAGTAGGCTCCCAATCCCAAAAATAGGTGAGTAACAATTACACCCCACTATTCAGACAGTTGGTTTCATCCAGCATCGTCAACTTGGACTATCGAGAACTTAAAATCATGTGGCAGGGGGCATGTGGTTGGTTCCTTCCGGTGGGATTTTGCCAACTGGTAAAAGTAGCAACTCTTACGTAGCAATTCCAGCATTAAGTGTGAGTAGACGCACATACTGTCTACTACTTAGACATTAAGTTTCATTGAGCAGCGTCAATTTGTACTATCTCCAACTTGGAATCATGTGTCAAGGAGGGGGGGGGGGCGCTGGTTGCCTCCATGTAGTGGGATATTGCCGACTTTCGAAAGCAGGTACCGCTGTGTCCAGCAATTCCATCTTTAGAACTGCCTGGCCAAATTAATACCGCCCACTATTTAGGCGGCGGCTCATGGATTATAATTGAGCAGCGACAGTTTGGACTTACAGCAACTCACAATCACGTGACAGGGGGTTGGTAGGCTCCATCTTGCGAGATATTGCCAAGTTACAAAAATAGCGATTCTCGCGTACATTAAATGATAATCTTGCTCTCAAACAAGCAGCCGCATACGGAAACTCCTAGACCTGTTTTCTTTCATTAGTCAACTACTAGGAAACAACATCCGCTCACCTTGAAATACAGGCAGGGACCGGTAATTGGACTGGATTGCCCGACCCGCCCCCGGAGAATGAATCGATAAGGAAATAAATCAAGGAGGGAATGTCTGAAATGAACTAACGATTTATAAAATGAGAATTTGGTCCTCTCAGGCTGGTCGTTACCGCGTTTATTCATTCACTTCTGGGTTGTAAGCACCGTGACAAGGACGAGTTAGAGTCAAGTCACGTCAAGTTCGACTTGTGGCGTCTGTTATTTCTGTCACTACTCACATTTTCCTTTCCAATAACGTAAAACTGACCGTAGAAGTTCTCAATTCTTTCGACTCAAGTTCCCGACGTGTACCAGAAGAGAGCGGAACATTTAAAAGCTCTCGAGAATGCTTACACAACCTCGCATCTCTGGCAATTGACATTTTATCTTAGAAATTAAGGGGGGGACTTCCATACTTCAAAAAGAATGAACTAATTCATCACCCGCGGATTCAAGGCGTAAATGCTTCCTCAACATTATTTTGAGAGCACTAAGAATTTTTAAATGTTCCTCCGCGACTTCTTTAGTCCGATGAACCAAATGGTGGAAGCTCGTTTCAAGCAAAGAAGCAGAATTTGTCGATAATTGCGAACTCTACTGTGTTGAGGAACAACGTTAAACCTATTTCGATTGTTGTTTATCAAGTGCGGTAAATTTTCCCACAGTCGTACACTATTTCCCACATTTGACGGTGATGCCCTTGCGATTTATTAAATTTTCTCGACGATTCTACTGTTGGCTCACCTTACAATTATATTCTTTGTTTTATTTTTATATCATTTTTATAATTTCCGTTTACAAAGGATTACGTTTTTTTTAATTTACGTTATATTGAATCAACTGGCAAGTGATAATGAGGCGAATGACTGATCCAGACGGCACAGGCAGTACATGACAGGCATTCTCGTTTTTCTCTTCCCTCTGTTATGTGTTCACCTGTCGATCTGCATTCTCCAAATTTTGAAGCCCACAATACCTGGCATCCAGATTGTTGGTCAAGTCTAATTTGAGTTGGTTGGAGTATAAGTTGATTAGTTATTTTCGACAGTTGGACATGTTTACCGAAATTCGCCGTTAATTTACCCAATTTGTTATTATTTTCACTATACTGCGTTCCACTTACTTCAGAGCTAACCATTTCATATTATATTGTATTTTAAAAGCGGGAAGGTAGGCTTCTTCGCCATTTAAAGTGCCCCTTAACGGCCGTAACATCTACTTCTCAACACCATTTACACGATTCCACACATTTTTACTTTCATTGGCTCCACGAAGTAGAAAGGAAAGTTATGTAATCGGCTGAAAAAAGTGAGTTCTCTTCAAATCTCAACGTTTCAGACCCTACTGAGTCACTACTTCACACCCCAAAACTATTTGGGTAAATGGTCTGTGTGTATGTGTGTCTGTGAGCGCGACTGAGAGAAAACGGCAGAACCAAATCTGCTTAAATTTGATATCTAGTTTGCAGTTCAGTGGGACGTCAAAATGAGAGTGTGATTTCAATCCGCTCAAAACTAACTATAGTTTATCATAGTGATCGAAACACTAAATTTTTTTTTCTCGAAAACGGCTCTAACTGTTTTGATTAAATTTGTACAGACAGCTCTAAGTAACATAAAAATAACCTGAAATTCTCATCTGAGTGAAAATGGCGAGAACAGCGCAATAAAATACCAAACATTTTAACGATAATCGATTTTAGCGCAGTTTTTTTTCTTTATTGATTCCTCTCGTACGTTACCAGAATCTTCAGAAAAATTCAGATGGTAGTCCAACCGAGTACATTCGCGACGAGTCTATAATAACGTTGAAGATGTTTACAGGCTACTCCAGAAATGACGGAATTTCAACCCCCACCGTTTCACATATTTCTAAAAGATAGAAAGTATAAAAAATGAGGGATAAAAGTGATTATTATCCTCTACAGTATCATCGATTCTCTGTTTACCGAGTGCTCATTAATGGTCAGGGCATGAGTACGAGTAACACAATAAATTCCCGAACTCAAAGCGCTACCGCTTTTTGCAGCTGTGAAGCGATGTTTTACCGAGTTTACATGAACTGAGTGAAAAATTTAATTAGTTGGAAAAGCCAAAAACCAGTGAATTTATGTAAAGCTGAGGAGGGTTGTGCGATGCGTCGCCCCTGATATTTCATACTTCATTTACTTATTCAACAAGTCGATTTGCGCACAAATTTGACATTGTTACGTATCTTTTCTCTCCTCTGCACATTGTCCACTCAAAATGTTCCCAAAATTTCTCTCCTTTTTACCTACAACACTTCGCACTATAGTTTTATTACATTTTGCAGCTATTTCTATTTGGCTTTTCACCAATTGTGACGGAAGTTCCTATTTTCTACCACTTTTTCTACGATCGCTACATGTTTTTTCTACAATCCATTTCACAACTTTCACTGATCATCGTATTTATGGTCAGTTCCTTGAGTTTTAAATAATTTTCGGTTCAGTTTTTCGACAATTTGCTCTCAACAACTTGTGCAGCTGTTAGACAATTCCGAATGGTTTATGCACTGTGCACTTTTAAATTACTATATGCGTGTTATTAATTTAACCTCCTTTAGATTTTCCTGTTTTCCTTCTATCCTTGCACCGTTTCTTTGCAGCTTCACTCTGTTTATCGTTAATTTCAATTGGCTCCTAAAACAGTAGTGTTTTTAATATATAAACTCGATCATTCTCTAATAACTTCCCAGCGAATTTTACGTTATTTCACTTGTTTTCTTAATTATCTTTACTATCCCAACACTTTTTCCCAATTTTCAATCGACGTTTCCACGATTTTCAATCAATTTTTCAACAGTTGCTTAAGGAAATTTACTCAATGTTCCAACAACGTTCACTCGACTTCTCTTGACAATTTCGCTTGATTTTGTAGAATCATTCGTCTTTTCCACCGACTTTCACGCCTAATTTAGCTCATTCCGCTGCCTTCGCGGTGGAGAAACGTACTGTGCAAGAGTATGGGAAAGGGTTTCAACTTTTCAGGAGTTTGAAATTATTGGGAGCGACGTTCCTAGCATTCGGGAGAGTTTGAAAAAAAAGCCTCTTCAAAATATTGTCCAACGCATCATTTCCTCGAACTGGAAATGTCAAATGTCAAAAAACTTCTTTAAGCGGCTGTGAAGACGTGTGAAGTGAATTGTCAACGTCGTGGGGAAGGAAAATTATCTTTTGAACGAAACCCTTGAACCACACGATACATTTAATTTATTGAAAAAAAAAAAGACCATCTCGTCGAGTAAAATAAAAATAACTCCAGTATGCGTAAAAGAAAAGGTTCCTTGTGAAATTCCAACAAACTAAACACTGCCCTGAGGCGTCTTCTTCAGTTTTACGTAAATTTTGATGTGATGAAGTTGAGGCGATGAAACTACACGCTTAGGATTCCCAAATATTCGAACTGGATAACCGACTTCCAACGTGCACCTTCTGGATTACACGGAAGAAATAGAAAAACGGTTCGGGTGGCCAGACGATCTTCAGGACGAGAACTGACGAGTGAAGGCACTGCACTGAACGTCCATTACGTAACGAAGCAAAAAAAGGAACGTAAAAGGAAACGGAACTTACGACTAGGGACATTCAAAGCAGTAGTGAGTGACCTTTGCCGGAAAACATCAGTTTGGGTTTATTTTTAGGGCTGGAGTTACTGATGCTAAAACAGACATAAACACTCAGGCTGCGACTGTTGTCCAAATGAGAAGTAACGTGCAACATAACGCTCCACAACTTTACTAAAAGGTCTGTAGCAGAAGAGGTTGGACTTTCCGGAAGTCTTTAAATTTGTTATCACGAAATCGAGTTAGGAAAAGATGTAAGATACCGAAATAACATGCGATAACAAGTGAGTTAAGCCATAACTCCTTGATTTCAAAAATCATGAGAACCACCTGTTCTCCGTTGACCGAACCGTCAGTAGCAACTAGTGGGACTTGGTTCGGATTACTCAATAAAGCAGCTTTGTCTTCAAGTTTCTCTGAGGTCAACGAAATAATTAGAGTGACGAGTAGTCACCAACGAAACGCTAAGTTATTGAACTCAGTTGTCCCTAGCCGCTCGTTGGAAAACAGTTGTGGTTTCCACTCGGCGCCGAAATTGTCTGCTAACCTCTTGTCACAATTCGCTCGTGAATAGACGAAACGTACAATCATTTCCTTCAACTTCACGGCAGTTGAACGTCTTTCCCATTGCCGACTAGCGCAACCCCCCCTGCAACCGTTGTCGGGTCACGAACCTACGTTTTTTATAACACACGCTGAGTCGCAACATCGTCTCATTCGCATCGAACTTGGTTCGAAACATATTTGAATGGAATATATTATCATTACGCAAGAACGTTGCGGTGTTGAATTGCCGACTTTTAGAGGCGCACAAATCTCTTCAACGCTAAGACACAAACAGGACTGAACACAATGTTGTTAGAACGATTTCCGCTCGATAATTTGTTCAAGATTTGAGATGTAGTTGAAGTTATTAGCTGATTGACGAGTCTCATCTCCCCCTCCAGCTCGTTGATTTGTCATCATTTATGCCACCATTCCGATTTGTCACTTTCGTTGCTCATCATCGCCTTTTGTATTCCAGTTTTCTTATCAAACACTTCACCGACTATCAATAATTTCGTCGCAGTTTTCTCCTTATAAACTCCACTCAAATGTTACTAAGATTTTGAGAAAAATTTACGTGGTAGGCCAATCTAGTACCTATTCGATGGGTCTTTAATAACACTCATAATATATACAGAGACTACTCCAGAAATTCCAGAATTTCAACCACTGCCGTTTCACTTACCTCCCACTTACCCGATAACTCTGTAAAAATGATTATTATCCTTCTATACAGCGAAGATTCGTATTTTGAGGAAACTCAGGTATAAATGTAGAGCTCGGCATTGCCGTGATTTTTTCCGTGGTCAGCTGCTCTCCTAAATTTCCGGACCCCTCGAAACAGAATCATAAACAGTTGATGGTGCATTTGTTTCAAAATTGTTATTCTGTGTGGAGAATATGTATTTTTTGATGTTGTCCAGAGATTTGTCGATCTCATCAGTGTTGGTGGGGACAGTCAAAGGAACGAAACGGTATCCGAGCTCGAGTGTTGCTAATGGAGGTGATTTTATTGATCAGTGCAGACGAAAAATCGGTTTTCTTCAAAATGTCTTCAACTATAGAATGTTTTTGTCATGAAATTGTGGGACACTGCGTGAAAGTTTATCCACATTGTTTGTGCATATATTTCTTACGCTGTTGGATAATTTTGGGCCGTTTGAGCTTCATTATAGTGACTAATAGCAGTGCAAACATGAATTCATGAATTTCCTCGAGTGTGTATTATTGACGTCCTGATTTTGAGTCTTAAAATTCCGAAGGTGGATGCTGAGAGTGAGGCTTGGCCTCGGGAGTAACTCCTGGCTTAGACACCGCTCGTTTAGTCCGACTAATGTCGGCCGAAGAGGTTACTCCCTGCTCAGTTCATCAATGAAACCGAAGTTTCACTTTTTGAACACAGCTGGTCGAATTACGAAACTTGAGTTCTTATCTCCCTTTTTTTGACGTAATTGAGAACGGGATGGGACAAAAGGTGAGATCAGCGAGCGGCAGCATCTCATCGCAGCTCTAATCTCATCAACTGATCCGGGATCATCAGACGGCAACTCGGAGATTCCTGTCTGCGTAGTGCGGACAAAAGAAATGGGTCAACTCTCAGCACTTAATTTTTAATACGTCATCTCCACTTTGTTTCATCTTGAAACAATCTCAACAACAATATTCCCCAATAATCAAATTCACGACACGCGTCAGTAAGGCAGCCGATCAGAAATGTCGAATGTGTTGAAGGGACTGAGGTTTGAGCTCTTTAGATAAATAAATATTTTGTTAACGCAAAAGTAGAAGCGCAGTGTAGTTGTGAAGTACATCATTTCATGTCGGGAGAGAATCACTCGATATTCTTCAGCGACCAGGGGGTTTTTCGATGACGTCACTAGTTCGCTGATGAAGGAACGTGGACATCTCTTGTCGGCACAGCATGTAGTCCCGTGCAAAAAAATGGTTACTGTTTGTGGTGCTCAATATCTATCCGTATATATAGTCTGGTCATCTTTTCTGAAGACCATGCACGACCCTTCACTTGTTTTCGCTCCCTAACTACCTTAGGACCTCGAATGGCCCCAGTGCCCCTTTCTCGTCTTGCTGCCGCTGGCAAGATTGAGTCCACTCGCATTGCGCTAGCTTAAGCTGATGATGATTCTTAGAGACTTTCGCCATTCATTTTTCACTCTCCAAATCCACGCTGCGCTTTACAAACAAAATGTCGCTCCTAAAAAAACACTGGTTGGCGTTTTTTGTTGAATGGCAACCATCCCCTGGCAATACCGCTCCAGTTGAGAAGTGTCTTCCCAACGGTGAGAGGGGGGGGAGGGACTGAAGTACTGCCCATTGCTACCCCACTGCAATTTATGCTGAGTAGCTCGGCTTGGTACTGATTGTTATGCCAAGATCTCTGATGGTTTGGCGGGGACAATGGATTTGTGGGACAAATGGTCCTAATGTTAATCGCGATAGTTTTCAAAACTGGCGCTTTGGAGACACCACCACCTCGATCTTCACCATTTCCAAGCTGAGCTTCTAAATATCCATCTGGAGCAGAGATAAGGTTAACGTCGTGAGCCTCTAAAATGCCGTCTCTATGGTGTCTACCCCTCCAGCCATTTCTAGAGGAACTCGAAACAACGGAACCCTCGGAGAGAGGCCTCTTCAAGGAGTGGAACGCGCGAATAGAGAGCCACGCCACCTTCCTGGCAGCGCAGAACTCTTCCAATTTTCTGTCCTGCCGTACTATCTCCCCAACCCTGAAATGTGGGACCTGGCTCATAGTTGAGGAGATGTGGCTGAAGTCTGGGGAGTTGCTATCTGTACTCACAGATAACTGTCTTCTGTAAAGTAAAAAAGACGTGATTAGCCCCGCACTCAACAGATGTTGCTATTGGGGTAGTGTCTGAGAAACAATAAGCTACAGAACAAAATCAGTTCGAATAATGTGCCTAATGAACATTTTTGTGAGAGCGGGTGCACCCCGTTTTCTCCGTGATGATTCCATTCATGATTTCCGGAGTTGAAGAAATAAAAGCCGCTTCACGCTTCGAAATATTTCATGAAACGTTGCGCCGTCATATATGAGTACACGCGAACTTCTCTTCGCGTGTTTGGTATAGGTACAGTGTGCGAATGACCTTCACTACTCGCCGTGTGGCGGAAAACAAGAGATTCTAGATCTTTAAAAATGACTTAGTTTTTCCTAGCTAGTTCTACAGCTCGACTAGTGAGTTACTCGATTATTTGCAATTGGCGCGCCCTAAACACTCCTTCTCCCTCGCCCATCCCATTAGCGCGTCAACTTCAACCACCGGCGATTCATACGCTTTGAACATTATTTAAAAAAGAGGAGAAACGAAACAACTGCGATTGCTTGACTGCAGTTGGTTGAAGATGCCATGTCCCGCTGTTATAAAAATGTAACGCGTTTGACATTGCCTCGAGCAATCTGCTCAAATACCCACTACTCTGGAAATTAGCGGGCAGTCGATTACATAACTTCCTACTTTGTTGGGCTAAGAAAGGTGAAAAGGCAGTACAAAAAACTTCGTTTGAAGCAGAACTGAGTGTGAGAGCAACGTCTTTGGAAACAGCTGTGCAATACTTTTCATCGATTGCTCTAAATTGAAAACTTGCAAAGTGAAAAGTGAAGCGGGGCGAACGTCGACCGTTCAATAGTTCTGCAGTTTTTCTTTTTCTACACTTGACTGAGTGAAGTTGCGATCGTTGTTCTCCCGGGTGTCCACCGGATCACACGAAAATTGCGGAACAAAATGTGTCTTTGAGGCGGAGAGCGGACGAGGATGGCGTTTCCAAAGGTGCTGGTCTCGCAGAGAAGAAGTGTTGCCAAACTCCATTGAAGGCTGTAATCACATTAATCTTTTCCCGAAGATTAAGAAACACCTTCGACATGATTGTTCCGAACTTCGTTACTTCACAGCATTGTTTGCCATTGACGAGTCCATTCTTGGTGGAAGCATCCAAGTCCATCGCTTTTCTCCCGTTACAAGAGTTATTTGACGTTGTACTTTGGTAGTCACGTTGCTGCCGCGTTATTTCTGAACAAAAGACTTGGTAATGCGATAATATCGTCGCTTATTAGATTTATTCCACTATTTTGAGCCGCAGGCTGGTTCTTCACGCTATTGCTCAGATAATCTCAGATTTGGTCCAGACGTTTTCCAATTTCATTTGGTGAATTACTTCTTCGATCTCACCCGTGATGTTTTCCAAGTACAATCCAGAACCAATCTGAAGTGAATCCAGATTAACTACTCCGAAGTCTAATTTAGTTTAGCTTTGCTTTAATTTCCTGTTTGTGTCCTGACTCGCGAAAATCCTAACTTGCCAATTTTGATGAACGTTAGAGGGGTTGTGGAGGTTGGTCTTCTGTTCATAACTCTATTGATGGCTCGCACGATTCCTGTATGACTGTTCAGGAACTGTCAATATGAGAAGAACAGAGACATTCGTTACAACCCCCTTGCGTAGCTCTCTCCTCCGTGTACGCCGCGTGCATATCAACACCCAAGTTTTCATAACTGACGTTCAATAAGCAAAGTTGGCCGAAGCATTCGATCTATACCACTCTTGTCAACACCGCTACCAAACGTGGCGGTGTATTTTTGGCATACCGGACAGACGCATGCCATTTAAGTTAGCTGCCGCTAGAGTGGCCTAAGGACCGAAATAGACACCCGGCTCTGGTGCGGGAACTGCCTAAAAGCGTTGCGCCTGCACCTACGCTTATTTCACGGTATTTCAAGGATTCAACCGTTCTTCTCATAGGAAAAAAAGTCATTTCGCACGAACCCTAAACCGCGACGCTTTTATGCCTAGGGATTGGTGTTCAACAGCTCGTGCGACTGTCTAGGCCAGCGTAAGCACCCTTTTCCCACACTATGCAACACCATGCTCCAAACTCCATATACACATAATTTCCCAGGCTGACAGGACCTCGTTAGTGTGTCCTTGCCATGTCTCCAGCAGGCACTCTGCGTTGGTGAGGTTGCCTTGGTGAGAGGCTAGGCGTACAATATATCCGTATATCTGATCCTTCGCCCTCCTCTATAACACAGACTGATCGTGCATTTGAAAGTAGGCACGATATTTAGAGAACTACAGAACGGTGCACTGAACTGACTATCTTGTCTGCGGAGCTAACAAACCGCTCCAGAATTGATCTGATAATTTCGACTATATGGTTGATCCCTTGACAAGACATCACGCCTTCGCCTTCCACACCTTTTTGTTTTAAACATTTTTCTCAACACTTCGACCAGTGTTGCCGTGTGTCAAAGTCGCCGATTCTGGAGATAGGTTTCTATTAGGTCCCAAAGGAGTTCCAACGTGATATTGACTTCGTTGTTTCGTTTTTCCACCCGCCCCTTTGTTTAGTGCTATGCTGAGGTACCGTGGGTCTATCCGTACAGTGCGTAAGTAAGTGAATGTTGTAGACCAAAGGAAGATACGTTTCACGCTTAGGCTCACCACCTTCAATTTTCATCAATCTTTGAGCACCACGATTCACTGATGCCACCAATCTAATTAACATAAATTAATAATTAACGAACAATAAAGTTTTAACTTCAATCACGTTATGAATTGAGTTTCTCTAATCAAAATTATATTGTATTTAAACGGGTGTACCTCTTAAAGATTCTAAAACATCTAGCGCTCCTCAAAGATGATTGGTCAAATACACTCGGTTTGCACCGTCGAGCTGCAGATCCAAGTGTTTCGATGTGCTTGAACTGGGGATATTAACAGTTGAAAATGGAAAAACCCTGCAAATTATTACACAACGGTTTATTATTCGAATAATCAGCTTGACCTAGCATTAATGCTCCGAGACCCATCCTGTTCGATTCAGCATCGAAAAATATCATAATGAAACCCAAAAAAAGGTCGAAAAGAACTGAATCGTAATATTAAAATAAAAAAATAAAAAAAATGAAAGTATCTAGAAAAAAATGAATTTTAATATGAAAACATGCACGCTAAATACTAATATCAAAACTTAACCAAAAATCTATGAATAAAACCAAAATGAGAATGAAACGAAAGAATCTAAAAAAATTGAATCATATTAAAACCAAAACGTCGGGGAAATTGGAACGACGGCGCTCGAAGCGAAAGGCGAAAGGGGAGTCGAGTGGCGGCGTCGTTGGGAGGGACGCAGTCGCTCGCCTCCAGCGCGGTTGCTTTTTTAATGAGACGGGCGGGTCGGGAGGGAGTCCAAACGACGAAACGCTGTAGCTCCCGTGTTGTACTGCGTTTCGTTAATTTTTTTAACCGTTTTTTGCCCATTACAACCACGGGCTTCGTCCGATCGGATTGCCGAGATGGCAGGCACAACTAGATACCAAATCGGATTTTTGGGCAAAAGAACGAAGGATTTTCAGACCACGTTAAAGGCACAAAACGGCCCGGACGGCAGACAGGGGACGGCGGACGGACATTGCAAATTTGGAATCTCCATGTCTTGAAACGTAAAGTATCAAATTTTGAGGGGGGGTTGTAAAACATTTTTCGTGACCGAAAACATAGGGTTATTATTCAGAATTAATAATAAACCAAAACAAGGACAGACATTAAACAATCAACTTCTTGAAAAACTTCAAATTACAATGGAATTGGTAAATTGTAACAATCGTCTCGCAGTAGTTCATCTCGGGTTCACTAGGATCAGTTTCGATGTATTGAAGCTGCCCATCTGAATGGATCCTCAAGCAATCTTCCAACTCTATCCTTTACCCTCCTGGGTGATTTCCAAGTCTTCGTCGGTGGCGCTTATTGAGTTTATTCTCCCAACTTCCAACCATTCTGGGAAGAGCAATGGGAGTTTACTGATTGTTGAATGCCTGTCCCTGTTCTGGGATTTCAACTGTGTCATATTCCAAGGCGAAATTTAGGTTATTATTTCAACTTTTTCAAGGAGTCGTTTTATTTGGTTTGCTTTTCATTCAATATAAAGGTGAGCTAATCGTTGATTTTTTTTATTGGACTTACCTATTATAACCTCTACTCTTTACAGAGGTTATTTGTCGTTCGTTAAGCGATAGTTAAGAGACTCAGTTATCGTTTTCGAGTAACTATGACCAATTGAAGGAGAACCTTAGATTATTGGGCTGCAGGATGAAAACTGTGAGGCATAGGTTTTGAAACGTTACGATTGGCGATGAAACGTTTTCCACAACTGTCAGCTCTATCATTTTCTCATCTTCTTCATGACTAGATAATTACGTACCTTGATACACCCATTATGTGTCATACTTCTTGACATTCCCACTCGTACGCTTCAATTGTTAGTTTTCTCAATCCCACGAGTTGAGGGATGGCGCCCGGCATTCAGTAACACTCGCCTTGCCCCCTTCGAACTCAAATGGCTCGTGGCAAATACGAACCCTCTGATTATGTTGACGTGAAGAACCTTTTCGACGTCAGCTTCTGATGTACGTAAGCACGTTTTAGCGCTTTATGCCAATTCGGTTATATTTATGATTGCTTTTTGTTGCAGGTACTGAAATATTTTGCTGAACGTTATCACCAAACGTGAGTTGACACTTGTTCTCATTTATAATTCAAGAACACTAGAGCAGTTATCGCACATTTAAACGCGAAGTGGAATTCTTATTTGAAGGCTCCTACAAACACATTAAGTGAAGTAGGTTGGTAGTTCCTTTCTATTTGGAATATCCGGGAAACTAAGACATTCTTTTGAGCGTTTTGTGTATTTAGGTACAATAGTTCGTCTCGAAGTTCATATAAGTTGAAGCTGAAATTTATTAGCGTGGCTCGATGATTAAGTCGTTTGTCGAACGAGTAACATTCGGACTCGCAGAATTAACATTCTAGTTCCCTCGTCTAAAAGTCTTTTGTATCTCTTTCTTATTGATACAAAATGAACGTCAAATTGGGGAGCGAGCTTCCTCTTACCCTCCACGCATTTTTCGGTCAATCCCGTTGCAGCGGGTTAATTACGAATAAAGCATAGAGCTTCGATGTTCACAAAAAAGAGTTCTCCGGCTAGCTCGGCAAGATGTAGTTTGGAGTCATTCTAGGGATGCTGTACCGTGTTTAATAGCAAAAATTGTGTACACTCTCCGCTGATTCAACGATCGTGCACCCAAAAACTGGGCACCGTGGGCATTAGTAACTACTTCTAGTTTCTGGGCGTATATAGTCTTCTGACTGTCCCACTGGTTGGATGTGCACTGCGGCCAGATGGCCTATTGTGCCAGTCCTAATGTCTCACAGGTCAATGTCTTGCTTTCTGAGGAAAGCCAGGTAGATCCTGAAAGAGTCCTCGTTGGTATCCATCCAGGAAGAAGCGGTAGGGAGTCTCCTTATCCGTGCCACACCACCTGCATTGAGGGGTGTCGACTATACCCATAACATAGATGTCCTGTGTCTTACCTCACTTGATTGCTCTGAGACAAAGCGTTTGGAGTGTCTTACTCCTGCAGCGTTCCAGATTGTCTGATGCAGTCTTCTGGCGTGTTCTCCCACAGTCCTTTTTACTAGTGACAGAGAAATCCCACACTGGGGCGGTGGCCCAATATGTACCGTAGACGAACCGCGTCTGGCCAGATGGTCCGCCCTCTCATTTCCAATGATCCCCTTGTGTCCTGGAATCCAATACATATTAACTCTATTCGTACTTGCTAAGGAGTTAAGCCACATCCTGCACTCTCGCATCAGTTTTGACGTTGTGCAGTTGTTCATTAGCGCCACGACGCTTGACTATCGGTCAATATGTGGATAGTTCTGTGGCTACAGCCTCTCTCATGCATTAAAATTACCCCGGCGATAATAGCATAAATCTCTGCTTGAAAAACCGTTGGAGTGGGGCCTAGGGCAATGTACGTCCCACTCCTTCCAGAGCCACTTATCCACACCCCGGAGTCTGTTCCCTCCAGAGTTTTCGATTCATCTGTAAAGATGTTGATGCCATTGGGAGGCCGAAACTGGCGACTCGCTGTTCCATGGACCTCTCAATGGCTGAACATTATATTTCCTCTCGAACTCATAGATGGGCACAATTGTGTCCGTGATCATGCTGAGCTCCTTATAAGTTTCCAAGTCCCCGAATATAGCTAGTTTCTGGGTAATTATCGTCTTTAACACTTTGACGGCCATGGTTTATTATTCATTTTGAATAATACGCCTATGGTTTCTGTCAGGAATATTTTTTTACAACCCCCCCCCCCTCCAAATTAGACACTATATACTTACTTATCGACACTTTTGTGACGATTACAAAACTGAAATGTCCGTCTGCCGTCAGCGGTTCAGGTCGCATTTTGCCTTTAATGCGCTCTGGAAAATTCGTTCTTTCGCGCAAAAATCCCATCTGGTATTTAGTTCCGTCCACCTGCTCGGCAACCTGATTGAACAAAGCCCACGGTTGTTATGAGAAAGAATTAACAAAAACGCAATTTTGGCAGTTTTGTCGCAACGGTTGGTTCGGTAACGTTTTGTAAGTATTTTTCGATGGTGGGTCGAATGGAACGAGTCTTAGAGGTGTATGACTGTGTCTATACTGAAAACAGTGAACTCACAGTAAATATTGTGAGCCAAAGTAATCGTTTCATCATTTGCACTACCAGCTCGACTCATCACGCCGTGCCAGTTGCCTACATGCGCCTGCAATGTGTAATTTTCGTCGTTCCTTTGTAGTTAGTTCCGTATCGTTTGCTGATATTTTTCGACGCTGAATCCAATGGGATGGGTCTAAATGGTGTGAGACTATGTCAAACTGTGCAAGAGAATAATAAACAGTCGTGTAATAATTTCCAGTGTTTTTAGAAAGTTAGCGTTTAAGAATTTTGAGGATTATTTGGATGTTTTCGAGTGTGTGGCTACCCCCCCCCCCCAACATACCTACTTAGATTTTCAAAATTAATTTTTTATTCAGCTTGATCGAATATTAAGTCTTCGTATTACTATTTCGATAAGGAATGCGCGTGTAAGAAAATACGACTAAGATTAACGAAAACGTTGGCAGCGAAATAATAATAATGCAAAGACCTAACATGGGATCAAACTGAATGAAAAATCGATTTTGAAAATCGAAGTGAGAAATGGTAGCCACACGAGTTTGATAACCACAAGGATGTTATTAACATAAAGCTACAGTTTTTACCTAAATTTCACCCAATTTGAATTTGACGACCTAACGATTTTTTTTTTTTAAGAAAACCGCAACCTTCTATAATTTTCAGCTCAGTTTTAATATTTTGGAGTAACGTTATCGTTGAAAAAACAAGTAACGAGTTGGAATTTTCAAGTGGTTGGTGATATTATAGAGATCCCGGAGGGTAATACCTACCAGAATATCGAGCATCATAATCTTGAAGAATTTTTTCAAAAGTCGTGAGTAGAATTTTCAACTAAAATTCAGCTCTTCTGCGTTGAATAACCATGAGGATTTATTTCCCAAGACGGATGCAGACCAACATTTCTCGCTTCTAACGATTTCTAGTTAGATAACCGCCAAAGACAGTTTTACGATAAGGTGGATATGATTTTCAGTTGTAGCTATTTAAATATTTTCGAGTTTGATGACCGCAAGGTTTTATTATTTGATCGTTGGTTACGAAAATCGAGATTAGTCCTTACGGATTTTTTAATAAAAAACGCTAGCAACCCTGCTAGAACTTTCAGCGGAATTTTAATATTTTTGAGAATGGCAATCTTGCGGAAATATTATTTGAAAAGCGTTGAGGTTGAATTTCATTTAATAACGCAGTAAAGTCGACATGACAAGAAAAATGAAATTCATGTTTAACGTGGATTTGGTTAAATGTTTCCACTTTGCATAATTTTGTGAGTAATATTGCTTTACATCATCGATCAGGCATTACTCAAACTAAAAGCAAAAGTCGTAAAGTCGTACAGTTTGTCTTAGAAATCATTCAAAGCCAATCAGCCAAGGGTACAGCTCCAATGTTTTTTCAAACAGAAATTAAACTATTATCGCTGGGGATGTCACGATGATAGTGATAAAAGTATCAATATAATGGCTGATAGCCAAGCGTACTGCAAGGAGCAGAAGGACTACTGCACGCTGCAAACGTCAAAACTGGTGAGGGAGAGCAGGATGCTGTTCAACGTCTTAGCAAGTTTTTATTTTCGAGTTAACGTTTGTTGGATTCCTGGGCGTGATGGTGAGAGGGGCGGGGTAGAGGGATCACTGGAAACGCGTGGGAATTGGTTATTTTACTGTAGTTATAGGGCCACTTTCCCACTGTGGAGCATCTGCGACACTAGTCAAAAGGGTAGTGAGAGGACATGCCAGGAGAATGCATCAGGCCGTCTGAAACGCTGCGGGAGTTAGACGCTTCAAACGCTTTATCTCACAACCACCGCACGAGATAAGACGTAGCCTTCTGATGATGGACATGAAGCAGTTGAGGCAAATAGTCGGAATCATCACCGAGCGCTGTAAAATGAACAAATAGAAGAATGTTATGGGCATAGTCGACACCCCTCGGCGCAGGTGGTGTGGTACAGATGAGGAAACTCTCTATCATGTCTCGGCCCAGTGCCAGAGACTCGAAACGGAGGGATTTTTGGTATTTCTCCGACAGTTTACATTAAAGAAGACTCTTGCAGGAAATACTTGGCATTTCTTAGGAATTTGGGCATGGACGGGTGAGACATTAGGACTGGCGCAATAGGACTTGAGGCCAAACAAGGGATAGTCAGAGTTATATTGACCAGCAATCAGTAAACTCTGCACACCTCAACTGTGAAGAGAAATTCAAAGGTGCATAACAATGCCAGTGTTCTTAAGGACAACGTTGCAATGATTCATTTCATAATTTACAAATCGATATGCTACCAGCATCTTTGAGTCAATTATTTTAACGTCAGAACTGAACAGAGAAATAAATACGAGGATTGTACTACGATGAGTGGACGGAGTTCTTTGGTTAGATGATTAGCGTTTCATTAAAATGATACTTTGTGAACAATAATAACGAAGATTGACTTGAGAAAAAAAACTAGGGAATAGCTGTTGTTCTCAACAACCAACTTTCGTTTAGCAGTTGTTCAACTGACGAAAGCTCGTTCACTATTGTTTTGTCTACTTAACTTTCCCTGAGCTCCGGAGAAACATCCTCGACGCGGCAACCGTTCGCTCTAACCGTCGAAATCAATTGCTAGTGGTGAAGTCTTCTGTTGGCTTCGGAGGAATTTTGGCGAGTTAATTGTTGTTTTCTTGGAAGTTTTCGCCTGGGCTGTTAAATACTGGCTATAACTTGAACTTGGCCGTGAGGACGGCGTATTTCCCCGCGCGTAATGAACCTCAGTCGGTTATCAACCGGACATCCTCTTTATCGGAGGTTTTCTCCCATCAAAATTGCGTTCAATGAGCGCGTCTGATTTCATTTGAATTCCAAAAGAGCTTCAGCAGTTACGCACGCAAATTCGAAGGTCGCGTTCAATTAATTAGTTGGGAACGATTGGTTCTGAAAACGAAATGAGGAAGTAGATTGAGCCGTGTTTTTTCGCTTCTTCAGGGCCCTCACGCGGTCAAGATGAAGGACAATTCAGAGAAGGGTGAAGCGGCTTCGATATTTGGCGTTCATCGTGAATCGTTAGTATGGGAAATGGTTAACTACGTACCTGTAAGCGTTCGGCCACATTAACGCAGTTTCCACTGGACCGTACGACATCAAGAAATCCGAAGCATCCTGCGAAACTGAATGGCGGAATTACTGGTGTATTTCTGAAAGGATGAGCCTTGCCGCAGCTGAGCTGAGAGAGAGTGCACGCCTTGATACACAATTCCACTCCTAGACTGCATAATGGATTGTACGCACGTGATGGCGCACGTAAATTGGAGTTGTTAGACTCTGAGGCTTAGCTGGGCAATGCCCGTTAACTGGGATAACGCAAGGACGGCGTTTAGGGCAGCGAATCCAGCTACATTGATGCCCGCCATTCACTTTAATACCACCAAGTTACAACGCTCGTGACGGTGTGCGAGAGAATCATGTTTGATCCCCGCAACGTGTTGTATTGTACTGGTACATTTTAGTTAGGCAACAACGTTTATATAACTGTGACGTGAGACGTGTAAGGTGGCTTCCATCCAGCGATGATCCACAACATAATTAAGTATATATTATATAGATAGATTGTACAATAATAATCAACGGTAACAACGGAAATAGTTTCAATGGTAACAAGCCAAAAATATGGTTTCAATAATGATAATAGAATAATAGTAACCGTGATGATTTGACTAGCATAAGTAACTCACGGTAGGTTTTCCGCTAGATCCGAGGGCCATCTTCCTTATTTCTGGGCGGTAGAGGATTTTCGTTAATATCTATGATGAGGTCGTTAGGATGACGTTGTATTCTTCTTTGGTGTTTGTTGTAAAAGAGCTGGAGAACATCTGCAACTTCTGGTATGCCTAAATCGATATGAATTCATTCATTCTTGACATATCAAGGTGCTCCGATTACGAGGAGCAGAACTCGATTTTGCACTTTTTTGGTGTAAGATGCTGTAGCTGAAGACCAAATTACGAATCCGTATTGCCATACTGGTATACTGAGTAGCAAATACAACTTTTTTGGGTGTAACGGTATAGCAGGGCTCTTCAGTATGTGATTCAACAGGTGCATTTGAGAACGCGACTTATGGAATATTGCGGAAATGTGGGACGCTCAAGTAAGCCGAGCATCGAGGTTTAAGCCTAGGTAACGGGTTTCTGCTGTTGGAATAACCGAGGCGAGCTGTGGAACGCTTGTGCGGTTAGTGAACCTTACAAGGTGGGATTTGGTCGGGTTTACTTCGAGCACCAGCAAAACTCTGTAGGCTCTCGATGGCCCCTTCACCGCTTGACTCTTTCGACAGAAGTGCCACACCGTCTGCGATGTGGGCAATCTTTATGGCATCGTTTGTTGGAAAGCCGTACGAACAAATGAGGTACAAGAAGGGCCCAAGTACGCAGCTCTGCGGCACTCCTGCACGAACCTTGAAAGAACGGGTTACAGGGATTTTCGTACTGTACAGTGAAAGTTCTACGTGCGTGTTCAGATTCACAAGTGTCTGCTGCGACGCATCACATAACTTCCCTGAGCCCCATTTTATATAAACATACCTCAATAGTCCACTGAGACCGCTTAAGACTCTGGAATTTATTGAGGTGCTCCTATATATCCCACGACCATTATTGCGTAACCAAGCATAGGCGATTCACAAGACTGTCAGTTCGATTTTTCTGAGAGTAATAGCGTCTGTGGAGTTATCGAGTAAAAACTGTGAGAAAAAGTAGAAACAGTTGTGAAACGCTTCCAGAATTTCGGGAGTGGCTCCTGGCGACCTGATGAGCGTTATTGAACCATCATAGTTTATTGTACTACCAACCTGATTGTTATGAGAATAACTCTTAGAAATTATTGATAATTTATTGTGCTGCTCTCATAATTAACGGTTGAGAATTTTATGGTAATGTAGTGCTGTTTGCAAACTTCCACACAAATAGCCTTTTTGAGATTAGAAATTTGGCGTTTTTATCACTGCTTATTTTAGCGTCCCATAGTCAATTGATTCTTCGGCCGATCACGTAACTTTCCGACCTATTTTGTAGTGCTAAGGGGAACAAATAGCGTTGAAAATCTTTACTTTTTGGTACTGTTTTGAAGCTCTCGTCGTATCTTCCTCGATCTTCAGCGATTAGATCCACAGCGCTACGAAACTGTCTCCTCTTCCTTTATTTATCGTGAGCTCGGTATTGTGGTTAATTCCCATAGATTGGTTGTCCCGTTTCCCAAATTAAAGGATCCTTTACACGGCTGGACTCCGGAAGAGAGAAGGACGTTATCGGGGCTCGAATAAATTAAGCGTAATCGAGATGGCGGGCGGACAATGGGAAATGACCGTTATTAACTGGCTCGAGATTGATTGGTGTTCCATTCAGAGAAGAAGAATTGATTCTAGCATTGAGAATCGGACATGAGAAGGTCGTCCCCTTGACCATTTACATTGCGAGGTTTGTCCATCGAGGTTGAACCAGTCAACGTTCAACTGGCGTTTCTAAGAATGTCGTGAAAGGGGTTTTAACAAAACCACCCGTTTGAAGGCGAAAAGTGTATCATCGTTCCCGGTGGGATATTTCCTCGTGAATTACGTTTCTAATATCGCATTCCTCGACCTGAGTTTGATTCTATTTGAAATTCGAGATCGGTTGGCATTTAGTCGCGTTCAGGTCTAGTCTGTTCGCTCGTGTGTGAGTGGCCATATTCTTGGTAGAGCCTCCAGATTGTACACTGTGCTATCGATACAGCAGGGAGACCTAAATCTCGATATAACGATCGTTCGCTTTCTTACACTGTGAATAACCATCCCGCGGGCCCAATCAGCATTTTACATTGCTCCACCATACCACATTAGAGCCATTACAGCACGCTGGCTGTTTCCCACGTTTTGGCAAATCTTCTATTGGTCCGTGAGCACTGGAGCTGAATTGAGCCACGATAGTGCGTGTTTGATTGAAATTAAAGAGTTCAGGGCATTGAGAAAACGACCCTGAGAGTATAAATGAACGGGCGCTTGGTAGATTCTTTAGTTTCTCGAACTAAACAACCTGGACCTGGACACGCCAATGAAAACGTTACTCGCTCTTTGGCAAGTGCCCACACGTAACGCTCGGCGGCTGGATGCTCAAAAGCTTACTGCTCACGTACTTCCTAATGAGTTTACACAACGCGAGGGTAACACCGATCTGGTGGCAAGTTGACAATTTCTTTTGGGTGGCCCTTCGATAGACTGCGGCTTCACACGGACCGAGTGTCTCGTTTGTTTTTCGAAAGGCAATTGTGAATTTCTTAATAGGCAATTACAATTAGTTAATCATTTTAGTAGTAGATTCAGGCAGTAAAATTAGTCACTTAAATAGCACTGTGTCACAATTTAGATCGAACATTGGTGAATGAGGACTTGTCTTGTGTAATGAATCACTACGCGTTAATGTAACGTCCTTCCTGACAATCCCCACCAACCACCGTAAAAGCTGTCCGTATTTGTCACTTTCCTCGCATTATGCTCCTGTCTTCTGAATAATGCTCCAACATTTTTACGACGCTCCCTCAAAATCTGACGCTTCAAGTTTCAAGGCGTGGGGATTCCGAATCTGCTTTGGCCGTCCAGACCATATTTTGCCTTTAACGGGGTCTAGAAAAAGCCACGATTCCGTCTGGGATCAAGTTGTGCCCAAGTACTCCCCAATCCGATCGGACCGAACCCAGAGATGTTATGAGCGAAAAATGGTGTACAATGAGTTTTAGAATCGTTTTTTAGGTATTTTTGGGTGCTGAGGCGAATAGGATGGGTCTCAAAGGTGTTGGGCTGAGTAGAGATGGAAAACAGTGTAATCGTAGTGACGTCGTGCCAATTGGCTAGCGTCGAATACAAAATGTCAATTTTCGTTGTTCCGTTGTAGTAGTAGTTTCGTATCGTGAATAGATTGAGACGGGTCTCGGAGGTGCTCCACAAACTTTTCCGTTCACATTAGAGCTGTCGTTTCCCAGATTTTTGATATAGCACACGTTATTTTATTTATTCGACGTTGGATTGTGTGGAATTGGTCCCAATCAAGCTGTGTAAAAGAATAATAAACCGCTGTCCAATAATTAATAACGCTGTTTTTATAGTTACCTAACTTTGAAATGCGTGCTTCCACCTCGCTCTATGCTCGTCCATAGTGCAGTTTATTCAACACATCAGATTCTTTACAAGTTCCCACTTCGGGGAGCCCAGGAGTGGATGTCGCAAACCTTAAACATTTCCCACTCATTTGACTCAAATCGGGGATGGCTGAGTGTTTTCTAAAAATGATTACACAACTTGCTCGCAATTGAAACTAATCATCGAGTTATTCAGGGAAGTCTCTGTGTTGAAGAATTATTTAACGAGTTCAATACAAGTATTTGAGAATAATTAATTTTCCTATCGATTTGGGGGAACAAAAACTAATCGCGTCGCGTACTCATTTTATTCTTGAAACTGGTTCTGATCAGACACGAAAAATGAGAAACGGAATTTTTTGGTTAGGGTTTCTGCTGAACGCAAAAAGAATTTTAGTCAAAGCTCAGTTTTGAGCTCTGAAACGAAAAATACGATTTTGAATGGACCGATTTAGGCTACTTTGTGTACATTTCAGAATTCTCACTTGTAGTTTGTTAGAGATTTACACGACGCGAAATTAAAAGGTTCGCACGAGGTAGGCTCAAGGGATTCCTGCTTTGAGAAAACGCGAGTCTTCACTTACAATCGTTAGATGGTGACGGGTAGAGGGAGTTGAGATTCGGTGGAAATTCTAAAGTTCACAATTCCTACCAGCCAAAAACGTCGTTAGTTAAGTCGCGGTGCAGGATCTTTCAATAAATGTGAAATATCAATATAATCTTTTCGCCTTCGTGTACAAATACGAAGTATGTCGACGTTTGATGTCTTCAAAGATTCCAGAAGGTGCTTCGTTCAAAGGTGCGCATTTCTCAACGGCGGAGACACCACACCATATCCTTCGAATGTGAGAGGGACAAGAATTTGACGACGACATCGCGATCTTCAGTTAAATTGAAAATCGGAATTGAAATCGTCCAGATCCTCCGTCTCCGCCAATAACCTTCGAGATCGGGTTTTCTGTGTCCCTTTTGAGCCTCGAAATAAGGTCAAGTCTTTTAAGTAATACGGTTACACAATTTCGGCCGAGTTATCAACGTCTCCTCGCCCTCCAACATATTCTGGGGGATCCTGCTCCTGGCCATAGGCACTCACACACACTCTCTCTCTTTCTGAAGGTCTCTCGTTCCGCTCTGTCCATGTGCGGATTTCTCTAGTCCCCGACCGCCCCGCGAAATCCTTTGACGAGTTCATGCAGAGTTATTCGAATCAGTACCTCCCAACTATGCCTGGGGAATACTGGGCGTTTTATGTATGAAATATAGGTAATAGTTGTTTTATTGCTCCACCCCACTAATAACAGTACAAAGTTCCTTCTCAGTAAACTCGTCTTCAGTTTCGGTAGTGCCTCAAGCACGTTATAAAAATAAATATTCTCGAGTATAAGCATCAACAACTAGTAGGGCACTAAATTTAAATTTACGTTTTTTACCTGAGATCTATGTATATCGCATTTATTTCCTATGCGCGAAAAATCGTTTATGTGAGTTTGAATCCCGAGAAGTCATCATTTCGCAATTCATCCTTTTGATAGAGAAGTGCATGAAAATGGTTGCTCTTATTGTTTTGCTATTTATTTATATGCCGATCTAGTTAATAAGAAATAATTGGTAGGTAGACGATGAGCAAGTCTTTCAATTAGGCATGCCGAAAAAGGTCCATAGGGCAGGATTCTAAATACACGATTTTCTTAAGAAGCGTTTTAGGTTTGTGTATACGGCCCTGGGACTTAACGACTTACTATGAGCTTACATTCACGGTTCGACTTCATGCCGGCGTTATTGTTATCATACTCCGCTTGTCCTTTTTAGAGTAAGCACCGCCACCTAAAGTCGTCAAGTGTCAGTCATATTATCTCCTCAACTAAGGAACGTCAAACACTTAGGAAATCTACAGTTCGTTCTTCTGTATTTCTCCGAGACCGTTGCTCTGTTCTGAATAAAGTTCCTCGGTTCGAGGTGCTTCGGGTTTTCCAGTCGTTTCATGCTTCTGTGCCCCCGAACCCTCGTCAATCAACTGTTTTCTTCTACAATTCCCAAACAATTACGGGTCCGCTTCAAATTTAATCCTGAAAGTCTGCTCATACTGTTTACTTCATTGAACACGAATTGTTCACTCTATCTGGAGACAAAACCACTTTGTTCATTGACTTTCATTCTCTCTCGTAACATTCTGAAGGCTCACTTGTGGTTATCTAACCAACTAGTGTTTTTTTTCGTACAATACATTCCTCTTTCGCTCATTCCATTCATTCATCACTAGCCTTAGCGTGCATTCCTTTACTCTCTCTTGCACCCAACAGAAGGCTTGATATCTCTTGCGGAAACCTCCTTGACAGTCCCTGGAGTGGTTGTACAATAGAACGAAGCCATCTCCTACATATTAATTGCCGTAGCGTATTTTTCCATGAATCAATCAATCATAATTTATAAAAGTCTTCTTCGTATAAAAGAAATATCTGACATTCATAACTTTCAGCAAGCTCCCCACCACACCAATTGCTATTCAGTATCATGCGTCTATTGTAGTTAATATAATTACATCCGTTCATATTAAGTAGTTTTTCGATGTTTAATATCTTCCTTCGACCACTCGACATTTTTGTGTCATTTCACGGAAAATTCAAATGTCGGGTTGACATTTGACTGAAATCAGATCTGGTTTGTGAAGAAAAGAACGGAGATGTCCTTGAGGGATGTAAGGCAAACGTGATCTGAGTAGAGCTAAACCTGTAGGCCCGATTAGATTAGAGTGGCGGCGACTCACGTACAAACAACATTGTTTCCTAATAATCTCTTTCCGATCAAACGATGCGACGATCTGATAACAACTCGATGATGTATTTGCTCACGATCTCTTTAAAGTGCATATTGAAAATTCCTTTGTTGAGACCGATCCTCTAAGCGAAGCGGCGTCAGTTTATCGGACTTGTGATCAACTCGTTCGAATAATTGTTTGAAGCACGTGCACGTTTCAGTTTAGTTACTACTAAACAGCGGTCAATCCGGTTGTGGGTTTTTATGGATATAAGTCGAAAGTTGGTTATTAATTGTACATTTAGTACGGATTTATGAGTGAATGGGGCCACGACTAAAGATCTGCTCAGCCTCCAAGGTGACAATAAAAGAAGAGTTACGATTATGTGTGCAGGGAAGGGAGAAATATGAAGTTCAGTACGGGCGATGAAGTAGGTGATGAATAAAACGATTAAAAGATGAACAGGGAAACAAGCGTTCGCCTGACACTTAAATCCATGGAACTGGTGTGAACCAGCTGAGAGAGAGTGTCACTGTCTTGAGTTTTAGGTTAGACTGCCGTAAGGAGCTGGCAAAAGTAAGGGGTGAGAAGTAACAATGAGTTAAGGATCCAAAGATTTATTTATTTACTGATCACATCGTGCGACGCCTATAAACAACACTGTCCCTTGTATTTGGTTATCATAGTTTGAGCTCTTGACTTCGTTTTTACATTCTGATTTCCCCACTGTGACTGTGAATGATTACTTCTAGTTGATCTCTTGTCTTGTCTTGAACTACCGCCGAACCGAATATAAAATAAACCATAAAATCTACGTGAATTCGTTGTAAAGATGTTTTAAAAAACGCTACGTTTCATCCTCATGCAGTATTTTGAATGTCACATGGCACTGCAGGTTAAATTTGAAGTTATTTAGTGGACACAATTGCTACGCTTTGCCATCAGCTCCAGCTCCAGAATTCTAGGGGCTATTTCTTCTTCTGGCGTTGAATGTGGTTTAGTTACGTGCAAGATTATATTGAGTGCGCTCTTACCCTCTGGGGCGAATTGATGACTAAGTAACGCCGTTGCTATGATGCTTCGCGATTGATCTCTCATTTTCGAATTCGCTCGTGCAGCGAATGTTGCGTTATCGCCAATCTACAACAAACTGTATGATAATTAGAACCTGGGACTGCGGAACAGAACCAGCTAAGAACAAAGGACATTGAGGTCCGTTGCAGTTCTAATAGGCGTGGCGGCATTGGGTCGAGGCCGCTGTTCAGGGAGACCAACCTCCTACGATTCGTTGGCCGCCTTGACATAAGATCTTTTCAAATCAGACTAGTTTCTTTAGTTTCTTAACGTACTCAACTAACGCCGCTCGTGCAATTTCAAACTACCAGCTTTTGCCAAAGCCGCAAAAACGAAGGCTGTACTGCGACAATTAATGACGAAAAACCGCAAGTTCGAAGTGCCTCTTGCCTCCCTCTCAGAGCCCCGCCCAAGTTCGTTTAGAAAGCAATTTAGCAACAAACACTTTTCAGTCCGGACACTCGATTTCGCGAAGAAGCGAGGAGAATGTCTCTCAACGCTGAAACTCCCAATTCCCGAAGAGAGATCTCGCGATACAAGATGGCTCCACGACGATAAACGTCTGAAGGTAAAACGAACCTTCATTCATGTTACAGACACACACACTATTTCCCCCCAAGGTGTGTTTTTCAGGCTCAAGAACCCTTGAAACGTGAAGCCGTGACAACTAACAAAAAAAAGTCAGTTCTTTCCTACTACGTAGAGCTTAGGGAAGTCAACAAAGTTTCTGGATGCTGGTAGCGAACTCCCGCCTCATCGTGTTTTTGAGTCTTCCGCGCGTCAAAATGCACTCAATTTCTGATCTCACGAAAGCCAACGCCTAGTGAATGGCTACTCACATGTAGATTAGAAGTATCAACCATCATTCTACTGAAATGAAAACGGGTGGTGTTTGTGAGCCAAAGCTTCTGCTTTCGTGTTTCAAGTTTCACTAGAATCACGATATTTTGGACCGGAGGAACGTCTGTGAGTTATTCGGTCATCACTTTTTCCTTCCCGGAATTGGAACAGATGACCGCATCGGTTATCCCTCAACTTCACTTGGTCTGGTCGTTGACCGCCTTATTTACCTCACATTCTGACCTAAATATCGTGAAAGCGATAGCTGTTTCGAGCCTTTTCGTCTGTAAGGCGATGTTCGTTCGTGCCTCGTTCAAGTTGAATGACTCGAGATCGCCTTGGTTCGACAACATTACCGCATATTCTTAACAACTAAGTTACTATTAGAGAAACTGATGATGGCAGTAAATTAATTGTGTTTTTGTCTCAATCATTTCAATGAAGACAAATGAAGTACGTTCATCGCAGTTCTCCTAGCTATCAAGGGTTGGCCTGTGATCACTAAGCTGTCAACCTCCCAAAAACTTTCATTCCCATCTCTTTCAATCATTTTATCTCTTAATATGAAAAACTATTGAGTCCATCAGCAGATACAGCAAAGAAATCGAGTCCCCTATTATCGCTCCCGATTTAGCGCGATTTCGCTACGCACCAAAAGTCTTTAAGTTTTTTTAGAACGTTTCCAGTTGTATCGCTGTAAAATGGATTGCCAGAGCAATGTTTAAGAAGACCAATTCAGGGAATGCATCGTTAAATGTTCGCGTCGCGTGCGAGAAATCAAAAAATAAAATATTATTGCTTCCTTGGCGTGTTTATTCGTGTTTACAAAAACGTTTACAGCTCACATAAATTAAAATCTTGTTTTGTGTGCCCTTGAAAAAGAACAAATAATACTAAACAAGAACGGGCTTGATGTATCGGTTGTTTCACAAGTCACAATCTATCCCACGTGCGTTTGTAATCAAGGTTATTCTGATTCGTCAAAGGCTATCGCTGCCTTTACAGTTTTGTTCTCAGATTTGGGGGGTGCGTGAAAAACACCATTAGCCTCTCACGACGGAATGACGGACGACTTGAGCTTTCGGCTGTCGACACTTCCTTAATGATGAACGCGCTTTTTCGAAGTGAGGAAGTCAGCCCTTAGAATTAACGGAACGACTAGGAGTAAACAAGGGGTTTTGTGGACTCGGGCTCCGGCTACGGCGAAGCGGAATCATTAATTCGAACCGTTAGCGTCGCAGCCTCCATAGAGCACTCGTCGCGGAGGCCCTAGTTTTGTTTGCTCGCGGTCACGAGCCGTTTAGATCCGGACCTCCGGATCCTCAGGGTTTTACCGTTACTTCCTCGGATCTCAGCGAGCGACGGACGTACTTGATGTTCCTATTCAGGAATTACCTCCACTTTCTTCTTCTACTTATTATTATTTTCCAACGGCCACTTTCTAGAATCGAGCATTGTTCGGTTTCCTTACATCATTTCGGCGTTATATCAAACTCTACACTCACCTCTCTTCGTGATCATGCAGCATCTTGTGGCAAGTTCGTAGCCAAGGAGGATGCTCATTTGGGTAGTTTTCACGTCAACCCAGAAGTAGCCTTTGGGCGTGCGCCACTTCGGATGGTATTTAACAGGTCTGTTTCCTTATCAAAATGAGCGTTCCTTAACACTCATCACAAGAGTCTTATCCGTCGAAAGTTATGCAGGTTGTCATTTAGCCAGTCTCCAGGTAGAAGCTGTTACCCACGTGTTTCCACGCTCCTTGCGAAATCTGTACCATCAGGGAAGAGTTCTCCTATGCGATCTAACTATTTACTTGGGTAGCGAGTTTCAAAGGGAGAGATCAACTGTGGCCGCCTTCTAGTTTCCGCTACCCAAAAGGAAGGAAAGTATAGTAATCATGTAAAAAAAAAATTTGGGTTTTCTTCAGACGTTTTGAAGTCTACCGAGTCAGAAAAACCTAATTTCCGCGCGTGGTCAGTGTGTGTCTGTAGTTCGATTTGCGGGAGAACGGCTGATCCGATTGAGCTGATTCTTTTTTTGTTTTGTTTGTTATTTTTTGTAGACACCAAAATAAGGTTATGGGTGATTGGGGGGGGGGGCGAAAATATACCAAAAACTAGTGTTTTTCGCATTTTTCTCGAAAACGGCTCTAACGATTTTGATTAAACTTTCAAATTATCTATCACTAATCAATACCTAACTTTTCTCCTCCATGCATATCTCCATGAAAGTACGGTGAATGGAGATAGGCCTATGAAGCAAAAATAGATTTATTACGCTTTTTGGCAAAACGACTTCAGCGATTTTCACCAAACTCACGGGATGTTTTCAAATAGTTAATACCTACATATTGTTCTCAATAAATGTTCCTCTGAAAGTTCATTGAGCAGAGATAAAAATTAAATTGTGCCGCAACTAACGTTTTTTCGAACATTTCCGTAAATTCCAGGGTAACTGCTCCACTAAATTTCATCAATCGTTCAGAGTGTCTTTTAGTCACCCATACCCACATTTCGCTCTCCATAATTATTTCTGTATATATGTTGAACGGAGATATAAGCCAAGTTAACTCAGTAAAGGATATAAGGTTATAAGCTACTTAGTAGCGGTCAAAGCTGGAAAGCTGGGCTCCTCTTCCAACAATCGTGGGGCAGCACGTGGTTTTTTTTGTTTCCTCCGTGCTCGAGGCGCAAGATGTGCAGGATCGAGAGTCTTCAAGCGAGAAAAGAAACAGATCCACGCATTGATGTAGTCATGTTCCGTTAGGAACTAACTCGTCCGCTGGTCTAGCCCACCCCTTTTTCTCCCAAGACCGAACCACCCCCCTCATGTCGACCAATTATTCAAACTCACTCGACGGGGAGATTCATTGAAAAGGGCAACAGACTATTCGTAGGGTCAACGAAATCAAGGTTGGGCTTGATGGCCTGTGGAAGGTTTTTAGTTTCCTAAGCCCTTAGTATTAGGAAGGAAAGATATGTAGTCAGTTGGTAAAGAAGTTTGAGTTTTCTTCAGATTTCTTTTCAGGAAAATGTTCTGGGTGTGAGAAAGAAAACAGTTCAACTAAACCCACTCAAATTCGATACTTAGCCTGTAGATCGCCATGGAACGCTAAAATAAGGGTATGAACAAAATCGGTCTGAAACTAACGATATCATAGCGGTCAAAACATCAAATGTTTTCTTCCAACGCTCCAACGATGTTTTTAAATTTGTGTGGACAACTCTTCATAAGGCCACAGTTCATAAAATTCTCATCCGTGGGAAAATGACGAGAGAAGCACAATCAATCATTCACAATTTCGAAAAACTATCGAACGTATCGCCTTTTTTTTCTCTTAAAACCCACTCGTGCGGCACTAACTATACCCAAGAAATTCCGAAATTCAAACCGCCGTTTCACTTACTCTCAGTTTTTACTCGATAATACCGAAACAGTGAACGCAATCTTTTTCAGATTCAAGTTGACGTTTCAAAAATTGCCAGTAATTAATTTCTCATTCACGGTCGAGGGGCGAGCAGGAACGCCCCAATAAATTCCGAAAATTTAAGATTGGACTAACGCGCCACGAATATCTCTGAAGGTAGGTGGGGCTGAGGAAAGCTGTGCGATGCACCGTATTAATAGCTTCAGCTTGTGAGATTCACATTCGTTTGCAGACTCCTCGTGGTGCTTGAATAAATTCGCTGTCGGGTGAAGCGTGTTGCTGAAACTTCGCAACTTCCCTCTTCTTCCGCAGCCACGCGCATTGGCAATGAAGAAGATATGCATTGGCGATCATCTGTTCACTTTCACGCTTTTTTCTGGTCTCACAGCAAACTTCGGCCCTTTGAACACGACGGCGTCGGTTTCCAGAGTCACATCATTATCTAGTACAAAACTAACGCGTTTTACTTCGCTATAAGAACATTAAGATTATGAAGGGGCGGAGTGAAATCGGGATAACGGGACCACCGAAAAAAGCGTTGTCCTATTTCGAACTACTGGATTGGACAAATGGACTGAAGAAGCGTGAACTTCGTCATTGTACTGACGCTTTCCCTTTCGAAACTAAGTTAACAGACGCCTTTCTTTCGCATCTTTTGTACGAAATCCATGAACTGACGCCTTCGCCCGCTATCGCTATTCTCACGCCGCCGCAAAGAAAGGTCCCTTTTAAGACTCTTCCAGTTCACTTCGAAAGAAATAAATAAACCAACAATGAGCCGCGGGACTCGACGAAATTCAATAAATCCGAAGGAGTGAGAGTTGGGGAAAACTCAGCGCCCGAGAATACGCCGACGACACGCGTTCATTTTTAAAATGCGTGAAAAGTACAGCCAATTTATTTATCGCACCGATGTAAACCTCCGTTAAGTAAATATCTGGTGCGTAGCAACTCACAACGTTCCGCAAGTCGACGATCGATAAATACGGGTACGGGGTTTCTACACAAACGTTTATTCAGATCACAATGTAGGTACCAGTTAGTTAACCCTAAGATTGCATTGTGGCCTTACGATGTCACAATCAGCAGTGCAGCTGAGTCGCTTGACTTTGACTTTAGCCTTCACAATATCTTTTGTGAGGACAATCGACCTCAAGAATGACTTTTGGGATTCCATACGAAAGTCGTTCTACTCATTCGTTTCCATCGTATTTCTTCTTTTTCGGTCTTACGAAATACTTTTCTTTCTCACAGCTTAGTAGCATATCCAGAAACACTTGTTTGAACTGGTATAGCAAGCTCTGTAATCGCCACTATGCACAACTCTATTGACAAATAAGAAGACACTCCGAAACCAAATCTGATTGTTGGCTTCAATCGTACGACAGGAGGGAATGATACATTTCACCAACTGTGTCACGAGTATACCACAACCAGAGGAACTCGGAAATGCCCATTCGATCGTGGTCCATCAGTTCGAAGGTGCTGTAAGAGCGTCGGCGTTATTCAAGTGAGGAACTGACACTTATTGCCATCGAATTCGGAAAACACAACATTGCACGCGGTTTTAAGGAGACTGCACGTTGCTGACCTAATCGATGGGCGCAAGAGGAAGAGGGAACAAGACTTGAATTGATTGACGAATGAGTCGAACGAGATAGAGGGCTGTATTGACACACTGGGTTTTAAACAGTCACTCGACTACCACGACAGAGTTCTGATTGAGCAGCCACTATAACTAGTTCACGTGGGACTGAGGGTGAGTGACGAATGTCCGTTTTGGCGCTAGGTCTGGGAAGAACTGGGAGTTGGAATCTAAGGAGAAGTGGGAAGTGGTGGGAAGCGAATATTTTGGAAAGTACAAAAATGGAAAACCCGTTGTCATCTTTGGAAATAAACCTCAATGCCTTTGTGTTAGCAGGAGAGGCTAATTGAACTCCCGATGGATAAAGGAAAAGCCCGCGCCAATTAGGGCCAAGACATACTGGTGGCGACCGAGACGAACCCTCTCTCCAGCCTCAAATTGGCCTATTGTGTGGCGTCCATGAGGAGCTTCGTGTCCTCCTAACTCCTCTCCTCTGCTCCGAGGTGAAAGCTGATGATCCTTAGATGAAACCAGAGAATGGGCGTTCTCAGCCCCATTGTGTTTGCCATCATTCTGGCAAGACTGGCTCACCACTGCTGTAAATGCACCAACAAACTTCTGGCCAACACGATTCTGGTTGTGAGGGATCGCCATCGCCTCAGTCCACCACTGCCACTTGGGGTGTGTGTATGACACTATCCTCATGTACAAGGCTATTTTCGTTGGCGTGATTGGCTACTGCCCCAATGTCTGGGGAAGCAAATTCAGTCAATCGAAGCGTCCACAGAATCACCCCGAGTGATCACTGGTCAGTTACTCGATGGTGGACAAGAGGAGAATAAAAGGGAGCTTCGCTGCATTGAATGAAACCTTGCCACACTGGATGAGTGAGCATTAGATCAATGGCAAGCAAGATCGGAATCCTCGTCAAAAGGACATGGCACGTATCAGTTTTTTCTCCAACATTCGTGAATGTGTCAGCAGACCTGCAAGATGTGACTGCCTCAGTTTTCTGTATTTCCAAGCAAAGCTCCATCTGGGCTGTTCTAGTTATATATCCATTGTGAGCTTCTCGTGGTCCAACTGTATCGTCTGAAGTGTCACTATTGCAGCCACTTCCTTACTCTAAGTATTATGTAACGGCTCACGAAAATGAAGTTATTACACCATCAATAACAGGCGATGACCTTTGTGACCTGAGTTACTATAAACCTCGTTTTCGTTGCTTGAAATACGTGTTCTCACAAGTGATTTAGTTCGTATGATGTAACGACTTCACCGGCTTGACGTCTGAAGCTTTTTGATGAGTAGGTGCTCGAGAAGTAGCAAGTGAGATGAGAACGTCACGACTGAGGGTCGTGACCCCTTTCGGTTTCGTCCCTACGTTTTCGAACCTGATCAAGCCAATTCCAAAAGTCGTTTTCCTCCTAAAAAGATCCCGGAGTCGGCGCTATCCTCGATTTTCCGTTGGATGAGAGTAAAACTCACGTTCTCGAGCGTCGTAATCCCTATAGTTCTGATCCGTGAAGAGGAAGGTAGCATAATGACAGACATCTGACCGTGTCATACTGGTTCGAACGAAGGGAAAAAGACGTCGTCTAGCAAGTTCCGGCGATTGTTTTTCTTTCGTTCATGTGGCACGCCTTACGAAGGGCCGAAGACTTTTACTTTTATTTTACCAGTTCACTTGTACTACCTGAAGAAGTTTACATTTCCATTTCTTTACATACATATTACTATTACCTTTTCCCTGTTTATTTACGTATCTGTTGTCTTTTCACTACCTACCTCAATCTTCCGATGTTGTTCCTTTTGAACGCTCATTTGGTTTTCGTTCCGTGGGCTTCGTCCCCGCAAAGTCTGTCCTTGATTAATCCGATGGAGTATCTTCTAGCAATTTGCTCCCGTTAACACTTTTTGTAATCACCCGTTAACGGTAATAAAATAAAAATAGAACGATTGTCTATTTGCACTAAATTTGAGTTACAATGTTAGGATTTCAACGGTCAAGTCACCATCGGTAACAAGAACGCAACTGATGATGACTTAACCGTCGAAATCGATCCAACACTGTATCTCAAATTTAGTGGAAATAGACAATCGTTCTTTCTTCATTTTATTATTGAGATGGGTGTCCACAACTTCCTCTTGAGTGATTTAGTTCGTACCGTTGATGGAAGATTCAGCGCTCATATATAAATAATATTTCTTCGAATGCCTTTAGTTGCTTGGAAGAAGCCATTCCACTGCAATACATCAATAAAGCACGAGCTAGCAATGAACGTTATCTCTAGGAATACTTAAATGCAACCAAATCACGTCATAAAAGAACAAAGTGAAGGAAAATGCAGACTTTGCATACATATCGTGATTAATAGATCAACTTACTTGGTTAAAAGGTCGATCACAGAGCTGCCATCGGAGAGAACTGTAGCTGCCTGGCCAAAGTGCAAAGGGGTACTAAGGAGTGCAAAGGGGTTGGGGTGATGAGAACCACACCCAACAGCACCATGGAGAAAATGTTCGACCTTCTTCCCCTTCATATATTAGTCAAGTCGCAGGCTTTGAAGGTGGCGTACAGACTCATCAGGCGATTGATGGGCGCTTGGCTATATTCAGAATGGTCCCTGACCTGATGGTGCCCATGTATGAGTTCGTCATATTCTCGGACATGAGAGGACCTTAGAGGCTATTACAGCCTACAGCTTCCGGTCTTCAAGCGCTCAAGCGACTCGGTGCCCATAATAGGCTCTCCCTTATCTGGGTGCCGGCTCATAGGGGGCATGAGGGAACGAAAAGGCCGGCTGCCTTGCAAAAAGGGGTACAAAATCCCTACCCATCAGGCCTGAACCCTACGGAGGTATGACGGAAAAACACCTGAATTGTCTGGTGGTCCGTTGAGAGACACAGAAAAGCAGCGCCCAATGGCATAGCCAACCCCAATTAAGACAGGCGAAAAGGCTGTATGTACAACGCCTTCTATTTAGGAAGGGATAGTGTCCCATGTGTGGCTGCAGTGACAAAGGGACTTTGTCCCGTACGCCCTCGGAGAAAAAAAAAAAGAGTTCGTTAGGAAATACGTGTAACCAGGTGGAGGCCTATGGAACAGCAAGAGTCGTCGGTTTCAGCCCCCTAAAGGTACCAACAGATGGATCGAAAACACCAGAGGGCACAGTCTCTGGGGTGTGGATAAGTGGCTCTGGGAGGAGTGGGACGTGCATTGCTCTGGATCCCGTTCCAATGGTGTTTCAAGCAGAGGTCTATGCTATCATTGCCATCTGTGTCATCATAATGCATGAGAAAGGCTATAGCAATAAAACTTGACTGATAGTCAAGGGTCGTGTAAGCTGAACCTACAACGCGAATAGAGTTAACGTGTATTGTATTCCTGGGCATAAGGGGATCATTGGAAATGACAGGGCGGGCCATCTGTCCAGGCTCGGTTTGTCTACTGTACCTACCTGAGATAAGACAGAGCCTTCTGAGGATGGGGAGGAAGGACCTAAGGCTGATTGTAAGGATCATCACCAGGCACTGCGAAATGAACAAACACATGTATATTATGGGCATAGTCGACACCCCTTGGTGTATGCGGTGTGGTACAGATGAGGAGACTCCCTACTACGTCCTGACCCAGTGCTGGAGACTTGAGACGGAGCATTTTTGGTCTTTGGTACTACTTCTCCTAGGGTGGGCTTGGACCTGTGAGACATTAGGACTGGCACAGTAGGTCATTAGGCCACGGTAGGACAGTCAGAGAGCTATACATATACTTACTTAAAAAGGAAAGAAAATGATGAATATCAAAATGTTCTTTATTTTATTATTCACTGTTATCGTTCCTTATATTGTTGAATTAATCAATACAATGCGTTGGCATTCAATTTCACATAATCGTATTTTAAGTCGACAACTTTCTGCGTTACAGATGATGAAATTGCTGATTCTCCTCCTCCCGTCGCTGGTATTATCGCTGGACAATGGACTCGTACGAACCCCACCGATGGGCTGGCTAGCCTGGGAAAGGTTTCGCTGTAATACTGATTGCAAAAACGATCCCGAAAACTGTATAAGGTAATTTATCTAACGCCATCTGTTATGTTGTGTGGCGTCCCATCTTTTTACTTTACTTAGCCCTACGAAGTAGAAAAAAAAGTTGGATAACTGATTGTAATCAGCTGCAGTGGTATGACATGTCCACACCATCTTCCCTGAAGCCCAGTAAGCCTTCGGAGTTCGCGGCTGCTCTGCACGGTTTGGTTGGAAGACGGGAATTCCGGCAGTATCCCGACTCCCCCTATTGTTCTACATGAGTGTTGTGGGCGTCGCTGGAAGGGATTACTGGCACATTCACACCGTTCGTGTGGAGTGACTGTCTACAGCGATGAAGTGTACAAGTGGACGAGGGTCTTAACATCGTGGATGCTCGCTGTTGTGCCTGTGGTATCCAGTTTGAATTGCTGAATCGTGCGGTGCAGGTGTGTTTGCGTATTCATGGGCGCTGCGTCAAGCATCATGGTGCGGGCTGCTGCGTTGTCAGTTGATGGCTGGGAAGGGGGGAGAGAGTAGCACTACCAGGTTGTCTCTGGAGAAAGACTGAGGCCTGACAGCGTCGCTATTGGTCTTGACCAGCCTGCAGTGGTCCTGAATGTCCAGGTCACCACCTGAAAGCCGGGGTCTTGCGCTAACTTGGCAAGCCAGGGGGCGCAAATATGGCAGGGGTGATCTTCGGATCGCAGGGTCACAAGGTCGTGAGTGGAGGCTAGTAATATCAGGGTTGCAGCATTGTGTCAGTATGCATTCTTCGAGGTATCACCACCCGCAGTGTTGTCCGGGTCGTTCCTTAACTGGTGGTCGTTCTATCGTGGTTCCTTCCCCCTCCCAATCCTTCTATCCCTAGAACCGGCGTACTCTCGGCTCCCTCACCATTTCCTTTGTTTTTATTTATTTAGTTTCTCTTTATTGGGTGCCATTATCCCATCTACGATATGTAGTAGCGACTAAGAGAAAACCGCTGGATCAAATCAGCTCAAATTTGATATTCAACCTGCAGATCAACATAATAAGGGTATGAGCAAAATCAGTACATGACTAACTGTAGTTATAGTGATCAAAATACCAAATTTCTTTTTCTTCAAGGCGGCTTTAACTGTATAGATTGAGTATAATTTATAGAAAGATTCAAACGACATAACGGTAATGCAGCATTCTGGCGGAAAATGACGAGAACACCACAATAATTATGAAAACCGAATAATGAGCAAGTTTTTGGTCGTAATTCCTGCTCGTGTGACACTAACGTTCTCAAAGAAAAATTGTGTTGACTTACGTTTGATAACGGTTGTAAAAATAATTTTGGACGTCCCGCGACCCTTCCCATAAAAATCATGTTGGCAATGTCATAAATTGCCTATGCAATGATGGTTCTATAAAGATTGTAATATTAAGCACTGTCAATTTTTATTTGAAACCCAAAGTTAAGTTCTACCAGGTTCATGTGGGCAGACTGAAAAAATATACGGTGATAAAAATCGCTGGATTCAGGTGGTGCGGAGAAAAGTTAGATATTTTCTAAACCGTAAAACTTAATAATAAGTACACGCAAAACATTTTATCAATTCGATTCTGGGAAATGTCAACAATTCGTAAATTCAAATGACGAATCTTAGTACCAAAAAGGGATCAGTGGAGGACGTCAAGCTGCTCTGAAATTGCCGTAAATGGCAATGCCGGAAAACTCGGGGAAAGTTGTAATTTCTCTTCTACTAAAGGACGTAGAACAAGTAACAAAACAGCAGAATTAGTATTGTCATTCTTCTGGAGCACCGTCAGTCCCCAGTCAACAGGTTTCCTCGACCCCCCCCCCTTCATTCGCCAAATCAGGGACAATACACATGGTAACTGTTGAAGTCTCGCGCTTGTGATATCAAACTTTTAATTTTGTTTCTACTATTCTGGCGTTAACGTAACGTTACCTATGCACGGAGACTAGTACAATCCACTTCGCTCGGTTGTACGACATTTGTGTGTCTTCCTTCAATTCAATTCCGTCTTTCGTACTCAGCAGCGGTAGGAATTGGGGACATGGAAGGTTGGGTACTTGATCGATAGGTAGTAGGGGGTGAGACTTACTAAGCTAAAGTTAGGAGGGTTGGGTGGGGACTTACTAAAGGTATGATGGACTTGAACAAGTCCTTTTTGCAGCAGAGAAGGGCAAATCAGCTCCCATCCTCAAGGACTTTGTGCCAGATTCCCCCTGCTTCATCTACAAATAGCATCTCTGCTAACAAAATTATTGCAGATTTCCGGTGAAAGTTCCGGGAACATTAAAACTGTAAATGTTTTCTTCTTGAGGAGCTGAAACACGGCACGGTTGCGAAAATTCCCTTTTCGTTTCAAGCCTTTGTGGATGTCATGTCGTCCTGTGTGCCTGGGATTCTGGTAAAACCCAACCGACCATAATGTCACGCTTTGGCGCTTTTGGTCAAACATCCGAAAGTAAACAATTTTTTACAACGTTTTCAGTCTGAACTCATTTTGCATTTAGGGCCCTGAGTAAGAATGCGCAAAACTGCCCTCGATTTCGACGAAATTGTGAAACTGTAAGGCAGATCTCAGGTGACTGGTCGTCAGTTTGCCCCTTTGCTTTTCTGACCTGTGCGCGTCTTCAATGTGGCAAAACTCCGAGAATAAACTGGGGACTTCAACGAAAACCTTTGAAAACATTGAGATTCTCGCACGTTGCGCTTTCGTTTGGGTCCAATCTAGTGCTTTTTACTGTACTCTCATAACGAAGTATATATTTCAACGAAATCGACGAACTTTACAACGAGTGTTGAGTGTGTAAATGGGTTTCTAGCCGGTACCAAATAAATGCCAGGTTGAAATCACTGTTCCGATTTCAATTTTGAGGTTTTCGTCCCTCTCGCAAAGAAGTCGCGCGTGTCGTTGCGCAATTTGGATGATTGGGCATCGCAAATAATTTCCAATTTTTGTTTGGGACGGATCGAACGATTGTTAGGTCAAAACCGCAAAGTTGAGCGATTGGACTGTACGAAATAGCGTTTATTCCTTAGGGAAAGCTTATCAATGCCAAGGTTGACGGCCCAATTTGTGAGGTCGAGTGCAACTGTCACAGTTTCAAAGTAGGCTAAGGAGGCTGGTTAGGAGGAAATCGGGCGTAACGCGGGGAAGGTCAGAAGTGAAGCGAGATCACGATTGGTTTCGGCTCTCCCAAGAAATAGAAACTGCCGGTTTCCTTAATATTATCCATTGCACAATGAAACGGGCTTCTGAAGTTCGGTGATCTCAGGCCGACGAGGAAACTTCGCTCGAAGTATTACACGTGCAATCCTGTTCCCTCAGTTTTATGTGTTCAAAGCAGAAACAATACGAGCTTTTTTTTTTATCCGTGCTCTTACGTGATTACTGTATGTGTTATCAGTACAATTTATTCTGTAATGAAAATTGCTTTACCTGAACGTCGTCCTAACTTCAATTGTAGAACTTCGGCCGTAAATAAATGGGCCTGTGCTGTATCCTCTGTGACCTAATCCATTTCATTCATGATACGGTTGATGCGAACTAAAACCGAAGGCCTTGAGGGAGCCAGAATTCCTTCAGACTAAGAAAGTACGGCGAGTGGTGTTTGCGCGTGTGACCTTGCAAAGAACACGAAAGGCAGAAGCTTTCAGGGTGGCGATGCCCATTGACTCCTTTCTCAGTCCTTCACAGGTCCATTGTAACCTACTTGTGAGGCTTCTCAGAGAAACTAAGACAGAAGACTCCATGTCGAACTATTTGCGTTGTTGGACATCCTCGTGTCTTTCAGATCTGAGCTACACCATGTGCAGACTCAAGCGTCTTCAAAGAAGTTAAGGTAACCGGTTTACGTTGATTGCCCTCCTTCTTTAGGAATTGGCTGGTCCATTGGTCTGGTCTAGTTCTTTCTCAGACTTTTGAAAGAACCTACTTCGAGAGTTATTACCCTTGCCACATTTCGAGCCACTCACTCAATGTTGCTTGCTATTTCAAGAAGGATTCTCTTACATTCTTTACCGTGTATTCAATAGTCTAGTCAACTAGTTGTTTTTGTGTGATTTTTAGTACTCATCTTTCTGGAAAATATTTTAAATATTCACTATGAAACTAAAATACTTCGCGTCCCTCTTTGTAGTGTCTCTTTCATGCGCTAGCCCCTCTGCTACAAAGGTGTTTTACCATTGCACGAACTTGTAGGTTAGTCTTCTTTCGAGTCGTGCGCGTAGATCATCTTACGTAAAGGAGGCGAGCTGCTTCTTCGTTAATGTTACGCTCTAGCCAGTGACGACGCATCATCAAGTGTGTCAACTTGCACCTCAGAGCAGTCGCCATCTCAGTACGTTAATTGGAACCGTTGGATCATGTCAAGGTTGTTTTGAGCAGTGCAACCTCACCACTACCCTCCATAAGCCCAAAATTTTAACCAATACCACATACATTGTGCGGCGCACCGCACAATTTGTCTCAACCTCGCGTACATTCTAGCCACCAATAAAATTAATTTTTTACCCAATTCGTACGAATTTGTTAGCACTCAAAGTTCCAGAATTTATTAAGCTGCTGCTACGTATGCCACAGCCTTCATTTAAACCACAAATTGAGGTGGCCCGACTGAGGCCTGAGACAAGAAACAGGAGATCGCTAGCGTCACATGTCATTGGAGTTAGTATAGTCGCCAGTTCGTGCGCGGGACCGTGACAGGGGACAGAAACGCGCGACCGAAGGCAGCAAGATGGTCTCTGCTCCGGACCAGTAATGCCTCATGTCGCACTCGAAAAGCGCGCGTGTTTTTAATTTAAAAATGACTGCGTTCTCTGATGGAAACTACAAAAATACGGATAAATATAATTTTGTTAATAAGTTTCCTGCAATAGTAACTCTATTACTTGGCGTCCCATTACAGTGTAAATTAAGGACACAGTTAACGCAATTACACAACCGATTTCATTGACAGACTCCGATGCTACGAGGGGTTTGAAAATGTTTGGAGAGCCACTGACTCAGGAAAAATTAAAGCGATCCCCAGCTCCGATCAAATGCCCGAACTTTCGTTCTATGACCACTAGACTACGATCACTGGTGGTACCTATAATGTGAGTCAGGCGGTACAAAGATACTGAATGAGTCATAGTTTTGATTGTCGTTTCGGTCTCGACCCACAGTGAATTTAAAACACACCGAGAAACTTGTCACGGTCTCAGGTCTTAGTGAAGTCTGGCGACTATACAAACGCTAAATGACAGTTGGCACTAGCGGTCTCCTTTCACTGCCTTCGGTCTTAGTCGACCCGCCTTTATGGTTAATTGATAGTGTTGCCAAGAGGATTTTTCTGAGAAGTTTTGTATTTCTTTAGACTATCGCTCCGATTTTTTTTAGAACCCTAATGTGACATGAGCACGATTTATGAGAAAAATCTGCATTGAAATCGCTTTTCGTCGGATGTTTCAATAATATATTGTGCGCTCATCGTTTTTCCACAAATGAACATATTACAGTGAGCTAATATCGTTGGGTTCACGTAAAATGTTAATCAAAGTCGTTAAAGCCAATTTTGAGAAAAGATATATTTGGTATTTCGAGTTAGCTTTGAACCGATTTTGAAAAATAGGTATAGTTCGTCTCGGAGGTAATGAGAACTTTATTTAAATCACTTCTAATTGAACCGAGTCTGCAGTCCAGTAGTTTTAAAGTGTACTGAAATATCCAGCTTCTATGCGAATATTGTCAGCACCGAACAGTTGCAGACGGTAATGTGTTCAATGGCCTACGTAATGGTGTGAGAATGAAGTTCGATGTTGAGCGGTAGAAAGTTGTGTAATACCTCGCACTAGATGTTATCTTGAACGTTTGGACGTTTTTCAGCGATCGTCTATTCCGGACAATGACCGACCTGGTGGTTTCGGAGGGTTACGCCGCTGCTGGTTACGAGTACATTAATGTTGACGACTGTTGGCTGGCAAAAGAGAGGTCTTACTCCGGACAACTTCAAGCTGATCCCGTGAGATTTCCTTATGGCATGAAGGATCTTTCCAGCTACGTGAGTATTAATTTGTGCTTCTTGCGTTTACTTGATACGTTCGTCAATTCGTACTGCGAGGGAAGTCTACGTGTTCGAGAAGTTTTGATTAGTTGCTTTCCGTTGCAATTTTCAAGCGCATGCTCCCATTTTCTAAAGCCATGTTTCCTTCTCCTGAGCTCAGAAATAATAACTTAAATTCTCTCTCGCTGGGTTAAAGCGTCAGACCTAACAACGGTAGTTCAGTCTAGTCCGCGAACGAGACCAAACAGGTTCCTCGTTAACTTCAAGTTGTTTCTGTGAAACTTGCTGGCTATTGGATGACATCATTGATGGCCACGTGGATTTCAAGCTCGCAGTTCCTCATTTCAAAACCGCAGGCTCTCGGATAAAATTACGGCGAAAAACGAAATGAAACTTTGGCTTCAATTCATAATCGACGGGTGCAACAAAACGACACCGGTTGGCGATTAATCAAGTAAAGCTTAGCCTTCTTTACATTGGAAATAGCCTTTTAATTACATAGCAATGTCGCGGTACGTCGCTTTCCAATCTGCTCTTGTTGGCCTCGTAAATCGTAAATCCTGAAGTGGAAGAACTTCGTAATTAAAAACAGCAACTGCCGCCTTGGTTGATTTAGCTCGACGTTTCGCTTTGTTCAAGGGCATAACCAAGCTCGATGTCTGCCAGCTGTTCAAATAGAGGGTTATACAACAACGTTGCTTAGATATTGCCAGAAAGTATTAGGTGATTTTTGTGAGCTACGCACAGAATTCGATTTCTTTTAGACGGAGAGCACTCAATTCATCAATGTGGAATAGATTTAGATCACTCGCGAGAAATTGTGAAAAGCCGTACTCAAAAAAAGGTAAAAACTAAGACGAAGTATCTTTCCCAAGTAGAAAAAACGGTTACCAGTTTCGGCAATTAAGCCATCATCAGAACTTTAACGGAGTGAACGTATTACTCTGTGGAGCCCTCTTATGCATTAAACTCTATACTGGAGCGCTCTCCCATTGGTTCCACGTATGACGAGGTGGATTTATAAGGCCGTGTTAAGACCTTGAATAGTGCCTGGAGCACTACGCTAAACAAACTAATAACTATGCCACTATCGGGTGCTCCCTGTCAGATGGGCGGTGCAACAATGAGCAATGAGAGGGGTTTTTAGATTGAAAATATCTGGTGCGTAGCAACACACAACTTTCCGCCACCCCCGTAATTTCGAACACCAGCTACATATGCGGGCGCTATATCTTCGTTCAACGCATTTTTACAGGAACATTTATGCAGAACAAAATGTAGGGACTAGTTAGCTTGAGAGTACTCCGTAAGTTTGATCGAAATCGTTAGAGCCGTTTTTGAGACAATTGGAATACCGATAAATTAATATTCGACAAATCTCCTTTTCTGAGTTAACTTGGCTTATATCTCCGTTCAACATATATATGCAGGAATAATTATGGAGAACGAAATGTTGGTATGGGTGACTAAAAGACACTACATTAGGATTTATGACATCTGGTGAATAAGTTACCCTGGAATTAACGGAAACGTTAGAAAACACGTTATTTACGACACATTTTCATTTTTATCTCTGCTCAATGGACTTTCAGAGGAACATTTATCCAGATCAATGTGTAGGTATTAACTATTTGAAAAACATCTTGCAAATTTGGTGATAATCGTTGAAGCCGTTTTGCCAAAAATCGTTAAAAACCTATTTTTGCTTCATGGGCCTATATCTCCGTTCACCGTATTTTCATGGAGATATGTATGGAGTAGTAAAGTTAGGTATTGATTAGTAGAAGATAATGTGAAAGTTTAATCAAAATCGTTAGAGCCGTTTTCGAGAAAAATGCGAAAAAACCTAGTTTTTGGTACATTTTCGTCTCCCACCCCCCCCTTCCCAACGGCTGAAATCGTCCACCTCATTTTGGCGTCTACAAAAAATAACAAACAAAACAAAAAAAGAACCAGCTCAATCGGATCAGCCGTTCTCCCGCAAATCGAACTACAGACACACACACACGGCCCACGCGCCGAAATTAGGTTTTTCTGACTCAGTAGGTCTCAAAACGTGAAGATCTGAAGAAAACCCAAATTTTTTTGTTGACACGATTACTATACTTTCCTTCCCTTCGGGTAGCGGAAAGTAAAAATAGAGCCGAGAACGTTTAAATAACTCTCATCAATTGATGCCGTGTATCTGGAGACGCAAATGTGTAACGACGTCGGTCGGATATGACGTTCCTCCGCACTAATATTATAAAGAGAAAATATTTCTATGTAATAACTTAAAAACTGCTGGACATGTAAGTTTAATCATCTTTATTTATCCCAAAATGTGGGAAGGTGGAATTGCTACACTTATACTCCATTTTCAGTCTAGTTTTAGCTAATTAATTTACCAAGTGCGATACACTCTGCATTTCCGTAACAACGGTTAAAAGAGCATGAAAATGTTGACCTCGCTTGACCCGAAAATCGTTTTCCGGGACGTATTCGATTGCTCACAATCCGGCGTAGGGTCTTTCAACAGCCAGGGGTTATAATTACTCCCTCGTGATTATTACTATAATCGCCCGTTGAATGGAGATAGCTCAGATAACAGATAATGACCCTTTGAATCTTATCAAAAAGCGTTCAGACGTTTTCGATTGAACTCAATTGAACTATTACAAACTATTTCACGATGAATGTTCTAGATCAAGCTCATCAACACGTAGTTCCGTATAGTCCGAATATTAGTAGGATGAATATAATTATAAATATTTACCGAACAAAAAATACGTAATTTTTGAATATACTTCGAAAAAAGGATTTCGGATCGAACTTGTAACACTTCTCGACAAGAACACTTTTTTTCACTGTAGCAGGAAGCAAAGAAAGTGTTATTTTGATAGATGAGGACGCGAAGCCTCCCCTCGCATGAGATTTAACGAAATTAAGCAGAAAGCATCGCTGGGTCGTAGGGGTATCTCTCAGTGGCGGGCCAAATGTGTATTTTGGATCAGTTTTGGTGAAGCTAATGACAACTAAAAGTGAAATGCTATTCCTAGTCGCCAAAGAGTGATGGAATATTCATCTCTTTGAATTCTTTTACCGAATACATCTTAATGGCTTAAACGTAAAATCGTCGACGATTTATTATGGTGAGAAGATTCGTGTGCGGCCAACAACCTCTCCACATCGGGCTCCCGGTGCTCAATATATAAATGACGTGTGCCACCTACTGGAAATTAAGCGCAGCCCACGAGGTCTTGGGGGATCTTTTCAAGTCTCCCGCCATCTGAGAGAGCATCAGAACGAGGGTCGTTGTACTGTCGGCATTTAACACGTGGTTGCACCAACGATGATGCAACTCTTGTTGGGATCAATGTCAGGGTCGGTTTGGTCGAGACTATCATCCAGCCGTGAGAGCAAATGTTTCTGAGACCGTCGAACTGAGACCCGCGGTTATCATTCTCTGTTGTAAATCTGTCTTCTCGCTAACACACCAATGAGCCGCTGAACTGCCATCGAAGGTGGTTTAAAGAGTTCTAGATCATTATTTGTCGACCTGTATAACACGTAAAATACGGCGATCGGCCAAGACATCCGGTGCGACGCACTTTTTTGACGTTGGTGGGTTCACGGCAAACCTCCATTTTTATCGTTCTCGGTCCAACGATAAGAAAGTGTTGTAAATATCCGGCGCGGGGCAACACAACCTTCCGCAATCTGACGATCTGCTGAAAAAAGAGGAAACGGAGCCAGGCGCCCACTAATTTTTACTTTCCGCTACCCCAAGGGTAGCAAAATCATTGTAATCGTGCCGAAAAAAGTTGGATTTTTCTTCAGATCTCCGTTTTGAGGCCTACTAAGTCCGAAAAACCTAATTTCGGTGCGTGGTCTGTCGGCCATTTGAGCTGGTTGTTTTTTCGTTTTGTTTTTTGCTTTGTTGGAAAGGGGGGGGGAGGAGCAAAAATCTGCCAAAAACTAGGGTTTTTCGCATTTTTCTCGAAAACGGGCCGAACGATTTTGATTAAACATTCAAATTATCTTCCACTTGTCAACTCCATAAATATCTCCATGAAAATAAGGTAAACGGAAATATAGGCCTAAAACAACAAAATATTTTTGACGCATTTTGGAACAGAGATGAAAATCAAAATGTGTCAAACATTTTTTTTTTTGAACATTTTTGTAATTCCCCAAGTAACTGCATTGCTGTATTTCATCAATCTTATGTGTTTTGACGCATCCTATACCCACATTTTTTCTCCGTAATTATTCCTGTATCTATCTGTTGAACGGAGATATAAGCCATGATAGCTTAGAAAACGAGGTTTGTCGAATATTAATGTTTCGGTTTTCCAACTTTCTCAAAAACCGCTCTAACGATTTCGATCCAACTCGCGGGGCACTCTCAACCAACTAGTACCTACGTTTTGTTTCGTATAAACGTTCCTCTAATAATGTGTTGAACGAAGATATAGCGCCCGTATATGTAAGAGTTCGTCGGATTCACGGGATTTGCGGAAAGGCAACAAAATGTACCGAAAACCAACGTTTTTCTTGCTTTTCTTCGAAACTGCTGTAACTATTTGGAATTAACTTGCGACGGACATTTTTTTCATTTACAAATTTTCACCTTGAACGTCTCCTGTCTAAAATTCTGAATCAGCAATACGAGCCTAAGAAAATTTAAAAACTTGTTCGTTATTTCAGTGTGTTCGAAACTGGTAGGAACTATTTGAATTAAGCTCACAAGCAACGGGTGACCCTTCCCCCAATTTTGGATGAAAGGTTTTGTAGCTGGTTTATTAGCTTTCTTATATAAGTATCTCATATAAATACAAAACTAACGTTCATCTGACCACCCCCACCCCCACAAATAGTTTCCGCCAATGCAGGATATCTTCCAATATGCAATGCCCAGAAAAATTTCTTTGCAACCGCTCGTCGCCAAAATGTGCCGGTGTTTATGGTTGCTACGAAACACTCCGTAAGGTTGATCAAATCCAGTGAAGCAGTTACCCCGGAATTTACGAAAATTGTCGAAATGTGTTTGACACATTTTGATTTTTATCTCTATTCATTGGACTGTCAGAGGAAAATTTATTGAGAACAATATATAGGTATTAACTATCTAAAAACATTCTGCGAGTTTGGGGGAAATAGCCGTTGAGCTAAAAAGCGTGAAACCTTAATTTTGAGACTTCATAGGCCTACATCTCCGTTCGCCGTGTTTTCATGGTGATATTAACACGTAAGAAAAGTTGGATATCGACAAGTAAAAGATAATGAGAAAGCTTAATCAAAATCGTTAGAGCCTTTTTCGAGAAAAATGCGTAAAAACCGAGTTTTTGGTACATTTTCGTCCCCCCCCCCCACCTTCCCATCGGTGGAAATCGCCCATAACCTTATTTTCGCTTCTACAAAAACATAAAAAACAAAACAAAAAAAATAACCAGCTTAATCGGTTCAGCAGTTCTCTCGCGAATCGAACTACATACGCCCACTGACCACGCGCGGAAATTAGGATTTTCTGACTCGGTAGACCTCGAAACGTAAAGGTCTGAAGGAAACCCAACTTTTTTTGGCACTTTCCTTACCTTTGAGTAGTGGAAAGTAAAAAAGAAATTATTTGCTCGTCGAGTAAATAAAATTAAAAAATCCAATACGCATCAAAATAAACGGTTCTTAGTGGAATTCCACCTAACTGAACACTGCTTTCTACATCTCTACATCGTCTTTTATTCTAAGTCGGCGAGCTTGACGTTGATCATGTTTTAAGTGATGACAGTGATCATAGATGCGATTGAATACACGAAAAAGTTGAATTGGAATTAACTTTCAGAACGGGAGAAACGCTTTCTCGAAAATGTTGAGTGCCTCGGTATGGCATTGACCCTGTTCTTTTTCTGGCGTCGTACAATCAAATCTTAATGCATCACGCGTTAGCCTTCAGCTAAGCTTCGACGAGGGAAAATCCCAATCTGTTTGACAATACATCGATCGCAGATGATTGAAAAACCTTTCTGCCAACACAGCTCATGTTTGAAATAATTGAAGGACTCCCTTGCCTTCAATCAGTACTCGACAACTACTTCTCTAACCCATTTAACGGAACTATACGCCAAAACAAATGAGAAAATGAGATTCTGTGAATGTTAAAAATTGTTTTTGTGGTTGTTCGAAAGATTTTTATTAAGCTTGCAACGTACTTTTCATCCAACGACCTGTGCGCGTTTTGTTTCATATAAGCCTTTTTTGATTTTTGATTTTCTTGGTTCTTTAGTTGGGTGAAGATAATTATACGTACCATCGCACTTCTGTGGGTGTGAGGAAAGTTGCGTGAGAGTATTTTACGTCGGTTTAGGAAACTTTCGATTGTGTCAATGTCAAGCCTAGCGGTGAACAATATTATGAGTATAGTACGTATCAGTATTCTGTTATCGAGCTCTAGGCAGATCCTTACTTGGTAAAAACCCTGCAAATTATTACACAATGGTTTATTATTCTCATGAACAGCTTGACCTAGTATTACTGCTCCGAGACCCATCCCATTCAATTCAGCATCAAATACTTGTAAACCATACGAAACATGACCTGACTACCATGGAACTACGGAAACTAGATATCCCCCGGCGCCAGGCACCCATAAATAGGGGCTTCCAGCAAACCCGTTGCGAGGTGAGCGGGCGGGTGGTTTTAGTGAGACGTGAGGGAGGGAGTACTAACGACGAAACGTTGACTTCCGCTGTAGTTCCCGCGTTATACTGCGTTTCGTTAATTTTTTTAACCATTTTTTGCCAACAACAACCATGGGCTTTGTCCAATCGGATTGCCGAGATGGCGGGCACAACTAGATACCAAATGGGATTTTTGTGCGAAAGAATGAATTTTTTAGACCACGTTAAAAGCACAAAACGGCCCGGACGGCGGACGGACATTGCAAATTTGGAATCTCCATGTCTTGAAACGTAAAGTATCAAATTTTGAGGGGGGGTTGTAAAAGATTTTTCGTGACCGAAAACATAGGGTTAGTATTCAGAATGAATAATAAACCAAAACGCTTAGAGTATGAAGATCAGATAGGCCACAACTAATGTTTCGTTGTTCCCCCCTAATTTTATTTTGTTCGTGTTGATGAACATCTTCAATCGCTATGCATTTATATACAATTTCTAATATACTACTTTTCGTTCGATGCTCCATAATGTGGGAAACATGTAGTCAAGCTTAATTTTCTAACAGTCGACGCTAACGTACTAGTTAAGTTCATATCACTGACTCGAGGTGTGTACTGTACTCCACATGTCAAGACAGTATCAAACACCTCCTAACCATGTTCACAAACCTGAATCAATAAACTTACAACCAGTTTCAAAAGAAATCTCCATTTAAATTTCATAACAGAATTACTACTCACTAGCATTAAGATACTTCATGAGACTTTCTATGTTTCATTCAACATTCCAACGACAGAAACCCAAAAATGTTCGGTCAATGAGAAAGATATGTGGACCCCTTGACGGTGAGTGGCTCGCTCACTCACTAGAAGTGATTAAAATCGTCCAATATAACCAAAATTCTTGACCCCTCACCACCATCAAGACGTCTTGGTTTCCATGACAAATAATTTAGTCAAACTGTTGTAAATTGTTGAACTCACTCTTCGTTGGTTATTTCAGATTCACTCAAAGGGGTTGAAATTCGGTATTTACGAAGATTATGGAAACTTCACATGTGCTGGGTATCCAGGTATTCTTGGATCATTGGAATTGGATGCGCTGACATTTGCTTCGTGGGATGTTGACTACGTCAAACTAGATGGCTGCTATTCCCACCCAAGAGATATGGATATAGGTAAGAGTTCCTTCACGCCGAAGGACTGAATCTCATATTTTGTTGATGCTAAATACCAACTACATACTCTATGCTTCAATTATGATCTACAGTTTACTATCTTCATCTCTGTGTTGGTGATGTAGATGTACACTGATAACCATAGATGGGATGGGTTCAGGTGCCTCAAGTATGTACACCTACCTGGGTATCTTGTGTTAAGTCAAAAAGATCTTACCCTTGAGCTGAGGATTATTGTGTCAGGCTTTTGACCAATCTGTTGCTAAGAATTGTCCCCATTAGGGTTGGGCCACCCAGAGGTAGGATCTGAGGTAGAGAAGGGCTGGACATTCAAGTATTAAGTAGGATGCTATTCGGCTCAATATTTTTCCTCCCACTACCCGCGACTGTTTAGTATTTAGGCTCAGTTGAATAGCGCTTCACTCGACAAATGTTTGGAGAGAAACAGAGAAATACTCAGCACTCATAACAGTTTTATTTTATGCAAGGGCTATTCTGCAGATAGTGAGGAAACAAATGAAAGCTTGAAGAGCTACAGTTCTTGATACACAGTTACCACCAAAGCCCACTGAAGGGTTGTGTATTGCTCTCTGCACCAAATTAAAGATTTATCGAAAGATGACCTATAATGTGTACCCCCTTTTAAGAGTACCTTCACATCATCACTAATACATTCATTTTACTTTCCATGGCTCTACAACGTAGAAAGTAAAGTTATGTAATCGACTGAAAAAAAAAATTGAGTTTTCTTCAGATCTTTACGTTTCAGACCCTACTGAGTCCGAAAAACACTATTTGGGAAAATGGTCTGTGTGTATGTGTGCCTGTGAACGATTTTTAAAGAAAACGACCGCACCAAATCAGCTCAAACTTGATGTCTAGCCCACAGGTTACCGTGGGACGCCAAAACAAGGTTATAAGCAAAATTCACTGAAAGTTAACTATAGTTATCATAGTGACCAAAACACTAAATTTTTTTTTTCAAAAATGGCTCTAACGATTTTGATTAAATTTTTCATATTGATAGCTCTAAATAAGGCAATTATACTGTAAAATTCCCATTTGTGGGAAAATGACGAGACCAGCACAATTACCAAAAGTTTCGACAAAACTTTTAGTGCAGGATTTTCCTTATAAACTCTGCTGAAATGTTACTGGAATCTTTTTAAAAAAATTGTGTGGTGTGAAGTAGCAAATCAAAATTATTAGAACGTGATCTGTTTCCATTAATTTGAGTTGCGATATTCGATGTTTTGGTTGAATTAACCCACAATAGCTGAATGGAAATAATGTAAACTTAGTTCTGTGCTTCTTTCAGTTATAGCTTGTTACTCATGATCTAGTTATCAAATTGTATTCAACGTGATAACTCAAATAGCAGCAAGTGTACAACTTTCTAACAACTCTGTTTCGTAACCTGAAATGTGATTCGTTTTTCATCAACTTACATTTTGCCTCTTCTAATCTATCAAACACTGTAGGAAGTGGACATATTTTACCAAAATATGCATCTTCACTGGACTGCCCATACTAAAACTGACCAACTTCCAAATGAGCAGTAACATAAAAATAAGCAAACTTGTAATTTAAGAAATCAGTAATAAATAACGTGGGGCCAGCAACCTAACCGTAGCAAGCAACAACATCTTCAATAGCTTATATTGTATTGCACTGCAAAATGCAATTGGCGTAGAAATTGTCAATAACAAAAATATAAGCACTATTTTCATTTATATATGAAGGATTTATTCGTTTTTTCTTCTGGAAATGTTATGTTCTCAAAATGGTTAAAAGTGTTTCAAGTTAGAGTGGTAAATATTTTAATGAGTAAAAAGAGTGCCGAGTGCTGTTGACTCCAATTCCAGGACCCTTTGTGACTTGTGTCAATCGAGTAGCTTGCACTGGCCAAAAGGTGGCTGCTTATTTTATTTTCATTCATTTCCTGTGTTTGCCATCAAATTTGCATGTCGTAGGATTCCACACACAACATTGGTAGAGTTAGATTTTTGAACTATAGTCATGTCAACCTCACACAAATTGCATTATGCCGTTGAAAAATGTGATCGGATGATTTGAAAAAAGGAATTCGAAGGCAGAACAATTTAGAGTTTAGGCTATAAGACTTATTATAATTTAACCATGTGGTTAAACATAATGAATTTGAAGTAAAACTTGTGAATCCAAACTTCAACGTTCTTTTGCAGGTTATTCTGACTTTGGATACTTCCTTAATCGCACGGGAAGGCCAATGGTGTATTCATGCAGTTGGCCTGTTTACCAAATTTACGCTGGCATACAGGTTGGGAAATTTATGTCTCATGAATGATTTACTAAAATTAAATTTTTGCATAAGAATATTACCCACTGTTCTGTAACGGTCAACATTTCTCAATATCACCTTCCCTCGAGCTGGTCAAAGTAACTTGGAGCGTTGGCACTTCAGTAAAAGTAAAGCTTCTCCCAAATTTCAGTGCTGTTTGAGGTATCCGTAAAGACAACATACGAAGCGACACTGGTTGCAATCCCTATAGTTTCGTCAGCCTTCTTGTAGTGTTTCAAGTAGACAACAGGAAAATCAAGTTTACACTATACTGAGACTTTTGAAGCTTTTCAAGCATGAACATTGAAATTGAGGGCTATTCCATTACGATTATTTTAATTTGTGACAAAATTGAAACTAATTGATGGAATACACGTTTCTAGGTACTTTCTGTGCATTGACATGGAACACTGTTACATTATTGCTGCGGCATTTTATATTCAAATACCTGGATACTGTAAGCAAAGTGTTCACAGTGGTATAATGACAAATGACGTATTAATTGAGGTTAATTTTTAGTGGGCCATCAGTTCATAGGGAGAAATTAAGCGGGTAAAAAAGTAGTTGATTGAACAAACCGTATTTTTCAAAGCTTCAAAACTGAAGTACAAATTGGTTTGACTTGAAATCATGTTCACTGTTTGATAGTTCGAAAAGGGAGTCCAACATCAGTAGTGCTTTGCTCGTCATCTTCTCGGGATCATGTATGTGAATGGAACCTAGGAACACTACCTCTTTTGTTATCATTGCTCCCATTACTCACCTTTTTTTGTTCAATTATTATTTGTTATTGTTTTATCACAGAACATGCTTTAATCTTCCCTTAACTGCCAGAAACCGTCACGTGTCATTGGAACGTTTGTTAATCCTGATCTATTTTCCGCCTAGCGCCAAGAGCGAAAAAAGAGGTTTCTATCGAAAATAGCACATCGAACGAAACCACCTGAATTTCTTTATTTCTTTTGTTTTGTTAACGTTTTCGCTAAATCAATGTTTCCTGGGTGGTAAATAATCACCACCTGATCATGGACCGTTTGAATCAGACAGTTGAGATCAGCAATCAAACAATCGGGAGACTAAAGCACATGCCATGTTTTCGAACTTTGGCCGCAGGCTCTAAGCAGCATGTATCAGGGTGTTCAGGGGCGGAGCTCCTTGTGAAACCCAAAGGGTTCCCCCCTGTTTTATTTTCCTCTCTTCGATTGAGGTCGTTGCGAGGGGATTGAATATTGAAGATAAACAGCTGGCATTGGCAAAAATTATTGCAGCTGAAGCTCTAACCTGTATACATTATTATTTTCTGAATACGACCCTATATTCTAATCCCTGGTACTCCAGCTGCTGAAGATGCCTTAAATACGTGTGAAACTCTTACACATACATTTTTCTATAACCTATATTCACGGATACCAGCTGCATAATATACTTTCCACTGTTACGAATTAAGTTAAAAAAAAGTTCATGAGAGATTTACATGAGCTTTGGTTAGAAAGATTTTCGACTCTTGTTGTAAAATACATCCAGCTATTACCGTAGAGTTGTAAGTTCATGTTCTAGTCACGTTTGTGTTCTCCAGCCATTAGAGGACTTGAGATTCTACCAATTCAGATTCAAAAAAAAGTTTCCTGGAAGACTTCTCTGTCTTCACCATGTTATCACTACAAAACTGTACAATCCTTGTTATAGAAGCTCATAGACTAAACATACATGTTTTAATCATTTAAATTATAGATGATACATTTGAGTATTTCTATTTACTTTTAATTGAGAACTAATGCACTATACACAATGAATACCTTTAAGATAATAATAATCATAATATTGAAAATTTAACCATCCATTTTTTTTTCTTTTTAGCCCAATTTTTCGTCAATCATTGACAGCTGCAACTTGTGGCGGAATTTTGACGATATCCAGGATTCTTGGACTAGCCTTGAAAGTATCATCGACTACTACGGAAATAATCAAGATAGCATAGTTCCAAACGCCGGGCCAGGACATTGGAATGACCCTGATATGGTGAGTTGCCAAAAATGCTTAATTGTAACTAGCTGTCAAGTTCCATACACTGGTAGGCCAGTTCATTCAGAAATTGTCTTGGCGGTTCAAAATCCATTAACTCGAGACCTACCAACTAAAAACTTCAGAGACGAGGCAAAATTTTATAAGATTATCCATAAGTTTTTACGCGCTTAAAACACCTTCAAACTTCATTTGTAACTGTATTCAAGTATGTCGACTGAAGTAACTCTCTCTCTCTCTCTCTCTCTCTCTCTCTCTCTCTCTCTCTCTCTCTCTCTCTCTCTCTCTCTCTCTCCCTCTCTCCTCTCTCTCTGATGGTACAGGAACAGTCATATTGATAAGGAAACAGACCTGTGATCATCCAATTAGAGGGTTACGATGAATTTTAGATCTCTGATGTCTCTACTGGGACATCAAGAGTTTGGGATTTTTTGTAAAAAAAAAAGAAGAAAAAAAAGCTTCTTACAAGCTAAGATGAACATTATGAACCAACCGTTAATTTGATTGCACTTGGTACTCTCAGAAGCCTTTATATAATAGAACAGATCTTAAGCTAACATGAACAGAAGCACAATAGACTGACACAATTAGGATGTTACTCACCACTTTGATCATGGCTGACATGTGACAACATATGATAAAAATATTTGACTTTTAAATCAATAAAGGCAAAACGGCATAGGAGGACAATCCCACCCAATATAAGCTATGTGATGTCATAGAGTGTATGCTTTATCAGCATTAACCATAACAGTTATTCATCGTTAGATAATGAAAATTTTGTTTGTCATTTTTAGCTCATCATAGGAAACTTCGGTTTGAGTTATGAGCAAAGCAAAACACAAATGGCCATGTGGGCAATACTGGCAGCGCCCCTACTGATGTCTGTGGATTTAAGGTCTATCAGGCCTGAATACAAAGCTATACTTCAGAATCGTAAAATTATCGCTGTTGATCAAGACCCTCTTGGTATACAAGGACGAAGAATATACAAGGTATAACATTCATTCATACTGTCATTTGTGAGAGAGTAATAGCTTCCTCAATGTACTCGTAGTTAGTATACAGTAAGAGATGAACATCCACTAAACCTCTTTATCACTAGGGCCTGCCAATCACAAAAACTGATAAACTTGTGCTGACGAATTTACTGATCACCTCACAAGAGAAGCCATAACTAACTTTTTTATCGAATCTAACTCTCCCACCCTCACCCGCAGTTCCATCAACTACTATAATCCGCCTATATTACTGTGATTTCACTGTTTCCCATTTAGATGCAGTCCTACACCTCTGATACCCATCCTATTTGGCTCAGCATCGAAAAATACCAAGGGAACGTTACCAAACACAACTTAATTGCAATAAAACTGCCAAACTTTCGTGTTTTTCTAATTTTTTATGTATGTTTTATGTTGTTGTGTTTTTATGTTTAGCCTATAACAACGATGGGTTTTGTTCGATAGGTGGGCACAACTAGATTCCAAATGGAGTTTTTTTTTGTGAAAGAAAGGATTTTTTAGGCCACGTTAAACAGGAGATTTGAAATCCCTATGCCTTTGAGGTGGGTGGAATAACACAAATGTTCCTGGCTGAAAACATAGGTGTATTATTCACAATGAAAACTAAACCAAACACAGTACCACTGAAGGGCTACAGTACACAAGCCCATGGTGTGGAAAAATTGAACCTCCCAACCCTCTTCACTTAAACTTTAAGTGTATCCAATCCATTTTCAAGAGGTTGCCATCCTGCATGAAGTTAGGCGGATTTATTTTAAAAACCTACTTTTTTTCAGCATAAAGGTATTGAAATCTGGGCTCGGCCAATAGGTCCACTTTACCAAAACTATTTTTCATACGCCATCGCCTTCTTGAACCGACGAACAGACGGGACTCCTTCTGATGTTGCAGTCACGTTGCATGAAATGGGACTTGTTGCTTCTGGTGGCTACCAGATTGAGGTTAGTACTCGGCATTAGTTCAGCGTTTCATCACAATGATGTAAACTATTTCATTTATCGCATTTTTTTTCTTTAGGATCTCTACGAAGATGTGGATTACGGCATATTGACTCCTCAAACCAAAATCAAAGTCAAAGTTAATCCGTCAGGTAAGATTTTGTTAGTATAAGTGGCACCAATAAACTGAGCAACAAATATGAATTGATTCAATCTCTCCTTACTGTTCAAATATAATGCGCATACATTTCATTTTTCACAGGAGTTGTCATACTTCGAGCCAACGTTCAACCTTCATTTGCTCCTACAACGTCATACGACCCTTTTAGGCACATATTTCCTGGTGTGAACCGAAACAACTTCAAAAAAAAGCGATCTATTGAAATCATCTCCGAAAACTAAGTGAATGATGTTTGCGCGTTTCTTAATCCAGCTGTGAAACTTTGGAATGAACACATTAAAGACGATTGGTCGGAAGCAGATACTGTAATAGGGAAATTCTTTACAAGTTTATCCTGAACACAGGAAGCTGGGTATTTAGGCATACACAATTTAAATTCAAATTTCATTATAAACTTTATATTGCAGGAAAACCTAAAGAAGTAAGTAAAATAACTTTCAGAGGCTATATACTGCCTACGCTTGTAAGACTGGCTATTTGTTAGTATGTGTGTAGAAAGTGTTCATTTACCTTCATCTAGAGTTTAGGGTACATGTGCAGTGTAGAATGTCAGTAAATGAGGAGCCGGCTCTCCTCGTTATATATTTACTCTGCATTTTAATGTTCACTCAACTCTTCTACTTAGAACAAATTGATGCAACAATATCCCTCACAGAGAGCAGGAAAATGTTAGCGATTGATCATTTTCACGACTAGATTTTTCTTAATTGAATAACGCTACTGTCTATCTAAAGCCAGAGCATTTTCAACAGTCAACCATCAACCCTCTGTGATCTGGAAATGGTATCATTTATGTATGCCTGTCTGGCAGAAGTCATCATCCACATCCTACCAGCCAAGAGGTAGATTTCCTCCCAAACCTCTACACCAATAACTTCGAGGATATCTTTCTGTTGGTGTCCAATAAAAGCCACTGAGTCTCACACCATGTAGAACTCCTAAACGGCTGACTTTTTTTGTTAATCTCTGCACACTACACTTACTGATAGGCGTCAAAGATTTTTCTTCTTGCAGTTGAGATGTCTACTAATCATTAGAACTTATGTTTCACAGTTATAAGTAACTTTGTTCGGCTGTGCCACTGAAATCAAAATGAAGATTGGTACAAATTTATCAACGCCCCCGTGAGGTCCTCACTGCAGATTGCAAATATTGATGGATTTATGACAGCTTCTTTGAGTTACTCTTCGATGGTTCTAGAAATAGATTTGCTAAATTAAATACTACAAGAAAGAAAAGCTAAATGAAAGTACCGCTGTAGTTCTTGAAGCAATAAAATACTACAAAAATATAAAACTAAAGTTGTCAGTGAAGCAGACTCCCTCAAAGCAAAGTAGCCTCACAATGCAATGGCTGCTGTGCAAATACCACACTTGAGTGACCTAAATTTAGTGACCAATGAGGTTTAGGCTCATGTTAGATCTGAGTCGTATAACCAACGACATTCTTTCCAATGAACCCTGCTTTACCACACATCAGGCGCAAGGTCTACCAAATCAAGACTACACAGTTAGCTAAAGAATCAATCCAACTGGGGCATGAAAGTGTGTGGAACATCTCAGCACAATAAAATGGACGAAGCATAATTGACAATTACCTTGTTAGCGACAATTCTCGTTTCTATTGAGTAATAATAGTTTGAAGGGGTGATCATAAAATAGGAGGTGAACATTCTCCAACACTACACTACATTATCCAAGGCTACCTGCATAAATATATTGAGCCTAATGGATAATGCTATTTGATATATAAGAACGCCTGGCCACAATTACCCCCTAAACTCAATTTATTACATTATGGACAGTTCAGGCAGAGTTGATAGCATTGTAACACGAGTAACATTTCCTGATGCTGTTTAATTTGAGCCATCCATAATCCTAATGCCTTTCATCACAAGAGCATTCATTGAAGTAAGTACAGTAATAGCAGTATGATCCTCACTTTGGACGAAACATGAGTCGAATCAATCCTAACTGGTAAAAATACTTCCAAGCTTCAAAAGCATTTCGATTCCACTGAATGTCATCTCACCTGCTACTGTTCAAGACAAGAGGAACTGTCTCACAAACCAGTGAGGAATCCCTACTTCATTGCCATTCACCATCTACTCAGAGGAATCACAGGACGGGACTGGCTAGTTTTCAATTCACTCGCCCCTAAACTGCAACTTTTTAAAGACCCGTCCCCCTCCTTTCACCCTACAACGGTTTGGTCACTCAGGCGAGTTGAGATAGCGGCAGTTACATTAAAACTATTCCTCAGCTGTGATCTCCCATTTGACACTCGCACTCTATTCCCTTGTTTGGAGTGCCTGAACAATATGTAATTATTGTAGTGAAAATAACTTCAGTACTAACGTACTTGCATGATGCTGGAAAGGTACAAACACGATTAGCTTCTGGGATTTTGATCAAAACCAGTCTCTACCCACTCCTTTTTTCCACGCAAATCCATGAATGTTGAATGAGTGTTTCATAAACCAAAAAAACGGGAACATGAATATTTGAACAACTGTCCAGTTATTTTTCTGGTAAGGGATTAGCTATGTGTGTCCTAAATGCGAAATTTCAAGCACTTGAGTAAAAAAAAAAATTATTTGAAAATTGAAAAATTACATGACACAAAAAACCTGTTAAAATTAACTTCTAGCCTTAGGTTTCAAAATGTACTAGAGTTTAACGCTTCCTCTTCGGAGCCTGTACAGCAGACATAAAGTGTTCAATTTTATCTCTTTTGACTACTTCACCTCTTTCATGAGTCTATGAATGAACTTTCATCATTGTAATATAACTGTTTTAAACGCCATTTTCTTATTTGTTTAGTCTTAGCTGCATTTATTCTTTGATACTCTGTTTAACTTAACAGCACATATATGTACATATTATGACTCGCTGGTCCATAAGGTTTAAAAATCAGCCAATTTATACTGAGCCCTACTTAAACTGGGCTGCCATGAGGTTGTGACAGCTGCCATCAAATTTCCGAATAACGTTAAGTAACTGCTACAAAATTTGTTTATTTTTAATTAGAGCTGATATTACCACAAAACTGTATAAGGACTAAACGTACATAAATAGCTTTTTTCTTCAATAGTACGCTGTGTTTAGATTAAGTTTTCCAATTGTGATATGCTGATGGCAGTTATAATTGTATTTGTATTTATTTTAGATTATTGAAAAGTTACTTTATTTGATAAAAAATGAAAACGTTCATAGTTACATTAACCTAAACCATGCAGCTTCCTATGAAAGCATGTATGCACTGTACAAAGAAAAATACAGTAAACATGAATTCCTTTTTTTATGTAAGAACAAAAACCACTGGTGATATGGACGATATTAGTTAACTTGAATTAACCATAGACCACTCAATGTACGATCACTGTGATATCGTTTTTTTATCTGGCAACTGTATAGTTTAAATATAAAACCTAAGAGCATTACAATTTTTCCTGTTACCAACTCATATTTATCTGAACTTTGCAATAAAACAATTTCACGTGTGTTCATCACAGAAATAAGTAATAATTTGTTTTTTTTGCAATACATTCAAGAGAACACAAAGTGTTGGCCTTCAAATGTGTCCTTTTTTGTGTCTCATTATTCAATTCAACATTCAACGTAGAAACAACAATGTAGGGCGAAATGAAGTTAAAGATATAATCTGTGTTTTTATTGAACCTGAATATAAGTTGATGAATCCTATCTATATCTTGCTACTGCTACCTCAAAGTAACCTATTGCCAAAAGTGGCTTGCCTTGAAGAAATGTGCACAACCGCTTAAACGCATTGAAACTCGTCAAACTTACGTTCCAGGGGTGAAGCAAAGTTTAAAGCCTCCTAGAGAAATCACACACAAAACTGCAGTTCATTTAAGTATTACAAGACTGAATCCCAACAACACGCTCAGTCCCGCGTTCATTCTGCCTTTTTATTGCTGTGCCAACTAATTTGATGTATTTCACTTAGTTCACATAAAGAACGTGAGGTCACGACGCTCAAGAATATTTTGGGCTGATAACGACATGAAGAACCGCGGACCTTTGATGATGCATAGCGAAATTACACATCGTTTCTGGCCACAAACAATTGTAAGGCCACCAAAGTGCTCAGTGATCCAGAGTTTATTGGGTTCTCGCTACTTACCTCAAGACTTTAATGAATAATCATCATGTCGGTAATTTATTAATTGCCAACGTGATTTTTTGAGAATTTTAATTACTTACGGAGGAAAAGATTGTGAAACAAGTTGGTCAAGGGGGGGGGGGGGATGGTCGTAGTATGATCTCCAGTATAGCTTGGGTTGCTTATAATTATTTCGAAACATTCACTGGGCTCTCCCAATAGGTAGACTCTCGCAGACCCCAACCCAAATAATTAATTGTGCTCCTCCTATCGTTCTCCCTCTACAAGGAAAATTTAATACTAATTCACAATTGTGTTCATAAAGTTCAATCAAAATCGTTAGAGGTGTTTTGAAGAGAACAATAATCTTTTCCTATAATTATTATATAGTTAATTTTACTAAAGTTAACGTACCTGTTAGGCGAGTCCGTCTCCTCTGGCTGGTGAGTTACTGTGGACAAGCACTTTTGATGTAAAGACATCATCGTCTGGCCATTAAGTCAGTACTGGAGTCAGTCCGTTGGTTGTGGTCTTTATATACGAAGAGAAAGGTGAGAGGGATGATATAAACAAAAAAACTTCAATGGACAGATCATAAATGAACAAATCAACACAAAATGCGACACCATATTCACACCACTCAAAACACTACACAAACGAAAACAACCAACTGACGGATTTACAGACCACCCTACACAAAAACCCTGCAAATTATTACACAATGGTTTATTATTCTCATGAACAGCTTGACCTAGTATTAGTGCTCCCCCATCCCATTCGATTCAGCATCGAATACTAGTAAAGCATACGAAACATGTCCTGGCTACAATGGAACTACGGAAACAAAACGTCGGATGATTTTGCCCCATCGTCGGGGAAATTGGAACGGGGGAGCTCGAAGCGAACCCATTCCGAGGCAAAAGGGGAGTTGAGTGGCGGCGTCCTTGGGAGGCAATCGAGCGGGAGGCGAGCGAGTGCGGTTGCTTTTTTAATGAGACGGGCGGGGAGGGAGGGAGTTCAAACGACGAAACGTTGTTCGCTCTAGTTCCCTCCGTTGTACTGCGTTTCGTTAATTTGTTTAACCGGTTTTTGCCCTCTACAACCACAGGCTTCGTCCTATCGGATTGCCGAGATGGCGGGCACAACTAGATACCAAATCGGATTTTTGTGAGAAAGAACGAATTTTTCAGACCACGTTAAAGGCACAAAATGGCCCGGACGGCGGACGGACATTGCCAATTTTGAATCTCCAAGTCTTGAAACGTAAAGTATCAAATTTTGAGGGGAGGTTGTAAAAAAGTTTCGTGACCGAAAACATAGGGTTATTATTCAGAATGAATAATAAACCAAAAGACGTAAATTCCACAATTGACAGATCATTCAAGACGTTCCATTTACCTCTAGGGGATTTCCCCCTGAGGTGCATGACCTCCTCTCCCCGCCCCTTCCCCGATGCTCCATCATCCCTTTCAACCTTTCGCTTCGTATATAAAGACCACGACCAACTGACTGACTCCAGTACTGACTTAACGGTCAGATGATGATGTCTTTACATCGAAAGCGCTTGCCCACAGTAACTCACCAGCCAGAGGAGACGGACTCACCTAACAGGTACGTTAACTTTAGTAATTTGCCTACTGGCGGATATAACCCGATTGCTTTAATAGTTAATTTTAGGCCAACATTACTTATGACCAAAATGTTAAAATTGTGGTTGGTGTTTTTTTGGTTTTTAACTTAGTGAACCATGTCATTTGAAGAATTGAAGAAAACTCCAAGTTTTCATATTCCCTTCGTATATAAAGACCACGACCAACTGACTGACTCCAGTACTGACTTAACGGTCAGATGATGATGTCTTTACATCGAAAGCGCTTGCCTACCTAGGGAAAGTAAAAGCCAATACACAGCATAGTCACAATAAACAGTATCGTGGATACACTCTTAAAAACGCTGTAAATTATTAAGCAATGGGTTATTATTCTATTGCGCAGCTTGATGTAGTTTCACACCTCTGGGACCCATGCTATTCGATCCAGCATCGAACAATTCCAGTAAACCATACGAAACATGACCTGACTACAACGGAACACCAAAAACTAAATATTCCAAACACTTTTAAGCAATTAGCACAACGTGATGAGTCGAGCTGGCGGGTGGTTTTGATGAGACAGGAAGGAGGAAGTACAAACTATCAAATGATTACTTCCCCTGTAGTTATTGTCCCGCAATATCTTTCAATTAGTAGATTTCCACTCACTGTAATTGCTGTGATAATTTTTCCATTCAACCCATCATCTAAATGTACCTAGAAAACGACACCAAACACGGCATATTTGCGATTAAACTAAAAAAATAGCATATTTGTTAACTTTTTAAACCATTTTTTGCCCATAACAATTGGGCTTTGTCCGATTGGATTGCCAAGCATGCGGGCACAACTAGTTACAAAATGGGATTTTCGTGCAAAAGAACGGATTTTTTAGACCACATCAAAGGTACCGATGCCTCAAACTATTAGGTATCAAATTTTGAGCGAGGGGGGGGTTACACAAATTTTCCAGACCTCAAACTTACTGATTTTGTGCCAAGCTGATAGCCAAGAAGAAGAAAAACCTAATCTTCAACTTTTCTTCTCCATACTGATTTCATAGCATTAGTGGTTAGCATGGGGCATCCTTACCCATAGCCGCTTATTGCATTCTCTATGAATAATACAGCTATGCTTTCAGTCAGCAAAATTTTTCAATAACCTCCCCCACCCCAACATTTACATATCATGGCATGGGGATTGCAAATCATGTTCAGCATCATTTCCTAGGTATTTTTCGATGCACAGTTGAATAAAATAGATCCGAGAGATCGATCGATAGATAATGTAGTGAGGCAAATACTACTGCTTGATGGAACTCTCGTGACAATATAGCGAAAGTAATTGTTTCTCCCTGACCTGTGCTCACTTCCTCTCACTGCCTCCTGTCGCACACCAACCACCCGTCAGTTCAACTCGTTGTGTTGTAGCTATTGCCTAGCCTCAACTAGAAAATGCACTTGTTGCAGTTTTGGTTGTTACATTGTAGTCAGGTCATGTTTCGTACTGTTAACTAGTATTTTTCGATGCTGATCGAATGGGATGGCTCTCTGAGGCATGAGAGAGTGGCAAGAGAATAATAAACCGTTGTGTAATAATTTGCAGCGTTTTTTATTGTCCATTGCAAATCTTCTAATGAGCGAATTGAGCTAAGGAATACACAGTAATGAGGGATTTTCACTCAACAAGAACCATAGAGCTTCTCCTTCATCTTCACGTCCCAGCTAGTACGGTAATTAATACTATTACAACAATCTGGGTCCTTTTTTACTTTCTGCTACCCAAAGGGAAAGGAAATTATTGTAATAGTATCCAAAAAAGTTGGGTTTTCTTCTGATCTTTACGTTTTGAGGCCTACTGAGTCTAAAAAACCTAATTTTGGCGCGTGATCTGTGTGTGGGTGTGTAGTTCAATATGAAGGAGAACGGTTGAATCGGTTCAAGCTGGTTTTTTTGTTGTTTTGTTCGTTATTTTTTGTAGACACCAAAATAAGGTTATGGGCGATTTCGGTCAATGGAATAGGGGGGGGGGGACGAAAATGTACTAAAAACTAAAGTTTTTTGCAATTTTCTTGGAAGCGGCTCAAATGATTTCAATTAAACTTCCAAATTATCTTCTACTAATCAATACCTAACTTCTCTTCCCCATACATATCGCCATGAAGATACGGTGAACGAAGCATATGAACCTCACAGTATGTTTTCAAATAGTTAATACTTATATATTGTTCTCAATAAATGTTCCTCTGGCAGTCCATTGAACACAGATACAAATCAAAATGTGTCACAACATTTCCGTAAATTTTCACCAGATTTGATCATACTTTCAGAGTGTCTTTTAGTCACCCATACCCACCAGGTTCTTTTAGTCTTTAGTCTTTTAGTCAACCATTCTCCATAGTTATTTCTGTACATATATGTTGAACAGTGATATAAGCCAAGTTAACTAAGAAAAGTAGACTAGTCGAATATTAATTTATCGGTATTCCAATTTTCTCAAAAATGGCTGTAACGATTTCGATCAGACTTACGAATCACTCTCAACTAACTAGTCCGTACAAGCCAGCGTTCAAGTGTTCCTGTAAAAATGCGTTGAATGAAGATATGTTGCCCGCATATGTAGCTGGTGTTCAAATTCACAGCGGTGGCGGAAAGTTGGGTGTTGCTACATACCAGATATTTAAGCTTATCTTGCTGCCAGTCCTATTAGCAGTAGAGGTGTCCCTTCTCCCTACATCCCACTGATATTTAGCAGTCCTGAAAGGCATTTATTGCTCCCCACTCAGCATATTTTCTACTGAATGACTATTTTTTCTTCTATCTAACGTGCCCTGAAGCCACAGTCAAGGACTGTAGCATCTGCAACATGAAAAGAGTGTGTGCTCTGTGAGGTCCATACTGTGTTATACCAGTAGCACTTGCCCTCTTTTTATCATTTCTTGGAAACACGAGCTACAACCAGAAAACGCAAAAAAGTTAAAGAAAACGAGGTACTTCTAAAAAAATACTAAGACAACTTGCTAGAGGAATAACAAACAAGTCAAGGCGAATTTTGGATTTTATACGCCATTCCCAGAATGCAATAATAGAATACACACAGTCATACAATTCAAAGAACTAGCAATTAGTGTTTGTAAAGAAAAATCAACGTTCTCACTTTTAATAAGGTAACATATCACTATTGCAGCAATCGCCACAGTTCCTCAATATTTAGTGGACACCCACATTGTTAACCACATCTAACATAATTGAATAATTATAGACCATTTTGGATGGAAAAGTTTCAATGACATCAAGAGAGCTTACTGAATACTATTTGGTAAATTCACTAGCTGCACATGAATTCAGCTGATAGCATGCTTGTTAAGGCGGTGGTTCGCCCACAACGGAGACAAAGGCCGGATACAGCGAAAAAAACCACGATTCATTCACTATTTTAGTCTGTTGATGAAGTCAGTTGTGTAATTGTGTTGACTGTGTCAGTATGTTATGCTGTAATGGAATGCAGAGTAGTTACCATTAGTGGAAGAAGACAATTTTCTATTATATTATTATTACAAATTATAAATATTACCTACTAACCAATTATATATAACTAGAGTGTATCTGTTCAATAAGCTTTTAGTAGTCTTTGTCAGGAAACAGTCATTTTTAAATTATGAATATGTGCTTTACAAGCGCGACACGAGACTACTAATCTGTCCTCGGTCCTACGCTTTTGTCTCTTGTCTCAGGCCCAATACAAACTCTAATGACAAATAACAATAGCGGTCTCCTACCTCTGGTCTCAGCATGAACTGCCACCTTCATAATGGTTACCACCACATTATGAACAATCTACAAAGTTGTTGGATGTGCGGAATTACTAGACTAGTTAGAAGTGAATACACTTGTTCATGAAATGGTAGCAATGAAGTTAGGGCATGGGATCTAAGCGTAGATATAATAATAGTAGTTGAACACGCAAAATTCCATACAACGAATAAGTGATCAAAAAAAAAAAAGTCCTGTGGATACCTTAATAATGTGCAGTACCAACATTGTACTTAAAAGGTAGTAAACGTAATGCTCAAGAAAGCAGATACGATGATGAAAGAAGTTAACTGGACTACCACGAAACTGGAAGTTGGGTTAGCCAGTGACGACTTCCGCAAGTTCATCCACTGTATTCAATTACCATACCAGGTTCTTTTCTTGCGATAGCTAGTTACAAGTAAACTCATCCAATTAAGCTTTATAAGGATTGTAATAGCAACTGTTTCCAAAGAAGAGTAGTGAAACTTAAGGTTCAGGAATGTAATACTTGCTACCCGAGTATAAGCTACTCAGAGGAACTGTACATTGCCACAAGTATAAGTTTAACTGCAGTAAGAGAACCCCCATTAATTAGGACTAGATGATATGGGGTGTTTAGGATAGAGATCACGATTAAACCAAGAATTGCACTCAGCATTGTGTAACAACAGTCAACAAAATCAAGCTCAATGACTTCGATAGAAACTGAGGATGATTTCCGAAAGAGGGGGAAAATAACAGCGAAGCATTTTAAAAAGAACAAACTTGTAATCAACATAATTCAGCAACTGACAGCAGAATAAGAACTATAGTTTTTGTTCACCTCAAAGCTGGGATTTGTTTACCAACAATGTGACTATTAAGGTATCTAAAGTACATGTCACACAGCGCAACATCATAATCTAATGAATCAATCCTTCCAAATTAATGTCGTAACTCATATCATCTTGGATCTTGTCTCATTCAAGATTCTAATGACTCTGACCGTAGGGCTGTTTGAGAGTGTGAAATATGGTGAAATCAATACATTCAATCCCGTGTAGAATCATGAATTTTCATAGCACGTCATGTAAGTTAACGGCGAACTCTGAATGTTTACCAGCTTTGACAATAATTTTGATATTTTTGGTTCATAATCCACAGGTTACTCCGCATTTAGAACACTAGACTGTCCTGTGAAGAATTGATCACTAAATAAGAACAGCATTCGACAGAAAGGGATGTACATATTAATAATGTTCCACGTCAGCTCCCTTAAAATGCAATCAACAAGTTTCACAAAGAACATCATTTTTTTATAGCCAACGTAAATTGATTGTTTCCACTAACAATCTAACATTTTATTTTTGAGTTATAAAACTCCAAAACTACCGCAAACCAAACTGCCATTACAATGCAAAATCAGTGAATAATGGAATGAAAACTTGAGTCTATAGTATCACCGATCCAGGGGAAAATACTGCAACTCTCAGATAGCAAAAACTCTCAAAGTAGCTAAGAATTTCAGTCTTCAACTTTTCTGAGGAGATAGTGCAGATTGAGGGGTGGTAGGCACAATCACTGGGTCAGAAGGTATGACTATTGGATGGTACTTCGATACATGAAAGAAGAATCTCATGAAGCATGTAGCAATCAATAAGTGCATAATGAACAACAATACAAGGATAGTGTAACCAGTTTTACTAAAAGCTGGGCGAAGGGAAATACATAAAACTGATCCTGAAAGTAAAGCACCAACCAACGTGAGTAGCCACTGAATCCACGCAACTGGTACTATCCATAGGGCAGAAAGCGGCACATATATAGCCATAGCATAGCCATATGTACATATGAGTTCTATAAGCCGTAACTTGACCTGGAATATGAATAATGCAATTACTGAACAACATTTAATACCAATACACCTTCTAAATCACAAAAACAAATAAATTCAGAAATAAAATTGTCGGGTCAGTGGTTTGTATTAAATCTCCCAAGTGACCTATTCTAGACTGTGCACACCACGTAAAGAAATACTGTAGCAACTTTTATTGTTTCATCTTTCCAGTAATACTTTTTTCTAGTTTCAGTTTTTAGTTGGTACTACTACTCTGGTTCGTGGACTCCCGACTATTTGAACACCAACTGTTTAGTAATTGGCGTCAAGGAAACACGGAACCTCAATCTCTCTCTCTCTCTCTCTCTTGATCTCCATGCGATCTTCCTATCACAGCTGATCTGACAAAACAAGTCGTGGAGATCAGTTGCCTCGTTATTATCGTTGTTGCCTGGTCGATATTAGGCAGCGTTTAAAACAAGTTTCTTCCCCATCAACGATTTTGGGCGAAGCAATTCGACATATCGCCTGGTCTGCAGCTACTCCTCTCGACTACGGAGACTTTTCAATTTGTTTTTGTAATATGCTTGGAGTCGAAATTATTTTCAGAACATGCACGTCCAATTGTGTAGTGGCCAGGTTTGGGTACCAAGTTTGTATATTTCCTTGTTTAAGATTTATTTTTATTTCACAACTAGAGCATTCTTTTCAGTTTTATAACCCTTTGTTTTAGTTGTATTTTTTTTATTCATCATTATATTTCCTTTACTTGATTTCATTTTGTTCTCCCCATTGTCTCCATAATTTTGGGAGCCGTGAGTGCTGATTGTAACCGAGTGAGGTTCACACCACTCTTCATGTTTCAACACCAACGATACAACTAGCAGTTCACTCCTAGAAGGATTCGCGACAAAAAAAACCCGGTTCACTAAACCTTCAATGGGATTACTAATACCGCGTTGATGAAAGCATATTACATTCAGAGTATGCTAACACTTGATGTAGCTGACAGCATCATTTGACCTCTTGGAGATACATCTACCTCTGATAATAAGTATAATCTATGTTCAAGTAGTGTGAGTAACTTGCATAGCTTACAGTGACAATGAGCCTAGGTCAGAAACCAGTAGGTGAATCCCGAGCAAGACCCCTGAATCCCCCCCCCCCAATACACGCTGCTCACAGCCAGTGACTGGAACTTGAAACACATGGAACATGCGAATAGCTTCCTGATTGTTGCTGATTTTTCATTTTCCCCTGACTCTCAAATGGTTCCGCGATGGTTAATGTTAAATTAGTGTTCAGGGAACATTCACTAGCATTTTGGGAAAATGTTAGTTGGCGATGGTTTTTATTTTTATGCGCCACACAATTTTGGTTGAACCTGTTTTTTCAAGAGATTTGCACTATATCCATTCTTTCTTTCGGCGGGGGCTCTATGTCGTTTTGATGTACTGTTGGCTTTTGGAGCTAGTGAGGGTTGTGTGAGAGGGGAGATGTGAGGGGGTGAAGGGAGGAGCGGGTTGGAGTTGCAGGTGGGTGCAAGTGGGAAAGGACACACTAAAATACAATATGAAAGGTTACAATGAAATGTGACAGTTTTTGTCAGCCAGATGAAAGCTGGAGCATGTTTCATGCTAAAATAATAATAATAACAACTCTAAAGCTGTTGGCAAGAAAGCAGCCTACACCCCTAACAATTAACGTCATTGTAAAAACTTACTATAATTTAGAATTTAGAAATTGATAATGGGGACCATTGTAGAGACACTGCTTCAGCTCTGGGAGCTAACCCCAAGGACAATAAATTTTAAAAAATTACATACTTGCAAGAACTTGCTGGCATACATATCAGGGCACAAGTATCTTGTAGCAATGAGCAGACATATTCACATTTGTAAGATTGACACAACAAAATTATTGAACCAGATAGAGAGACTAATATGGTCAAAGATGGAAAGATAACCACCTCCGAAAATGGCTTCCATCTCTTTACGTTGACCTTTGGTCTCATAAAATACATACAAAGGGATAACAAATCACTTGCCCTCTCCTCAGGGCTTTATGTTCGCCCTATAAACATTCTCGGGGTGGTGATTCCCTCAAAAGTAAAACATAGGAGAATAGAATTCGACCTCGAAAATGAGGGCATTTCAACCAAAAAGCAGGGTATGGCTCCAATGTCAATAGCCTCTCGTACAGAAGCAGCGAAGAAAAACCAGGTGAATGTTCCAGATACAGCGGGGGGGGGGGGGGCCCAGTCAATGAGCTAAAGAAGAAACTAGACTCAACGAGTGATAACCTTGAAGAGGACGTGAGACATCTGGTTACAGAGGTGAGGTTTGTTAAGACTCTCATGCCCAGTAGGCCTTCAGCACCTTCTGTCGTACCATACCAATATGTTCACACACATCTGTTGAATTTGTACATTCAAAACTTCATAAAAGTATATATTTTTAGTTCTTTTTCGAATCAGAATAACAGAAGTGACCATATCTTTGAAAGCAGATTACAATAGTAGTTTTCTCTTCAAAAAACTCTTTAGTTACATCAAATTTCTGACAGCGAAATGTCACTTATTGGAGAAAAGGCCCTTGACGATCACTGCACTCTGAAATGGGGTTACTGTGATGGGGACCTGAGAAGAGAAGAAATTGAATTCCCAAGCTGTCCAGTAAAGGCAGTCAGGTTGCAGGGAGGCTGTCAGGGACAACATACAACGCATGTTGTTCATATGCCATAGTTAGGACTCGATCATGAACGGGCTAGCCGCAATCAATGCTTTTCTAGTCAGCTCTATGTGAGAACAGGAGGAAAACCCCCTATGAAAGAAAGGAGCTCAAACTGCTGTGTGCACAGGCTCTGCCAGAAGTAACGCGCAAAACGAGGCCAGGCAGGGACCCATAAGTACATGTGAAAGTCTATGGGTTTTAGTGATTCAACCTCAAATTACCTTATGGTCTATGTGATGAAAGCCACACTACGCTGGGTGTCTTCTGGCAATACGAAAGGAGCATTCTAACAGAAAAGACTGACTTAGTAGACCCGAAGTTAGACTTGTTAAAGAGCAAGCAAAGCCTAATAAACTTGAGAACTTCTGAATACCTCAGGGGCTAAGGACGTAACTGAAAATGGGATGAGGTGATGAGTGGATATTTGGAGTTCTGAAGATGTTAACACGGGACGTTATAAGTAATATACAGGATTTTACGTAAGCGCTGAGGACAAAGATGAGTTACCTCAGAGACAGAGCTCCATTGCAGAGCGCCCCACAATATGAGCGGGAGGCACCAGGCGTAGAGAAATATCATCACTCCGGCCAGAGAGACAGCATGAAAGTCGTATTTCCACGGGTAGTTCCGGTTAGCCGGGGACTGAAAATAGTCGGACAGGTTCCCACTGATTCCGATGGCAAACACCAACGTAACGCAGATCCAGAATGGACCGTAAAGATCTGGTTTATTCTGAATGAAATGCTGGAGAAAGTTTACGTTAGGAGTCGGTAACATCGACCAAAGGACACGATTGACGACTTCGTCCGTGTTGACGTCAAAATATTTTTGGTAGAACTCTATCGACCAAATCGACTTGCCCGTTTTCAAATCCGGCTGACCAGAGGAGGGGTCCTGATTTCCGCCACCGCCGGTAACTTCGTAGTCCGTCGGGATGTTGTAAGTTGATGACTCAGGGGAAGTCAGGTTGTACGAAGTCGGCTCTTTAGAGCCAGGCCGCTCGGGCGACGTAACGTCTATGAAATCCATCGTCTAAGACAACAAATCACAAATCAAAATATAAAGGCGAACTCCCAAACAATCATTCGAGTGGCAAATCCATCCGACGACAACTGAGTTTGTGACAGCAAATGACAACACGCTGTTCACTGTTGTTGTTGTTGATTCAAATTTTCATCATTTTAAATTGAACTTGCAGTTTCTAGTTTGATAACTATCCGCCGTCCCATCTCGCCTTTTCGTCCCTCAGGATTCAAAAGAAAAAAAAATATCCTGCTACATATACGGGCGCTATATCTTCGTTCAACGCATTTAGAGCAGTTTCTGAGAAAATTGGAAAATCGATACATCGATAATTGAGTTAATTTGGCGTGTATCTCCGTTTAACAGATAGATACAGAAATAATTACGGGAGACAAAATGTGAGTATAGGCGGCTAAAAGACACTCTGTAAGATTGATCAAATCTGGGGGAGCAGTTACTCCGGAGTTTACGAAAATGTTCGCAAAAACATTCTTTTTGACACAATTTCATTTTTTTATCTCTATTAAATGTTAAAATCCTTAGTTTTTTGGTATACCTTATTTTGGTGTCTTCAATAAATAACGAACCAAACAAAAGAAGAACCAGCTCAATTGGTTCAGCCGTTCTCCCTCGAATAGAACTACCAACACACACACACGGACCACAGGCCTAAAGTAGAGTTTTCAGATTCAATAGGTCTCGAAACGTAGGGATCGGAAGAAAACCCAACTTTTTTTTGTGACGCACATTACCAAGCTGACGAATCAATGGCATGACAATAGCATATTCACTACATCTTTGGTTTGGCCGAAAATGTTTATTGGTGGGTTTGCTTTCTCGTATTTTGTTTAAATAACAAAGCGAATGAGACTATCCACGCTTATCGTAATCGTTCTGGAAATATCAAGAGTTTCCGTTTTTGGTTTGTTTATTGTTCACAACCAAATGCAATGGTTATTTTTTATATTTTGTACTTTCTGAGGCTGATAGCGCAGAGCCTGGAATTTTCTGCACAGTCGGGCTGGCTAATATTAAAATATCTGGTGCGTAGCAACACACGACATTCCTTAGCTCTACGTCAATCCATTTGTGTTCATGGCTTATTCTACTAACTCAATTTATTTTTCACACAGTTCATTTGAAACATCACTTCACGGCGGCAGAAAGTGGTAGCGCCTACAGTTCCAGAATTTATTAGGCTGATCGTACTAATTCCCCGAGCAATATTGAGCAATTGGTGCTCAGAGAATTAATGAGGGTGTAAACAAGATTTTTTGGAAAAGTATAATGATAACTTTTCCAGAGTTATCGGGGAAAACGCTTAGGAATGGTAGTAAGTGAAATGGTGAGGATTGAAATTCTGGAATTTCTGGAGAGGCCCCTGTATATTGTATGAGCGTTATTAAATACTCGTCGTATAGGTACTAGATTGGAGGTCCACCAAAATTTTTCTGAACGGCGTTCATAAGGAAAAAAGTACAGTAAAATCAATTTTTGTCGAAAAGTGTGGTAATTTATTGTGCTACTCTCGTCATTTTCCGACTAATCAGAATTTTATGGTATACTCACCTTATCGAGAGCTGTTCATATAAAAAATGTAATTAAAACCGTTTGGAGCCGTTTTTGAGAAAAAAAATTTGGTGTTTTGATCGCTATGATAAGTATTGTTACTTTCGGGCGGATTTATGCGGGCCATGGTGACTTGTGTGCTAGATATCAAGTTTGAGCTGATTTGGTGCTGCCGTTTCCTCTAAAAACCGTTCTCACACACACACACAGAACATTTTCCCATATGGTGTTTTTCGGACTCAGTAGGGTCTGAAACGTAAAGATCTGAAGAAAACTGAAAATTATTTTTTCAGGCGGTTACGTATCTTTCCTTCCTACTTTGTAGAGCCAAGGAAAGCAAAAAACCTCATTTGGACGCTTGGTTCATGTGTGCCTTTGTAGTTCAATTTGTGGGAGAACGCCTGAATCGGTTCAATTCTCAAAAAGTTGACAGTAACAGCTCAGAAACTGATTTTACACGCTCGACTTTTGAAACTCGACTGTGCCTCGCTACTTATAATACGTGGGTGAGCTTATGTAAATTCCACGTTTGCCGTTAGGCGAGCAATGGAAAGTTGTGTCACACTTGGATTTGAACAATCTGAACTCAGAAATTTCTGATTCGGACGAGCCCTCATGCGGTAGGCTTCAGAGAGCATTCGTAGGAAGGATTACTAGCACTTGTATGCTGTTCGTGTGGCGTCATCGGTAACAGCAATGAGATGTACCAGAGGCTGGGATTGTAATGTTGTGAATACTCGCTGTCGTGCCTGTGGTAACCTATTTGAGTCACTGAATCATGTGATGCAGGTGTCTGCACGTACTCATGGGAGCCGTGTCAAGCGCCATGCCATTGGCTGCGAGCAGGTTGCTGGTGCGTTGTCATTTGAGGGCTGATAGAGAGCGGCACAGCTGGGCCATCTCTGGAGAAGGACTGAAGCCTGACATTGCCGCCATTGGTCGCAACCAGTCTGCAGTGATCAAGGATGTCCAAGTAGTATCTGACATTTGGGATCTTGCGCTATCTTGGCAAGCTAAGAAGCGCCAATACAACCTGACAGAACTTCGTATGGCAATGGCGGAAGCTCATGGAATAGAGGCAGGTAACATCGGTGTTGCGGCATCGACTGCGGTCCTGGTGTGGTGTAAGAAAAGTCAAAGGAGGTTGGCTGGGTGTGTCAGCAGGCGTTCTCCGCAGTATCACCACCCACAAAATGCTTGGGTCGTATTTAAACTGGTGGTCCTTCTATCATGGAACATCCTCTTATCCTCCTTTTCTTCTCTCTCCCAATCCTTCAATCCCTAGAGCCAGTGTAAGGTAGTATGGGCGCCCCCCATTATATTATTATTTAGTTTCTACTTTTTGGGTGCCACCATTCCATTTACGGTGAGCTTTGGAAAAAAAGTGTGTTTGTAGTTTGATTTGTGGGACAATGCCTGAATAGGTTCAATTCACAAATATCTGGTGCGTAGCAACACACAACTTACTGCCACCCCCGTAAATTTGACGACCTTCTACATACACGGAAATGGGTGAGCTAACTTCCTGGTCAGACTGAGTTCGACTAGTTTCCCTCAGTAGGCCCACTTGCTCATTACGAGCATCATTGAAAACTTTTCACGCCTAGTATTAGTAATGTATTAGGAAAAACCTTATACAGATGGTGGAGATGGCTACAAGCCATTCCAAATTAAGCGCACATCTGAATAAGAAATAAGTGATACCCTTTTATACAGGAGACTCGCACTACAACTACTTCAGAAATAAATACTGAGGAAGGTAGGAGGCATCCTTAGGAAGCTAGGTTGAATAAGATCTGGCACCACAAGACTTTGGGAGGCAGCACTTCTACCCAAAAGGGATAATTAGATTAGACAAAGACCTCCGTTCTTTGAGACTGTTCTTAATATCCCTCTGAAACTGCTCATATGCTTGCATATATATTGGAGTATTATCATTAACTGGAACAGTTTCAATCTTAGTTCACAACACTAAAAATGTCACTCTTTGTTACATACATCTTCTCAAACCCAAAACCACAAAACCAACCTCACAAGTTATAAGTTTTGTTGGAACAATTCCACTACTCAATTTGTTAACTTCTCCTTGCACCAGACTAATGAACCAGAAAAACGTTTGGTGTACGAAAGAATGAATTGTATTTATGGAGGAATTTATTGCATCAGAAATATGGCACGTTTGTCAGAAAAAATTTGTCTTCTTCTTTTTGAATCCATTGGCACAGCTTCGTTATAAAATCCAACGCAAGCTGTTTCTTCAGCATAGGTTCTAGAGACACCAAAACTTCGTATTTATCACATATCTGGAACAGAAGCATACGCAAGTTGACTTGAAAAAATCACCAGTTGTTAAGACGGTAAGCAGACGTTCATTGGTCCAGACATGCATCATTTTTACAAGAGGCAATAAACAACAAAGGAATTCTTTAGGCCTAACAACATATTATTAGAAAAATACGCCAATTATTTACAATACTTTTCCAGCAGCTATCAGCCTCGTAACATAGATTACAATATTCCATGCCCCTTCTCAATGTTTTAAGCTTACAGCGACTTGATCAAGGTACTTTCAAGAAGTAGTCTACAGCACTCCAATCAACAGACAATAAAATACCCAAGAAAGATGCTTCTAAGTAGCTACAGAGATTCCTAGTACATTCTGAAAGTCTGTGTAAATATATGAGGTGAGGGTTCACATGACCCAGAAGACCATTATAATCAAGTTGGCTTAGGGCTTATTTCTAATGCACAAGCCAAGTGTCGGCTATCTAGAGTAGGTTGGTGAGATTATCCCAAACCAGAATGAATGAAAAGTCAGAGTTTGTAACTTGCAATCTAGCATCAGGTAGCTTCACTACATCCAGATAGTACAGTGAGGGACAATCATTAATTGTGTGAAGATATAGAAGAAATTCAGCAACAGGAACACTCACTTCCGTTCTACCGTAGGTGGAAACTCCCCTTTATAGGGGATGAATCTATCGACAAATTGACACAAAAGTACTCAAACCTTTTACAGTCACGCTAGTACTCGAGATTTCTTCCTCATTCCAGGACTAATTGCTAGACTTGAAATTATTGAGTCCTGGTTGGGCAGGTCCAATTAATATGAAGAGTTTCCACCCGTTTGAGAAAAAGAGTGTGCGACACACACAACTATTGGAGGGTTAGGATGGATGGACGTGTCACCATGACTACCAACATGCCCCATCAAATAGATAGCAAAGTGAACATAGAATGTTGAAGAGAGAAGTTTTCTTCAGTGTCCAACAGAACAAATGAAAATTATCCAAAATTGAGGAAAGAAAATAATTGAAGATGTTCAACATTTGGATAGATGGCCACGTTAAGATTGAGGTTGAATATACAAGCACATACTTGAACGCTTCAGCAAAAAACTATAATGCTAGATTGATCTTGAAAATAAATATAAAATACGTACCAAACAGGCAATTGTTTCTTCTGCATATTCTTGAAATAAACTATGGACTTGAGGGTTTGATTCTATCATATTGAAATAAACACTCTGATATTTGGTGAATAACTTATTTGCTTCTTCAGGAGTACTGTACGGTGGTGCTAGAGGAGATGAGAGCACATTCAAACTCTTCTTACATTTATAAGCAAAATGCCTTATTTTGTTGACACCTATTTTATGTAAAGAGACCCACGAAGACGGAGGTTTCATCAAAACGTCATTTATCATGGTGATCAAATTATTTTTTTTCATTTTCTGGAAGAAAAGCGAAAATGTGATGATAATTCACTGCATTATATGCACACAATGTCACAATGCAAGACAAATTCACGTAGTGTTTAGTGTGAAACACTAAAATGAACCTAATGTCAAAAAATACTATAATATAGTGTACCGCTTGACTCATATTGTAACAAGGGGTTTGGAAATGTTTGGAGAGCCGCTGACTCGGGGGAAAATTGCCAAGCTCCGATTCAATGCCTGACTTCTGTCAGAATATGAATCTTCGTCAATGACTACTGGACCATGAACAGTTGGAAGTGCCTACATTGGGAGTCAGGCGGTTTAATAGCATGGATATATCCTCAAGACCCATCCCATTTGATTCAGCATCGAGAAATACTATTAAACGACATGAGACATGACCACTACACCAGAACAACGAAAAATGATGTTTTATAGGCAACACTAGGCAATTGGTGAAAAAATTACTTTCGCAACATTGTCCTAAGAGTTCCTTCCAATACTAGAGTTCACCTCACTGTATTTACCATGATATCACCGTTGTTCATTTAGGCACAGCCCTACACCTCTGAGACTTGCCCTATTTAAATCAGCATTAAAAAAAGAAAAAAACCCTGCAAACTATTACACAACGGTTTATTATTCTCATGAACAGCTTGACCTAGTATTAGTGCTCCCCCATCCCATTCGATTCAGCATCGAATACTAGTAAACCATACGAAACATGTCCTGGCTACAATGGAACTACGGAAACAAAACGTCTGATGATTTTGCCGCGTCGGGTCGGGGAAATTGGAACGGGGGCACTTCGAGCGGGGGAGTTGAAAGGGGAGTTGAGCCGCCCGCCCGGCAGCGTTGTGAGGCGAGGACGAGGCGGGTTGTTTTTTATTGAGATGGGAGGAAGGGAGGGACGCTGTAGTTCCCGCGATGTACTGCGTTTCGTTAATTTTTTTAACCTTTTTTTGCCCGTTACAACCACGGGCTTTGTCGGATCGGATTGCCGAGATGGCGGGCACAACTAGATACCAAATCAGATTTTTATGCGAAAGAACGAATTTTTTAGACCACGTTAAAGGCACAAAACGGCCCAGACGGCGGACGGACATTGCAAATTTGGAATCTCCAAGTCTTGAATCGTAAAGTATCAAATTTTGAGAGGGGTTGTAAAAAATTTTTCGTGACCGAAAACATAGGGTTATTATTCAGAATGAATAATAAACCAAAATCAAACACAACGTAAATGCAATAAAACTGCCAAAATTTCGTTTTCAATTAATTTCTTGAGCCGTTTTTTCCCCCACAATAACCATGGGTTTAGTCCGATCAGATTTTACAGACATGCACCAATGGATCACAAATGATCTATCCGGTTTGTGCAAAAGAACGGATTATTCAAGACATTACACGTTAAATTTTGAGGGTGGGCTGAAGAACATTTTTCTGACTGAAAACATAGGTGTATTCATTCTGAATAATAAACCAAAAGTGAGGGCCTTTCATAAAGCCAATATTTACCTCCGTAATTTTCTTCTTGGCTTCAGATAATTCAAAAAATATATCCTGATCGACAGTCAATAAGAGCAAACAAGCTTGGCATTCTTCTGTCAGATAAGATACATGCCCGTGGAGAAAGCCGCTGTAAATAGGATAAACACAATTCAAGAACCTCACGTAAAAAATTAACAAATAATTTTCACATTTTTCATTTTATTACCAACAGTAATGCGTGATTCACATAATTTAATTGTGTCTGGCAGAATTGCATGGTAAAAGAAAGCAGAGTTTTAGAAGAATGGCATATGAAATTTCTGTGAATAGAATAATGAAAGGGTTGCTAGTTGAAAATGTTTTGAAGTATCACAGCACAAAAATTACTAAAGAATTGTGAGCTCTCTCTCCACACACACATTTTTGCCAATATTTAATGGTAGTATTACAGTACATAAGCGTTTAACATTTTACTTCAGCGTGGCATTCTTTCATGACCCACTACTGGTTGGAGCTCTGTTCTCAATTGAGAATACTTCCTATGGATTGCAGGAGTATCTTCATCCAATAGTTGTGCCAGCTTCATCTTCTCTCAAATAGTATAACATCTTGACTAATATCAATTATGCATAGAAGATATTTCTTCGATCCCGGAAAGTTAGTTTTTAAAAATGATTTATTTCTTTAAATTCACAACACGCAAAAATTAATACTTAGGGAAATGTAAAATTTGGAGATGACAACGGAACAGCCACAACACACGAAGGCAAACTGACAACTGAGGAGCCAAGCGTTCAGGCGAGCCTTTATAATATTGACATGATGCATTAGCAGACTCACGAGGTGCAGAGTTATAACTTAGATGCTAAGAGAATTACATAGATATGAATGATGAGAGCGAAATTTGGCATTCAACAACACTAACTTGGCATTGAAGTTGGGTAAACAAATAGGCGTCCAACTTTCAGCAGTTTTGAAGGATTCAGAAGCGGCAATCATGTTCAATATAAGGTGTAAATCCGAAGGGCTCATTGAGTACTTTCTTTTACGGGCAAGAGTGATTAATTTATTATTAGCGATCAGTACGGCAAACACCAACGTCTGAAAAATTTCGGGAAACTTGTATGGAGCAGATGGGAATAACTATTTTGCACAAGCGTAACAAGCTCTTTTAAATGTAACATAGAGAGCGCATTTAACTTCATCGTAAAACCCGCACAACGTGAATTGACCTTGAGAAGCTTACTTTTATTTTGGAGCAAGCAGATGATATGACGGACGATAACAGCTCCCTCTGGATTGGCAGCATAGGAACGCACGATAACCCGTTTAGAAAAAGGCTGGGTTCAGTTTCATATAATTGTAGTAGATGGTCTATCAGTCTTTCAGAACCAGTGAGTAACCGCCTTAGATCATAATTACGCCTTGTTTCAAATATTGTCAACACCTGTTTGAGCGTCAGTATACTAACTATCTGATTATATACATATCTGTGAAAGAGAAAAAGAAACACTGCAAAACATGTGAAGGAGAAATTTCAAATGAAGGACTCAGCTATAAGCCAACAAGAGTTTTGGGAATGTATTAGATGAATACTTGAAAACCCTATAAACACAATGTTTATGGTATTTTTGTTCAATTTCACTTTCTTCCTCAAAACCAATTTGTGACTAGGATGATCAGGATTCATTCAAATTTTTACCCTATTTATTTTTCATCCTCTCTTCAGCTAATTACTATTATTCAAGCTAACCTTGTAGGTTATACCCTCCTTGAAGATACCTTAAATATTAATCACGCGCTACGCATACACTGAACTGGTATGGAAAGAGAAAGAAAGGCCCTCATCTTAGTCGTGAAGGCATGTGCTCCTTTCCCAAGCATAAACCAACCATCCATGGTGGCATCAGTCCGCTAACGAGCTCCTCTACCTGCCTGCTTCTATCTCCCAGCACCCCCACCCAGTTGAGCAGTGCCGTGATAGTTTTTGTTACTTCCAACATCCATACCTCAAGATTTTGAGCCTCTGGAGGACCCTAACTTGACAGTGTCCTTTGTAGTGAAGCCCCTCTTTTGAATGTAGTTCCCCACACAATTTCTTTCTTATAGATGTCTTCCGCTGACTCTGATAACACCCAACCCTGCCTAGCTATCTGTTTACTCTAAGTACACCCCTTCATGAAGCAGCTCCTGCTATGTTAGCCTACTTGCTAACACTACTCTAAGCTCTCTTTTCCTCATACCCAGCTGGCTTGTTCCAGGGGCAATGGTCATCCACCTGATGATGACGTGGCAAGCTATGACCCAGTGTCTCCAAGAACAGAAATTGAGGCTTTCCTAGATTGCCTGAGCTTAAACTGGTTTGAATTGGTAATAAATGCGTCACACTTAGCTTTGAAGAACTGCAAGAGAATATTTAATAATTAAATATTATTAATATTTTTCATTCAAACAACCTATTAGAGTTCTTTCAGATTATTCAAATAGTATACAAAGTAAAATTCCCATTAGCAAACAGAGAAATTTGCCTAATAAGTGAACATATAGAATGGTTGCACTGTATGTACAGTGAGCCAATGGGCTTTTAATTTAAAGCACTTAGTCTGAAATAAATTGCAACGATTGAGATGGCAAGAGGTGCAGAATTTTGGAACCTTCAGAGCATGGTTCCCCAAGTCAGTTACAATATGCTGGACGAAAATGTCTAACCTGCAGGCCCTTGACAGTTACAGCATTTGGGGATGTCTGTGGGAGTTCTGACCGGGTCACCTCCACTTCCCTCAGACACCGCAGTTTTAAACAAAATAAGGGACAACCTTCCAGACACTCCACGACCACCACGATGTCCGCAGAGCAAGCGAATTTTCCAGCAATATCGAGCCCTGGGTAGGATTTGTATTTCTCTGTTCTACCTACCTTGTCTTGCAGACATGTCGTGGCCCTAACCCATAATGCACTGGCGCAAGGCCACAGGCTGTGCATTCCTGTGGTACTATGTTTAGGTCAAACAACTCGCGCTGGCCCTCAATGGCACTTACAGCTTTTCCTCATCCCAGGACGAGACTGATTGGACTTACTGGCCTCCCCGGGGTTTGGTAGGACCCGAGTAAGCTGTGACAGAGGTCCCTCAAGCTTCCACCTACTACTCAGGGGATCCTCCGTAGTGCATCTGGACTTTTATCCCCTTTGTAGGCCCTTGACAGGTGCAAACTGCTGTTTTAATACGTTGCAATTTTCCAAGAACACAGATTGGAAAGTCCCCTCGAACCCCTAGACAGGAGGCAAGCAACAGTCACCAACTCATACATAAGACCCAGAAGTATTCAACTCACTGTCCCGCCTTTAAAAACAGAGAAAATCACAGCAACTTCCTACAGAAAATATTACATTAGTAATACAATACTCACAGCAGCGCATTGCTCAGGAACTTGACTGAGTCATTCTTTTTAGAAACAGCTACTAAAATAAGAGGGCCTCGGGTGAGGAATACCATAACATTGTTCCCAAAATGAATTGATTCCATTGTGTCACCGCTGTCTTGCACAAATGATACAAGAGCTTGCATGACCCCAAAAAGAGTTACTAATTTATCTTCACTTCCATACCTGACAAAAAAAAACAAAAGATTTCAGCCAAAATCTGCTAGGATACTAATACAATAAAACTAATGTATTGCAGTATTCAAGAAGGTTACATTTGACGTAGAAGTCACATTAGTTCAAAGGCGAAGATGAATCATCAGTGAACATCAAGTAAAACGCTTTTACATAGGATGAAAAGTATTTGTCATAAGAAGGGATTATAAACAGCAGTAAAGGGTTAAGGAAGGGGAGGGGAGATCACACAAATTCCAGTAGTTTCTGAATGAATAGGTTTATAGCCACTGAAGAATAAAACACAATTGGTGAGACTGGCCATGGGTCTAGTAGATTGAGACGTATGGATAGACAAATGCTCACTGACAGACTTATAGAAAGTACAGTAACAAGATGGATAGAGATAATATACTCAACCAGTCAGGAAACAGAGGGGTGAGTAGCACTACAAGGTTGGATACAATCAAGTGACTGTCTCAAGGGGGCAATTAGAACTGTGTGTCATCATCAAAGGAGCCATTTGCTTCTCCAATTGTCAAGAGAGGTTGAAAAAAGAGATAGTTAGAGGGGAGAGGTTGAAAAAAAAACAAGAGGCATTGTGAGACTCTCTCAGTAATGCTAGAAATTTCTGGAATGTTAACACAGAGGATGCCTAAAATTGAACACTTCTGTCAGCCAGTGGTAAAGTTGAAATGATTCGGATTTCTTTGATGGCTGAAGTAATGTAGATTGTGTGGACCTTGTACACTTTATTGGTCGCCCTGCGTGAGCTAGAAGCAAGGTCTAGGTCAGGTAGTCAACAGTGTTGCCAAAGAGTGCAGATGAGCTGTTTCTGGGAAAACTCAGGACCGGCCAGCGAGAGCTGGTGACATAGGAACTGAGTGGAGGATGGCTTTCAATTTCCAAAATCCTCATAGTCAGCAGCTGCATGATCATTTGCATCTTTGATAGACGTGCGCAATTGAGGAGCTTGGTTCAGAGTGCAATTTTAGGGAGCTAGTAGAACAAACGACACTGCCCAGAAAGAATCTGCTTAAAAGATCACAACATATTTGTTTGAAGACGCGTTAAGTCAACTTATGAGTTTGAGCATTTTGCGTACCGTCCCTATAAACGTTTGAGCCACGCGTACATCATCTTCAACTCATAATTTTGTGAGATTGGCCATCCGCGCCCAATGTAAAAAAATTATCCCCAGATCTGAGTGAAATGTGAGGGGGATATTATCAGTGACACTTAAATGAGAAACACTCAAAGAGGTAATGCATGATTTTATGGGGAGGATTAAATGAATTAAGCAATGGTAAATCTGTGCTTAGAAAAATGTAGTGAAATTTGAATCAGTAGTAAGATACGTGGAGCTTTTGCTTCTATGTGTGTTAGTTTAGTGGCTGTTTTGCTATCGTGAGGAAAATATTCAAATTGCTAATATAAAAGTTTTTGAATACTCGTAGTACCATCTTTAGTGATATTGGCTGATGTAGAGCAGAGTGATTTTCTTTGTACCTTAGTAGAGGCAGGCAAATACAAGAACTAGAATGGAAATTCGGTATAATTGACACAAAAAGCAGCCTCAGGAATTTTCGCTTTATTGACTTAATTTCTGCCTTGCATTTGTTGTTTGAAACCTCAAAATCCCTCAATTCTGTAAGTTAAACTGAAAACCCCCTTGAGAAAATAAACTTTGATGATGCAACTGCAACACCTAATCACACACTGGTTCTTCACGCAGGAACCGCAGGGCTGCGATTAATTTTTGCAGCGCTACATCTCCCAAGTTTCGAACAAGCCCAGAAAGAAGGCAAGCACATGCACGATCTAGAAGCACATTGAATTACTTCCAAAACACGAGTGACTAAATCGTAAGTTGAGAATTTGAACAAAAGGTAACCTTGAATACACCGGCTTTCCTGACGAACTGAGAATGAATATGTGCCTCTCCTTAGCTTTCCATTCTTCAGTTCCCAGTAAAGAATCTTTCGAGTTGGGGTCTTCGGAAACACTAAGTTCATTGTCCAGATTGACCTCAGGAACTGGCCTCGACATCAAGTCTTCAACAACTGTATCATTTTCTCCATCATCAAGATCATTCTGATCATTGCAAGCAACCACCGGAGGATCAGGAGAACCTATAATAAGTTCTCTAACACTTTGATAGGCTAAGTCAGTAGTATAAGCCAATGTATCACCAGAATTATCTTGAATCTTGCTTTCCTAAAAAGAAAGGATAATTACTCAATAGAAGAAGTTGGCAATAAGAGTTAATAAATACTTCTCTCATATTAAATTGTAGACTATATATAACTTGTGTCACAGAGCTGGGGATGGAACCTTAAGCGATGAACCCTATTGGGTTATTGTGCTTTCAGTGTTGCTTGTGTGGTCTTTAATTTGTTGTGTATTACTTAGTCACTGAAGCACTACTTCAACAAACATCCCCTCCCACTTGGTAAAGCTCAGCCACTAAGCGTTTGCTGTAGGTGTTCCCTTCCAATTCCCACGAACTACTGATAGTTTATATTAATGACTGAATGACAGAGGATTCTTCTGAAGGATTATCTAGATCTGTCAATTACTGGCTCTAAGCCAATCAACAAGGTTGTCCCAGCTTATAGAGCCAGTGGCACATTATTGCCATGCACAGTGCTCCTGTGCACTCCCACCTTGTAGCATTGTCGTTTCCCAGATTAGGGTGAATTGAATAGTCCAGACCATAGCATTCACTCATGGAGAGATGCTACTTTCAACTGTTTCCTGTCTAACTCATTCTATCGTTTTGAAGTTGACATAAATCAACAACTATTGAACTTTAACACTTTGCATTATGGAAATGGCCTATGAAATCATCCCTCACTTTGTCAAAAACGTGTGGAAACCCATTTCATTAAATATCTGGTGCGTTGCAACACACAACTTTCCTTAGCTCTACAACAATTCACTTTGTACATGGCTAATTCTATTTAATCAATTCATTTATCACTCATTTAATTTGAACTTGGTCAAACAACACTTCACGATAGCAGGAAGCGATAGGGCTTACAGTTCCGGAATTTAATGTGCTGCTCGTACTCATTGCGGGGCCATTATTGAGCAAGTGGTACACAGATAATTAACGAGGCTGTAAACACAAATTTTTGAAGGAGGATAGTAATCAGTTTTGCAGAGTAATTGGGTAAACACTTTTACAACTGGTAGTAAGCGAAACGACACTAGTTGAAATTCAGGACTCTCTGGAGTAACCCCCATGTATCTCATTAGCGTTTTTAAACACTTACCTTATAGGTATTGGATTTAATTACAACACCACTTTTTTTTAACATTCTACAAAAATTCCAGCGGAGTTTATAAGGAAAAACCGCGCTAAAAACGCTTTTTGTCGAAAATTTTGATAATTTATTGTGCTGCTCTCGTCATTTTCCCACAGATGGGAATTTTAAGGTATGATTATCTTATTAGGAGCTACCAATATAAACAATTTAATCAAAATCGTTAGAGCCGTTTTTAAGAAAAAAAATATTTGGTGTTTTGATCACTATGATAACTATAGTTAAATTACGGTGGATTTTGTTCATACCCTTATTTTGGCGTCCCATGGTAACCTGCGGGCGAGATATCAAGTTTGAGCTGTTTTGGTACGGTGGTTTTCTCTAAAAATCGTTCATAGACACACATACACACACAGACCATTTGCCCAAATAGTGTTTTTCGGACTCAGGGGGGTCTGAAACGTAAAGATCTGAAGAGAACTCAAAATTTTTTTTTCAGCCGATTACATAACTTTCCTTTCTACTTCATAGAGCCAAGGAAAGTAAAAAACAGAATAAACAATAAATTGTCTATATTTCCACAGAAATAATGAGCACAGTTGTTAAATCGATTTCGGCGGTTAGGTCATCATCAGTAACAAACATGAACCGTTCACCGTCGAAATTGATTTAACAATTGTGCTCATTATGGTTTATTCTGTTTTTTAATGAAATGGGTTTCCACAATATCCTCGCGAATGATTTAGTTCATTTCAGTTCTCAAGTTGCCTCAGAGGTGATCTTCCAAGTGCTTTCCTCCCTGCCCTCTTCGTGTTTTATGGGTTTTTGCAATGTTTCAACAAGCTATCAACACGCACATTACGACTGATTTGATTCATCAATTGAGAGTGCAAGGTACACGCAATGTTCAACAGTGGCGTATGAACGTAGGTATGATCCCTAACAAGTATTTAGGTCCTGAATGCAGTTAGTTAATGCCACCGCAGAAGTGTGAGGGTACTGAGCCATTCAACTGATACCTATATACTAATTGATATACACCAACAACACATGAGTACACTCGGTGGCAGCAAAACAAGTTGCCAAATATAATGGCTCCCTTTTTGGAAGTGGTCACCCCCACACCCCTCAAATTTCGGACGCCTAGAAACAAAGGTGAGTACTATTATTAATTTAACATATCTGTTAACATGTGACCTCATCCACTATTATTTAATAGATCGCGCGTCGCCATTGTTTGTTTACATTTTGGCAAACAGCCTCCACTGTACCCTGTGCTGTTATTATGAACCCTTCGGCCGCAAACTGTACTCGTGAACCCTACAGTCTAGATAATACTTTTAAACCACAGATTGTCGATGTAGCCATATTATATTCTTAATATTTTGCGACGTCGGATTGAATAGGATAGGTCGCAATCATGCTGTGCAAGAGAATATTAAACCGTTGTGTGATAATTTGGGGTGAACTAAAGAACATGGACCGACCGCTTGATAACGCTACGACTGCATGTATCGATAGTTCGCTTGAACGCTACGACTGCAAGTATCGATATGCGTCACCGGCGCAGTTGGTGGGGGAGTGCCTATGAGCGATGTCTGGCATATCGATAACCTGACTTCGGTCGTGATATATCGATATATTGCCTTACCAGAGGGAGCGGTCCATATTCTTTGCTTTTACCATAATTTGCAGCGTTTTTATATTTCCTTCCCGTTAACTTCGCTACTTACATGCGAACTTTTGTGGCCCACGTTTTTCGCTGAGCGCCGTCGGTTTCGTGTGCCTTTGACGCCACGGCCCCGAAAACGAAATCTCTTCCATGATATCTAACAATCATCGAATTTATAGGGGTGGCAAAAGTTGTGAGGTGCTGGGCACTATATATTTTACCTTTAGCTTCACTTCAGTTTAGGGCTCGTGCCTGTAACGTTTGCTACGGTGGTATAGTATGCAATCTGTGAGTTCAAGTGTCTTATAGAATAATTTTAGCGAGGAGTGCAGCACATCAGCACTCGACTGGACCGAATCACGGGACAAATGAACATCCTCTGGCTCACGGAACTAAGAAGAAATGCGAAAGTTAAAGGGTACAGCTTCAACTTACTGAGTCTTGAACTTCGTTCTCACTGTCATCAGCCATTTTCCCGAGCATCGTGCGATCAACTATTTACACTCAAACATTTCCTTAGCGGCGTCAATGGAAGAACGATTCATTCGCTAAAGTGCATTTCGGGGTGAACGCTTCCGGGCTCAAACAACTACATAGCAACGATAGCCGCTGCGCTAAAAAGTAAGTACTTGACAAAATGACTTGAAAACGGCGGTAGCAATTTCAGCAAACATCAGCAAATGCTACGGATCAAGTGCGGATTTATTGTTTTGACACTTATAACCATTCGAGGAAGGTTGAATGGACGCGATGATAAGTTTGATAGTCGTAAGAGGCAGTGAACGACTTGTCATGAATGCACAGCGTCGCTTTATCAAGATTTAAGGTAATTTCGAGGCGACCGACGTCCGGTTTAAAATTCAAACCACTCGTGACACATTGCCAGAAAATTTATTCCAGGCCGCCAATACTGCAAGACTATTCGTGGGTCAGGTACTTTCAAACCATATCGATCTGCAGCAAGTCGACTGAAGGTTTTTATGTCTGCAACTCTTCCTCTGTTCAAGTTATTGCTGAGGAGAGTCTCCGTGTTACTGATTTTGGACCTACACATCCCTCTAAAGCTAGTTAAAAAAAAAAAAACAACAACAAACTGATCATTTGCACGGGAAGTTTTCCAATAATTTTTACGTGAATTTTTTCAATTATTCCCATAGTCCCAACGAGTAAACTTGAAATGATTTAATATAAAAAGCGTTCGTATCAGTCTGTTTTCCAAAGACGTTTTTTCGATTTCCTAACTATGTTCACTCACGTTATCACAATATTTAATCTGTTATTACACAGTTTCACATTAAAGGGTAATAGAAGTAGTCCGATGGGACAAAAAAAACCCTGTAAATTATTACACAATGGTTTATTATTCTCATGAACAGCTTGACCTAGTATTACTGCTCCCCCATCCCATTTGATTCAGCATCGAATACGAGTAAACCATACGAAACATGTCCTGGCTACAATGGAACTACGGAAACAAAACGTCTGATGATTTTGCCCCATCGTCGGGTTCGCTTCGAGCTTTTTTAATGAGACGGGCGGGGAGGGAGGGAGTTCAAACGACAAAACGCTCTAGTTCCCGCGTTGTACTGCGTTTCGTTAATGTTTTTAACCGTTTTTTGCCCATTACAACCACGGGCTTCGTCTGATCAGATTGCCGAGATGGCGGGCACAACTAGATACCAAATGGGATTTTTGTGCGAAAGAATGAATTTTTTAGACCACGGCGGACAGGGGACGGACATTGCAAATATGGAATCTGTAAGTCTTGAAACGCAAAGTATCAAATTTTGAGGGGGGGGGGTTGTAAAAAATTTTTCGTGACCGAAAACATTGGGTTACTATTCAGAATGAATAATAAACCAAAAACGCAGCCAAGCTGTTGAACAATGGTTAATTATTCTCTTGCGCAGCATGATTAGGACCGATCCCATTCAATCCAACGCCGAAAAATATCAATAATACAACATTGCTATATCAACAATCTGGTATTTGCCTGGGTCTTAGTTATCCAGTTTAACTTAGTTTCACACCTTCGAGACCAATCCAATTCGATTCATTGTCGAAAAATACTTGTAAACGATATGATCTGACAGAAAACAGATGTATTATTCAAAAGGATGAAAAACGTCGAAATTATGACACGCGAAATGGAATAACTGAAAATAAACGAAGAGTATGTGTGAAACGCTAAAGAGAGTGCATTTAAACTAGAAATCCGCAAAATTCACGAGGTGCCTTGCGAACATGAAGAAAATTGCAAATAATTTAAAATATCGCTATGTTTAAAGTTGGTGGTTAACATGAGGGTGAGGGGCTTGTTGAAGAGCTGGTGCCTTTCATGCAAAATTCGAGTGTGTACATAGAGCAATTACAACTTCATTGTCCCTGGTGAGGGTTTGTGGACGGGCGTTACCAATTTTAGCGCTGTCCCATAATTATTGAAACATCAAAATGTCATGTAGTTGACACATCTTCTGATACAGCCTTTTCGATAAGGAAACCGACCTGTTTCTCGTAGAATGGAGGCAGAAAATACGGGTTCCACCGAAATGATGCGGCACAAAAACCGGACCTACGAATTTCAATTTATTGCTTTTTCTTTGGCTTCTGGCACACTACCCAAAATTAAAGGGCCTCCCAGTCATGTGTCACATTCTGGATTCTCATGAATTGGAACAAATTTGCAAAGTGCTTTGTATTTTGCTCTTCCTTAAGGCACCACGCGAACATCTCAAAAAATGGTTATTTTTCTTGGTCACCTAGGTTACTTTCACTCCTTTTTGGGTAATTTTACACTTGTAAGAGGAAATACCCAGGAGGTCGTTCCGACTTTATGAAGGACTGACATGGGACGATTCAGACCCAGTTTATTTATCCAAATATACATTCGTTAATAAACTGTTGTCAAAACAAATTCTAAACAAAACATTTCGTGATTGCCATGTTCTTAGAACATATATTTATTGTGTGTATAAATTCAAATAATTTAGTTTTCTAATTAAGTTTCTCTGCTTAAAGAATCAGTAGAACAATAGTCACAAGTAAGAAAATATGGATTGCACATTGATCCATCAGTTTGATCAATATTGGTTCGTTATTTACTGTCAAACTGGGCACATTCTGGCGTTCGTCTTTGTTCAGTGTCACACAAATATGTATCAACAACTAAGTACTGATGAGCTTAACACAGCAAGTTTGATACAAATTGTTAAAGCCAGTTTTGCAAAAACTTACACTCTCTTTGTTTCTCGAGCCATTTAAAGCGTTTTCTCATGTTTCTACAGAACCAAATAAAGGTTTGGAGTGAAAAGTATGTTGTATGCTCAATAATGCTCTTTAAAGAAATGTTTCAGAAACGTGTGGAAAACTCCCATTATCCTTGCAGCTCCTATCCTTCCTTCTTATTTGAAATAACCTTCACACTTGTTTAAGGTCTCACAAAAATAACGAAGAAAACGAAAAAGGAACGAAATTAAGTAGTTTGGATGTACTTTTGACTTTGTATTGTAAATTTCATATGAAAACACCTTGTATGGACTACACTCTTTAGATTGAGGAGAATAATAACTGAAGATAGAATGTACGATTATCAATTAGTAATTTGATTGTGAACTTCAAATTTTCAAATTAGTTTCCCAGAAAAATGTGAGTGGAAGAAACATATGAGAAAACACAATGAAATGAACGAAAACAAGCTCAAAAATCTAATAAATAATTTTTTTTTTGGAAAGCTATGTGATCAGAGTAAGGCTCAACTGAATTTAATTGATGGAAAGAAACAAATGACTCAGTCTTCATAAAAGTAAAAACCTAATTGCTCGTATTGAATGAAATGAAATGCAGCCAATTGGAATAACCAGACAGTGAGTCAAATAAAGGTTTCAGTAGCTAACCTTATCAATTTCACAGATGGAGAAATGGGACGACGATTAGTAATGTGATCAACAGTGAAATAGAAGGATAAGTGACCAGAAACAGGAAATTCACTGTTGAAATCGAAAAAAAAAGTCTGTCATAGAACTTGAAACTAGTTGGGAAAACTGAAACAAGTATGATACAGACCTCAGAAGCTGAAACTACTGTAAAACTGTGGCATTTTGAAGGTTTAACTATATTATGTGGGCAGTGACGATAATTGCAGATTCCCCCTTCAGCGCAACGTGACTTCAATACAGCCGATATAGATTTGGAACAGGTCCGTTTCCATATCAGAATAACTGTTGATCAACATTGATAAGAGTTATATCAAGAAGTCATGGAAGTTGTAGAACCCAGGCACTGCATTCACGAAACTGGGACCAGCGAGGGTACAGCAGGCTGTCATTTAGCCAGTCTCCCAGTGGAGAGCTGTTGCCCATGTCTCAATACCCTGAGGAATTCGTATCATCTGGGAGAAGTTCTTAAACTGGTTTCCAACTTGTGCTAATTATTTACATGGGTAGCAAGTTTCAATGGAACAAATCAACTGTAACCACGTTTTTTTTTGTCATAACCTTCTTCACAAACTGGGCGAAATAGTTATAAATGTGCTTAGTAGCAGTGAAAGCTAGAAGGCTTGGCTGCTCTTCCAACAACTGTTGCTCCCTGTTGAAATAACTAAGTGTAGTTTTTTGTTTCCACAGCAATGGATGCACCAGAGATGCAGGATGGTGAGTCCTTGAGAGAAAAGAAGTGGAGCTACGCATTAAAGTAGCCATGTCCCTTAAGAAACTAGCTCGTCCAGTGGTCAACCCACTTTCTCCTAAGACGTTCACGGATGTTGGGGGAAAAACTCATACGTGCCACGTCCCTTTGATGAGGACTCCCATCTCGCTCTAATGCCCATTCATTTAGAGCGATAACTTTTTGTTCAGTGGAGATGTTTATACGGAGTTCCGCCCATAGGGGGGGGGGGAAGCTCCCTTTTCACTCTCCACTTGTTTCAACAACCAAGTCAATAGGCAACCACTTGAAATGCTTCAGTGGATGCTGTCCTGTAGGCCTTGGTGATCCACAGGAGTGCAGCTCTCTATGATTGAACCAGTACTGTCCTTTGAGTGACTGGGAGTTTGCTAACCCAAAAGTGGGCCAGTAACCAATCACCCATAAGTAAATGGCCTTATCCATGAGGATTGTGTGGCAATAATACACACCTCATGTGGCATGGCTGATTGATCGTAATGAGGCAAATTTTGTGAGGGTAGTGCCTTCATCTACATTGACTCCTAAGTACTTGACTTTATTTTTAAATATCTGGTGCGTAGCAACACACAACTTTCCGCCACCCCCGTAAGTTCTAACACCAGCTACATATGCGGGTGCTATATCTTCGTTCAACGCATTTATGCAGAACAAAATGCAGGGGTTAGTTGAGAGTCCTCAGTAAGTTTGATCGAAATCGTTAGAGCTGTTTTTGAGAAAATTGGAATACCGATAAATTAATGTAAGACAAGTTAACTTGGCTTATATCTCCGTTCAACATATATATACAGAAATAATTATACAGAAGGAAATGTTGGTATGAGTGACCAAAGACACTCCATTAGGATTTATCACATCTGGTGAAGAAGTTACCCTGGAAATTACGAAAATGTTCAAAAAACATTATTTTCGACACATTTTGGTTGTTATCACTGTTCAATGGACTGTCACAGGGATATGTATTGAGAACAATATATAAACTATTTGAAAAAATCCGGTGAGTGGTGAAAATTGTTAAAGCCGCTTTGCCAAAACACGTAAAACCCCTACTTATGCTTCATGGGCCTATATCTCCGTTCACCATATTTTCATGGAGATATTTATGGAGAGAAGAAAAAGTTAGGTATTGATTAGTGAAAGATAATTTGAAAGTTGAATCAAAATCGTTAGAGCTGTTTTTGAGAAAAATGCGAAAAACCCTAGTTTTTGGTACATTTTTGTCCCCCCACCCCCCTTCCCACCGGTCGAAATCGTCCATAACCTTATTTTGGTGTCTACAAAAAATAACGAACAAAACAAAAAAAGAACCAGCTCAATCGGATCAGCCGTTCTCCCGCAAATCGAACTACAGACACACACACATACACACACACATACACACACATACACACACACATACACACGGACCACGCGCCGAAATTAGGTTTTTTAGGCTCAGTAGGCCTCAAAACGTAAAGATCTGAAGAAAACCCAAATTTTTTTTTTGGGCCGATTACTATACTTTCCTTCCCTTCGGGTAGCGGAAAGTAAAAAGAGGCCTGTTGCCGTCATTTCCCCTTCAAGAGGATGAGCTGGGTGTTTTCTTCAGCCTCCTTTAGCTTGATGTGCTTGCACCATTGAGTGACAGACATCAATTTAGAACCTGACATCGGTTCACACATCTTTACTCAGTGAGTGAGAAACTTGAATGACAAAAAATAGTGTCTTGTTAACTGAGGATTTCATGACAAACACACTCCTATTCATCAAAATATAACCACATGAGGCTCTCAGGGTCCCAATTGAAGATACTTGATTCTTGATAGATACTGCTGAGGTTGATTAAAACAAATTACACACTGCGAGTATAACATAACATGACTTTATTTTCTAAAAACAGTTTAGGATGACAAATAAATAAGTAAATATTGAAACTCTCCAACCTCGAGTGAAAGGGTATCAGATATTTAGTGAAGCCGCATTAGGAAGCAACATAAGCTGTAAAGAAGCACTCATAAAGGAAATCAAGAGCCCTCGAATTCAGCTAAAACTGCAAGTAGGCGAATTCCTACATGTATGAAACAAGGATGTTTAATTTTTCCTAATTACTGAACTTCAATAAGTATATTAAGATTAAAATACGGCTTCTGGAAACCTAGATGAATGTAAAAGATAACCATTTTCCTTCATAATTTGAATTGGCTCTTGAATTCCACGAGTCAACTAAGCACATTTGGAATGTGTTTACTTCAACAGTAACAGTTTTCCATGAGTTCAGTTTTTCGCAACGGTTCAACAGTATCATGATTACCTGTTAATGTTTTCTTCGCAAATAAATTGTTTTGATTTGAACAACAATCAAAGGGCTTTGATAAAGTATAGAGAATCTATCTAAATAAACCTTAACTAATTCAATTTTGATCTGCACAATCGCTATACCTTCAATGTACTTAGCAATAGCAACTAGATATGTAATAAAACGATTTTATTTTTGATTAGGAAAGTAGCATCAATTGTTAATTCCATTAGTTGCAAATGTTTAAAACCATAGGTGGCTCACTAATTCAACCCAAGGGAAAACAAATCATAACCTCATCCTTATTTCACTAAGATCTTTTTTGTACTTTCAGTTCTAATCTATCAGATAGAAAAGAGAGCATGAACGGCTGCCAACTCTTTAAAAAATTGCTTGATTTGTTAGTAATCTATTTATAACAGCAAAAGTATATATTTACAAAGTTTTCGTAGTTAGCTCGATTAAGGCACAAGCCGAATGTGTTCACAATTTACAAAACTAGATGATGGAGGAATGATATGAAATCAATTATGCAGTAATTATTATATACAGACGTTCACATATTTACGGTATGTACACAATTACTCAAACAAACAAAAATATATGAAAGATAGATTGCCAAGAATTCCGAGACACAAATGTAAAAATATACAATATATAACAACGTGAAAAAGGATAGGAGGAGAAAATGCGGGCATTTTCGTTGCATAACAAAATGAGATAAATCAGTGCAGCAGCCAAATATTCAAGAACATGTCCTCAATGAGCCAGGAACACACAAGAGCAAACAAAAGCAGTAACGACCAACAACAAGGTATAATTTGGAGATACCATTTATTACTATCACTAAAAGGCATTTGACAAGTTACTAATGATTTACCACGAGTTGGCCTTCTCTAGTAATTTCACGTTAATTCTTACCTTTATGGTAATTCCTGTGAAACTAGAGCTTGTCAAGATCATCACAGTGTATGACAGCATGGTTTTGACTGAAATTACTCTATCACAATGAACCCTCTTGTGAGGAGTTAACATCAACATGAATTAATTAACAGGTTGATCAATGAAGAAATATTCACTCTAATTTAATTCATCCTCTCATTGTATATTCGCAATTTTGCAGACATACAGATTATTTGGACATGACAAATGAGGAATTAATGATATTGAAAGTTAATTACGCTACTCAACATTGAATGAAGTTTAAACAATACTGCCAGACTAAAAAAAAATATCTGATTTGTTTCAAGCAAAGGATGATTCTTTCGAAGATAAGACAAGTACAAGCAATAATAATCATGTCAGCAGTGATGATTTTGGTTTTAACTTGAATGATTCCACGTTACAAATATGTAACATATCTAAAAAAAAGATGAAATCAGGCCCACTCAATATTAATTTAGTTCAGTAGAATATAGGCTAACGACATAATCGAAAACATATTGCGCCAACGTTTAGTGGTCCATATAGCAAAGTAGATGCATGATTCTCAGTTCCCAAATTAAATTCACGAGGAATATGAAATCACAAGGATTTCAGTGATAAGTTGCAGATGCGTAGGTGTAGGAAGATCTAGATGCGCCTACATGAAGAGCAAGGCATTAAGCGTTTCTGTTCTTACTGATCTAATGCTAATTCAAAAATATAGGGCCCTACAAGAGTTCCTTCCTTCTTTTTAGGTATTAAGATAATCGAATAATGTAAAATAAGACACTCTACTTGTTAGGCAAGTATTTTTTCCTGGCAGGTGGTATACCGTGGCTGGGCGCTTTCCACGCGAAGGCTTCAATACGAGTATTGGAGTTGTGTCGATCTGTCATAAGCTATGAAGAGAAGGGGGAGGGGGAGAGTATTTCTAATAAGATGCTCTGTACCAATTATAATCCACTGAGGGCAAAAGAGATTAGAGATGGCCATTAGTTCTCTGCCTTTTGTTTGTCAGTTTGGGATGTCGTCGTTTACATAATGTTTTGAATAGTGTAGAAGCTCCTAGTGTCAGACTTGATATTGAATTGTACGTTTATGATCTTTCCCTTGGTAGTACAGTTTGTAGGTATCCCCATTTATCCGTGTATAATAAGCTGATTCACGACTATATGCTCTTAAGTTCATATCCTAAGTTAGTTTGAGTATTTTTTATTTAAATAAAATACTTAATAGGTTCCGAGTATCTAGTGCACATTTTCAGTCCTATTTGTGATGATGTTGTTTTGATGACTTCACACTAAAAGCATAGGATTCATTGAACAGGTACAGTGATTTTATTCTTTATGTTTCATTAGCCCGTACTAGAGATCTTCACGGCAATACTCATTCAGATGCAGTCTACTGTTAGTTGCATACTGAACATTAAGTGTCCACTCCCCCATGCTGTATGCAAACCTATTGTAGGAAATATGATTATGGTGAGAAGAAGAACTTTGTATGTGAAGAGAATTTACAGAATAAATGGTAGAGATGAAAGGAAAAAATTACTGTTACTCATAAAATAAGAATGCTAGAAGGAAAGCGAAAAAATTGAAGTGGGCGATAAACAATAAATGTGCATATATATCCGATATCAAGTTCAGCATACTGAATCGCAGAGGAGGCACCTTAAAATACAAAATTTGGTTAGGAGGGCTTGTTCATGTTCAGAAAAGGGGAAAATATATTGGCAGGCAAAAACTCCTGAAAAGCCTAGCCACACCGGTTTGAAACGAGCTACTTAAAATTTTTCCTTTCAAGATGTTAGTATTGAGTATGTAGCTGTTTCATTTGTGTGATTAAAGTTCACAGTTAGGCAAGAAAGCGTTATTTTCAGAAGCTGTGAAAGAATAATTGACCGAGGTTTTCAACAATTTATTCAAACTGGAGCACACATTACTTAATGAACCCAGCGAGTAGCAGCATATTTGGTACTCAAATGCAGCTTTTTCAAGAAATGTAACTGTACCTCAACTTGCACCAAGACAGTGTACACATTTCTTCAAATTTTAGCTGAAGTAGGGAAGACACCTGTAACACACGGTAAGAAGCTTGACTACTTACAACCATTAAAGGGTCAATCCTTCAAGTGAGAGTTTGAGTATCAGGAAGTATAAGCATTGAGCATTTTTCAAACTAGGATACTATTGTGTTATGATGTACTGGGCCGAGTAGTGGAAGAGCACGAAAAAAATCCCTTCACACCTACATTAGTGAGATGCTAGACACTACTGGAAATGCATCAGGAACAAACAGTGAAAGACTCGTTCTGCCTCACAATCACAGGAAATAATTCCAGCTCTCCGACCCTCGTTCCTATTTGCAAATTAACGATTCATTCTGAAGATGCTTTACTCGCTGGAGCTCAATTAATAGATCTAATATACCAGGGTGTTGTCGATTGGAGTTCATTGTTTACAAAGATCAGAGGATTGTTTTCCTATTGAATCCTCCAGCTCGAAAGCGGTGAAAATAAGTCTAAATCTGTACTAGAACTGTCAAATGGAAAACCCTGTGAGTTTATCTTCGATTCCCAATACCAGATGAGGAACCATTCTAATCAACTACACAATCTAAATACTTGGCATGCAGTTCTACCAGCAGCAATTTGGAAGATCTGAATGTAATGGAATAGAATTCCGTCAAATGTGTTACAGAAACAAATGGCGTGTATCTAAACAACTTTCACTTTTGGAATTTACGTAAACTAAAATAGCTTTGATCATCAAAACAACAAGTACGTAAAACCGATTTCATGTAGAGTAGGTGCCTCTCCCATCACATTTGCCAGTGGGAAATTGTTCATCATAAGCATCACAATTCGAGAGATTCAATCCACACCAAATACAATGAGTGTTTCAACGAGAAGTGCAAATCACTTAAGTGCCCCCTCCTCCCTTGCTGTAAAAACTGTCCTCACTGTTGAATGTTCGACTAGGGCAATGTTTGACTAGTCACACATGCATTTTAGCAGCCATTTAATACTACTGCTGGGCAAGCCTACATTGTGTGTAGGTACCTTGAACATACGCTTTGCCTAACTATGCATTAATATCCTGCCCCCTGATAAATGATATTGGTATGCACCCCTGTAAGTGGAAGTGTATAAACGTAAGTTCTCAGAGCTTCCCTCTAATACAAAAAGTATTAAAATATCACCGACATGATGGTATCAGTTATTTTTCATAGGTCAAAAAACCATTCATTCTTTTGCAGCGTGAAAAAATGTAATTGTGGGTCAAGGAACACAAAATTCCTTAAGTAAATTGAATTAGGCCATGCGATTTCAAATGCAAACTATCGACAAGCTATTCACAGTTCACACCTAGCACTTTCTACTATACTTCTATTTCAACATATATTGCAGTTAAATATCATAGCTCCTACAATCAATGAAATTAGTGAATTGAATTCAATATTTGGTGTTCCAAGAATAAATTAATTTGCAGTTGCCTATTTGAAAGAGTGAGTTATTTATTACTTGATATACTTCAAAATAATCAGGTGAATGAGGTAAGTAATTTGATGGTGCTCATAATCTACAAGGTGCAGACTGAACAAGGACTGATAGATCAGTGCATCTTATTTAGAAAGGCGTGATGGCATTTAACTATTCACAGTGATCACAATTTCGATTAAATGGCAGCCTCTGCCATAATACGCTGTCTCATATATCTTCACATAAAGATACGCTAATAACAGCTGGTCAAATCATGAATAAATCATGAAAATTGAGGAGAGAATTCTGAACTCAGTGAAAACGGGAACAAAACTGAGGGTAAAATGGAACTGAAGATTCCAAAAGCCAAATCATGAAAGTAGTTATCTTTAATTTTGTACTTCGAATGGTATAAAACTGATTGTACAGATTTATAGATGTGGATGAGCATTGGAGCTGCTTCCAGTATGAAACAACGATGCCTTCACATAACAATATACTATGAATTTCATAACAATAATAGATATATAAATATTCATTCATTTAAATATAAAGTTGATTTGTGAGTTGTACATTAAATAATATAATATACTCATTATATTATTAGACATACTGGAGTTATAACAATTGTACTAATATGCATATGATACAGGTGTTCACCGATCAAGAAGAATTCATAATGAAAAAGGAAACACAAGCAAGGAGCATATGGCAGCTATTTTTAGAGCTGGTAAAGTAACAAAGTAATCTAACAATCCAGTCTTCTGGTTGGGGGAATTGACCTCATTCCTCAATTTGGGTCAATTCACCAGGATGATGTATTAAAAAACAGCAATTCCATTGCTTTAAAGAGAATCAAGTATACAGCTGCCCTGGGTATTCAAGTATATAGTTGCCCTGGTTATTCAATTGTTTAAAATGATATTAACTAGAATGGGGTCCAACACCACAACTAAAAGCAACTGCAAACTGCATAAGTTTCATCACCAGATTAGGCACTATTAACATACAAACGCTATTTCTATAAATTCCCTCAGTTTAAATTGAGTTCTCATTTTTGCAACACACTAAAAACGTTTTCTTCTGGCTAACTTGTTGCAAACAGTAATTTTTTCTAACTAAGCGTACTCCCACCACAAATCTAGTCTAAAAAAACTGTCTTGTAAAAAAATGTAAACGAATAATTCATAATCTTTATGGTGAATGTTGAAGTGACTGTAAGACACAAATTTTAAACTCTATAACTATCTATCAGATCTGGTCCAAGCATTCTGGTGAGTAGTAAACGATTTTCTTAATTTGCTATCAAAAACACAATACGCATTAGCTGGTGTGCGAAAGGTTCCTCAAGACATTAAGGCCCCAAACATGTTGCTATCAATAATTCCATCAAACGCGATAAAATTCAGATATTATTCACATGGCTAGCTGATTCATTATGAGCAATTAAATACTCAATTGGAGAAAATACTGTGTTAAGACATTTTATGTAATTTACAACTTTTCTTGTACATTTTTAAAAATTGTACGTGCGCGCTTGAACTTCATACTGTACAAAATTGTATTTTAATCCAACGAAGCACGTATCATTAAATACTATAGGAACTCCATGCTGAAAGAATGAATTGCGTTATGCTGCCTCCCCCCTCCTCCCCACCCTACCCTGCCCCAAAGAACTGAAGAGTGAGACTAATGTTTTTCATCTTTATCTGAAAAACCTGAGAAAACTGCCAGTGTTCGTATTGCTCAAATTAAACAAACTATCAAAAGCAAGTTATCCTAGAAGACTGGCACAATGGTTCCTTATTGCTTTAAAAAACTAGGGATAGGGATTTGCATCTACAGAACTTTTCTAGACATTATTTTGACTGCAGAAATAAATACGCTTCATTACAGTGTTTTTTGTTTTTTTTTCGCGCAAAAAAGAAATTTTTGTGAAAACTGTTAGATTTGAATGAATATGGAAATAATAAGCAGAAACAGGGACTTTAAGATTAAAAGTCAAGAATGGTGAGTTTCAGGTTGATGGCAAATTGACAACTAGAGAAATATCATATTTCAAGTGAAGTATTCTTATTGGCTTCGTGAATTCCATGCTTTTCCTGCCATAGTTAGACAAATGCGTTAGTTACCTTTTTTATTGACTTCTGAGATTTCTTGGGAAACAATTCGTGATACTGAACCTTGAGGCTTCCAAAGGGTTTACATTAGTTATATCAGGTGATAAATCAAGTAACAAAACAACTGGATTTTAATCAAAAGTAACGAAGTTCGAAAAAATAGTTTTAAAATGATACAACATGCATAAAGGCCTGTTTCACAGGCTTCCCTCATTAGATAGTTCTTGTTTGAAATTTTGTTCACAGTTTAATCAGAGAATAGCTTGCGTCTTGAGAATGTGAGTAAACTTCAATAAAAGTGTGTGCTATCAGTCATTTCCTTCAGATTGACCCTGCACTGTGTGTGTGTGTGGTAGAGTAAATTTTCAAAAAAATGCAGGCAGATTTGGCGCATTTCTATTTTGAATTAGAGAACCTCCGACACGAACATAGATTGACATCACAATAACTCATACACTATAACAAGCCATATGTTATCGTAAGACCTACCTTCTTCAAGTCAGACAAATAATGCGATAAAAGCTCAAGAGTTGCAATAGGAAGGCATTCATCTAGTTAGAGGAATGAATTTATTGACACTGGGCCGAGCAGCCTATGAACTGCAGCCAGCTTGTAAGCGTCTATTATAGCGTAAGAGTTATTTAGAAGAAACGAACAGTAACAATACAAATCCATTGATTCAGGTGGATTTGAAGGACAGCAGTAGATTTTAAAATGATCAGGGTTCAAATATACTGTAAATTGACAGAATGGCGGTGATTCACTGTCTGCTCACAGATGGAACTCACATAGAAATAGAAGATTCCTAACTATACGGGCTATTGCCAATTTACCATGGCGCTCAATTTAAAAAAGCTCATACTAAACCACTGCATGCATTAAATCCGTGCAATAACACAAAATTAAGTACATGCTATTTACTGAATATAAGGAATGAATAGGGAAACAGTTTATTGACCAGAACCAGGATATACAATCAACAGCCGCAAAAGGCAATACATTGCAAAACTGTTTAGACTTGTAGTATACAGCGAGTTATTACAACCACTGTACATTTTGCTGATATCATGCCAACAATGCTGAAAGTCGCATGACTCTGAAATTCAGAACTTGAGACTACGAACATTAAGAGGGGAACAAGCCCATGCAAAGCATGCGTGCTAATGTAAATGTGTGCCATGTTTCGTGGAGTTTGGCAGACTTCTATAGTTCTTCAGCATATGAGCAGAAAAGGCAAAGCTATGGATGGTGATTCCAGTTTAGGAAGGGTTTGCAAGAAAAATCAGGTTTGATAGACAATACAGTAACAGCTGTACCAATTGTACTCCCACAGGAGAGATTAGTGTGCTACTTCGGTAAGGTTTGAGGAAAACGCAGTACATAGTATTGCTATCGCAAATAGACCATCGCTCTTGATCTAATAAGTTTAACTCAAGATTTCTGTCAAAATTCAGTTACTTAACCTCTCCAAGTAACCAGGAATAGTCTTAACAAGTAAATGATTGCCAAGAACGCACTGAAACATAAACTGAAACGAATAAAAGCCTACACACTGGATCACAGTGTTAGCATTTAGCCAGAGAAGACAGTGAGGAAGAACCAAATATTTAATCAAGGATAAAACGAAGGACACTCACATTAAAGTTAGTACAAACTCCTGATGACATTTCCTCGCACAAGTAGAGTTGTTGACAATGGAATCAGATTTTGGGCGAGCACCTGACAAAAACAGCTAACCCAAATTATGGGTAAATCTGAATCTTCAACTCAAGTCAACAAAGTTAATGAACTCTGAGTGTATGCAAGTTGGAAATTGGACCTTTCACTTACCATCTTAAGGGTGGAAGAACGATACATTGTAAGTATGACTGACAGAAAATCTTGTTATTTTAGTAACGAAAAAAATCATCACTTTTCCAACCTTGGCTTAAAGACTCATATAAATAAATAATCATTTATTTGAAGACCAAAAAGGAATAACAGTTGTTCAATATCCTCAGTTATTTATGGTAAGAGTTAGGGACACATAACCTCTACAACTAGCACTAAGTGGTTCGAGATATTCAAGTCAACAAGGAAATGCTTAAAGATAAACTTACTACCCAGGATCACATCATTCAAGGACCAGTAAGATGTTCCAAAACACATAGGGTGCACTGTAAAATGGATCTGTACAGGAAAGTTGATAGTATTATCCAATTTGTAAGTCAAAACTGCTGGAAAATACCACGTAAACATAACAACAGTCAGTGATCATTACAATCCACCTCTCCTAGTTGTTGACAAGCTTAATGTTCCCCCTTTTGTCTAAAATGGGCACTTAATTGCCTTCCAAATAATTTCTCAAGAAGCTTAAACGTTGATCAGATTTTGCAGTATCAACTGCAAAACGCATTAGATGTTCACTCACCTTGCAACTGGATTAGGTGAGAACAAAGAATCATAATGATGGAAGACTGGTGGAATATAAAGCACACGAGCTATGTGGGGTGTTGCCAGACAGTCGCACTCGTAAGACACGGGTTGAGGTGAAACGTGAAAGGTCAACTTCTACCTCACTAGGTGTTATTGTAGGGGCATGGGCAGTTTATAGGCCAACCTACAAAACAGGAAACATGTAGGCGCTAGTCCATTATTAGTTGTAAAAATAGGTGTTGGTCTACAAACCATTATGGTGGCCACACTATAAAAGATCATCCAGTGGCTTGATGATGAACTCCAGTAGTTATTTCTGGACAACACTGGGCTGAACTTTGGATTGAAAATGAAACTGAAAATTCTGAAAGTAACAGCAGAATGCTATTGTTAAACCAGTAAGTGACATTGTGGCAGTGTCAACCTGTTACCAAGGTTCAAATGTGTAACTGCAAGTGTTTGCAGAACTTTGTTCACACCCAGAGGCTAAGGTTTCACAAATATCGAGTATACCAACCTGTACATTACATTAACGCAATTCACACAATGAAACAACCCTCGATACAGAAAGAATCACTCAGCTATTCGTGGGCATCAAATAATGCTAGATGTTCGTTCCTCATCTTCAAGGATGCAGCTCTACTCCGACTAAATTCTTGAAGAATGGGAGTCAATGATGATGTATAGAAGATAAAACATCTTTTGAAATTCAAGGGAGTCCATTCTACATCAACAAGCTATTTACAGTACATTTAGTATTTTACCAGCTGTCCAACAGTTAGAAAATGCAAAGGTTTATCCCGAAAGAAGACGACAAGTTACTGACCTGGGTTTCAGGAGACAAATCTGATAATGGAGCAAAGTTTTCAAATGAAGAGTTATGTTGGCGTGGTTTGACAATCATTGAGTACAGTTCATAAGAAAAGCATTCATAACAACGTACTTCTTTCATAACAGACATAAAAAGAATAGGTACATCATTGAAAAGTGAGGGGAACTGGCGTTTGAAAGGAGTGTTCTAATTTAGAATGAATAAAGTATCCCTTTTCTTGATAGATGGCATTGTAAGTTTTATAACACCAGTTGGAACCACCACAATGAGGTTAATTGGTATAGTGCAGTTCACACGAACAAGGAAATTGGAGAGGACTGTGTTAAAACTTGTAAGGTATGTAAGAAAACTAGCCATGGGACACTGAACCACAATTATACTCATGAGACGTGCCCAGAGATGTAGTCTTAGCTCCATGCAGATTATGCAGAAATACTATTCGTCAACTTCGGGAGAAGCCACCAGGAGATAACTAGAAATAGTGGGGATGAATGAAATGCAACAGTGGACAAGACAGTAAATGCATTGCTAGAGTTGTTGCCTCATCTAGTACTGCCTTAGGATTCGTTTCCGGTAATACACCTTCGTAGAAATCAAGGATTTCAATGCTGTTAACAGCCTCCAGCATGTCATAACGACTTCATAGACAGAGGGCAGTTTCAACTGCTAGGAAAATCATAAATGTCAGTTCTTTAACGTCTGTTACGATACTGATGTACAAGCCAAAAGCAGAGTGATTTGTCACGCCAAAGTTCCTCAAAAAGGGCGAATGAAAATATTGGAATGTAACTTTTGTTTATTACTTACATTGAGGGATCATAATTCTAAAATATTGTCGTGTATAGATGACTCAAAACCTTAAAATAACTAGTATCAACAAGTTACAGCACGATTCTTAGTGGCCTTCCAAGTACAAGTGATTGTTCATCCGCTAATTGGTACAAGCTGCTAAACTGTATTTATCCTTGTAACGATTTGAGAGTTTAATTCACTTATAAAACTATAAAAGGGAATGGCTGCAGCATCCATAGAAAGGGCACCACTAATGTACTTGAAACGTCAAACGCCAACAGGAGGCATTAGAACGAACATCCCTCCTAATACGACCAAAGAGCGTGTAATAAAAGAGTAGCATTGAATCAACTAATGAAGATTCTTTTCTACCACCTTCTCATAGGGAAGTTTGTTGAAGGAGACACTGATACTTGGAAGTAGGAAGCCAAAAGAAATGATAAGGTACAGCAAGACTGGTCTACTACTCTACATCTTCCATTTGCGAAGGTCGAAGAAACCATAGAATACTGGACAGCAACAACGTGAAGGAAGGAGAGGAGTGCGGGTGTGTCATACTCGCATGACTACTAGCAATTGTGTTCACTGCACAGTTGTCAGTTGCAGTGTTTGAGTTTATGGAATTCAAAACGAAGCTTTTTTTGGCGGAAGAACGCTTGCAATGCAATATTGAACAGGTTTAGTCGATTTTTATAGTTTCAAAACGTGAAATTTGGAATATTAGGTGCTCTTCAGCATTAATTCGTGACACAAGATAAAAATGTCTGGGAATAGTGCATAATCTGAGCATCATTTGAGGGTTTAGGTTTTAATTCCAAACCATATTAGAAATTGATGTGGAATCAACATGCAATAACTGCATATCATCAAATTATTATCTTTCTTGGATGGGCTACTTGAGAAGCCTCTCTATATATGTTGTGATGGAACCAGCAAAGACTCTACTCTGTACTTCTACTCTCCCTCAAAACTAATGCATGTTCCAATTTAGAGTGGAAAAGCAACTCACTCCACTGAAAAATAAGGCGATTATGTCATGAAAAAACTTGAACGAGAATTTTTCTACAGTAGTTGAATTAGTTTTTTGAGTCTGGCCCGACAATTAGTTTGGAGAGCTTATAACACTCGATGTGACCAGCGACATTTATTATATCCTTTCACGCAATTAGGTCACTTGTCGATGAAATAGAATGAGAGCCACGAATGCTTGATGATCGAGAGTTTAACAGAGGTTGCATCTTTTTTTTCAAACTTAATAAAATGGTGAATTTTGTTGAAGGCCAATTTTTGTTTTGTTTTTTAGAGTTTACACACGTTTATGCCCTGCAATAGTAAGTGGAGTAGTTCACCAGTAATTGTGTGCCACACAAACCTAAATTAGAAGAAAAGCTCAAGTGAACGAGCACATCATGTATGAGGTCAACAATTATAAGAACCATGTAACAGAAATTTCAGAAGGATTACTTTGTAATGTAAATAGATTCAGCAAAGGGAGGAAACTCTTTCCGAGAGTAAAGCAGCTTCTAGGGAATTTTGTGAAGAGCAGGAAAAATAAAGGTTACGAGACAACCTTCTTATGCAGTTTCCTTACTTCTTAGTGTTACACTTGGTTCATTAGGTAGGTGACTTAGCTGTCAATGTAAAGTGTATCATAAGCAGAAGGCACAAATCGATTTCTAGCTATACATGCAATCAACCAACATGCAGAAATAAAAATTGGCCCTGGAATTTCCGAATCTTATTCATATAAGATCACTTCCCATTATTTTGTAAAAAAATTCTTTTGTTAAGCTAAGAATGTTTCATGTGAAATTTATGGTTTACGGCACTTCCTTAGTATCAACAGTTTCAATTGATGAATATTATGTTACGCGCAAGAAGAGTGCTTTCGCACATGGACGTGCCAAACTTTGTACACAACTCTAGATTCAAACCACTCGCACCGTTTTGATAATGATGCAAGGGGGTGAGCCACATACTCCTGAGAAAGCAAGGAAAATATCTGTTGTAATTCCGATTCATACCCAGTATTCAATTTAAAACTTCCATTTTGTGGGTATTATATGCAGTTGGGAACAATTGATAAATGCATGATAATCCTATCATTCATTGTTGGAAGCTTATTACAACGTGCATCCAGTTAATTGGCTTTGTTGGTTCTAACGATAAATTTTTTTTAGACCGAAAAGAGTAAATTGAGTAAACCAAAAGAATAAACAAGTCAACAAAAATATCAAGACCAACAAACTTACATAACAAAACCTATCGCAAAATCAAATATTATCGATGGACAGTGGATTTCAGTCTATCAGCCAGAGGCCTCATATACACCCAATTGTCTTCATCACCAGGTTGGAATAACTGAAAATAAGAATTCAAGTTGATTAATTTCAAGGAAACTAAGAGTAACACGATTTTATTGAACAGGCCATACATAACAGTTTTTCGTGTTGAACGTAACTGTTCTCAACTACGAGAACAAACAACAAAACAAGACTGAATCATATTACAATTAATATTAAACTAAAACGTTCTTCTTACCTTGGTCTCCCAAGGAACCCCCAGTTCCTTTCTTTCCTGTGCTTCAGTTCGTTGCTTCTTTTCAAGTTCACACTTTGCATTGGAGGCATGTGTTACATTGTTCAACCTACGAATAGTACACCAAGTCGAATATCAATACTATGCTCACAAAATAATTTTAGGTGGTTGTCAGCAATCTGAGTTCAAATGTAACATTATTGGCTCAACTAATAGTTCAAATATTTACGGGTTTGACTAATAGCTCAAATGTTCACTATAAACAATATAATGGTGTTTTGTAGCATCCTGCTGTGAGTGACAATGGAAATGGTGTCACTGCGCAGATAAAAGTAAATATTTGCCTACGGTTTCATTATTAATGAAAATTACCATAATCCAGCAGTGACTTCTTTCCAAAGTTTCCTGGATTCATTTGGTTCCTGTTGGTCAATCGGACGGACATTTTTCTTGATTATTGTCATTTTATTCACATCAGCAAACATTTCAATTCTCTGAAAAATTGAAAAGATGGTACATTAAATGTTAATTATGCTAACTAACTTATTTTAAAAGTCGATGTTTCTATTAGGATAAGGAAGGTTCAAACTAACCAACAAATTGACGAGGTCAAGTGTTTTCAAGAATAAGTGAAATAAAATGAATGACAGGTTAGAAGTTGACCAAGATGGCCTGCTAGAAATCATTATCAGACCAACACACAAAAAGTACATACCCCATCAGCCCACTTGGCTTCCATAGAGCCGTTCCATTCACCTTCAATAGAGAGGAACGATTTTTTTTCATTGGGTGCGAAGACTTCTCCCGTGATTCTGTTTTTCTTCCCTCCATAAAATGGTTTTGTAATGAACTCTACTTGCGCTCTGTATCCAGTCTTTTCACAGGTAATGGAGACCGATCCTCCTAGCTCAATCCAAGGAACTGTGAGAATTGATCTAGAATGAATACGACACAGAACGATTATTTTTAAACAATCCTAAAATACCTGGAAACCTGCACTTGACTCATAAATGGCCATTGAAGATCACTTCATCACCAAAATACAAGACTAAAAACTGCTGAATGCCAAAATAATGCTTACCTGCCATAGCCATTCGGAAAAGTTACCACATAACGTTCATCATGATCAATAATTGAAATAACACCGCTTCCAATGTTATGGACTCCTACTGATAGGCCTAGGAACTTGGACTTGGTCCACACGTGAGCGTTAAAGGTAATACGCCTATCAAAGTGCTCAGCGTAGAATGCTGATACTGAAATAGAAAAATGCACATGTTAACACGAGAAATTTACTTTAGAAAATTCTCATAGACCACGTAGCTACTGAAATTAGGAAAAAGTATGAGTGCATATTTTGGACCTCTTGCATTAATATCTGTTTCATGACATTCACCAGCGAACCCCAGACTTTAACATTTCTATACATATGTACAGAGATGAAACGAACTCTTCGATTTAGCGAAGGATCATCCGGGGCATTTCTGATGACTAGGTGCTACGAGGGGTGTGGAAATGTTTACTGACCCACTGACTCAAGCAAAAATTGCAGCAATTACGAGCTCCCATGCCAAACTTTTGTCGGGTTATGATTCTTCGTCAATGACCACTACACTACCATCGATCACTGGGGTGCCTACAATGGGAGTCAGGCAGTACATTGGCGCCTCAAATGCCCCAAAACTTTGGTGCCATCAGTTATAAATGTAAGGTAGTCTAATCGAGGCATTGCCCTGCCACCCACACTTGTGTTTCCTCCGACTCAGCTCTCTGTTTGTGGTCGTTAAACTTCTTCAAAAGTAATTTGCAAATGAAACTCCTTGTTAAAAATTACTAGTTGCTAGATATTGTACTCGCTCCCCCATTCACCTAGTGCGATATCGCTTTTCTATTATAACATTGCGCTCAACAAGTGGTCGAAATTTCACAGTGGCTCCATTTCATTAGTTCACAATGCTGGCTACTCAGAAGTATTTGAGTTTGAAAGGCAAAACCTCATCAATACCATCAATGGTGAGGTAGTTGGCGTAATCAGAAAAATACCCTCCTCAACATCCTCTTCTGATAATTCAATACCCTCATACTCAGAAATTCACACAGAAAATGGCAGTTCCGCAAACCACTTTCCAACCTCCTTTCTCATTCCATGCCTCAACAACTAGATGGCTTGCGACTTAGAGACGTGCAGAACGTTTCGAGAGCAAGCCACGAATGTCTCAGCTCCAAAACCTTCCTCTACATCTTCCCTCGTGTCTATCCCCAACCGACCTCTCAAACAACGGGTCCGGGGAAATCATGCAGTTTTGAAAAGGTCTGGTGATGACAATACTCCACCTCCAGATCCACATCCCTGCCCTATTTGTGGCAAACATAATGGGGTACAAAAGTGCCTACATATCCTCAAATCCAGCCTGGATGTTCGGGGAACGCACGTGGAAATGCACAACCTGTGTACAAATTGCCTGGCAACTACACACGCTTTCAAAAGCTGCCACTCAACATACATGTGTGAATATTGTCTACACATGTATACTATATTCGCACAGAACTACAAATTCTGGAACACTTAAGGGGGGGCTCTGAGGAAAGTACACATCTCAGTCCCTTACTGAGAAAACCGCCTTTTGCCAAGAGATGAACAGATTCTCTGAACCCTGGATGTCACAGACATACAAAGAACAAAGACATGCGATCCACAAAAGATGTGAAGTCCGTGTTTATTTTTTGATCAACCATCGAAGTATTTGTTGATTCAATACTTCCACCACAAACATGGAAATATTTTAGGAACTCTAATCAAAACCTCCTACTCTCTCTCTCCCCTGTTTGTGGCGGTGGTAAATCGAAGAGTTCGGTTCGTCCCGGTATAGATATAATAATATCCATCAATAGCTAGCAGATGGCTCAAATTTCGCTAAAAGATAGTTCTTTCCAATTCCTAAGCCTAAATGGGTTTTATAACAAAATTGGGTCAAGATCAATTTTTATTTTCAAAATTCACTAAAGAAAATGGCTAACGTTCAGAAACTGATTCTGCCATTTTTCAAGAAAACTGGCTCTTCAGGAGAGTTGCACCAGAACTGAAATGAATCTTACAAAAAGGACATGATTATCAAACTTTAATGTAACTATCCCCAGGAATCCAGTAACAAAAACAGTACATTGACTCGATAAAATAAAAAGTACACAAATTCGATTTGATAACAGAGCAAGTTTTTGAAGAAATGTGTAAATGCCATCCTAATCCAGTTCCAATCAAGTTAAAATCCCTCACTCCCACTCCCAGAGGCCCTGAGGAATTCAAATAGGTACGGCATTAAAAAGGTAGTCAGCAAATGGCATTAAAAATTCTGTAAAACATATGCATTTCATTGATAATTAACGACTATACTAGGATTTAACGCAGGTATACAGCAATTCAACTGAATGGCAAATTCCTAATTCTCAGGTTCTATTATTCTTGAGCCCGTTACTATAATGAGTAAGAAATTAGGGCTGTAACCACGAAGCGGAACTGATGATATCTGTATAACCTTTCTAAAAGTTTTTTAATCTGGTGGTTGGAAACCATGATACTATCGTTTATAAAATAAATAAAAAATCATTGAATCAGTCTACAGATGAGGACAGATTACTTTCTAATGGAGAAATATTATGTTTCGAGGCTTAGAATATTGAAAGGAAAAAAAGAATCCAACAAGTAAGCAATCGCATGGATCAATTCAAACAAAAGAATTCATATTTGAGCCAGAATGACAAATGGGCTTTGATTTGACTTGCTTTGGGGCAATAATAACCAATTAGTGATATGTATGTGATATTGAATTGTTTAAACAATAGGTAAAGTATATTTGTTATCATAAATACTGACTTGGGGGATGATGAGAAACTTGCTCAGCAATAAACGTCAACTGCTTCGTATCACACCATGGAACAGGACCATCTGACACGAGATCTCTGTTAGGAGAAGGCTCTACACTTTCCAGGTCCCAGTAGCATTGAAATACCTCTCCCAGTATTGGGTTGTAAGGTTTTTTGGCAACAGTGCTCTTCCGGCCAGCATGGTATGAGCATAGGTACCATTTAACTACTTGAACCATACGGTCTCTTTCAGTAGGTTGATCCGCAATTCTAGAAGTAAAATGCAGCGGTTTAAAAATAAACAAAAAGCAATAAGAAAACATCGTTCTCACGAAAAATTGAACTAATACAGTATACGTACCCCACAAAAAGATCTGGATGGGCAAAATAATCTGCGTACATTTCCAATAAAGAGCGCCTTTCCAAGATAAAAGTTGGCAAGGCAACTTTAGTTAGATCCATTCCAATTTTGACTTGTGATAGAAGATGAGTCACTACGGAACCTTCCATAGATACTGTTGGGCATATCAAAAATACTAATATACTTACAAGACAAAGAGAAATATTGACCAAAAAAATCAATAATTTTTCGTGGTTCTTTCGGTACAGGAACAGAAAAAACGAGCCAAAAAGGAATTCTTAAGGTAAGCACTAATTACTAGGTGGTAAGTAGCACAAGCGTTGATAATAATTTATTTAGAACATTTACTTGTATTAAAGCAATAGGGTTATGTCCGCCAGAAGGCAAATTATTAAAGTTTACGTATTTGTTAGGTGAGTCCGTCTCCTCTGGCTGGTGTGTTGCTGGTGGCAAGTGCTTTCGATGTAAAGACATCATCGTCTGGCCGTTAAGTCAGTACTGACTTATTAGTACTTACTTGCCAGACGATGATGTCTTTACATCGAAAGCGCTTGCCACCAGCAACACACCAGCCAGAGGAGACGGACTCACCTAACAGATACGTAAACTTTAACATTTACTTGTTTCCCCCCCTCTTTTCGAATATCCACGGGCAAGAGAACTCAACAACCGACTTCTCAATATTAATGAGTGTAATCACGCACAGGGCAAATTGATCAAACACTATTATTAAATCGCTGTGTTATTTCTTTTCCTATAAAAATCAACACTTACAACAGCTGACAAAGCAAACAATATAACATCAGTGAGCTCAAAACAAGACTTTTTGATAAACAAAAAGGTATACTACCAATGCCACTGACTCCTTTATCTGAGGACATGGAATTTCGAACGTTGGTCAAAACTTGAACAATAAATATATGATATTTAAACCTCAAATGCAAATGTTCACGAGAGATTCACTCTCCTCATTGGTTAAAGATCTATAAAAGGGAGATGTACTGGGAGACGATAAAAAAATTACTAAGCAGATAGGAAGAACTGAAGGGTATCCGTAAGGCGTAATGGATAACTCCTTAAGCATGCAACCACCGCTGCTCTTCTCTGCCCTCCCAATAATTAGAGTATTTCCAAAGTTCCCTTTTTTCAGTGTCCTGCAGAAGGTGGGTTGCTCCAAATTGGGGTACTCGACAGTGTGAATGCTGGTCAGTTCTTGTAATTCCCTTTTCACGAGTTCCGAGTTTTATGCTTCTTCTTTCAATCAATTCAAGGAATCATTTAACGTCCTTTTTCTATTTTGATACACAAGTGGGTCAAACACTGTTGTTAATTACAATCACCTAATATTCCCTTTCTCCAATAAACGAGGTTGAAGCTTAGCAGGTTTTATTTGGCTTATTCATTTATTCACAGTTTTGCGCAAATTTTAAACAATTGTCAACTTATAAAAACGCAAATTGCAAGGACAATATATTTTGGTAGCAAAGCGCCCATCCACTTGTCTCGTCCCACAATCCATTTGGAAGTGCGTATTTATTTTTTTCATTATACTGAGCGCACAACTGAATAAAACAAAGAAAACTATTTTATTTATTGAATAGTAGCAGCGTCTCAAACAAGGTTATCGTAATTTAATCAAGTTGTACTAAATAAAACTTGCACAAAATAACATTCACACCTCCCTTTTACAAGGGCGCTATATAATTTGGTATATTTTATGGAAAACGTTGATATACTCACTGTTTGTCTCTTCAGTGGGCTCATAGAGGACTGGAAAACAACAGTTCAAATCAATATTTTTCTTAGAAATCCGACTAAATCTAGCAATGGACGAATACTGTACACCAACACATTTCAATTACCATCGTAATCCAACGTCCCATCAGGTTTGTAGTAATTAAGCGGAGGTTTGGGAGTAGGCACGGTGGAGGGAGGAGCATCGCCTTCAGGTGGTTCCCTTTCAGCAGACACTGGTTCAACATCATCACTAGAATAGAAGATAGGAGTTGATTGATTTTGATGTATATGCACTATAGCGCTTCAAGGGAAAGGAAGACATAGTTCTCTACATTTCTTAGCTCATCACAGAATGCATTGAAATCAACGGGCTTCAGAAGGCCATTCGTTAATTACTGCGTTTCTGTACAACATTTTTGATCCTCAACATGGGTACAAAAATTAACCGAAATTTGCCTCTTAAGTTAATTAACCACTTCATCGACCCCCCCCCCCCCTTAACATTTCTATGCAGATCTGGAAGGTAGGCCAACTGACCTTTTTGTAGAACACGAGGAAAGTTCAAACAGATTTTCGAAGAGAACACCCCATCACAAGTTTGGAGGGAGAGGAGTTGACATTAAGAGCTTAAGTTCAACCGCTAGGGAATACGAATCGTACGAAACTTTTACGAGTGGCAAAGAAACAGGTACAGACGATGACATCAAAATGGGGGTGAAATATTACGCAGGGATACAACTGTATTCGTGAGAGCTAAACCTGCGAACCAATAGTCGCCAAAACGTGGTGCACTTCGATTTTGAAGAATAAGTAAAACGTGGCGTGACAAGCACGAACATTTCGCAGTAGATACCAAAGTATTCCAACGAAAATCTATTGGTAGTCCGATAATTGGCCTAAATAACCTGCACAACGGTTGTTCGGACAAGTTTGTGGGATGATTAGGAACAACCAGATAAATTATTCAGTTTCATTGTTCGATATTTTCGCCTGAGAGCCCTAACATCGATATCAGAGTGTCGGTGGTGTTTCATCCATACACACAGTACACTGTCATTGGTGCATAGTTACGAGAATTTGTTCACAGCCTAAAGGAAACCTCAATACCTCGTATTTGTGCGATGCTTTCCAGCCTCAAACCAAATTAATTAATGTGATAGGAAGTAAGGAAAGTATTACGATAAGTTCTCAACATGTCTTTACGTTGTATATAAGGGCACCTGAATATGGGAAACAATTAATTTCATCGCAGTACGCCTCATTTTAATAAAAGGAGAAAAACCGCCATTGATGGGAGAGGAAAGCAAAATTATTAGTTACAAAACCGTTCGTACGATTTAAACTCAGTTCAGTGTGCCTAACTAGTCAACACAATACATATCCACTTTTTCTACACGTAGCTGTTGCTATAATCATCGGTTGAATAGAGACATAAGCTAAAATATCTTCAAAAATAAGATTATTCAAACATGACGTTTTTCAAATTTCGAAACTGCTCAAACGATTTTTTATTGTACTCGTAGGTTCACGAGTAACCACTAAACACATCGTTTTAGGTAAGAAGTTTCGTAGAAAAGAATTGAAAATATCTGGTGCGTAGCAACACACAACTTTCCGCCACCCCTGTAAGTTCGAACACCACCGACATAGGCGGGCGCTATATCTTCGTTCAACGCATTTTTACACGAACATTTATGGAGAACAAAATGTACGTACTAGTTAGCTGAGAGTACTCCGAAAGTTTGATCGAAATCGTTAGAGCCGTTTTTGAGAAAATTGGAATACCGATAAATTAATATTCGACAAATCTCCTTTTCTGTGTTAACTTGGCTTATATCTCCGTTCAATATATATATACAGAAATAATTATGGAGAACGAAATGTTGGTATGGGTGACTAAAAGACACTGCATTAGGATTTATCACATCTGGTGAAGAAGTTACCCTGAAATTTACGGAAATGTTAGAAAAAACGTTATTTTTGACACATTTTGATTTTTATCTCTGTTCAATGGACCGTCACAGGAACATTTATTCAGAGGAATATGTAGGTATTAACTATTTGAAAACATCCTATGAGTTTGGTGAAAATCGCTGAAGCCGTTTTGCCAAAAAGCGTAAAAAACCTATTTTTGCTTCAGGGGCCCATATCTCCGTTCACCGTATTTTCATGGAGATATGTATGGAGAGGAAAAGTTAGGTATTGATTAGGAGAAGATAATTTGAAAGTTTAATCAAAATCGTTAGAGCCGTTTTCGAGAAAAATGCAAAAAACCTTAGTTTTTGGTACATTTTCGTCCCCCACCCCCCTTACCATCGGCCGAAATCGTCCATAACCTTATTTTGGTGTCTACAAAAAATAACGAACAAAACAAAAAAAGAACCAGCTCGATCAGATCAGCCGTTCTCCCGCAAATCGAACTACAGACACACACACACACACACACATACACACGGACCACGCGCCGAAATTAGGTTTTTTAGACTCAGTAGGGTCTGAAACGTAAAGATCTGAAGAAAACCCAAATTTTTTTTTTGGGGCCGATTACTATACTTTCCTTCCATTCGGGTAGCGGAAAGTAAAAATCAAAGTTGCCGTATATTCAGTACGCACAAGACTTTCTAGGTTTGGGTTGTCTTCTCTCTTTGGATGCGATTTATAGGGTCAGTTCCGTGTGACTGAGAACGTCCCTAAAACACTGATGTGCCTAGTTCATGGTCTACAATGGCCAGTTGTCTAGAACTAGAGTTACAATTTTCAACGCTATCTTTACATTTTTCTTTCTATCGACAGAAAGCCAAGGAAAACGCTAAAACATAACTTCGAGAGGGAATTAATCGAACGTTCCCAGTTCTCGTTCATTGGCAACCGGCCACAATTGTCATAACTAATAATACAGCAGTCCTCTCTAAACACGAGACAGCCTGTACAATGGGATGCGGTCGAAATCAACGAAAAAGAGATAGATCGATTTCACGTCCAAGTTGTTTTGATGATGAACGTCCGCGATGCTCTTCTATTTTCAAGACCTTTGCTACTCGCAAGTTGGATCTTCCGTTCCGTACAAATAACCCCCTTGTCGATCCAACGGCTAGACAAGACAATTACACAACTAACCAGGTCCAGACGGCAATTGTCAAGAAGCGGCGGCTCAATTAACGTTTTCCACCGTAACTCACTCGCAGTTAGATCAACATGATGGTAGCAACCATAAATTCAACGATCGACACCTCTACGATACAGTCATCGTTGACGAGCTATTTTGAGGCAAACCGTTTTCGGTATTCAACCTGCAAATTATTAACAATGGTTCACTATTCTCTTGCACGGTGTGATATCAACGATTTGAGAAACGACAACTCATATGTAAACGATAATGTTTGTAGAGCAACTACAAGATTTCATTCGATTCAGCATCGAAAAATGCTAGTAAGTGATACGAAACACGACCGTACTTCAACGGAATAACGAAAATTGGCATTTTCTAGGAGGCACGAGGCTATTGGCACGAGACGCTGATGGGTGGTTGGAGTGAGACGGGAGGCAGTGGAGGAAATGAGCTCAAGCCAGGCAGAAACGATAACTTTTGCTACATTGTCCCGAGAGTGCCTTAAAGTAGCAGAATTCGCCTCACTGTATTTTCTGTGATTTCACTTGTTTTCCGTCTGGACGCAGTACTGCATCTCTGAGACCCTTCCTGGATGCACTCCCATTTCGTTCATTTCCACTCTCGCTATCTTAAGGGAAAAAAGTAAATGACCTCGACCCGCGTTCTGTAGAATAAATCGAGAGTGTGACATAAAACGACAAGCTCCGTTTTTTATTTACTCAACTTATCTCAACCTCTACTCAACTCGGCTCAAACTAACCTCACTCTCCGACAGGTGGGGCCTAGTTCGAGAGTTTCATTACGTGTAATCAGGAGTTGGACCCATCCTCCTCTTCTTTATTTACTGTAAAAGACACGACTTGAACGTTCGTTGCTTTAGCGTGATCTACAGCCCCACACTAAATTCTTAACACCGTTGCCCCCACCCCTCATTCACCGCGATTGTGGAGTTGGTTGACATGCAACCGCCTCCCCACCGGTCAGGAACAGCAGGGTGACATTTAGTAACTGCTTATCTGTGTAATTCGAGAACGCGTCAACTTGGACTGATGAGCAGAGTTGGAAAGTTGTTTGTTCATTGCCCTACTGCTGCAATGGAAGTCCTTTTGAACATCTCACCTCTCCATATACACATTCAGAGGACTGCTTACCTGGGAGCGGTAAGGCTTTTGCAGACAGGTAACATCTCCACCAGGGTCAAGGCGAGCCTCCACGGAATAACGGAGCGGAGGAACTTTCGGCTGGCCTTCAGTGTTAACGTCCACTCACTGGAACGATGGGTGAAGGAGACGTTCCGGACTGAGGCGGGCACCCTGCAGTGGTATACCGATGGTTCGGTTATGAAAGGCAGAGCTGGACTGGGAATTTTAGGGCCCAACTACAGTCTCGCCAAGCCGCCTTAAAGGCTATGGCAGCCTATAGTTTTAGGTTCGAGCTCAAGCAGCTCGGCGCCCATAACAGGCTCTCCCTTATCAGGGTACTGGCTCATAGGGGGCATGAGGGCAATGAAAAGGCTGGCTGCCTTGAGAAAATGGGTACAGAGTCCCTACCCATCAGGCCAGAACCATACGTGGGTATGACGAAGAGTGACCTGAATCGTCTGGTGGCTCGACGGGAGATACAGGAAATCAGCGTCCATCGGCATCGCCAACCACGATTAAGACAGGCGAAAAGGCCTTGTTATGCCTTCCTGTCAAAGGGCGACGGCGATGCTGACACTCTCTAGGCAGGATATGAGAGTGAGTTCTAACAAGCTTCCTCAACGGGCACTGCCCACTTAGATATCACTTCAACAAGATGGGCATCTCAGAGGTGGTGGAATGCAGACTTTGCGGCGAGAAAGACGAGACGGCAGAGCATATCCTTTGTGAATGCCCTGCCTTGGCAGTCAAACGCTTCGAATATTTCGCCCAGGGGACCATTGAACCCCACATCATAGCGGACTCTGCGGTGAAGGACGTACTCGGCTTCCTGTAGGGGGCGGGTATGTACGACGCCTTCTACTAAGAAAGACAGTGACAAAGAGACTTGTCCCGCATGCCCTCGGGGGAAAAAAAATTCGGGAACGCGTCAACTTAGACTGATGAGCAGAGTTGGAAAGTCTTGTTTGTTCATGCGCATACGAGGTTATCAGCCCGATTAAACGTCATAACAAGTCGAAACATCGAAACTTACTGTTATGAGCACTCCTTTTATATGTTAATCATATAAACCCTATATAATATTATATAATATTAATAGTAAGTTCAACAGTTCAGAAATAAAGAGCAAAACGGTTGACATTGAACACACAAGTTGATATTAAATACACTATCGGGGATAACGCTCAATACGATGGGAAGGTGGCACACAAAAACGAGAAACAAAATATAATAAGTAAGGAGATAGGGAGGGCGCCCAGATTAGCTTACGCCAGCTCTAGAGATAGAAGGATTGAGACGGGGGGGGGGGGGGATGAAAGAAGGATAAGAGGATGTTCCACGATAGAACGACCAACAGTTTAGATACGACCCGAGCGATACGCTGACACACCCAGCGGACGCATCTCCTCAGCACTTTTCTTGCGCCACACGCGAGGCCAGGGCACAGACAATGCTGCAACTCTGGTGTTACCTGCCTCCTTTCCTCGAACTTCCGACACCGCCAGAGAACGATCCGTCCTGTTATATTTGTGCCTCCTGGCTTCCCAAGTGCAAGATCCCGGCTACCAGATACTACCTGGACATCCAGGATCATTGCAGACTGGTCGGGACAAACGGCGACGATGCCAGGCTACTGTCCTTTTTCAGAGACAACCCGGTAGTGCCGGTAGTGAAATATTTATTTCTCAAAAACGGCTTTGATTGAATTTATTTTATAAGATAGCTCAAAATAACACGACAATACAATAAAATTCTCATTCGTGGGGAAATAATGAAAGCGGTACAAAACATTTGAACGAAAAGCGATTGTAGAGCAGTTTTTTCCTTGTAATCTCCGCTCAAATGTTACTAGGATCTTCAGAAAAATTCAGATAGTACTCCAACCAAGTACCTATACAATAAGTCTTTAATAACGCTACTCCAGAAATTCCGACATTTCAACCACTGCCATTTACCACCCATTCCTAGACCCGAACTATGGCAAAATGATTATCCTTCTCATTAATTCTTAATCTTAATTAGTTCTACCGCTTTCTGCCACCGTGAGGTGGTGTTTTACCTAGTTCAAATGAACTCGCAGAAAAATACACTGACTTAGTAGCAAAAGCCGTGAAAACCAGTCAATTTATGAAGTTCAGAAGCGGCGCACCTGATATTTCCATTACCCCATTAGCTTCCTACCAAAACGACTCCTTTCTCTTTCACGCTCCTCACAATTCATTCTTGCCTTGATTTTCTTGCAGAACAGTTTGCATCTAAACTGTCATTCCGACAATAATTGCTCCGTTAGCGGGTCGCAGTTTGATTTGAGACGATAGCTTGTTGTGGTTTAGTTTCAACGGCGTTTTATAAATATTTCTATTGTGAACTCTTGTTGCTTGAAAATCAGAACTGTTTGCCTTTTACTCGAGCGTTAACCACTTTATATTTGCCGTTCATCGGCATTGAAGTGCCAAACAACGGATGCGAGGGATTGCGAATAGAATCACGAAGAATCTGCGCAATTCAGAATCTCGTAGAAAAAGGAAAGTTTTGCGATATGTCAGGCGCTATTTTGACGTTCTCGGAAAATTAAGACGAACGACTACAACTGATCTGTGGCTTCAACATTATGAGTTTTGTTAGGTGTATTGCAGATGTGATCAGAGCCACGTTGGCAGGCTCAAATTGGCCGTTTAACTTAAAATTAGTGTGAAGAATTACGATGAACAATTTTTTTTAAAACTGACAGAATAATTAAAGGCTCTTCCCTTCAATTAAAATCCTATTGAAGGCCTATTGAAAAAAAATCGAACAAGCCCTTCAATCAAATTTAAAACACTGCAAAATAATACGCAACGGTTTATAATTCTCTTGCGCAGAATGATCGTGCTTGCACTGGAACTGCAGCTCATACTCGTCATTTGCCAGCTGCCACGGATCGCGTTTAAATCAATTTCCCAGTCAGCGGTTGCATCTGCCCTCGATTTTCAACTGTTGCCACAACAGGAACTCGTAACTAGAAATTCCATGCATTATAGCAGCACACTTGCGGTCAAAATATGTGCCCTTGGACGATTCAACAGTAAACGTGGAACACGCTCAACGAATCATAAATAAATGTTCGAAAACTAAAACTTCTTGAAGATACACGCCAACGTTTTTAAACTCGACAACTACTCGTCCTTAAAAGGCACGAGATGAAAAATACCTCATTTGAACGGGCAGTAAATGAGATGGTGGTGGTGGTGGGGATTTACAACGACTTGCCATGAATTTAGCTACACACAACTTTTTGGAGCCGTTTTCGAGGAAAATGCGCGAAACTTCAGTTTTTGGTATATTATGGTCCACCACCCCCTTTACCATCGATGGAAATAGCCCATAACCTTTGTGTCGACGAAAAATCGCGAAGTTTGATCGAAATCGTTAGAGCCGTTTTTGAGAAAATTGGAATACCGATAAATTAATATTCGACAAATCTCCTTTCCTGTGTTAACTTGGCTTATATCTCCGTTCAACATATATATACAGAAATAATTATGGAGAACGAAATGTTGGTATGGGTGACTAAAAGACACTGCATTAGGATTTATCACATCTGGTGAAGAAGTTACCCTGGAATTTACGGAAATGTTCGAAAAAACGTTGTTTTCGACACATTTTGATTTTTATCTCTGTTCAATGGACTGTCAGAGGAACATTTATTCAGAACAACAGATAGGTATTAACTATTCGAAAACATGTTGAAAGTTTGGTGATAATCGTTGAAGCCGTTTTGCCAAAAAGCGTAAAAAACCTATTTTTGCTTCATATGCCTATATCTCCGTTCACCGTATTTTCATGGAGATATGTATACACAAGAAAAGTTAGGTATTGATCAGTAGAAGATGATTTGAAAGTTTAATCAAAATCGTTAGAGCGGTTTTCGAGAAAAATGCGAAAAACACTAGTTTTTGGTACATTTCCCCCCCCCCCCCATTCCCATCGGTCGAAATGGTCCATAACCTTATTTTGGTGTCTACAAAAAATAACAAACAAAACAAAAAAAGAACCAGCTCAATCGGTTCTCCCGCAAGTTGAACTACAGCCATGCACACGCGGACCACGCGCCAAAGTCAGGATTGAGTGGGCCTCAAAACGCAAAGATCTGAGGAAAATTCAACTTTTTTTTTACTTCTCTTTGGGTAGCGGAAAGTAAAAACGTTAAGACTGCCTATATGGACTTACGAAGCAAAACACTGTCTATTTAGCTTGTTCATTTCCAGGAACTGTCCTCCATGAATGAAAGCCAAAATGTTCCAACACAAAAATGTCGACGCTCTTAACGTTTTTATACAGCCCCAATTTCTGGGCAATGAGAAACTACCACACCCACATTATGAACGGATATATATTCATGTTTACTATTTGGAAACGACGCCATCACGGGGAGGGGGGGGGTCTCCTTCCTCAAGATTAGGACGACTCAACATCAACATGTTTCAATGTCTTCACTTAGCGATAAGGAAGTCACGGGAGCTTCCGCATTCCGCGAATCAAACAGTACCGTTGTCTGAGCGATCCAAACCAGACCTCCGATTCACATCCAAGTTTCGTCTTTTTCGCGCGTGCACGTGCTCGGGGTCAGGTCATCAGTATCCTGACTTCACCCAAATTTACGGCCAACAACCACATCCCTTGATTCATCGCCGACCATACAGCCAACTCCTACCGCCATTCACCACTTCGGATCATCACCATTCAATTTCCGGTCAGACCAACCCAACTTCCTACAACTATCACGATCTATGTGTCATCAACTTTATGTTCAATCGATGCAAATTTTCTTTTGAATATATTTTTTCGTTTGAGTTGAGATAATTGGTTTTTCCTTTATAATTTAAATCCGATTTCAATTTCAAACAATTCATAATATCGTAACAGGAGAAAACCTGTTAATTCCTGTTAGCCTACGTCTCCTATGACAGTTACTTGCCACACATTAAGAGAACCGTTCCCCATGCTCTCTCAGTCAAAGGGCAGCGTGTTCTCAGCACTACGGAGAGTAGTTTCACAAACATCACTGACCTTGATGAGAGACTCAAGGAGACGAGTTAGCCTTGTGATACGCTCAGGAGACAGATTGTTCCTCCCAGTGTCAATCATGCACCAATACCTGTGACGACAGAACAGCTATTCTTCTCTACCAAGTTTTTCCGAAGCGTCCGTCGAGAAAAACAATGAGAGAGATATGAACGACCTCCATTTAATTCTTAACGGTAGCCCGTGGACATGAAGTAAAGTTAGCACTTTGAAGAATGTCGTACCGTAGAAGACATCTGTTGACACAACGAACGTGTTCCACGTTTACGATTGAATCGTTCAAGGGCACGTATTTTGACCGCAAGTGTGCTATCTTAGTTTCTCATATCATTTTCATAATCTCAATTTACAAGAGGATTACGTTTTTTTTTAAATCGTATTTTAAATCTACTGGGAATGCCATCATAAGGCAAAAGGCTGATCCACACAGGGAGCGTGGCGGGCTTTGCCTAACTCGGCAGAATGGCCAGCCATTCTCGTCATTCTACTACGTATCTGCATCCCACGAATTTGGAGACTGACTGTGCTGGCGTTGCAGACCTCGTTGAAGCAGTGCTATATTGCAGTGCAGATTATATTTGGCTCAACAACCGAATTCACTTCGCAACATCACCACCGATCCCATCCACGCGGATGTCCACCTAATTTGGGTCGTCCAAGTTCATCCAGATCATAGTCATCCAACCTAGGTCGGAGTTTCATTCATTATTTTCTCGAAAGTTGTATATTTTACCGAAAATTCGCCGATTTAATTAATTTATTTTTTCCAGTGGTTTTAGTTTCTTTAATATCAGTTACTCCAGAGCCAACCGTTTCATTTTCGTACTTTATTTTAAAGAACAAAAGGTACCTTTCTTTTGTAACGGGACAAACCAACCCTTCGGTTCAGCGGAAGCTCGTCCGGGGCATTTATGCTGAATGGGCACCTCAAATGCCCCAATTCGCTCGAGACTTCGCTGCCGTCAGTTGTAACCGAGCCGGTTCCCTCGTTGCTGTGTCGCTCGCGCTCGCCCCCCCCCCCCCCCGGTAACACTATTAATTAGAGAGCCCTTAAACGACCGTAACAGCATCTTCTCAAGACGAACTACGTGGTAGAGTATTAAGCCTGCACACACATGGTTTGAAGAGCCAACATAAGATTTGCGGAGTGGAGTTTGATCGTCTTCCTACAACACTACGACATAACGAATCTGAGTGAAAAATAAATCGTAGCAAAAGCCACCAAAACGAGTGAATTACGAGCTAAGAAAAGTTGTGCGATGGGACCTGACATTTTAATTCTGTGTCCACCTTTTCATTTACCTTCTGTCACTCTCCCATTAAATTCTTTGTCCGTGATGACCCTTGACCCCCATCCTCCCACTTATCTTCAACTTTTTGAACCCCTTCTCCTCTTCTTGAACTGCTCTACTGCAACGACACCGGAGGGAAGAGGAACTTGGTTCAGACGACGGCATCGAGCCAAAAATGTCAACAATACTCGTATCCAACTATTAAGCTTCTTCCTTGTTAGCTCGAAACGAGTCACACACTGTGATTTTATAAATACGCACATAACATTGTGAAAATTTGAGGTTCATTTCAGTATCACTTTATGAAGGCCTATCACAGAAGTTTAAAATTATAAACTAACATCTTAAAAGATATATAAACTGCATGTGGAGGTATTTACATATTAAGAACACGCTAGTTATCGAAACGGCGTGTACTGAGGAGTAGCAAGTTACTAATTGACTGTGTCGATGGATAGATCTAACGCTTGAAGTGAGAAGGGAGGTGAATAGGGTATACAATCTACTGAAGCTTTTGAAATTGCAATGTTAGCGAAACCTAAATAGATTTCTCAATCCATTTCGTCACTATTCCTAAAATCTATTGGCACAAAACTTGTCAAGCGAGACTTTTGGTCGCCCACCCTGATTGAATAAACTCGCTTTAATCAAATCGAAACCGCGTGGGCGCGGTATAATTGAACCGCTGGGTTCAATGCAGGACGAAGTATCAGAGAGGAGAGTTTGACTCTTGAGAAATTAACGACGTTCCAGGAAACGTCCTGCGGTGGAAAGGGCGATTGAATTGTGTATCTCTAAGGGGTTGCTCCCGTCCAATTGCGCCATGTATTTCTTCGTTTGTCGTCCCCCTCGATCCCTTGAGGATTCATGGTGAGGGGGGATTTGGTTATTACGATGGGACCTCCTTGTGACCTTCTCTTCACCAGAAACTGCGACGGCCCAATATCCTGTCATTAACCTTTTGGGAACAAAAGCTCGAGAAAATTGTTTACTAACTTCTTGCTGACCCATGTTGTTAAGAAAACAAACTCCTGACGTACTTTTGCATTCTGTTTGCGCAAATACGTTCATATTTCCCTGGTGGTATCCAAAACATGCTACTTCATTGATTCCTTAGCAACCAAGTTTAAACAACAAACAATTTCCATGTTCGTGGAAGAACTAAAAAAACGCTGCAAATTATATTCTCTTGCACACCTCCGAAACCCATCGCATTCGTTTCAACATCGAAAAATATCAGTTGACGATACGAAACATGAACTGACTACAACAGAACGACGATAATGCCTGTGGGAGCCTGTAGGCAATTGGCACGACGTGACGAGTCGATCTAATGGGTGGTTTGTCGGTTACTTTCCATATATTGTCTCGCGGGTTCTTTGGCTCACTATAATTACTGCGATTTCACTGTTTTACATCTAGACGCAGTCCTACACCTCTGAGACTCGTTCCGTTCGACCCAGCATCTAAAGATACCTCGAAAACGATACCAAACACGGCGTATTTGCTTTAAAAAAATTGCACACATGGGCTTCGTATGATCGGACTGCCGCGCAGGATTTTTGTGCGAAAGAACGAGTTTTTCAGTCCACCTTAAGGACGGATGGACATAGGAGAATTGGAATCCCGGTGCCTTGAAAAGTAAAGTGTCAGTAAAACAGGGTTATTATTCAGAATGCTGACATATGACTCATACAAGCCGAGTCTACGCGCAGGTTGACAAAAGACTGTGCATGGACAATTTCTTTCTCTATAAACGCTTCGAGATTAAGCCCCACAACTCACGCAACTCTCTTGGCTCCTGAGCAAATTCTATGGTTACAATACGCAGGCCATATTAAACGCATTATGGAAGGTAGTCGAGGTTCAGAAAAATAAACAGTGTTTGCCGAATTTCCTGTCTTTTTCAGTCCGTGTGTCTGTAAACACGTGTGAGAGAGTAGGGCTGAACCCGCTTTGATATCTAGCCTGCGGATCAACATGGCACGCCAAAATAAGGCTGTGAGAAAAAGTGGTCAAAAACCAACTGAACACAGGCTATCACAGAGATCAAAACACCGTATTACAAAAACAAAAAGAAAAAACGGATCAACAAATTTGATTGATTTCTTTTTGTGGGCAGTTCTAAAAAAAGAAAGTACCCAAGTAGCACAAAAAATTAGGAAAAATTTCCACAAAAATCGATTTTAGTAGTTTTTTCCTCGTCAATCCTTCCTATATGACACTAGCGTTCTCAAAATAAACAAAAACAAGTTGTTAAGTGGTGCAATGAGCTACCTATACGATGGAAGTTTAGAAAATTCGTAGTAGTCGTAAGAAAATTAGGAACAACCTCGGAATAATAAAGTTAACGTACCTGTTAGGTGAGTCCGTCTCCTCTGGCTTGTGAGTTACGCCAGAGGAGACGGACTCACCTAACAGGTACGTTAACTTTAGTATTTGCCTACTGGCGGACACAACCCAATTTCTTTAAAACCTCGGAATGTCAGGAATTCAGACTAATGTCGTTTCTATGACTAACTTTGCCTGCAGCGTTTGTCCTATAATTTCAGAACATCAAACACGACGTATTACTTATACGTTGGTTATGACATAAGTTGACCCAATAAATGTCGGAGCGTTAATTACCAGTTTGTGCGTACCCACTGACTCTCATTAAAGGCAACGGGGCGATCGTAGTCTAGTGATCAAAGACGACGGTTCATAATCCCGACGAAAGCTGGGCAATGGATCGGAGGAGCTCGCGATGGCTGTAGTTTTTGCCTGAGTCAGCGGCTCTCCAAACATCTCCAACCCCCCCCCCCCCTCGTAACATGCGTGTAGAATGTTTTGCACAGCTCGAAATCCCAAATTCTTTAAACTCTTTTCACTCCGCGCCTGATCTTCTTAGGGCCTTTACTATGTAAACCACTGATTAGATTTTTGTCGATTGGTTTTGTTCCAACCAATCGGATTAGTTTTCATTCGTTCCAAGCTCTCTCGTGCTCGACCTTACAAGAGACTTCCTTGTCACTCAGTAACGTCCCGTAAAACTCTATTGTCAATTGGATTAACGCGATCATAGGCCGGTTCAAGTTGGCAGAAAATCGGTACCAACTCGAGATCGATTTCTCCTCCGTTCGTGATACTTTCTGTCTAAAATGGGGCAGAGAACATACGACGGCAGATCGATCACTTCTAATGTCAAGGGTTAGAACATCAGGGTTCGTTCCCTAGTGTAGAAACGTTCAATCACGTCGAGCTGACTGGTCATTTCGCGGAGCACCCTCTCTCTGACGTACATACGGAACGTATTGGAGAGACGCCTAGCGAAACTGAGGTGCCTTAATATCGAGGATATCCGAGGAAAAAGAGCCGCACAGCCGCGATATTAGACACTAACTGAACACCCGGGCGTTGCACGAGATGAGAAAAAATAAACGGCTAAGGAACTGATATTGTGGTTTTCAGACGACAAATATCCTGCACAAAACGCCACTTGATTGCCCTTAACCTACGAAGATATTGAAAAACACGATTCTCTATAAGATTTGATTTCCCGGCGCACCAAAATTAGTTGGTTGGGCACATTATGAATCTGAGCTAATAGAAAAAAACTTGAAACCCGATAGATCAGTTCTAATTAAAGTGGTAAAAGGAAACGGATACAAATGAACCGATAACGGCGACCATTGAGTAAACATTTGTCGGGCAACGTTCAGTAGAGACGATTCATCCACACATTTTATCAAAACCATTAGATCACACTGACGGGAAAAAATCGCTTCAAATTATAACACAACGGTTTATTATTCTCCAGTACTACATGATTATCCAGCTTGCCACAGTATCACACCCGATTCACAGGCCACTAGGCAATTGGCACAACGTGACGAGTCGAACTGACTGGTAGTTGGAGTAATACAGAAGGCAATGCAGGCAATGAGCGCTGGCCGATTAAAAACGGTAACTTTCGCTACATCGTCCCGCGAGTTCCTTCATATAGTAGTATTTGCCCCACTGTTTTCACTGATTTCGTTATTCTTCGTCTGCATGCAGTCCTACACTTCTGAGACTCGTCCTATTACACTCAGCATCGACAAAAACCCTAGAAATACAGGGGAATCCATTTTAAACTGTCAAAATTTCGTTTTCGGCTAATTTTTTAAGCCATATTTTGCTTGTAACAATCATTGGTCTTCTCCATATGGAACAACCAAATGGTCTTTTCAGGAACGGATTTTTAGGCCTGGACAGTGGACGGACATTGCAGATTTGGAATCCCAATGTTTTGAAACGGTAAGGGCCAACTTTAGGGAGGTGGGGGGGCGAACAAAATTTTCCTGACCGAATACATAGGTGTACAATTCAGAAGGAATAATAGAGCAAAATTGAAGTTTCTATCACGACGATCAGTGATTTAAATAGATATCTAGTTGAATTTCATAATGCCAACGCATGGGATTGTGTTTGAGTTACTTTCTCTCAATCATATTCACGAACAAACAGACCGAAGGCGTTTTTTCAGGACTCGCTGGAGTATGAAAGTCAAGATCGATTTTTTCAGCCAGCTGTATAAGTTTTCTTTCTACTTTCGAACATACAGGGTGAGCCATAACAAATGGTGCAGTTTCAAAGGGCGATTTAAAAAAAACGGTGCAACTTAGAAGATTACGGTTTGTTTTATTGAACGCCATACATCACCCCATTTTGGTAGATTAAGTCCTGAAAATTACATCAGGAAGGTGGGCGCCCTCAGCAGCGACGCACTGATGTAGGCGATACCTGAAATTTTCAGCCGCCCTCTGGCAAATTTCGATGGGAATCGCGGCGATTTCTTCCCTGATTCGAATCTTGAGGTCTTCCAGAGTGTGAGGTCGATGTTTGAACACCTTTTCCTTCAAGTAGCCCCACAGGAAAAAATCACACGCACTCAAATCTGGCGATATTGCCGGCCACCCCAATTCACCCCTGAGAGAGACGAGGCGTGCGGGGAACATCTGCCGCAGTTTCACCATTGAGATTTGCGCTGTGAGCCGTAGCCCCATCTTGCTGAAACCAAATATCCCCCAGATCCTCTCCTTCAGCTAACTGGTTCAATTCGGGTTCAAAAAATCTTTCCAGCATGAAAAGATAACGCTGAGCATTGACGGTAACAGTCCTTCCATCCTCCTCGAAAAAATAAGGCCCAATCATCCCAAATTTTGAAATGGCACACCAGACAGTGACTATCGGGGAGTGGAGAGGTCTCTCGTGAATTTTTCTTGGGTTGCGGTCACACCAATAGCGGAAATTTTGTTTATTAACCGCTCCAGAGAGATGGAAGTGGGCTTCTTCCGAACTGAAAAAGTGGAAGTTGGTGGGATGCGGTTTATCATCTCTTGGCATCGATTCAAGCGGTTTTGGTAGTCTGGAGGTGACAATTCCTGAACAATCATAATCTTGTACGGATGGAATGACAAGTCCATGTGCAAAATCCTCCTTAGTGAGGTGTTAGAGATGTTCAGTGCTACTGCGTGCCTCCGAGCAGAGCGTCGAGGCGACTGTTCCACTGCTGCTCTCACTCGAGCCAAATTTTCAGGTGTTCTTGCGTTTCTTGGTCTTCCCGCACCTCTACACCTTACTGTGGAACCAGTTTCTTCCAATGCTTGAACCCAACGTGCGATAACATTGGGGTGAGGGACGGGATCACTACGTGGGATGTTGTAACGCAGTCGGAAGGCTGGGTGGCGATGAACGAACGGCCACTTTCAAAAAACGTGCGAATGACGAAACCTCGTTGCTCTCCGCTCCAAACCATTGTAACGACTGAAAACGGGACCACTGCCTGGGCACAATGAGACCCCTCCCCGGTCGTTAACCCCACTACAAGGCATGCAGCACCCCTTCGAAACTGCACCATTTGTTATGGCTCACCCTGTATTAAATTAACCTCTCAGTATTCTAATTAATAAATGTCACAGCATGATCAAATCATAAGGTGGCATTTCTAGAGAGGAATTGCGTTGTGGTGGGCAGGGAGTGAAAGAGTTGAACGATTTTACCATTGGGGGAGGTTAGGACCATAGAGCCATCTCCACCACTTGCCCTGACTGCAAATTAATATCTTCATCGAATAATAAATTGACCAAGATAAATATTCTCTAGTCAAAGTCGTGTTAATAACCAATTCACTTGAAAACCTCTGTGTTCATGGAGGATGAGGTAGAGGACTATTGATGCACTGGGAGAAAACAGTGACTTGACTAGCAGGATAGAGTTCTGAGTGGATGCAACAAGTCGAACTATTTCATGTTACCTAGTTTGTCTCAAGATGGTTGCACTGGTTTAGGCCAAACGTGAGAGGACAGTGTTCAACTGAAGAACACACAGCCATAAACTACAACTTGAGTGCAAGGAAAGCTTTGAGAAAAATAAAAGCCGAAGAGAGCAAAGAACTCTCAGTGATACCAGGACGTGAATGTAGGGACTGCGGAATATCCAGAAAGACGTGTGGTGGAAGTGTGGTGGGGGAGAAAATTCAAATAATAATGGACAACCGTTCTCACAGCTAGGGGGGCGCGGTGGCCAAGCGTCTTGGGGCGTGAGGCCTTGCGTGCCAGGCGGGGGTAGAACCAGTGGACTTTGGTTCGATCCTTGACCAGGCACCTCCCTCCTCCAAACCCAGGGGGGTGAGGCAATGGGTACCAGCGGTGGCTGTGACACTAAGTGGACCCCCCTATGGACTCGTTGGGGAGTTAGGACATGGGCCCTAGGCCACAGCAAAATGCCACTGGTCCTGCAGCTCTGGCGGAGTCCTGTGGCCCGCAGCTGCCTCCCTGCTATCTTCTTCTTCTCTCGTCCTCACAGCTACCTGGGTTTTACCCGGTGATTCTCCTCAGCTTCGCTTGGTGAACGGTGATTACACAGAAAGAAAAACAATGCAAGAAGGGCGTTTGTAGTAATGAAAGAATTATCTAGTGAACAATTAATCGTTAATTTCTCTTCCACGCTATACCATGAGTAGAGTTCCTGGAAGATGTGGTAGAAGTAATCCAAATGTTTAATCCCGCACTATGGTTTATGGACTCAGTGTACAACTCACTAGTCACGAGATAAGACAAGTTTCAAGCTGCTTGTACTTCAAAGTAGATGTGGACGATGCCTGACATCACCGTCTCGTGTTGGGGATGGGGCGGTGTGCAACCAAGAGAAGCAAATAAACCTTGGTTCACCTATCCCTGCAAGTAACGACTTTCACAATCCTTCTGTTACAAGGGTTTGGAAATGTTTGTAGAGCAGCTGACTCAGGCAAAGATTACAGCAATCCCGAGCTCCTATCCAATATCCAACTATCGTCAGATTATTAATCTTCGTCTGTGACCACCGGACTACGACCACTGGAGGTGCCTACAATGGGATTCACGAGGTGCACTTCACTCAAACCGTTTGTACAAGCCTCGGAATCTTACTCCTCACTTGGGACAGTCCAACCCTGCTCCTCCAAGGGCTACTGACCGTGGTAGGTATTCGTCCCCACTCCCAATTCCTGAGCTTTCAACCAGGCCTTTAATCGGCGACAACAAGATGTTGGCCACACAACAATTTTCTCAGATTGTGTTTTCTAAACTGAAAGAACTTTGAAATCTAAAGGCTCAAAATACGCTCAATACGTCCTGCCAATCACTTGACTTTGCTCAGGAAAGAAACGGTTTACTAACACATGGAGCAGAGTTCACACAAGGCCAATACTGCAGTAGTAAAAACGCTCTAAAACCTATCAGAACTAAAGACTCGCCCACTAAGAGGGCTACGCTTGTTATATAAACGATGTGAATGGAAAGATTAGCACGAGAGAATCATTAGTAATAATTGTTGGTATTTTTGAATATCTTAAATACTGGAATTTCAATCCGCATGACATTTCTCTCACCTTCGATCTGAATATAAATAAATATCCTAAGAAATTCTTGGAAAAACTATAATATAATTTAGGCTAATTGCTCGAGACTGAATATTACGATCGACCTTCTCGGGGTAGCAGTACATGAAATAGCCTACTCCCAGCGGGAATTCTGTCCCTTGAGATTCTTTTGAAAGATTCAAAATTGAGAAATACGGCAGTTAGAAGTCGAGGAGATTCCAAACTATTGAAGTGCCCCGAATGAAAACATTCTACTATCAAATCGTTATGTCATAACGCCAGAGCTAACCTAAAGATTTTGATAAAAGTTAGTTATTATGGATCGATCAGCCGCGATTCTCCATTTTACTCTCAGACCGTGTAATAATTGGATCGATATAGAAAATATCAAGTGCCATTACCGCGGGAGTTTCTAAACGGCCCCACGTAAATTACAGCCGTAGAACACTCACTCGGCTGAGATTTTTATGAAGTTATTTGCTGTGCTAGTACACTTAACACGTCATCCTGTTGAGTTGTCATCGACTGTTGTATGAGCTAGGAAAATTTTGACACAAGCTGACTATGATGGAGGTGTGAGGCAAAATAAATACGGATCTAATCAGGCCTCGCAGGTGGAAGAAACTTTGTTCTGCGTTGCATAGAAATGTTATTTTAGAACCTTCGAGTCGGCGAATGTTGAGAAACGACTTTAATTAAACGGCAGCGGGATTTTGCTTCTGAAGTCTACCTTTAAACAGTAGACGACGCGTGAAGGAGTTTATATATTGTGAGCCTGTGGCCTCCTCCCTTTAACAGTTGAGTGTTTCTCCTCCGCAAACCTCTTCGGAATCCGCACAACCTTTCAAAAGGCCCAGCTATTCCACTCGACAATTGCTTCTAGTCGGCGAGACAGCAACAAACGGTCGCCCGCTGTTGAACCCCCGTGCAGCTCACTGCGGTACCCGCACTCTCATCCGTAACCTTCAACTTCCACCCAACGTCACAGCTCTTAGCTCGACTCATTTCTCTCCCTCCATCTCAAGGCTTTCCTCGAAATGCAGCACCCGGGCCGGATTGATTTCCTCGAGTTTCTGAAAATGGCGAAGGGCTCAAGAAACCAGTCCACGTCGTGTCAACGGCGACCCCGTACTTGTCTTATGATATTTGGGGCTGGTTGCAACGGCATGCTCAAATAAAATGACATTTCTCAGCCAACTCGCGTTAAATAGAGGATAACAGCGAGTTGCGTTGCACCGAAACACCAACCCAGCGTTAACTAATCAACAGGGCTCTCAGAAAAACATCACAAAACTTTCCTCAGGCTCAGCGCAATCAGCGACCTTCATCATTATAGTAGCTAATCAAATCTGTTTTCCATTCAGCTTCAACTTGATAGAACGGACTATAGAATTGATTGAGGTGTGCCGATTCAGGCCCCGATCTTCATTGAGTTAAAATTATACACGTAATTTAAGAGTCTTTTTTTGGCAACTTTCACGTAGATGGTTGTGGAAATAGGGGAAACATTTAACCACGAAAACGCAATAGTGTGGATCTCGTAAGATGTCCCTAGCTATTTTAAAGCCGTAATTAAACTTCCATTCTGTCGGGCACTTATTGAACCTAAAACATAGGCGTGTTATTCTCAATGTATAGGAAACCAAAACTAGACAACCCCCAACGTTAGCATTTTACTTTCCTTGGCTCTATGAAATAGAAAGGAAAGTTATCGACTTAAAAAAAAAAAGAAAAAAAGAGTTCTCTTCAGATCTTTACGTGTCAGACCCTACCGAGTCCGAAGAGGCGTCGGGAGGTGAACCGAGTTAAACCAGCCATGAATGCGTTTGTCGTGAGATTTGACGCTGCCTCGAAATGCAGGGTCTTAGTGATCTTACACACAAGGACGCAAAGGTACATTTTTCCTATAGAAGACTTCCTCCGCAGAGACTCCCTGCACATAAATTGTTGGCGCCAATTGCGCCATGGAGAATCAATCTCCAGTTTGCCAAAATCGAAAGTCGCGAGTAATGAAAAATCACCCAAGTCAAATTATAATTTGCGTCCGCGTACAAATCTTCTGGCAAATGATAAAGTTGTGAATTCGCAAGCAAAATCACACTATCTTAAACTGTTTAAGGTTTATGGAAGCGGCAGCTCAACAACGCTTAATATGGTTTTCTGGATTGTCTCTCCCGAGGGTAATTGTCTCTCCTACAATCATTCGACTGAGTCCTGTAAGTCCAAGTGGAGTTGTCGATTTTGCTCTTCTAAGCATCACTCGTACCTCCACACTGGAAGGCAAGATACTCCAACCCCTTCCGTACCTGCGAATAGTCTGAACCCTGCGCCATCTATTTCCATGAACGCGATTTCGAGGTGTAAGCCTAACATTTTGTTAGGCACTGTTATGTGTGAAATAGAACATGGCCAAGGCAAATTTCAACCAATTAGGATGGTGATCGATAGCGGTTCCCAAGACACGTTCCGTAATGAATAGTTGTGTTGCGAAGTTGGGGCTACAGATAAAACGTACTCCTAAAATGGTTTCGTGCTTAGGAGATACTTCCTACTCTGGTATCAGGGGTTCTGTGAGATGTCGTTTCCGACCACGAGGTAGTGTCCAGGAACTAAACACTGAGGCACTAATCATACCTCGCATCACTCATGACCTGCCCAACTTTCATCTTACTCGGGAACAATATCAACCCTACCTCAATTATGACCTGGCTGATCCCAAGTTTTGGGAAATGCGACCTGTTGACGGCCTTATGGGTTGTGACTTAGTTCCCGATATTTGGATTGGAACGAAGATCGATTTAGGACAGGGCCGACCCTCATTATTTCCATCAATATTTGGGGGAATCCTAATGGGTAGAGTATCTCCAACCAACTATGAGAATGGGCCCAGCACGGTTTTGCTCTCAGTTACGGTACCGGATCTACAGGACGAACTTCGTGAATTCTGGGAAATTGAGGAGCGTAACCAAACCGATTCAGGATCCTGAGGAAACTGCTTGTGAGCAGCAGTTCGTCTGCTCTCATTATCGAGAATCTTCAGGAATCTTTCCGGGATCCTAAGCCTACATTAGGAAACATGGAACCCATGGCTTTGCAATGCCTTCAGAGTTTGGAAAACAAGTTCCGCAAAAATTCCAAGCTGGCAGCGCAGTATTTCATGCAGGAGTACCTTACCCTGGGACATATGAGAGAAACGTCTTCACCTTCCCTCTACATAATACCGCACCATTCCATTGCCAAACCATGTACCCCATCCAGGTTTCGGGTCGTGTTCAATGCAAGTGCACGGTCAACTAATGGTTCACTCAATGATAAACTTGCAGTTGTACCCAAATTACAGACCGATATCAAGGTGCTGATCCTATGTTTTCGTCGCCACAAGGTGGCTTTTGTGGCGGATATCGTAAAGATGTATCGTCAGATCCTCGTCCATCCTGCTGACCGACCATACCAGCATATCTATTGGCGTACCTCCCCATACGAGCCCGTCAAGCGTTACGAATTGTTGACATTAACATATGGCGTCAACAATTCCCCGTTCCTAGCGCTCCGAGTTTTACAACTCCATGAAGACGAAGGGCATCACTTTCCGAAAGCAGCTGAAATTTTATGTTCCGATCGCTACATAGATGACTTTGTCACCGGAGCTTCCACCCTTGAAGATGCTTTAGAACTCCAGACCCAGTTAATCGGCTTGCTTTCGAAAGGGGGATTCGAACTGAGCAAGTGGGCCAGCAACCGAGAGGAGTTACTACAAGCAGTCTCCGTTCCCTCTCCATTACCATCTGTGTCATTGACGCCTAAAGACGATACAAACGTAAAATTACTAGGACTCCAGTGGCATCCAGGCCCTGACTCATTTTCCTACCACGTCAGTGTTCCTACAGGTATTGTTTCGAAAAGAACCATGCTGTCAACTGTCGCAAAGATATACGATCCCTTGGGTTTCTTATCGCCAGTAGTATTCCTCGCTAAAACCTTCCTACCAGGAATTATGGAAGGCTAACATCAACTGGGATGAACGCATTCCTGAATCCATCGAAAACGCATGGACAAATTTTATTCAGGAACTCCCTTGCCTGTCCGAGGTTAACATTCCACGATTGGTTTTTCCAACGGTATCTACGTCCTACCATATCGTGGGCTTCTCTGATGCCTCGACCAAAGGCTACAGCGCCTCAATATACATCCGGGTTCACAATGATCAAGAGATAGTCTCGTCTCTACTGTTAGCAAAATCTAAACTTGCGCCTATTAAACCTCTAGTGTTCCTCGTCTAGAGCTACAAGGAGCTGTGCTCCTCTCTAAAACCTATTCCTCCTTACATGAGTTCCTTCGACGGTTGCCAACTCCCGTATTGCCACCCCGATTCTTCACTGACTCGACAATTGTGCTAGGCTGGATCAATACCCAACCACACAAGTTGAAAACTTTTGTTTCCAACCGCGTGGTTCAAATTCTGGACACTACGCCTGCATCATCTTGGTCGCACGTAGCCACTGCAGAAAACCCCAGTGATTGTTGTTCACGAGGTTTAGCCCCCAAAGAAATAGCTCATTTCCAATTGTGGTGGCGGGGCCCGGACTGGCTTCAGACCCCTGAATCTATGTGGCCATGCCCAGGACCCTATGAGCTGACAGACATGACCGAAGTCAAACCCCTACCTGTTTCTGACACCACCCTGCTGACCGCCTCTACTTCCGAGTGTGACACTTCGTGGATGACGAAGTTCTCATCGTTATTTCGACTGCTGAGTTTGGTGGCTACCTTACAGTGTGTGATTCGAAATCATCGAAATCCGACTTCTCCAAAATTAGGACCATTGACGGTTCACGAATACAGGGCCGCTGAACTCACATGTGTTATCGCTGTTCAACATAGTCACTTCCGCACATCTAATCCAACGAAAGTCAATGCTCTGTTGGCTCAATTTTCGAAGTTATCGCCGTTTATCGACCCAAAGGGAGCCATCAGGGTGGGCGGTCGACTACAAAACTCCTCCATATCTTATCATCATCGTCATCCTATTCTGTTACCCAATAAATGTCACTTCATCACCCTGCTGGTTGACCACAACCATCGCGTGCATCTACATCCAGGACCAGAACTTCTCCAGGCGTTGATACAGATGAAGTATTGAATCCCGTCGCTTCGAAGGCTTGCCCGACATAGAACATTCCTGTGCATAAAATGTTTCCGGATCCAGCGAGCTAATCATAATCCACCACTCCCTATCATGGGCGAGCTTCCCGCATGCCGCGTTAACATAGGCCGTGCTTTCCAACATACTGGAGTCGACTTCGCCGGACCCCTACTGATGCGAGAGTCTCTAAGACGTAAGGCCACTGTCTCCAAGGTGTATGTTTGTGCTTTTGTATGCATGGCCACCAAGGCAGTGCATCTTGAGGCCGTTTCCAGTCTGTCTACAGAAGCCTTTCTTGCTGCTCTTGACCATTTCATTGGCAAACTACCGCAAACTATTTACAGTGATTGTGGGAGTAACTTTAAAAGAGCTGCGGCTAGCCTGAAAGAGTTAAAGGACTGGTTTCAGCAGAATAACACCCAAACAGCCATCCTACATCACGGGAATCAAAAAAGGATAGAGTGGAATTTCATCCCACCATATGCGCCTCATTTTGGTGGTTTGTGGGAAGGGGCAATGAAAAGCTTCAAGGGACATCTTCGTCGAATCTGTGGAAGTGTACCCCTCACTTATGAAGAGCTAGCAACCCTACTGGCCAAGGTGGCAAGCATGCTCAACTCTCGACCACTTTGCCCACTTTCGTCAAGTCCTGAGGAGACCGACTTCCTTACACCTGGGCACATTCTCATTGGAGATCACCTCATGGCGGAACCAGAACCCTCCTTACTCGATGTACCTGAAAATCGCCTATCACGCTGGCAGCTGGTGAAACGCCACATCGAACATCTCTGGAAACGGTGGAAGATTGAATATCTTTCCAACTTGCAACAAAGATCCAAGTGGACAAGTCCCAGCCAGAATCTCCGAGTAGGATAGCGCTTCGCCCACTGGTCGTCCCAGCCTATGACTCCAAGAAATAAATTGGTACCCAATTTGGTGGGCGGTATGTTGGCGCCAATTGTGCCACGGAGCGTCAATTGTGGAGGCTGTTTATAAACGCAGACAGGAGCTTATCGTCGCCTCCAACTCTCTGACTGCCGACCTTTTTGCCACACAACTACGCTCCTACTCGATCCGATGTGACTTCGACGCGACGGGGCCTTGTCAGTCTGCTTCTGAGCCCAACGCCGGTTGCCTGTCTACAATCCTCCTTCATTTTCGACGCCACTCGATCTATCCGACTACGACGAACTGGTCAGAAGGGTCCTTTTATTTTCACTATTTAATTTCCATCGGTCCTCCACTTACTTTACTGTTCTAGCTTACTGTTCTGGATTATTATTGTTTATTATAACCTTTCGTGCCAGCCCAATGCGCTTTATGTATTCACGTCCACAACACCAATTACTCGTATCCCGCTACGCAGTCGATTCGATTTGAGATTCGAGAGGGGACCGTGGTCATTCCATTCCCCAACATAAATGGCCCAGCAAAATCGACGCCAACGTGGAAAAAGGCCCGGCCACCTTGAAGCCTGTAAGCAGGGAGATCGCCCATAATGGGAAAAATGGGTTTGGCTGTAGATTTGTAGCACTTAAGGCAATGAAAGGTCCTCTGGCGTATGACCCGGCAGAGGGATGGTACCCAAAACCTCATTTGAATTAGGGTTTGCAGCAGATTTGGGCCAGAATGAAGATAAATTCGATGATAAACGCGATTGAGAGAAAAAGGCAAGAACCAAATCAGCTCAAATTTGATACCCATCCAGCAGGTCACCATGGAACGCCAAAATACGGGTATGAGCAAAATCCACTCAAAATTAACTATAGTTATCATAGTGATCAAAACACCAAATATTTTTTTCTCAAAAACGGCTTAAACGATTTTGATTACATTTTTTATATCGAAACCTCCTAATGAGACAACAGTACCATAAAATTCCCATCCGTGTGAAAACGACGAGAGCAGCACAATAAATTACCAAACACTTCGACGAAAATCGATTTTAGTCGTCCGCCATTTCTGAATGTTTTTACCCGATAACTCAGGAAAAGTGATAATATTTCTTTTCAAAACAATCTTGTTTACTGCCTCATTAATTCTCCGTGCACCAATTGCTCAAGAATGGTCAGGGCATGCGTATGAGCAGCACAATAAATTCCGGACTGGCGCTTAGGCTTCCTTCCGCCTTGAAGTGACGTTTTACCAAGCTCAAATGAATTGAAAGAAAAATAAATTGAGTTGGTAGATAAAGTCACGAACACAAGTGAATTGACATAAAGTAAAGGAAATTTGTGTGATGCAGCGCACGCGATATTTATTTATTAGAATGTTTCGGAGAGCCGTCAAACTCAGGAGAATCGCTGGGGACTAATTTTCACAAATTCCACACTAAACTCACAACACTGAAGCGGTGGGGAAACGGCGACGGAGGATTCAGGAAGGAAAGATGAGCTCCGAGGGTTTTCCACTAGAAAATCGACGGCACATTAAAAATGTAATTGGGTCACCCGGCTCTCCGCAAATAAACTGCAACTGCTATCAACATCCTCCCAGAAGGTGAAAAGAGAGCTTTCGCTTTTCAACGCGTGATACCCCCGGACCCACACTTCGCCCAAAAGAGAACGCCTCGTGTTCCGCTACGATTAATACGAGCTGAAGCAGGTGGTAGGAAGGAAGGAGTTGGGGGATGATCAGCGGGTTTTATTTTTATTTTTCGAGTGGGAACCGCTTTCTGTTCATCGACAGGACGACTATTTACTCAACTCTCCGACACTTGATATAAACAATCTGCCAGTAATTCTGACAGTACACCACATATTAGGGAGACTATTCATTTCTCACTGCACTTCTAATAGCGAACCGCCAAGATCAATCAATACACGCAACTAATAGTTCAGCATTGCCACGCGCTCGAACTAAACATCAAAATGGAGCCCACTCAAATACCGGCAGACAACGTCCAATTGAGCTTTCAGGGGGCATGTATTCCAAAACTAATCAAAAATGACCATTTCCAATTGGATTTTACAGCTTTTAGGGTACTAGGGTCTTGTGTTTAATTTTAAGACTAACATAGTTCGGCGCAAGCTGAATTAGCTGGGTTTTTTGACCTTCGAACGTCCGCACTGAACGGTACTCACTGGCCCTACAGAAAGTAATTGTGTCCCTAAACACCTCCCTGATCTCAACCCTGTACCTGTGGAAAGCCTAGGTCTTCAGTTATTTCCGCACGATAACGGACTCCCCTCCCCCCTTTTTTTCTGGACTTTCCAAAATATCCTTTTCCCATCCCTCAATTTTACATTCCTTGCCACAACTTACAGCTCTTTCCAACAGTCAGTCATTCATCAGTTCTTGTGAACGATAGTCATCTCCCAGTTCTCCCAACTTATTTGTCTCTCAAGTCTCACAACTCGCTTGTCTCTCAGCTCGCGCTACTCACAATTCAACTCTCTCTCTCCCTCTCCACTTAGTTTCCCAGACAACCAGTTCACATGTATTTAGAGTCCCCTTGTCCACGTTTATGTGTTCTCACTCAAACTGATATCGCTATTCTGACAAGTGTAATACAGTCCTCACTGACGCTCCCCGCGTTCATTTATTACTCAATTCAAGCTCCCCCATTCGTGCGCCCAACAAACATGGATGCATTAACAATCCAAGGAACCACACCTGATATGCAAACGACAGTGTTTGCACAGCAACTCTCTGTAAACGGTACGGGACACGAAACTTGATTTTTTCTAAGCAACTCTTGGCAATTGTCAAGATGTGACGATTCGAACTGACAAGTAGTTGGAGTGAGACGAGAGTTAGTGATTATTTCCCGTAGGTTGGGAGAACTGACATCTTTCGCGTTCTGTAAGCTCACTGTTTGTCATTTAGCAACAACAATGTTTGTAGAGCACCTCCCTGTTTGACTCAGCAACAACAACCATCGGTCTCGTCCGATCGAATTGCCGAGTAACTTGACGTAATAAGATCGCAAATTAAATTTTTGTGCGAATGAACGAAGTTTTTAGATCACGTTAATGGCAAAATATGGCCTGAACGACGGGCGGACATTGCACATTTGGAATCGTCATGCCTTGAAACGTAAAATGTTGAACGTAAAAAGAGATCTAAAAGTGGTCTAGGTGGAAAAGAGTGAAATCACAACAAACGTAGTGAAGCAAATTCTGATTCTTGAAGGAACTCGCGTTCACATCCTGCACTGCCATCAGTCTCAATCCAACCACCCGTCAGTTGGACTCGTCACGTCGTAGCAATTGCCTGGCACCATCTAGAAATTGCGAATTGCCGTTGTAGTCAGGTCACGTACCGTATCATTCGCCCATATTTTTCGATGCTGAATCGAATGAGATGGGTCTCGAAGGTGTGTGAATACGTCAAACTGTGCAAGACAATAATAAGCCGTTGTGTAATAATTAGCAGCATTTTTCGTTGTTGTTGCCCATAACATCCATCGAATTCGTTTAATCGAACAACCGAGTAGCCAGGCACATTTAGATCTCAAACGGATTCAGACTGCGGTAAAGGCACAACACGGTCTGAACGGCGGACGGTCATTGCGGATTTGAGTGCCCATGCTCCAGCAACTAGTAGAATACGTTTTTCATTCAACTCAGAAGAACTATACGTTCTGATGCAAAGTGGTGCTACTAAACTAAAGTTGTTGAGTTGCTCTTACGTACGTCACGACCTTCCTTGAGTGATAAACTGATGGGCTATTCAGGGACTGTCAGTTCGGTTTATTTTGGAAGGTTCATGTTCACAGCTCTGGAATCATGAGGAGAACACCATAAAAAAGTTACTAAAAAAAGACGATAGTTTGAATCGCGGTACTGCTGAGGCTACTCCTCATCGTCATGGTCAAAATTATACTGCCGTCCTGATCTTTTTACGATGACGTCATATGAACCAGATTTATGAGGAAAAAACGGCACACAAACCATTATTTTTCCACGAACAACATTCTTATCGCGGTTACGTTGTCTAGAGCTGAACCCATTAACTATTTAAACCCAATTCTTAGACTTTTTCAAAAAAGAAATATTCGAAACCCCCTCGCGTCTGGAACACCCCCCCCCCACTCACACTACAGTAAATGGAAATTGCTCGTAACGTTATTTTGGAACACGGGAAGTTGGACAAATATTTTTTTAAAATTATTAATATTGTTATTACCTAAGAAATAAAATCGCAACGTTCTTGACAGTCTGCTGCATTCTCCTGGCATATTCTCTCCCAGCCCTGTTGACTAGTGATGTGCCTTATAAGTACAGTAGTAGACGAGCCTGACCAGAAGGCCCCCTAACCTTCTCATTTCCAGCCATCCCCAGGAATCCACTAAACATTAAGTTTATTTGAGTTTACAGGTGAATAGTTAGGCAGGGTGAATATCAAATTGTAGCTGATTTGGAAAGCCATTCTCGTCAATTGTCCCGATCGAGTTGTTTTCTAGCGCTTAAAAAGGTTATTCTTAGCGCAGCAGAGAGGTAATCGCCCAATCGGCGGGAAAATGTGAAGGAGGAGATGAACCACGTTTCTTGATGACTCAAGACAAGCAAAATGAATTCAAATAAAAATAAAAAAACAATCTGAGGAACCGCAAAAACTCTTCACGTGAGCTGAGCGGAAGAAATACCAGTACCTGGGTATCATATGAGCCGCACCTATTTTTGTTATTTTCTGGTTTCGTTCGAGCGTTTAATGTTTCTGACTCATAGTAGCTTCGAAGAAATATAAGAACTTGACTCGCAAAAGGCGATTACGAGTGGCAATGCTGTATCGCGGATAAGAGGTGACGAAATTTGGAGAGGTTTCGCGTCGATCGGCGCCGTCCGCATTCAACAATACGCCTAAACTGCGTAGAAAAGCCCTCAAATTTTAAGGACAAATTTGCTCACATTTTTGCTTTACTGGACCCAACGAAGTAAAGAGGAAAGTTGAGTCGGCGGAGTTTCCGTTTTTGTTCAAGTTAAAGAGTCCGAAAAATACGATTCGGGAAACTGTTGTGTCTGTACATGAGATTGAGAAAGGACGGCATTTCACCAGCAGGTCAATATTGGACGACAAAAAATGAGCAACGTCGGTTCAAAATTAAATGTAGTTTACCAAGGTGGTCGAAATACTAGATAGTTTTTCAATAAAAAACGGGGCACTAACGATTTGGGTCCAATTTTATGTGTGGACAGTTCCGAACAATTAAATGGCAATGTTTAATTTCCATTCTTTGGTAGCTTCCAGCTTTTAATTTCTTCACAGTTTGTCTATAATACAAATTGGTGTGTGTGTGTGTGTGTGTGTGTGTGTGTGTTCACCCTGCAGTCGGGGGTCCAGAATTCCGCTGACGTATTCCCTGCGTGTCGTATGAGCCGACTAAAAGGGACAGCCGGGTGGGCCCAGCTTGAAAGACAACCTCACCTCTACGAGGTCCCCGCAGGATTACATCCAACGAGGCTTAACTGTGGCTGGGCGTCACAGTGTACTCTGTCGCCACACTGTGCTCACCCTGCAGTTGGGGGTCCAGAATCCCACTGCCGTACTCCCTGCGTGTTCGTATAAGCCGGACTAAAAGGGACACAACTTACACTTCATTCACATACATGACACACTGGGAACCCCCTACCTTTAGCTGGGATCGCAGAACACACCCCCCGCAGGAAGGGGTACAGAATTCTCCTGCCGTATCCTCTGCGTGGTCGTTAAAACCGGCCTTAAAGGGGCTTAAAGCTCACGACACTGACATACACAACATATTCCAGATACTAAATACACTGCAACGGCTTGCGTGGCAGAACACACTCACTTGAAACACTCATAATGAGCGAAAGACAGTCCTGGAAGTAGCTCACTAACACCTTGAGCGATCCCTATAGGTGCGGCCGGAATGAGGAGGGGAAAAACCAGGTTTGAGCGTGCCTGGGGCGGCGGATAGCGTGTGACCCGCTCACCACTTCACTAGTGGCCGAGGGCTGACTCTGAGCAGCAGCCGAAAAATCCCTCATGCGTCTTAGTCCCGGTGGGTGGCGGACTGGCAGCTGCGGCGCATGTGGGGCCTCCCTTTGACCCTCAACGCACCAGCGAAAGGGGCTAGAATCAATATGCCTGAGGGGGAGCTTCCAGGACACTGCCTCGAGCACCTCTCGCTCATACCACTAACACACACAACAAATGAACTCACAAGGATACACAACACCAGTCTGCTTCTTTAATCCCAATATTAGTAAAAATAAAATGACAAAGTCAACTAAATCTTCAGCAGGTAATAAAAACGCCACCTGCGCCTCTTCCTCGGGCTCGCCAAGCTCGACCCCTCCCTCTTCGGACGATGAGCAATCTACTCGTCGTCCAAACAAACAAGGGCGGAAAGAACCGGGCAAACCGCGTTCATCTCCCCCTTCTCCCCCTAGTAGCCCGGGCAACCCGGCTACTACAAGCACACGACACAGCGTGGACCCTAAACTGTCGGACATGGAGCAAATTTGCGCATACGTCCAAATCATCCACGGCCAGCTGGCACGGATGAGGGCCAACGCGACAGGACCTATGCGGGACCTCGTAACTAGTTGCCTCTTCGAAATTTCGAAGCTGGCTATAAAGCTAATGCCCCCAACGACATCGCCCCCTGCCACTCCCCCCCTGCGGGAAACTGTGGCGGCTGTCGTGAGGGAAGAGCTGCGGAGGGCAATTGCCCAGCAGCCAGTGCCACCAGCCCCCCAAACTCAAGGAGCTGCAACGAGCCAGGGTAGTACCCCAGGCCCCTCATATGCGGCAGTAGCCGCTACTGCGCCTTCCTCCCCCCCTCATGGAGCTGAGGCTGAATGGCAGTCTGCCAGGGCCAGGAAGCACAGGGGGAAGCAGAAAAAGGCCCCAACTAAGCAGGCCGAGGGCAGCGCCCCGCCTACGCCTCCGCCCAATAACAAGGGCAAAAATAAAAATAAAAGCAAAAATAAAAAGCCTCCACCGCTTGCCAAACTCCCCCTAAAACCCACGACAAAACGTGGTAGTGGTTAGGCGGACATGTGAGGAAGGAGAGGCTGGTCCCTCCAACCCTGACGCAATGGAAGCGCTTATGCGGGGTGTCCCTGCTACGGACCTCCAAGCTCTAAGTGTCCGAGTGCTAGACATCCGCACCGCAGTAGGAGGTGGCGCCGTCATTGTGACGGAAACGCCAGAAATGGCCAAGGCGCTCACGAGCCACATTTCCACAAAAAAGGAGTTGAAGCTCCAAGCGTCAGCCCCCCTGGGTCGTTTCCCACGCCTGCTATTGTGCGACGTGCGGACTGACCTTCAAAAAGAGGACTTGGCCCAACAAGTTGTTGAGCACAACCCTGCGTTAGGCTTGCAGCCGCAGGACGTCAGGCCTCTCTTCACCAAAAAGCGTGGCAGACAGAAGGATTGGGTGATTGAGGTATCACCCAGCCTATACAAAAAACTAGAGGGGGCAAGGCACCTCCAAATAGCCTGGCAGCGGTACGCCATACGAAAGTACCAAGCCCCCACTCAGTGCTACAAATGCCAGCGCTATGGCCACCTGGCAGTGGCCTGTACAAGACCTGTTGTGTGCGCCTGGTGCGCCTTGCCACATCTGAGTAAGGAATGCAAGCGTGATGCTCCCCTCAAGTGTGCCAATTGCGTCGAACGCAAAATCCAACAGGTTGCACACTCTACACGAGACGCACGCTGTACCATTCGTCAGCGAGCGATTGCCCTCCAGGAGTCACGAGTGGATTATGAATAGGTCAAAAGCAGTTCGAATCCTTCAGCACAACACCAATAAGAGTTGCCCAGTTATGGCTGAGTTGCTGCAAAATGCACTCAAGAAACGCTGCAGTGTTCTCGCCATACAGGAACCATACATAGGATCCAAAACTCTTGGTCTGGGATCGCAGGCACGAGTGGTGGCTGGAGCAAGAACGGAGCCAAGGCAGCAGCGCCCTGCACCGACCCGTCCATTGACATGCTCGCACTCACTCACCTGCACAGCCAGCGCTTGGTCGCTGTGCTCATCCGAGCCGGTGGCTTTGAGCTGGTTGTAATATCATTTTACAGGCAATTTGGCGCACCAGTTGCCAACAGCCTTGAACCACTCGGCGGGCTCTAGCAGGCCTATCAGGACGACCCTGCATAGTCTGTGCCGATGCAAATGCCAGATCACCATTGTGGGGATCCCCAACCCTGGATGGGGCGGGCGAGACGTATATAGAGCTGCTCACCAGGTACAACTTGATTGTTGTCAACGACCCCATGACTGAGGCGACCTATGATGGTCCGGGAGGAAGGTCGTGTATAGATGTCACAGCCGTGTCTCACACCCTGCTACTCAAATTGCAGGGTTGGCGAGTCGTACCAGGTGCAACGCAGAGCGACCACATGGTTATTGACTTTGCCATTACGGATGACAACATCCTCTGCAAAGACACGCGTGAAAAGCGATTCCGCACAAAAAATGCTGATTGGCCACAATTCTGTAGGGTACTGGAAGGTGAACTGCGTGCGCGGACACCGACCTAATAAGCAACCATACACACCTGAAGAGGTGGACAGCAAAGTGGACATATTTACCACAGCACTGCACTCTGCTGGGCTCTCTGTACTTGGCCAACAGAAGCACAGGGCGATCAAAGTCCCATGGTGGACTGAGGAACTAAATCCCCTCAAGCAAAGTGCAAATAGAGCTAGAAGGATGTACCAAAACAATCGTGACCCTGATGCCAGAGCAACACTCCGAACTGCCTTCATCCAAGAGAAGAAGGCCTTCCACCGCGCCATCAAACGAGCCAAACGGCAAGGCTGGCGAAATTTCGTGGAAGCGGAGAGCTCTGAGAACCCCTGGGGGAGACACTACAAGTCCTCCATAGGAAAAGCTAACGTAGAGCAGGTCTTAGCCGCGATGCAAAATGAGTCAGGCTGGGCCTGCAGCATCGAAAGCTCACTGGAAACCCTCCTTGAGAAGGCGTTCCCAGATGACCAAGTAGCTCGAGACACTGAAGCCCAGAGGGCAGCAAGGGAGCTGATCATGGACCCTCCGAACGAGCCCGACATCCCATTGTGGACAACAGGCGACCTCGGCAGGGCCCTTGCGACCTTAAAGCCCAACAAATCTCCTGGGCCAGATAAAATAGAAAGCAATATGCTAAGGAAGGCTGAGCGGACAATCTCCAGCGGCCTCCTTAATTTATTTAATGACTGTCTGCAGGTCGGACAGTTCCCCACTCAGTGGAAGACTGCGCGCGTTGTCACTCTTCAAAGGGAGGCGACCGCAATCAGTCAGACCCGCGATCATGGAGACCACTCAGCCTTCTTTCCATATTAGGCAAAACACTAGAAATCTTGATGTTGCAGTCCCTCGAAGGAGTCTTTGGCCGCAACCTCACAGGCAGGCAATACGGGTGTACCAAAGGAAGGTCCACGCAGGATGTCATTGTCGAGATCCGGCGTGTTTCCCTGCTGGCACCGGCTAAGTACGTCGTAGCAGTTCTGATTGACATCAGAGGGCGTTTGACAACCTTTGGTGGCCAGCGCTCCTTAATGAACTCAAAGGTAGGGGAATCCCCGCAACCTGTACTCGCTCGTCAGAAGTTACCTGACAGACAGAACTGCTACGATCGAAAGTAGGCATGTCTCCGTCCGGAGAAAGATTGAGAAGGGGTGCCCACAGGGCTCGGTCCTAGGACCAGCACTCTGGAATGCCTTCTTCGAAGGTCTTCTCAGGAAACTCATGGAGACTGACTGCGAGCCGTACGCCTATGTGGATGACTTGACTGTGCTGATCTTTGCAGAGTCAGTCCGCCAAATTGAAGAAAAAACCCACCACGTGCTCCGCACTGTCAACCAATGGTGCGAGCATGTCAAGATGCAGGTGGCTGAGGAAAAACCCAGCTAATCCTCTTGAAGGGGAAAGTGAATAATCCACCCAGAATACGCTTTGGCGGCCACAGGCTTCTTCTTGAAATGCACGTCAAGTATTTAGGAGTGAATATAGGTGAGAGGTGGGGTTTCAACCAACACCTCCAGTCCCTTAAAGGCACTACCATTGCAAGGTTTGCCTCACTGCGTGCCATTACTAAGGCCACTTGGGGTGTGTGTTACCACGACACTATCCTCATGTATAAGGCCATATATCTAGGTGTGATTGGCTACTGCCCCGTTGTCTGGGGTAGCAAACTAACAGTCAATCAAAAGAGAGTATTGGCTCAATCCCAGAGAGCTGCGCTCCTGTGGATCACCAAGGCCTACAAGACTGTATCAACGGAAGCACTCCAGGTGATCACTGGTCAGTTACCAGTTGATTTGGCTGTTGAGTGCATGATTGACAAGTGGAGAGTGAAACAGGAGCTTCCCCGCTTTGGGCTGAACTCCGTGCGGATCTCACCACAGAACAGAAACTTGCCGCCATCGATGAATGGGCTCTAGAGAAATGGCAAGCGAGATGGGAATCCTCGTCAAAGGGACGTGATACGTATGAGTTCTTCCCCAACATCCGCGAACGTCTTTCTAGAAAATGGGTTGAGCCAGACCACTGGACGAGCCAGTTCCTCACGGGCCATGGTGACTTCAATGCGCCGGCTTCACTTCTTTGCCCTGATCGACTCTCCATTCTTCACGACTTGTGCCTCCAGTGCGGCGGCAACAAGAAACGATGAGTTGCTCCACTGGAGTTTCTACAACAGTGAGCGACGGTTGTTGGTGGGCAAACGAACTTAGCAGCATTAACTGCTACAAAGGAAGCCTACAACCATTTTGCAAAGTTCGCAAAGAAGGTGATGGCTAAGAAAAGTGGTTATAGTTGATCTGTCCTTTTGAAACTTGCCACCCAAGTAAAGTAAGATCAGGTAGGGAACCAGATAAAGAACTACTCCCAGATGGTACGGGATTCCTCAGGTGGTCACCTCCGCGCGGTAACACACGGGCAACAGCTCTCTACGGTGAGACTGGCTAACGACCACATACCTGCCGTACCTCCACAGGTCTGAGTTCGGTGGATGCTGCAGGGGCCGGCCTCTTGCATATTAGCGAAACCGCAACTTCTATGACTGATATAACCCTCGTCGAGGGTTTAGGTACAGTCATGAAATAAAGAAACAGATCTGTGTGTGTGTGTGTGTGCGTGCGCATGAGAACACCATTGTGCCAGCAGATCAACGTGGGAAACCAAAATAACCTGTGATCAGCATTGGTTTAAAATTAATTATAGTTAATCGCATTGGACGAAACATTAGATATGTTTTGAATCAAAACGGCTACAACGATTTGGCCTAAATTTTGTGTGCGGACAGTTCCGAACAGTTAAATGGCAACGTCTAATTTTTCATTTACAGGCAGCACAATAAATTACGAATGATATTAACGAAAATTGACTTTCGGGGTTTTTAGCATAAAGCCCGCTCTCATACGGTACTAGGGAGTAATCCAATAAGGTAAACCATGAAAGGTTTATGAACTGAAAGCCGTAAGTTGGATTACGAGCAACCCCAGAAATTCCGGAATCAACGGTAATGTCTCATCTTCGATTAACTTGTTTCACAACGCTTTCTTCGTAATTCCACAACAGTAAAGAAGAACGTTAGAATAATGCCAACAGTTGGATAAATTACCTATGAAAAGGACACACAATGAACCCCGTGACATAATGAGGCAGTCCGATATATTCCGGAAAGTTTCTACTCAGAACGTCAAGCTACGGTCTACCAGGTTCATAAGTGAGTGACGAACAAATTGAACGAGTGTCTGTTCCAATACGGACGTGAGACCGAGAAATGTTGTGCGGTGCGTCGAACCACATATTTGTGAACTCGGAACCCCAATTACACAAGTAATTATGGGAACGGTAAATGTTTCCGCTTTACTATCGATTGGTTGCCTGCGTTTGCGAGAGGACAACCTTGAGTAACCTTTCTCCACCTGTTGATGTTTTGCTCGCTCTACGAAAACGATTTATTCTTTTTAAAGTTGTGCTCTTTTTGGTCTGAAGAAAACGTGCGTTGCTCTTCTCATACTTGACGTATGCTCATTACTCGCACAGACTGCAGCAATACATGAAGACTGCGTCTCCGAACCCGGCGCCGGGTAAGCTACAAGTAACTGCAAAAACAGTAAGTGTGAACTCACTACCCAAGAAATATGTTTTGCTGAGCTGACAGCCAATACATACAGATCTGTTCCCTTATTTGATGACTGTACCTAAACCCTCGACGAGGGTTATATCAGTCATGGAATACAGTCCACTCACTCACCACTTCAACGTGGGGAATTTCAATTTCTTCACGCGAATTAGAATTTATATACCCACAGTAAATTATTCGCACGATACGATTTTCTTCTATTCGTCACGAAGGATTTCAATGAGAACGTGAGAATTCGTGGTACCAGACGTTTAAACCTGGTTTTCCGTTAATCCAAATTTACGAAATCGTAATTCAACTTTGAGGCGATGGATTTTGTAAGAACCCATTCCGCCGCCCTACTTTCCTTTAAAAAAAAAGACAACACAAGGGCCAGTCGAGGAGACTGGGCCCAGTCAGCGCGAATTTCGAGCTTTTGTTTGATCATGCGGCCGGAGAGTTGGGAAATCCAGTCGCGTCGTCAGCACTTGAATGTTGCGACGAAATCCCGGCCGAGCCCCGAACAATCAACTGCTCAGCGAAGTGGATTCAACCCGTTGAACAATGCCAAAACGGACGAGGGACTCGGGGACACCATTGAAATCGGCTGGAAAATTGAACGTCGGGTTTAGAGTTACAACATTCGAAGTTGCGACGACGAAAACGGGAGATCCGGGACAAAAACCGAACTTAAAATAACTTGAACTTTCGGATATTGTTTTGAAGCTTTCGCCCCTAAAACGTTGGTTTTCTGGCTAACCGTGGAAAAAAACTGGGATCCAGACGAAGACTTGACGTAAAAACCGTATTTTTTTTACTTTTCGAAACCTGATCATGGAGTTATTGCACCAATATTAACTAAAACCATCCACAGTTTTATACTTGACATGGCCAACATTAAGACTGCTAATATTTGCAACTCATGTTTCCAAGTGTGACGCGGAAGTTCTTCACTAGAGCCGTTTTGAACTTGGACGTATCCGCAACTAATGGAAGAAATCGACACGAGAGGAACATTCCCTGAGACCAAGATTTTACAGCGTGCGTTTAACTACAACAACCGAAAGAACGCGATCATCCTCTCAATGATCTGGGATTTTACCTTCAACTTGACATAAAATGGATTAAAGCGTGGCTGAGCAGAATGAAGGTAAGGCCAATGAGTCAGATAGCCCGTTGGAGCCGTTATATTGGTTGCAGATACTAGTGAGCCCTTCGAGAGCGAAAGAGACAAAAATAAACGACGAAAAAGGATAAAGATGAGAAAGATTAAAAGCTCACAGAGAAGCTGCGAACTGACATAATTTCTATTTCCGCGACCCGACGAATTAAGGAGAAACGTTATGCAATCGGCCGAACTACATTCACGCGCTATCTTCAGTTTCGAAGTCTCACGAGTTCAAATGAACGCCATTTGAGAAAACAGTCACGATTAAAAGACAACCGCTGGACGAAATCAGCTCAAGTTGAGTATTGAGCCTGCAGATCAACATGAAACGCCACCAAAACGCTAAATGTTGAATGTTTACTTTCCATAGCCCTATGTAGCGGGAAGGAAAGCGACGTGATGGGCTAAAACAAAATATCTGGCGCGTAGCAACACACAACTTTCCTTCTACCTTATCCTTTGACCGAGGAACTCTGGCATAGCAGGACATTGTGCGATCCGTCAGAAATACGGTAATCACCTCTGCCAGTTTCCTCAAAAACTCATCTCAAACGTCACTAGAATCTCACGGGTGGTAGTCCTATAAAGTGCCTCTACGGCGATAGTTTGATAACGCTCATAATATATAAAAGCTAAATTCCGGAATTTCCACTTCCGTCGTTTCACCTACCACATATTTTTAAACGTTTACCGGATAACACTGGAAAAGTTATTATTATCCTTTTCAGAAAAATTCGACGACCTGCTACATATACGAGCGCTATATCTTCCTTCTACGCATTTCACGGTAACATTTAAGGAAAACAAAATGTAGATACTAGTTGAATGAGAGTACAACGTAAGTTTGATCATAATCGTTAGAGCCGTTTTTGAGAAAATTGAAAAACCGATAAATTAATTTTCGACAAATCTCCTTTTCTGAGTTAGCTGGGCATATATCTCCGTTCAAAATATATATACAGAAATAATTACAGCGAACGAAATGTGGGTATGGGTGGCTGAAAGACACTCTGCAAGATTGATCACATCTGGTGGAGCCGTTACCGCGGAATTTATGAAAATGTTCTAAAAACAATTATTTTTGACACATTTTGATTTTTATCCCCATTCAATGGACTGTCAGAGGAACATTTATTGAGAACAATATATAGATATTAACTATTCGAACACATCCTGTGTGTTTGCTGAAAATCGTTGAAGTCGTTTTGCCAAAAAGCGCAAAAAAGCCTATTTTTGCTTCACAGGCCTATATCTCCATTCACCGTATTTGCATGGCGATACGTATAAAAAAGCAAAGTTTTGTAATACTTAACAGAAGATGAATTGAAAGTTTATTTTGAATGGTCAGAGCCGTTTTCGAGAAAATTGCGAAAAACCCAAGTTTTTGGTAAATATTCGTCCCCTACCCCCCTTTCCCATCGACCGAAATCGCCCAAAACCTTAGTTTGTTGTCTACAAAAAAGATCGAACAAAACAAAAAAAGACCTAGCTCAATCGGGTTAGCCGTTCTCCCGCAAATCGAACTACAGACACACACAGACAGACCACTCGCCGAAATTAGGTTTTTTAGATTCAAAACGCAAAGATCAGAAGAAAACTCAACTTTTTTTCCGACACGATTACAATACATTCCTTTCCCTTTGGGTAGCGAAAAGTAAAAAGCTACTTCAGTTCAGTTTTTCCATCTTAATCTCGAAGTGGTAGTGCGTCGACGACAGAAAATTAAGATCAACCTCAGAAATTACGGAATTCAAACTGTCGTCGTTTTGTCGGCTAACTTGTTTCGCAGTGTTTCTCCTACAATTCCGGAACTGTAAACTCGACCCCCTCCCACACACACATACACAATCATGTTAACAGTCTCATCGATCATCTGTACGTTTGCTTCTAAGTCGAAAGACCCCCTTTGTGGAAAAGCCTTTTAGCATCAACGTGAGCCTATACGCGTTGAGCAAACGTCAGTTTCGTTTTCAACATCCAGCGAGCATGTCAAGACACGGACGATTATCCTTGCTATGGGGACAGAAAAACGTGCTAACAAAAGAAGAAAGCCAAAAAATATGAGAGTGAAGAGGAACAAATTTGGTCACAGAGCTCAGGCTCACCTCAGCGCTGCGGACTACAGAAACTACCTTCGAATGTACGTAGCTACGTTCAGCGAGTTACTCAAAATGGTTACTCCCTTCATACAGAATCACCGCGAACATGAGAGAAGCAATATCTCCAGAACTGAGATTATTGGCAACCATGAGATACCTTGCGTTTGTTCACGAAGGGGAAAAGGCGTAGGCTGATCCCAAGTTTGCACAACACTACCATCTAATTACCAGCTAATCAAACAAGGGCTATTTGCGCAAAATTTTCGACACAGACCGATTTGACTCAAACAGTTTGCACTACCATTTAACAATCCCATCGACGACCAAATTATTTGACAGTGACCTAAGACGTGACATAGGTAGCAAGCAGCAAACCAATAAATTTCGCAACTTTACGCTGTAAAACATTCTACGTTGAACGTGAAGTAACGGTATTTTATTTACAACGTTTGTATCAAATTTATGGCCGTTATATTGGATCGGTAGCTGAAGCGATAAAAATCGCCGAATTTACGCGGGGCTGAGGATAATTGTGTGATGAATCTCATCTGTACGTAATTCGTCCTCGGAAACGAAACTATTTTGCCATACACCATTGGTTTGCGGTGTTCAACACAGATTTTTGGCCTCGGCTGCCGGTTTATCTCGTCGGCAGCGCAATAAGTTACCATCGCGACACGTTTAATAAAGGCTTTAAGTCCCAAAACACACGCACGCCGCTATCGCCCAATTCCCAATTTATTCTCTCCAATTCAAACCAAACCGAATTATCCCAACACGTTATTGACATCAGGCCTTGAGTTGACTAATTAGTACTCGGTTTTTCCTCTACACGGACTATTTCGTTCAGCTGCAATGTAACGTAACGTAAAACATTGAAACGGATGGGGGGGTTTGTTGAAAGTGCAAAAAACAACTGTAGGTCGTCCACTGGAGGCAATTGAGCCCTTATCTTTATCCCTCAACTGTTGCGGTAGGGTATAGGGTATAATCAGTATGTAACATGATAGTGTCCAACGCATCATGGTCTTGTCACTGATTGATAACGTCAACGTTTTATGCAATGAATCAAACAAATTTAAATTAAGGCTGAAGAAATGGTACGAAACGTTTACTTCCGCTGTAGTTCCTGCGAGTTCTTTCAATTAGTAGACTTTGACTTACTATTATTAACGTAATTTCACTATACGTATTTGTACACCTTTGATACTCATTTCATTCGACCCAACATCTAAACACGAGCGGTAGCAACACACAACTTTCCAACACCCCGCAAGTGCGAACACCACCTACATATGCAAGCGCTATGTCTTCATTCAACGCATTTCTACAGGAACATTTATGGAGAATTATTGGAATCATTTATATAAAATTTATATATTTATATAAAATTGGAATACCGATAAATTAATATTCGACAAATCTCCTTTTTACTTTCCGCTACCCGAAGGGAAGGAAAGTATAGTAATCGGCCCAAAAAAAAATTTGAGTTTTCTTCAGATCTTTACGTTTCAGACCCTACTGAGTCTAAAAAACCTAATTTCGTCGCGTGGTCCGTGTGTATGTGTGTGTGTATGTGTGTGTGTGTGTGTGTGTGTGTCTGTAGTTCGATTTGCGGGAGAACGGCTGATCCGATTGAGCTGGTTCTTTTTTTGTTTTGTTCGTTATTTTTTGTAGACACCAAAATAAGGTTATGGACGATTTCGGCCGATGGGAAGGGGGTGGGGGACGAAAATGTATCAAAAACTAAGGGTTTTTCGCATTTTCTCGAAAACGGCTCTAACGATTTTGATTAAACTTTCAAATGGGCGGCTGGGGGGCAATACCTAACTTTTCTTCTCTATACATATCTCCATGAAAATACGGTGAACGGAGATAATGACCTATGAAGCAAAAATAGGTTTTTAAGCTTTTTGGCAAAATGACTTCAACGATTATCATCAAACTCTCAGGATATTTTCGAATAGTTAATACCTACATATTGTTCTCAATAAATGTTCCTCTGAAAGTCCATTGAGCAGAGATAAAAATGAAAATGTGTTGAAAATAACGTTTTTTCGAACATTTCCGAAAGTTCCAGGGTAATTTTTTCACCAGATGTGATAAATCCTAATGAAGTGTCTTTTAGTCACCCATACCAACATTTTGTTCTCCATAACTATTTCTGTATATATATGTTGCACGGAGATATAAGCCACGTTAACTCAGAAAAGGAGATTTGTCGAATATTAATTTATCGGCATTCGTATTTTCTCAAAAACGGCTCCAACGATTTCGATAAAACTTTCGGAATACTCTCAGCTAACTAGTCCCTACATTTTGTTCTCCATAAATGTTCCTGTAAAAATGCGTTGAACGAAGATATAGCGCCCGCATGTGTAGGTGGTGTTCGAACTTAAATGGGTGGCGGAAAGTAGTGTGTTGCTACGCACCAGATATTCTGAATTGACTTGACTTATATCTCCGTTCAACAGATGGATACAGAGATAGTTGCGGGGAACAAAATGCGGGTTTAGAATGCTAGAAGACACTCTGTAAGATTGATCACATTTGGTGCAGCAGTTACCTCAGAATTTACGGAAATGTTCGAAAAAACGTTATTTTCGACACATTTTAATTTTTATCTCTGCTCAATGGACTTTCAGAGGAACATTTATTGGAAACGATATGTAGGTATTAACTATTTGAAAACATCCTGAGAGCTTGGTGAAAAGCGTTGGAACCGTTTTCGAGAAAAATGCGAAAACCCCTAGTTTTTGTACATTTTCGTTCCCCGCCTCCCTTTTCTACCGTCCGAAATCGCCCATAAACTTATTTAGTTGTCTACAAAAGATAACGAACAAAACAAAAGAAGAACCAGCTCAATCGGGTCAGCCGTTCTCCGAAATTAGGTTTTTTAGACTCAGCAGGCCTCAAAACGTAAAGATCGGAATAAAAACCCAAACTTTTTTTTACACGATTACTATAATTTCTTTTCCCATTGGGTAGCGGAAAGTAAAAAACAAGTACTAAACAGTCAACAAGAGGTTGTGTTTACTCGAACCTTCGGCATAAAAGAAATTGAACCCCCCCCCCCCCAAACTCTGGAATTCTCCAATTACCTGCTCTCTGCTCAACAGAGTTAATCCCTTTGTCGCCAGGTTCCGTGTCTCAACAGTCGTAAGCCCTTTAATCCCTTAGTCCCTCCTTCAACCTTCCTACATTTTTGTCTCACGAGAGAAACCTGCTGCAAATTATTACACAACGGTTTATTATGCTCAGGAATACCGTGACGTTGTATTCAATCCTACGTCGAAAAATATTAGGAATATAACGCAGTTATACCAGCAATCCAGGAAACGACCCCTCACATGCAAACGAAAATGTTTTGTACAGCACCTGCGAGACCCTTCCCATTCGATTTAGCGTCGAAAAATACAAGTAAACGTAACGAAATATGACCTGATGACATCGGAACAACGATAATTGACTTTTTCTAGGCGGCACTAGGCAATTGACACGACGTGAAGAATCGAATTGACGTGAGGCGGGAGTGAGACGGATGGAAGTGCGAGAAATGAGCGGTGTATTTCCAGTTCTACACCTCTGAGACCCGCCCTATTCGGCGCAGCGTCGACAAATACCTGGAAAACGATACTAAACACAACGAAACTGCCAAAATGTCGGTTTTCGTCACGATTGCCAATTTGGCGGGCACAACTAGATCCGAAATGGAATTTTCGTGCGAAAGAATGAACTTTGGAGACCATTCTCGCGCCTCGAATCAAAAAGTGCCGAACATGGTGTGCGGGGGGAGGGGGGAGTTAATACTAAGTCCCATTTTACATTTGGCATGAGCGAACTTAGACGAAACCTCGAAGTCATGCATAAGATGTATGTAGACAGTCATAAAACGACCGGTGCGTAGCAACACCCAACTTTTCGCCACCCCTTTAAGTTCGAACACCACCTACATAGGCGGGCGCTATATCTTCGTTCAACGCATTTCTACAGAAACATTTATACAGAACAAAATGTAGGGACTAGTTAGCTGAGAGTACTCCGTAAGTTTGATCGAAATCGTTAGAGCCGTTTTTGAGAAAATTGGAATACCGATAAATTAATATTCGACAAATCTCCTTTTCTGAGTTAGCTGGGCTTATATCTCTTAGAACAATATGTAGGTATCAACTATTCGAAAACATCTTGAAAGTTTGGTGATAATCGTTGAAGCCGTTTTGCCAAAAAGCGTAAGAAACTTATTTTGGCTTCATCCACCGTATTTCCATGGAGATTTGTATGAAGAAGAAAAGTTTTATAATACTTAGCAGAAGATGAATTGAAAGTTTATTTTAAATGGTCAGAGCCGTTTTCGAGAAAAATGCGAAAAACCCAAGTTTTTGGTACATTTTCGTCCCCATCCCCCGTTCCCATCGACCGAAATCGCCCAAAACCTTAGTTTGTTGTTCACAAAAAAGAACGAACAAAACAAAAAAAGACCCAGCTCAACCGGGTTTGCCGTTCTCCCACAAATCGAACAACAGGCACACACAGACACGAACCACGCGCCGAAATTAGGTTTTTTACTCTCAGTAGGCCTCAAAACGTAAAGATCTGAAGAAAACCCGACTTTTTTTTTGAGTATACAAAAATTCGCATCATCACTTTCAGGGCGCGATTGCTACAGCTTTAATTTCCCCCGACATTGTCTAAATGCGGCTGGCTGATGTATAGCAAAACAACCTGCAGGTGGCTCAAGAACGGCCGCTATGAAAAGAAAACAGTCGCTATGAAAAGAAAACAGTCGTGCCTAAATGCCGCAAAAAGGGTAGCGGCGCTTGCGAAGCTCCATCTAATTTTCTAACCGAGGAACTTCGTGTCGGTAGTTATTTGCAATGCCAACATGATCGTTCGGAAACGTTTTTTATCTGCTCAGCTGAATTCACGGGAAAACATCCAGTAAAGAACAGAGCTTTTCCACGTTTCAAACTAATTTTAACTCGTCCGTCCACTATTTTCAATTCCGATCAATGGCGTCGATCAAAGGAACGTAATTTGGTCTATGGAATTCCCAGGGGGTTGAGGAAATGGGCACAATCCGCATGAAGAGTTTCCGGGATGAAGGGCCCAAATGGTTGGGTTTGCTGGAATGTACCCCCCCCCCTCCCTCCCTCCAACCCCTTCCCTTCATCACGGTGTTTCCCGTTCAGTTGTTTAATTACTTCGTGTGTCTCTCAATCGTCTTTTATAAGAGTTTTGGGTGTTTCGAGTGAATTGACAACGCGTTATTCTGCTTCGAATATGACGAGCCGCAGATCAAAACAAGGTCCCTGTTCGCACACTGAATTTTCAGTTTTGGATGTCGCAAAAACGTTTCATTTGGACGTTATTTCGGTCCGCGCAGCTCCTTTCAGACGGCAACCGAATCAAAAGAGGTCGAGACGAGGAATGGGCCGGAGCTCTAAATGAAAAGAAACGACCGGGAATCACAATACTCGCGACTGCCAAGGTCGCTCAATACTGGACTCCTGCTCACGCGGGCAGAGGAAAGTCGTGCGAGGAAAGCGCGATTATGCTCCCTCTCAAGTAATTCGCACCACGATCGGGAGAACGATAACATATTTATCGAGCAGGAGAACGAATTGAGGGCAGAGTGGTGGGAATTTTAAGCGCAAGCTCCACTCGGACGGTGCTTTATGGGCTCATTATACGGAAGCCGCACTTTTCATGTCCCTGGCGACTCGTTTCTCCGTCCCGCCGCAGTTTTCTTGGAGTCGACATTTTGATTCCTTTCTTTTCCAGGAACAGGTTTCACGAAAGAACTGGCCAGTGAAAATACTCCGGAGGGATCACAAAAGAGGCCAAGCACGAAAAAGAGCTACATAGTACATTCGACGTACTATTTCCAAGAGTAGGAGAAGCTACGAGCTCGTAGACACCCCAAAATCTAAAACTAAATTACGTGAGGTACGTAGAATCCTGGTCCTCATTGTAAGTTCAGGTTGACACGTGGGAGCAATGCATCTGCTTGGTCAGCTCAGCCTTTTAAACGGTCACTGAAACTAAAGACAGACTTAGAAGGAAGGCAGGCTGAAGCAATGTGTACTAATCAGGCTGGATCTATTCTCTGCACTAAGCATTCAACCCCGTAGAAAAATAGGCCTGCATTGGGTCTTCTGTAAAAGCTGCTTGTAGCTAAGTTGGGCATGCCAGAGCACAACAAAGCAATGCATCTGTTCATGCTATGTCGCCTTTGTGCCACCCAGTGAGCAGGGTAGTGTTTGATTCTTATATGCTCAGGAAAACTCTCACAAATGACCGTTTGGGTTGGATTCAATTCAAACGAATATAGAAATGCGCCTGACTTGGACCTGATGCTTCTCTAAAGGCTACTAGACACTTGAGCTGGCGATGGGGTAGCCCGAAGTACAGCTGAATAATGTATGTGTGTCAAATGTGTATCTTTGTGATGAAGACCAACACTAAGTAAGGCAAGAAGAAGCAATGCAGAGATATTCGAATAATAGATTTGACTCTTCGCACACAACTGTTGGGACAGGATGGAATGCAACTGAGCGCAAAAGTGTGCTGATCTTCAGGGTTCTCCTATCACACTCCGTGGTTTGAAATTACCATCCACACTACTGAAGCATGTCAGGATGAAGCAATGCAGAGCATTATGATATGTTAGTTGTTGGGCTTTTTGAAAAGTTATTGGTACACACAAAAGAGCAAACAAACTACCGCCAGGATGAAATAGAATGGAAGCTAGAACCATCACGCGCCTGTTTTGGCCCTGTGGGTATCAGAAGCTACTGCATACTCCTACAATTCTGCGTACCGTGTCATTTCACGCACCCAATTCAAATAAAAAAAGGCTGAGAAGGAAACTGTTATCAAGCATAAGAATGTTCTTTGTTTGTTAAAACAAACCCAGCAAATATTGTGAATGTGGTTGACATCATTTCAATGTCAATTGTGTTCATAGCATAGTTGGGTTAACTGGAGGTCTTTGGTAACAACTGCAGGAGTAATCCTGATTCTGCAGGATAGAAGACGTGGATACTGGCCAAACTGTTCCCTGCCCTACGTGTGCAAGTGCTTGTGGAGGATATTCCTGTGCGTACTCATTACTGGGTACTCTTATTTATGATGACGACAGCACGATAGGTTAACTACCTGATATGCCACCTGATCCTTCATTGGTTAGAGTGCCAGGTTGGTCCAGGTTTTCAGAATGCCTGACATTTGTGGTTCAGAGAATACTGACTACCCTGTGGCTCGTGCCCTGGCCCTAATTTTAAGACGCCTCCCCTGCAGGCACTAGGCAATGTTGATGGAGTTTTATAAAGAACACTGCTCAAGGAGAGTAACAACTGCAATGGAGAGGTGAATGCATTTCTACAGGTTGGTGAGTTGAGTCAGTTGTACATAGTCTCAACTCTTGATCTTTCTTAGTAGTAGAACCATCCTGTAGGCGACGATCAACCCTGATTGGATTCATAAAACTGCTAATGAATGAATAAAGTATTTTCACGCCCTCTCCTCAACAACACAGCACTAGTACCCTAGAGCTGGTAAATTAGAAGTGGAAAGGTTCAGTACCGTAGCGTCTGTGGTAGAGGAAAACAGTAGTAACAGAAAGAACTATGAGCTACCACAACGTTCCTAAAACACTCCTGCCACAGCCCTGGTGTGCCACCATAAATAAAACCTAACCATAGAAAATGCTCTATGAGAACACAGTGTAATAGTATGATGCTATGCTATGTGATGGTACCATCAGACCAGTGTACATTAAATTGTGGCAACAGTTGCTAACTTCGGCAAAACAAGCTCCAAATCTGACGGAGTTCAAATAAAGCCTCACTCTTGCCCGCGAAGACGCAGCTAGTCATCCTGCGCTCCTTCTTATCCCTCAGTCCCTCCCCAAATGGAACTTGCCCCGGGCATGAGCGTAGTGACAAATGCTACGGCCAAATACTTAGGGGTCACCTTCTGTCCAAGAGGAGGTCCAACCAAGCACCTGGCGCTGCTAGGGACCAAACGTAGGTATTCGACAATGGGGAGCCTCCCTGCATGCCCTATTAATGTCTTCCTGCCGATGGGGTGGTACGCTGCAGCAACCTAGTGGATCACCGTGTCTCAACGGGACTGGCAAAGAGTGTGCACCATTCAGCGAGATATTCTCCTAGCTATGTTGCTAGCATACTGCATCATCTTCCACCTTGCACTGCAAGTGCTCACAGGCACAGCCCCGCTGGATCTTCTGTTTGACCTCGTAGTCTTGCAGTCCTCCATCCTGCGGGAGCCTCAGCCACATAGAGGGGAGGGCAGCTTCAGCAGCACGACTCAGTTCATTGTCGCCTCCTGATAGGACTTGAGGGTGTCTTGGAGGCTATATGGCAGCCCCGGTGGGATGCAGACCCCACGGCACGCCACCTGCGCGCCATCATCCTATCGGTTTGAGAGAGGGTGCGCATGGATTGGTGGCACCCGTCCTTTGCAGCCACCCAGCTCCTCTCTGGCCCCTCTGGACGGGAGTTTGCCGAGAGTCCATGTGAAACTGGGAGCCGGAGAGGACGCTCAAGACATACTGTTCACCTACCCAAGTGCATCAGAGAACAGGCCCATCTCCCAAGCTTCTCAGCAGCGGGGCAGCAGTCAGGGGGGTTGCCATGTTCGCTTCGGCATGGGCCAATCGAAGATGTGGTCTGGAGGCATGGCAGCCATCCCCACCTGCTAGTCAGGCGAGGGTGGTGGGCAGCCCCTCCCCCTTACATTAGAAAAGTCGGGGTTACATCAGGAAGCCCCTTGAGCACACAATGTGCCGGTAGGTGACTGTTTGCCTGGCGTGTTTAACCCATTGGAAGTTCAAATAAAGTTTCATTAACTCCGTGCTTCTTCCCCCAGTTTGGTTCATACCGCACTATATACAAAAGTGACGGATTGTAGTGGATGTTCACTGAAGACCTAATCCACCAGTGACTGCATTATAAGGAATTATAAGAAGGCTTGCAGAATTTGTGTACCCCATAAATGGTACAGGGTTCCCCAGGGGCATACCTCTGCATGGTAAAACATGAGCAACCGCTCTGTGTGGGTTGTGACAACTGTCACTCAATTGTCAGCACCTGTCACCAATGTCTCACTCAACAGTCAGCGCCAGTCACTAACAACTCACTCAACTGTCAGTGCCTGTCACTAACATCTCACTCAACTGTCAGCGCCTGTCACCAATGTCTCACTCAACTGTCAGTGCCTGTCACTAACATCTCACTCAACTGTCAGCGCCTGTCACTAACATCTCGCTCAACTGTCAGCGCCTGTCATTAACATCTCACTCAACTGTCAGCGCCTGTCACCAATGTCTCACTCAACTGTCAGTGCCTGTCACTAACATCTCACTCAACTGTCAGCGCCTGTCACTAACATCTCGCTCAACTGTCAGCGCCTGTCATTAACATCTCACTCAACTGTCAGCGCCTGTCACAAACATCTCACTCAACTGTCAGCGCCTGTCACTAACATCTCGCTCAACTGTCAGCACCTGTCACCAATGTCTCACTCAACTGTCAGCGCCAGTCACTAACATCTCACTCAACTGTCAGCGCCTGTCACCAATGTCTCACTCAACTGTCAGCGCCTGTCATTAACATCTCACTCAACTGTCAGCGCCTGTCACTAACATCTCACTCAACTGTCAGCGCCTGTCACCAATGTCTCACTCAACTGTCAGCGCCTGTCATTAACATCTCACTCAACTGTCAGCGCCTGTCACCAATGTCTCACTCAACTGTCAGCGCCTGTCACTAACATCTCACTCAACTGTCAGCACCTGTCACCAATGTCTCACTCAACTGTCAGCGCCTGTCACTAACATCTCACTCAACTGTCAGCGCCTGTGTCACCAATGCCTCACTCAACTGTCAAGGCCTGTCGTTAACATCTCACTCAACTGTCAGCGCCTGTCATTAACATCTCACTCAACTGTCAGCGCCTGTCATTAACATCTCACTCAACTGTCAGCGCCTGTCACTAACATCTCACTCAACTGTCAGCGCCTGTCATTAACATCTCCTCAACTGTCAGCGCCTGTCACTAACATCTCACTCAACTGTCAGCGCTCTGTCCTGCATGTTCTCCACTCAACTGTCAGCGCCTGTCATTAACATCTCACTCAACTGTCAGCGCCTGTCATTAACATCTCACTCAACTGTCAGCGCCTGTCATTAACATCTCACTCAACTGTCAGCGCCTGTCACTAACATCTCACTCAACTGTCAGCGCCTGTCATTAACATCTCACTCAACTGTCAGCGCCTGTCACTAACATCTCACTCAACTGTCAGCGCCTGTCACCAATGTCTCACTCAACTGTCAGCGCCTGTCATTAACATCTCACTCAACTGTCAGCGCCTGTCATTAACATCTCACTCAACTGTCAGCGCCTGTCACTAACATCTCACTCAACTGTCAGCGCCTGTCACCAATGTCTCACTCAACTGTCAGCGCCTGTCATTAACATCTCACTCAACTGTCAGCGCCTGTCACCAATGTCTCACTCAACTGTCAGCGCCTGTCACTAACATCTCGCTCAACTGTCAGCGCCTGTCACTAACATCTCACTCAACTGTCAGCGCCTGTCACTAACATCTCACTCAACTGTCAGCGCCTGTCATTAACATCTCACTCAACTGTCAGCGCCTGTCATTAACATCTCACTCAACTGTCAGCGCCAGTCACTAACATCTCACTCAACTGTCAGCGCCTGTCACCAATGTCTCACTCAACTGTCAGCGCCTGTCATTAACATCTCACTCAACTGTCAGCGCCTGTCACTAACATCTCACTCAACTGTCAGCGCCTGTCACCAATGTCTCACTCAACTGTCAGCGCCTGTCGTAACATCTCACTCAACTGTCAGCGCCTGTCACCAATGTCTCACTCAACTGTCAGCGCCTGTCACTAACATCTCACTCAACTGTCAGCACCTGTCACCAATGTCTCACTCAACTGTCAGCGCCTGTCACTAACATCTCACTCAACTGTCAGCGCCTGTCACCAATGTCTCACTCAACTGTCAGCGCCTGTCATTAACATCTCACTCAACTGTCAGCGCCTGTCATTAACATCTCACTCAACTGTCAGCGCCTGTCATTAACATCTCACTCAACTGTCAGCGCCTGTCATTAACATCTCACTCAACTGTCAGCGCCTGTCATTAACATCTCACTCAACTGTCAGCGCCTGTCATTAACATCTCACTCAACTGTCAGCGCCTGTCACTAACATCTCACTCAACTGTCAGCGCCTGTCACCAATGTCTCACTCAACTGTCAGCGCCTGTCATTAACATCTCACTCAACTGTCAGCGCCTGTCATTAACATCTCACTCAACTGTCAGCGCCTGTCACTAACATCTCACTCAACTGTCAGCGCCTGTCACTAACATCTCGCTCAACTGTCAGCGCCTGTCATTAACATCTCACTCAACTGTCAGCGCCTGTCACAAACATCTCACTCAACTGTCAGCGCCTGTCACTAACATCTCGCTCAACTGTCAACAAAGTTAGTTACATCTCACTCAACTGTCAATAAAGTTAGTTACATCTCACTCAACGGTTAACATCTATCATTGTTATTAAGTGACTTATCATAACGCTCAATCGTTGGCATGTGTCAGTAACTCGGAATAACATGTCAGTGTCACACTGCACGTAATTAATTAATGCATGACACTAACACGTCTCTCAACTGTCAACACCACATCCATTGACTTTTCACTCAACTGTCATTACAGCCTCACTCAGTTGTCAGTGACTGTAACTGTCATCAGCTGGAGGGTTATTGTCTAGTCGTAGCATAATGTTTTCACGACTTCAGGTGGTACTCACGTCAATGTTTACAATCTCGATTGTCCCGTCATAACTTTGCCGCTGTGAAGGTTTCAAGTCTGTAGTAACAGCTGATGGCAGCGGTAATGCAGGTAAATGAGGTTATTCTGCTTACGAGCGGAAGCGGAGGTAGGAGGAGCTAAACAGGAAAAGCGAACGAATGCCTAACTCTTAGAATTAACTGACTGGGCAGTGTCGTTCGCCAGCTACTAGTCAAAGGATCGACAGTCGCTGACAAGTAAGGAGGAAGATGTTGGGTGATTGGGAGCGTTGGGGAGGGTAGGGAGGGGGTGTAAACAAAAGCGCGCTCACCTGACGGGTTCGGAATTGCGTCTACTGAAACTGGTCCATTTGCTGGAGATGATCCTGAGCATATCCGTCGCGAAGTGGGGTCACAGGGGAAATCGCATGTTCAGGCGGAGCAACGGGGTTTCCGACCGACGGACTCAAATCGAACGTGAAGGGCTCGGGGCCGGCGACCGGCGTGCGAACTCTAAACCCGAAACGGGAAAAATAAAATCCGCGAGAAGACTGGCGAAAGAGACGAGGGAGAAATGAGTGAAGCGTCGCTGTAGTAGACGACGGGGGTGAGAGCAGGGTGGTGGGGGAAAGCGGGAGGTCTCGGTGACGCAAAGCGGCGGTTCCGCTTCCCCGCGGCGGGAGGAAGCCCCCCCCCCCACCAATCATTGGGGGTGTGGGATGTGAAATGGTTGTGAGGAGAGGGGGAGGGGACAACTAATGACGTCATATTCGCAACACGCCGCCGGATCGATCAGCTGACTTCCAACGGATCGAACCCCCGCCGGCTCTACGCAGAATCGATGGAAACCGAACGCTTCCCGACGACTCCCTTTTTTTTGGCTCGGAATATTTCGTTAAATCGGGGGAATTACAGCGTAGCGCGAGGAAATTTGAGTTTCCGTCACCTCCCCACCTTTCAGGGCCTCCTGAAAGGAAAATATCCGGTACGCAGCATCACACATTTTTCTACAATTCCCGTCAATTCGAAGATCTGCTATAAAATTGTGGGAGCCGTAAATCTGATTTTTCCGAGCTATCTCCTTTTATGTCTCCGTTAATACATAAACATTTGTAGAGAACGAACTGGGTTATGCGTTATTACAAGACACTTTGTCAGGACGCCTAAATTCAGTTATCCTGTCACCCTGGGTAATTTCGAAAAAGTAAAAAATGCTGCAAATTACTACAAAACGATTTATTATTCTCTTGAACAGCTTGACGGAGTCTGACAGCTCCGAGACCCATCTCATTCGATTCAGCATCGAAAGATACCGGTAAACCACACGAAACATGACCTAACTACAACAGAACGACGAAACCTAAATATTTCAGGCGCACGACATGGTGAGTTGAGCGGGTGGGTGGTTTTGATGAGACGGGAGGGAGGGAGTACAAACGACGAAACGTTTACTTCCGCTGTAGTTCCTGCGAGTTCTTTCAATTAGTAGACTTTGACTCACTATTATTAACGTAATTTCACTATACGCATTTGTACACGTTTGATACTCATTTCATTCGACCCAACATCTAAAAACGAGCGGTACGTAGCAACACACAACTTTCTGCCACCCCTGTAAGTTCGAAAACCAACTACATATGCGAGCGCTATATCTTCATTCAACGCATTTCTACAGGAACATTTATGGAGAACAAAATGTAGGGACAAGTTAGTTCAGAGTAATTTGTAAGTTTGATCGAAAAAGTTTGAGCTGTTTTTGATAAAATTGGAATACCGATAAATTAATATTCGACACATCTCCTTTTCTGAATTAACTTGGCTTATATCTCCGTTCAACAGATGGATACAGGGATAGTTGTGGGGAACAAAATGTGGGTTTAGAATGCTAGAAGACACTCCATAAGATCTATCACATCTGGTGAAGCAGTTACCCTGGAATTTACAGAAAAAACATTATTATCTTCACATTTTGATTTTTATCTCTGTTCAATGGACGGTCAGAGGAACATTTATTGAGAACAATATGTAGATATTAAATAGGGTTTTGTTCAATCAGAGTGCTGAGCAGGCAGGCACAACTAGATACCAAATGAGATTTTTGTGCGGAAGAACGGATTTTCTAGACCATGTTAAAGACATTCAACTTCTCTGATGGTGGACGACGATGGCGGATGAACATTGTAGATTTTCGATCCTGATCTGATGTCTAGAAACGTCAAGTGTCAAATTTTAATTTGGGAGGGGGGGGGGTAGTAATAAAAATTTCCTGACTGAGAGCATAGGTGTATTATTCAGAATGAATAATAAATTAAAAGAATCAGGTTAATCGGTTGAACAGTTCTGCCGCAAATTGAACTACACACACACTGATTTATTGCAGACACAGCTCACGGTAAGTGGGACGGTAGCACCCACAAAAAGAAACTAAATATGCATTGACTAGTTCAAGGAATGGGGAGGGTGCCCAGATTAAACCTAAGCTGGCACTACCGATACAAAGATTAGGCTCTAAGAAAGAAGGATAAAAGGATGTTCATTGATTGAACTGCCACCGGTTCAGTCGATGGTGATACCTATCCAATCGTCGAGCTACAGGTGGATGATGATACCTTGATGAACACCTGCTGTCACACCCAGCTGACGGATCTCCTCAGCATTTCATTTGCTCCACACACTACGCCAACGCATAGTCATCAATACTACAACCTGCCTCCACTCCATGAGCTCCCAACACTGCCACACAAAGATCCAAGATCTGTGTTGTAATATTTGCACTTCTGGGCTTGCCATGTGAGCACAAGATCCTGGTGGCCAGATACCACCTGGAAGTCTAGGATCACTACAGGACTGAACCGTCAAAATCGATCTAGCTTTGTAACTCAAATTTAGTGGAAATATAACCCCCCTCTCCGCATCTTTTAGGGATGTGCCAACATTACTGAGCACTACCCTTGATACCAGCCAAAATCTGTTCTTACGTGTTGGACCGAGTGATGAATGCCTTTACCTTCCTGACTACTCCAGGTTCCCTGTCACTTCTACTAACTCCTTGAATGTACTGCTGGGGATATGCCAGAACCTGATAGTAGTAGTAAAATTAACGCATGCGTATGACCATACTCACCCAGTGTTTGGCGTAAAATAACACATGGTAAATAATCCAACAACAGATGCCAGTTTACGTAGTATGACTGACTTCAACTTTGATGGTCTTTTCCACAATTTGAGTATATATATTGGCCATGTATAACTGACCATAATATGGAGACAATTCACTATTACTAGCCACCTTGGTAAATACTTTTTGATCAAATACCGTTCTTGGGGCTGGTTTATCAATGTCATTTGCAGGCCCGAATAATGGTTGAATAAGTCAAATCTTCAAATATCTCTCGAAGGCCTGTCCATTACACTTTGACGCCAGTTAGCGCTAATTGTCAGTTATGCATAACTCGTCACTTCAAGCTTCACCATTATCTGTCAAAAGATGAGTTTCGCTAGACTCGATCTGTTTCCGTTAGCGCTCTCATTATTTTATTATTACAGTCGTTCTATTATTTATTAGGTTTCTGCCAACTCAATTTAAAATCATTGTATGAGCAATGGACTCTGATTGGGAGCTCACAGACTCTGATTCCTCTGACGAAGAGATACACACCAACCAGGTCCGCCACAGAATCGAGTATTTTGATACGCTCGACGACGTACATTTTCATACAAGGTTTCGAGAAAACATTGCTGTTCATACTTTCACTAATTCTAACGTGGATAGAATCGCTAAGTAATCGAAATTACGCAATGTCGTCAATGAGGAAACTCCTAAGGCTCAGGTTCTACGGCCTCGGTAAGTACAGATCTAATATTTTACCAACGGCATTACATTCACGCATGATACAACTTACGTTTTTTGAAAGTTTGGTGTATGATTAATTTTGAAATGATACACGTAATGTTTTTTAAACTTTTGTTGGGCCTACTCACAACGGAAAGTTATAAAATCGGTGGACATTGTGTTTTCTTGTAAGCTGTTAGTTACAAATGCTTGGGAATCCAAAAAAAGTACATTTGAGAGAGTGTGTCTATGTACAAAAATCCTGACAAACACTTAACAAAAATGATCACAATAAAAGAATGAGCTACGCAATAAGAAGAAGAGTAGGAAAATAATAAGCAGTAAACAATGATAAGAAGAGAATAGAAAAAACCCTGCAAATTATTACACAACGGTTTATTATTCCCATGAATGGCTTGACCTAGTATTACTGCTCCAAGACCCATTCCATTCGATTCAGCATCGAAAAATACTAGTAACCCATACGAAACATGACCTACAAGGGAACTACAGAAACTAAATATTCCCCCGGCGCCAGGCGCCCGTAAACGTCTGTAGGCATTTATGATCCGTTGTAGGGGTGTGCGGAGGAAGTGCCGGCCTCATCAGTTCTAACCTTCTTCCACCCCGTCGGGCAAAAAGAGTCGGGGAAATTGGGACAGGGACTTCCAGCAAACCCTCGGCAATTGGCATGACGTTGTGAGTCGAGCGGGCGGGTGGTTTCGATGAGACGGGAGGGAGGGAGTTCAAACGACGAAACGGTGACTTCCGCTGTAGTTCCCGGGAGTTCTTTCAATTAGTTGACTCTATTACTTTAATTTCCCTATACGCAATTGTACACCTCTGATACTCATTCCATTCGACCCAGGATGTGAAAATACCTTGAAAACGATACGAAACACGGCTTATTTGCGATTATACTGCATTTCGTTAATGTTTTAAACCATTTTTTGTCCATAGCAACCATGGGTTTTGGATTGCTGAGATGGCGAGCACAACTAAATACCAAATGAGATTTTTGTGCAAAAGAACGAATTTTTTAGACCACGTTAAAGGCACGAAACGGCCCGGACGGTGGACGGGGGACGGACATTGCAGATTTGGAATCCCCATGTCTTGAAACGTAAAGTATCAAATTTTGAGGGGGGGGGGGGGTTGTAAAAAATTTTTCCTAACCGAAAACGTAGGGTTATTATTCAGAATGAATACTAAACCAAAAGTATCTAGAAAGATCACAAATATATTAATAAACAATTCTACAAATGATATTTTGGGTATTCGAATGAAAATGTCAAATAATGAAATAGACGGGCGGGCATTGAAGTTGGTCCAAGAGTAGGAACACTCCGACGCAGTTGCCTCTTCATTCAAAGGGATTCTCATGTGAGCATAGTGTTATATTGTTTCCCGCGTTCAAGCTCCCTCTAGGTAACTGCCAGTCAATTAGCGCTCGATTAACACAATCCAAACGCCCGCTAGTTCCACTCACCAGATATCATTGACCAACAGCTACCAATTCGACGTTTCAACTGAAGAATTGATAAACCGGCCCTTAAACTGCTAGTGTCTACGATGAAACATACATCCTCGATGTACTTTTAGAACAACAAAGGCTCAGTTCAAACTTTACAGTAACACGGCACATACAGATCAGAATCAGAATCTCTTCTGTATACAGATCAACAATTCCTGCTTGTTGGATTTCTAACTAGGATGAGTCAACTGGGACTGATCATGGCAAACAAGCGATAATTGACAACAACCATACAGTAATGATTTTTGGCCACTATGGGTGGTCCTGACCACTTGTAGATCAATTACTACGGATTGCGTCCTACTGGTGGAAGACTAACTTGATTTTGAGACTGATCATTCAGTTATTTGGGGTCACAATTTGAGAGAGCCTTTTGAATAAGAACTGCAGCATTGAAAGATATTACATAACTTTCAAGTTCGCTTTTGATTTTGGATGCACTGTTTATGCCTTAGGAAGGGTCTTGTTAGGAAAAGGTGAGGTGAACTATTCTAACAGTGGACTTTTTTGTGCACCGTGCGACAGAAGCAGGTTGCATCGCCTTCCACCTCCCTAAGTCGGAACTTGCCACCTCTTCATGTTCGTCTCTGCCATCATCGGGTTAGCAGTATCCTCAAGCACGCACTGTACAATATCTAACATTTGGGTCCTCAGAATTCCATAACCTAGATCTGTGGTTAAAACTGCTTTATTTCTTCCTTATACCATCACTCACCAACACAGTCAGCAATTCCATTTCCATTCCTTCGTTCTCCAGAAAAACTTGTTTCCTTTCTTTTTCGGAGTTAGTTATTTACTTTCCATGCTAACTCTGCAAACTAGTGAACCAGCATGCACCTACATGCACGTATACCACAACAGGAACTTATTTTCAAGCAGCTCATTGATTTTGGCTATAAAACTATTCGTACCTCTCGGCTAGGGTATATTTCTTATTAGTTCCATTACGCTTTCTGCAAAAGTCCTTTGTACAATTTAGTGTTAAATGACTTATGCAGATGCTTGTTTGTTATTGCAAATTATTCAAAAAGTGAATGGAAATATAAATCTGACGAGAAGAGTGTGGATGAACCGGCATCGTAAAACAGCTTTGTAAAATGTATCCGACAATAACTAGTCATATAGAGAACCTCAATGTGCATCTGTCAGTTGAGTCACAGAGAAGTCAAATAAATCAAATGATAAGTCACATAATTTAAATCAAATAGAGCCACTTGGGAGACAATCCAGAATTATTAAGAATAATTCAAGCAACCATGATTGACACTATAAAAACGAAAGTGCCATTTGCAGATGATTCTTGATCAGATTCATCAAACAGGGGAAACCCTAGTAAAGAAGTACATGATAATAATGATCGAATTGTTATTGAATATAAAAAGTAACACAAATATCACTTCTCAATACATAAACTTCCCTCGTACAATGAACCAATAAGTATGTCCAGGATTAAGAGACACTTTGCCATACTGCCCATAACATTCTACAAACGTTTTCTCCATGTATAATTGTGACTTATCCTACGATATCAAAGGACATTTATTCTGGCGATTTAAAGGCTTCGGTGTACAGAGTACAGCACTGTCGAAGTTGTCTCCAAACAAATACTAGGAGATGCAACGGCAGGGTCTGGCAACTACCATTTCCTAAAGTTCCCCCTTCCTGTTGGTAGTAAGGTAGTTCAGATATCATCTGCACATTTCCATTGAAGGTTTCAATCCTGTCTACAGCTTGGTTCGAAGCCTCTAAGATCTCCCTCACACTCCCACAGCCTGCAAGCCCTGGTGGAGTCACTGTCCACAAAGCTTCTAGAAGCAACACTGGAAGCAGTGTTGAATCACACTGGCGTCTGACTTTTTTGTCAACTGCTTCCGAGCTAACACATACGCAGACCAAACTCTGAGGTGTCTCGGAGGGAATAATGAGTTTAGATAAAAAGAAGAGTTGGAGGTACGAAGAAAACAAAAGGTTGACAGAAAACAAGGCAGGTTGACAAAAGGCCTAGTGACAAATATTCTTCCCACCTTTCCCAGTTTTTGTTTTCAAACTGACTTAATGATTTTGATCAAATTCAAGGGAAAGCTTATACTAACTAATAACTACAGTTTATTTGGCCTAACCTGTCTGAAGAACATTGTTGAACAACAGTGTAGCATAACATACATTTTGGGAGTAAGGAAAGCCATGCGGTCCATCGTAGCAGATATTTTTCCTAACTTTTGTCAACTTATTCTGTCTCTGGACTTATTCCAGTGTCAAACTATTTTTCATGCACAGCCAGCAGATTCATTCTCAGATGATATCAACCTTTCAGTCAATACAATGCCTCATTATTTGCCACTCATTTCTAATTTCGGCTTAAATAACTTAACAAAACTATTGAAGCCACTGAACTGACAGATGTTAACATCAAATCGTGATGCCACCAAACCAACAACCTTTAGATAGTTACAATAGGCTAATCTAAGCTTCTTGAGACAGCTTAGTTGCAATAGGTACTCTTGGTTTTCTCTAATTTTCTTTCAAGAATCTTTAATCCTGGAATCTGCACCTACTTCTTTTCGCTGTTTCTAAAACCTTGGGCTGAATGGCAGCAACCATCCAGTCATTTACTTAACATATTATTTAGTTCGCCAAATCCTAGGAAATTCTACTCAAAAAGGTATGTAATTCTGACCTGAACTCGTGGTGGCTGGGAGATCCTGAAGGGGCTTCATCATCATTAGCATCATAGAAATCCTCTTCTTCAGAGCTTGAATAAGATGTTTCAGGCACCACAGTAGGCAACGGAAGACTAGGGAGCAGACCTAAAAATAAATCATAATTAAACTCTGAAATAAAGCCTGTACATGCAATACAATTAATAATAACAAGACCTCGGTTTCTTATCATGTTCAGTTCTTCCTTTGTTCAAGATCCCCAGTTCAGTATTTATGACAATTCCAGGACAAAACATCAAAAAACGAAGTTCTTGAAACCTTTAAATTATTTGTCGAATTTTCTCAAAAATAAACCAAATGATTTCGATTACAGACAAAGCGTGCTTTCAACCGATCTTTACTTACATTTTGAACCAAAATACACTTTGCTATAGAAAAAAGGTATGGATAGCATGCTATCAAATTCCAGGGTTAGGGAAATGGTATGATGCATTGCACATTTGCTATGCAGATAAAAACCAGCAAGTCCACAAGTTTTTAAAGTTCATCACTACCTAAACTAACCTATGCTAGCCAAAAAGTTTGAGTGTACACTCAATTGTATTCATCAGCACAGTATAAACTCAGATACAGGATCTGCTAAGTTTCTCAAACTACCTGGTGTTCTTGGGTAGAGCTACATCATGACTGCATAGGAGGTCTCTCTACTTCGTAATTCTTCGACCCTGATCAGCCCTCTTCAGTTCCCTCACATGCCAGGTGATGGGGACTGGGCTCTATTCAGACAATGATGCTCCATTCTAATACCATGTAAACAGGATTAATATGACCAATTTACGCTGCCCAACATTATATGTAGGAACACTTCTGTAACCCCAATAGAATTTGGCAGTGTCTTGCATTATCACAGAAGTGATACTACTTATTCAAGCAAATAACTAGTCTACTTGTAGGGCAGTTCCTAGAGCTGTAACCGCATTCTCACAGAGCAGAGGAGGGGGATATGATGCGTAATTGTTACATTGAAATGTACAACTTTTTGGAGGGCACCAACTAAGTGAATAAAGAAGAAAAAGGGGGGGGGGGGTGTCAGGGTACGTCTCATCTTTACCATAAAATGAGCCAAACACACAATTTCATAAACATAAACCGATACAAGGCTGTTATCTTCCTCTACTTCACATATTTTTCCAAAGAAACTTTCAGAAATGTAAACACAGATTATTTGTGCAGAATTGCACTCATTACTTGTTAGTAGATACGACTCACCTCCAATTTCGTCACTGGAATCCACATTAATGGAATAAGGCATAAACGGTGCAACAGAGGGACCTGAAATTCACCACAATTGAAGCATTATTGATATTGATTGGAGATGATAGCCTCATTGAAATCATTGTAGTTGATATGATGAAAGCAAAGAAGATTACCAACATGATGTGATGAAAAGATTTCAATGTGCATGGTAGTGACAAAGAGAGGGAGAGAGAGAGAGAGAGAGAGAGAGAGAGAGAGAGAGAGAGAGAGAGAGAGAGAGAGAGAGAGACAGACATCAGTTTTGACAGACCAAATTGATTAATTAATTATCTTAAAACTGTTTCCGTCTTTCTTGGAGTGTGTGTTGAGAGGTACACCTGGTTACCATTAGTCTTTCAAGTTCGACCCATTTTTCGTTTCCCAGCTTTAATATTGTGTTAATCGTTGCACATTTGAGTTGCAAACTCTGAATTCAGCACTGACAACAGTGCCAAGCCAAAAGCTCGATGGAGTGTCCTCCTATTATATGTTTTTTCCATGCCTTGAATGTTTTCTTCTACTTCCACTAAGAACTAGGTTTATCGCTCACAATAAGTTGCAAACTACAAACTATAATACACGTGTATCTTAGTAGTTCTTCATGAAAGAAATACTAAGATATATTGGGAGAGTGAGTAAATTACAGGAAGGCAGACAAAATAGTAATCACCAAAAAGTTTCAATATTTTACTCTTGCACTCAGAACAAGAAAAAAAAGATAAGGAAGGAGATAGGAAGGTATGGATGGGAGTTACATTAAAATAATAATATTTTGTGGACAATCGAAAATGTGTGTTCAGTTCTGCGGGTGAGAATATATTTGATCTCGTTCAACAGTTTTAACGCTTCTTTTTTTTTTAAATTCAATTTGAATGAAACTAAGCATGTATCGAGTCGTTATGAAAATAATATGAGTTTCAGGTTATTCTATATTTATTCCACGCCTGGAATATCCTAAAGCTTCACGGAACTGTATTTTTGGATATTTATTCGGTAGTGCACTGATCATGAGATTGATGATAGTTGCTTGACCATTTGCTAAACTCTTCCCCAGATTTTAATTTGACGCTATGAATCTATCTACCTCCCTACTCAACATATTTCAAACTTGTAAAATCAGACTCGAGCAAATCTGGATACAATCAAAGGATGTTTAGTAACTCAGAAAGATACGACGAAGAGTACATACTTAATCAATCCAGAATATTATCATATATTTAATAAATGAGATTTTCCACTACAAACCTTCAGACGATTTTGATGAGTCGTCACTCAAAGGCTGATACGTGCCATTAACAGGATGAGCGGTATTCTAAGAAAATCATAAGTTTCAATTAGCCAATGAACGTTGAGTAACAAATCAGATAAATTATCGACACCTACTAGCTGGATCGGGTAACATCATGCAACGCTTTCATCATCCTATGAGCAATTTGATTATGAGTAGTTATACACACAAAAAAGAACCCTGATTATTTCTCACCAATGCCTAGAAATCAGATTCATTGGGTTTTATTATGATTAGACGAATTTCCAATCATTTTTCCCAATTAATGCAACTCTGAACGCAAAATGCTTGTCTTGAAAGAAATGTGAACACTTGATGTTTCCCATTTTCACATTCTTTTCACCAGTTGCATGCAAACTGTATCCCACTTTTGAGCATTGATTTAAAACCGCTGGCTAAGAAATAGCTTCACTGGCATTGTGATTCGTTTCCTAGGCAAATCAACAAGACTATTGATAACATGTTTGCCACTAACTAATTAGGAACTGACTAACCTCACTACCTAGAAGAGTTGAACTCTAATCAGCTCTCACACAACTCTAATCACTGACCTGTGACTCAGCAGAACCTGTAGAGGAGTGGTTTACTTCAGAGAAGCCCAATCACTTTTTAATTTAGAAGCAAGATTCAAAACTCTTTGGTACTGAAGCTGTTTGGACAGACAGGTGGTGTCAAATAAAAGAGCATGTGCATTCAGAAATTTCAAGCAGCAAAACGCTCCTTTAAAAGAAAAACCCTGCAAATTATTACATAATGGTTTATTATTCTCATGAACAGCTTGACTTAGTATTACTGCTCTGAGACCCATCCCATTCGATTCAGCATCGAATACTAGTAAACCATACAAAACATGACCTGACTACAATGGAACTACAGAAACTAAATATTTCCCCGGCGCCAGGCGCCCGTAAACGTCTGTAGGCATTTATGATCCGATGGAGGGGTGAGTGGAGGAAGTGGCCTTAACCTTCCTCCACCCTCTCGGGCAAAAAGAGTCGGGAAAATTGGGACGGGGGCTTTCAGCGAACCCTTGCTCGGCAATTGGCAGGACGTTGCGAGTCGAGTGAGCCTTGAAAACGATACGAAACACGGCTTATTTGCGATTATACTGAGTTTCGTGAATTTTTTCAAACCATTTTTTGCCCATAACAACCATGGGCTTCGTCCGATCGGATTGCCGAGATGGCGGACACAACTAGATACCAAATGGGATTTTTGTGCAAAAGAACGAATTTTTTAGACCACGTTAAAGGCACAAAACAGCCCAGACGGCGGACGAGGGACGGTGGACTGCGGACGGGGGACGGACATTGCAGATTTGGAATCCCCATGTCTTGAAACGTGAAGTATCAAATTTTGAGGGGGGGTTGTAAAAAATTTACTCCTCAGAATGAATAATAAACCAAAATGAGATTTTTTCCTGCTTATTGAGAGTGAAGATCTTTTCATGGGAGAAGGAGAAAAAAGGAGATGGAATTCTTCAATGCTATATTATTTTACTCATGTTCTCACTCGCTTGAAGATGGGAGAAAGTCTCTCAATAAATCTGTTAATGCTCTCAGAAATTGGGCACCCACAGCAGGTGAAAAAGCAAGAAGCATTTATACCAAATGGCTCTATCATACACCAGTAATTGTGTTGCTCAGCCCTTGTTCAGTTCTTCATTTAAAAACTAGATATATAATTCGTAGCTACCGAAAAGTATTAGAAACGTGATGTATACTACTCAACAAATCCAATAAATTGCCAAATGAACGGGAGATTTAGTTACCTTGAAATAGGAGACAATTCATGAATCCATTGTGACCAATATCACTCAGTTCCTCTCCAGAAATAACCCTACAGTACCACTACCTCTACACTCGAATGTCTGGTTGAGTTGCCTCACAGTGACTGGTTCAAACGACAAGTCTGTCGCACCACCACTTTAACAGGGAAGCAACGAGTCACTATACACAGCATTCCAGTTTTGTCAATCCCACACAACAATCCAGTGAGATGCAAATCAGGCAGGAGCCTAATGCACAAGGAAGATTGTAGCAATTGTAGCAGGGAAAAGTTATAGAATCTGTTCCATCTATTCATCCGGTAGGCTAAAGAATGTCAGTTGAGAATAGGAAGTCAGTCGCCTTTTGCTTGAATTCAATTCCTTCTAAAAACAATGAAATAATGCATTAAACAGATTAATTCAGAAAAAACCTCATACCTTAGCAATCTGAAGTAATACTATGGTGTGCTTCATTTGCTCCAGCATGTTCTGCAAGAATAGTTCAAAAGTTATACTTTTTAACATGGCAAATATAAGTTAAAAACTACTGGATAGATCCAACGACATATGTGATCAACACAAACAATTATGAAGGCCCGAATTCTAAACAAAAACTTTTGAAGGATGACAATAAATAGTTTATGAGAGAAACTGCAACAAAGATTGAGAGAGAGAGAGAGAGAGAGAGAGAGAGAGAGAGAGAGAGAGAGAGAGAGAGAGAGAGAGAGAGAGAGAGAGAGAGAGAGAGAGAGAGAGAGAGAGAGAGAGAGAGAGAGAGAGAGAGAGAGAGAGAGAGAGAGAGAGAGAGAGAGAGAGAGAGAGAGAGAGAGAGAGAGAGAGAGAGAGAGAGAGAGAGAGAGAGAGAGAGAGAGAGAGAGAGAGAGAGAGAGAGAGAGAGAGAGAGAGAGAGAGAGAGAGAGAGAGAGAGAGAGAGAGAGAGAACCCTTTCAGTGGCCAATTTACAGATAAGTTTAAGTTGGGCTCATTTTTATACCCACTTATTAGAAAAACAAAACAAAGCAGTTTGCCTCTGAACAGTAAATGCTATCCACATACTGTGGCAGTGCTATGAAACAATTGTGTAGTGCTCCATCACTCAGTGTTGATGTGATGGGTCAGCTACAACTAGCAATTAATTTTGTTACGAATATCAACAGGTTTGAGGTGAATGGAAACGTGATGGATGAACATCAACTACTGGAGGATATTTGGTATCTCATGGTACAAAGATAAGAGAGAGAACCCATTTACTGTAGGCTTCCTCAATTTTACCATGAAACCCCTATTCAAAATAAATACGAATAAAATATTGTAAAGTAGACGTCTAAGGTCATCTCAGAAACAGTAATTTTAAAAATCTTACATTGGCATGTGTGCTGATAACGTTACATCTATGTTTCTCATCTGGATCTGTCAAAAACTCCATTTTGTTGTCCACAGCCTGAAAAAAATAATGATCACAGATATGATAGCGCAAGTTGTGCATAATTAGATTCGTCGTTACAGCCGAAATAATTAGATGGAGATACAGTCTGGAACTAAAAGTGGAAAGGCTGAAGTAGAAAGGTGTGCTCTTCCTTGAAAACCTGGCAGCTATGAGGCTCAAACGTATTTCTTCTGATTGCATGGAGAGGTTACATTTCAGGTTAGGGGACTCATTGACAAAGATCTCCTCCAGGGTAGAGTAAGCCACCTAGAGGAAACCTAAAAATGCTTGCCAACAGTCACACAACCCTCTAGACCAGTGTTTTCTAACCTTTTTCGTTCCATGTCCCTCTTTTAACATTTCTAACTTTTTTACCCACCCGCACATAAAATAATTTTAAATCTGATTAGGTGTATAACGGTGTTGTTTGGCGAGTTTAAAATGTCTGAATTCCTGAGACAAATGGCACATGGTTATGTCGGAGACTCCAATCACACAGTTTCTATTTTGGTAACATAAAACGAAACTATAGCTAATAATTATTTACAGCAATGTTTAAAAAATTGCGTTTTAGCTCAATTTTGTACCTAAATCTAACATTGCATTTAAATAACCCGGACCGAAAGGGTTAAGTCGTGTCAAAAAAAATTATAAATTGCCCCGCTGTGAGGCGTGGGCAACAGTGTTGGCATACATTGCTCTAGAGTATGTAGAGGTGACTATAACCACCAAGTCTACATCATCTGCTCCCCAGTAAGTCAATCAGAGACACACGCACACTATTTTCATATAAGTGTTCTTTGATCCAAGATACATTGAAATGTAAAGGTCTGAAAAATCCATATAAACTCACTAAAATGGAAATAAATGGCAAAAAACACTTCCATAACATAACCAGAGCGAAACATTCTAATTCCATTTCTCAACAGCCTGTCATATGTTTCTGAAGTAGAACTACAGAATGTAGAACGTTTTTCCACTGTGCAAAACCGTGTTTTTCTTTTAATCTCAGGGCTGAAAAATGACATTATAGAACTGATTCAGAACTAATAACTAATTCTCAAAGGTGTTAACCACTGAATTTGAATCAGAACTAGTCACTACACATCATTGATTGCATGGTTTATTAATCAGAGGTTCTGTCCTGCCTAGTGGCAAGAAAAGCGCTTGGTAAATTAGTACCTTACTTGAAACTCATGTGTGAACCAATCAGAATAAACGTTCAAATATCCCTACAGTTGCAGTATACAGAGGGATTATCATTAACCCATTCAACGCGGATGAGGTAATATTACCTCATGACACTTAACTCCTCTTACGTTTGAGGTAATATTACCCCAAGGCCCTCTCGTGATCGTGCGTTTTATTCAAGGAGGATCTTCTACTTTAGGGGCTGCAGTGGGATGGGATAGCCTCCATTATGATTTTCTCAGTGCACCAGTACGCCCCGTTTTTTCGTACCTCTTATACCTGAGCCGCAATACACCAGAGAAGTACACACTCGAAAATCCTGTTTTTTCTTCAGTAGGGGAGTGTAGAGCGCTTGGAAGGTCCCGCATTGAATGGGTTAATCAACGCACGCATAACTATTGTCTGAGCTGGAGCAAATATGAACACACTGTTGGCACACCTTATAATTACTCTTTGTCTTAATTTTATACGATTTTTATAATTTCCACTGTTCCAGGATTACGTTATGTTTTATTTTATGTTGAATTAAATCAACGGGCAAAGAGATAAAATACCAGGCTGATTCAGAAGGCACAGGCAGTGCATGGGAGGCATTGGCCAGCTCGGCAGAGGACAAGCCATTCAACCACATTTTCTCTCGTTTGTTACCATTTCCATCTATTAATTATACACAGATCCGTAATTCCAAAACTTGGAAGCCCATAATATCTGGCATCCCGATTGTTTGCTAAATATTAGTATTGCAGGCTTCACTGGAACAGTCCTGCTCAGCATCTGACAAAATACGCTGGGAGATTCCACGACGTGCACATCGTTTCTTCATGACCTATCCCATCTGCGTCGCTATCCACCAAAATTGTGGTCATCGAAGTTTCGCTGACATCATCGTCGTCTACCACTACGAAGTCTTCAGGTCGGATTTATTTAGTTAATTTTGAAGTGGGACAATTTACCGGTATTCGTCGTTTTAATTCACTTAGGAGTTTGTTTTATTTTCAATACATTACTTTAAGTTTATATTGTTTTCATATTATATATCCCAAAGCCGAATCGTATGCCTCTTTATCATTAAAGAGCCCCTATAGGCCGTAACACACACAGTGGACTAAAAATGTTAGTTTCAGCTCATTGACATTTATATGAAATGTTTACTGATCCATCAATTTTGAAGGAAACTAGTGCCTTAAAACTACGGATCCATTCATAATTTACCTTTGATTGGTCAATAAGCAGTTGAAGGTAGGTGTCAGCTTCAGCGAGTTTTCTATCAAAATCTTGCATAGTAGGAGAAGCCTTCATCATATCTAACCTCAGCTGAAGCAGAGAAAGCGACCGAATAAATTAATATATTGACCAGCATTTCTTCCACTAATTTGAGTTGTGGAACTATTGGAAATGTAAATTCTACAATTCTCATTACAATAATTTTCAACATCGATCGGTATTGATACAACACTACCATTGACTAGTGAAAAGATGAACGATTGTGATCTTACTGAGCTCGGGCTTTTGTATCCATAAGCATGCCTCAAAATGGTGTCTTCTAAACAGCGAATCCACTTTTCTCTTTCATCTCCGTCTCTTGCTTGGAAGTGGAATGTTTTAGAATCTACTGTTATGGTGAATGTGCTGTCATCTTCATCATCTATCCCAATCACAGCTCCTTTCAGGCGGACGCATCCCCTTCGAACTCCTCTTATCATCTTCTCTCGAGACTAAAACATAACAGGAAAAGGATTAAAGCAGAAAGATTTACACAGGTGCGTACATAAAATGAGAGTCCGGTGCTTGATTGTCAACAATCTGAACTGGAAACTTCTGATTCAAACGAGCTCTCGCTATTTATCGGACGTTGAACGAACTAAAGTAGCTGCTAGCTCCTAACTGTTTATAATTTCCCGTTCAAATATCTTCCCAGACGACACCTCAGAATTTAATGCTCTCGACTTTTGAAAAGTTTTACCGGGAAACGTCAAATTTCGACGTTCCGATTGGTTGTGACTCTAGCGACCACTTTGGTTCACTCAACGTCGTATATATCGCGCAACTGTGGCGAGATCAGACCCCGGTAAAATCGACGGGGCAACTCGTTTTTCGATTTCTTAAAAAATTGCATTAATGACGTTGTACGTGATTGGGAGGCAATCACACGCTCTATTCCCCCGTCTGATAACGATCTCAGCTCTTCCACGTCAGTAGTATAGTATATTATCGTCAAACGCCTACCACCGCCGACTTTATTGATGACCAAGGGATTCTGGCATGGCAGGGCATTACGGGCATTACCAAATCAGCTCAAACTTCATATCTCGCCCGCAGGTTACCATGGGACGCCAAAATAAGGGTATGAACAAAATCCACCGAAAGTAAACTATAGTTATCACAGTGATCAAAACACCAAATATTGTTTTTCTCAAAAACAGCTCAAACGATTTTGATTAAATGTTTTATACATGTAGCTTCCAATATGGCAACTATACCATAAAATTCCCATTCGTGGGAAAATGACGAGAGCAGCACAATGAATTATCAAAATTGTCGACGAAAAGCGTTTTTAGCGCGGTTTTTTCCTTATAAACTCCGCTACAATGTTTTTAAAAAATTGGTATTGTATTCCAATTCAATGCCTATAGCGTGAGTGTTTAAAAACGCTCATGAGATACATGGGGCTCACTACAGAAATTCCTGACAACTACCACCATTTCGCTTCTACCAGTTCTAAACGTAATAACTCTGCCAAAGTGATTACTATCCTTCTTCAACAAATTCATGTTTACAGTCTGATTAATTATCTGTGTACCAATTTCTCAATAAAGGTCCTGGAATGAGTACGAGCTGCACAATAAATTCCGGAACTGTAAGCGCTACCGCTTTCTGCTGCCGTGAAATGTCGTTTGTCCACGTTCAAATGAACTGAGCGAATTGATTAAATAGAATTAGCCATGTACAAAGTGAATTGACGTAGAGCTAAGGAAAGTTGTGTGTTGCAACGCACCAGATTTTTTTTTTTTTTTTAATTACGCCGGCCAAATTGATGTAGTTTAGTAGATTTTGATATGTTTCGTGTTCGTTCTTACGTTTATAAATGGACAAGTAAGGCATTAGCAATTAAATTGAAACGAATATTGGCTTCATCATCAATTATGGTTTCTGGTTGTGCGGATCTTGATGGAGTGTCTGCTATTTTTAAATGTTTTCTCGGCTTGTAAATTAGATTCAATTAGTAAGGTTGAAGATGCAAGAATACCCTTGGAGTCGTGGTAGGGCATTCCTTAATGGTTCATTCATAAGAGAAGAACGATCAGTTTCTACAGTAATTCGTTGACCATGTACCGTCTATATCTGAGAAAAGCAAATATCATAGAATATAACCCATTCTGGATCTTCTCAAAGCGTAAAGCGGGCTTGTTTACATTACAGCGTGATAATACTGGTGCTCATGTTTTGAGGGATTTGAGATTTGATGATTACAGAGTACATAATCAATGACTACTAATAGCATTGGTTCAATTACTGTTAAGTCTTTGCAATAGTACTTTTAGCTTTAATTAATTATAAAATAATATTCTGCTTCCATAAAAGTAACATTTCCATAATCAATAAAATACCACATCTACGAATTATGGGAAAACCGTTAGCACGAATTTATTAGTTATACAGACGAATGTGATCCAAATTAATTCAAATAACTATTTTGAGTGTTTCAAGATTTAACCACCACGACTTCTTCAGAATACGCGACACATTCATTTGTGCTCACAAAGCAGTGTGATGAGCGCACAGAAATATTTTATTGTCCATCAAACTTGTCAGAAAAGTGAGAGTGGTAAGACAATGAATTCCAACGGACGTTTGGGACGTGTCAACGCTTTTGAGACGAGTATGCCTTCTCATTATCACGAATCACATCCCAGTATTACGTAAAATACGCGAGAGACGTATTCCTAACACCAACTGCAGCAGAGAATTTAATTCTTCAATTTTGATGGGTTTCTTCGGGTTAATATTACTTTACTTTGCTCTACGAAGTAGAAAGGAAAGTTACGTGATCGGCTAAAAGAACAAAATTGTGAGTTCTCTTCAGATCTTTACGAATCAGACTCTACTGAGATGTGGGGAAATGGAGAGTGTGACTGTCAACGATTTTTAGAGAGAATGGCATAACCAAATCGGCTCAAACTTGATATCTAACCCGCAGGTCACCATGGGATGCCAAAATGAGGGCATGTGCAAAATTCACCCAAAACTAACTATAGTTATCATAGTGATCAAAACACCAAATATTTTGTTTCTCGTAAACGGCTCGAACGATATTGATTAATTTTTTTACATACAGCTCCTAATACGATGGCAATACCATAAAATTCCCATTTGTGGGAAAACAACGAGAGCAGCACAATAAATTACCAGAAAATACGAAAATCGAGTTTAGCGTAATTTTTCCGTATAAACTCCCCTCAAATGTTACAAGGTTGTCCAGAAAAATTCAGGTGGTAGTCCAACCGAGTACCGATACGATTGGCGATGAAGAGTCTTTAATAACGCTCATAAAGTATACAGGGGTTAGGTATTAAAGAAATTGGGTTATATCCGCCAGTAGGCAAATTACTAAAGTTAACGTACCTGTTAGGTGAGTCCGTCTCCTCTGGCTTGTGAGTTACTGTGGGCAAGCGCTTTCGATGTAAAGACATCATCGTCTGGCCGTTTAGTCAGTACTGAGGGGAGTACTGACTTAACGGCCAGACGATGATGTCTTTACATCGAAAGCGCTTGCCCACAGTAACTCACAAGCCAGAGGAGACGGACTCACCTAACAGGTACGTTAACTTTAGTATACAGGGGTTACTCCAGAAATTCCGAAATTTCAATCACTGCCGTTTCACTTGCTAATTTCTACAAGTTTTTACCCGATAACTCTGGAAAAATGATTATTAAATTCTTTTTTAAAAAACGTGTTGTACAGCCTTATTAATTGTCTGTGTACCAATAGCCCAATAATGGACCGGGACTGAGTACGAGCAGCACAAAAATACAGGAACTGTAAGCCCTGCCGCTTTCTGCCGTCGTGAAGTGATGTTTGACCAAGTTCAAATGAATTGAGTAAGTAGAAAACGCCATGAACACAAGTTAATTGACGTCGAGCTAAGGAAAGTTGTGTGTTGCTAGGCACCAGATTTTGTCTTGTTACTTTACTTAAGAAACGTTTGTTTTTATTCAGATTAATTCAAACCTTGAGCCCAGTGAATACAAACATCAAGTGTACCCCGCCTCACAATCATTTCCACTTGCCCTCAACAACCACGGCATTGAGTCGAATTAATTCAGGAAATTAGTTCCCTCCGATTCAACGTGTCGAAATGCATAGGAATCACTCGCAGAGCGAATGCCATTCAGAAACTGTTCTAGCGTCACTACCACACGTGCATAAAGCATATTCCAAATATTTATTGAACAAAGCGCAAATGAACAAGCACATAAATTCAAATCCAGTCAGCATATTGCTCTACTAGTTCCAACGATTTTGTGTATCTAACTTACAAATACGTAACTAATTTCTTTTGAAAAACTATAACATATCTGGTGCTACACAACACACAACTTTCCTTAGACCCTACAAGAATTTGAGAGTTTTCGAGGCCTTTGCTACTAACTCAATTTATCGTTCACTCAGTTCATTTGAACTTGGTCAAACATTACTTCACATTTTACGTGAATGGCAGTAGCGCTCACAGTTCCAGAATTTATTGTCGTCCTCCTACTTGTGCCACGACAATTATTGAGCTTTTCGTTGCTACACAGAAAATTTATGAGACTGTTCACATGATTTTTTTTTTATACAGCTGGTATTCACTATTTCAAAATTATTGTGTACAAACTTTAAGCAATGATAAAAGGCAAACAGTGGTGGTTGGAACTCTAGAATGTCTGGAATTGCTCCTAATTATATTATGAGCACTATTAAAAGTTAGTTGTGCTATGGGCGCACAAGAGGGGGAACTTAAATAAAATAAATGGGAACTCTGTGAGCTTGGGAGGACTGTATTACACGTGAAATGAATAGTGATTTGAGTTTGAGTATACAAGGGAGGCACAAGGGGACTCGGAATACGCATTAACTGGTTGCGTAGGAAACTGGAGCTGAGAGAACGAGTGAGAAGAGCTGTGACTGGCTCGAGAGTTGATAGAGGAATGCCTGTAGTGAGCACAGGGAGAAGAGGATGATAAAGGAGCGGTAAAGAGAGTCCATATATACCTGGAGTCCCTGGGAAAACCGTTATGGGGAAGTCCTTTCTAACGCGTAGGGTGAACTCGGATCATTGCTCAGGTTTTAGGGGTAACCCCGAACAGGTAGTCTATTGGATGAAAAGTTTATTTTCCAACGTAAGTGTACTGTTCAGAGTAATAATAAACCATGATAAACCATAATAATAAACCAAACTGAGATGATTGGGATATCATGATTACACGGGCTAGTACCAATATTGTTCATTAATGTAGGTATATTTTTTGATAACTCTTCATTACTATTTCAGGAAATTCCCGTAGAAAATAATGCCATTAGGACAGTCTCCAGAAACGTTGGGGAATGCTACGTAACAGAGTTCATATCATATTCTATAAAACTGCGCCAAAAGCGTAGCAGAACGATAGCAAATTATAAACACAAATATATTTGATAAACAACTTTTTAATTTCCTCAGCCCAATGAACTAAAAATGAAAGTTATGCGTTATGGCTGCAATTTTTTTTTTCATTTTCTCCTTATTTTTACGTTTTAAGGGCTTCTAGAGTCCAAAACAACACCGTTTGGGAAAATGATGTGGGCGCGTGTGCATGAGTGTCTGCGAAACGCGTTTGAAAAGAAAATGGTCCCGCCAAATCGGCTCAAACATGATACTTATCCTGCAAACCGCTCGCATATATCCAGAGCAGCACAATAAATCATCAAATCTTTCGACGAAAAACGATTTTTGAACCGTTTATTCCTCATAAATATCATTCAGGATCGTAGTGCGCTGAGCTCGAAACGATAAACGTCGAATAATGAAGATTAGATCATCAGAAGCAAGTACAGATATTCCAGAATACAAACTAACAAAGTTTTGTGGGCTAACTTTTCTCGCCGTGTTTTAACACGAATCATATTGACGCTACCATCGATTAGCTATACTTTTGCTTTTAGGTTGGTGGGAGGAAGGTAGTGAGATAAGCAGTGGCAGTTCCATAAATTCCGGAACATCAAGCGCTACCAGTTTCTACGTTGATCGATAGTCCTCAAGTTCTTGTGAACTGAGTAGAGAGGAGATTGAATTATTAGCTATAATGGACCTGGAGCTGATTAAAGTTGTGTGATACTTTAAACTAACTTGTACAAACTCACTATAAAATAAATGAAAAACATTTAAACTAACTAATGAAGGTAAACTTGAAAGGTTTTCAACGAAGTTTGAATTGACGCACGTGTATTCCTGCGTGATTGATTGCCTCACAAACAGGTACGCTTAGAGCTTATATTGTGGATTCGGGAGGAACGAGATTCCTCACAGTTCCAAAAATCCTGAATTCATTCAAGTCATAAGAATGGCATCTTATAAACCGCATTGGATGTACGTAGTTAAGGGGTGTGAATGGTGGGGGGGGGGGAATAGGTCAATTGACAATTCAGTTTTCTACGTGGATTGCTTAATAACCCGCCGCCACACCCCGCCCGTTTTCCAAACTGATAGAAGTTTCTCAAATCCGGAACCACTCGAAGAAAAAACAGTGATTTCGAAGGGTCGCAGAGGAAACCCAATTGAAGCGGTCAAGTATTTTCTCGCCAGGGACTCGGCTAATGTTTGTTTTAGGAAAGAAAACAGCGAGTTGCCCGCAGCAACTAGCGGAACAAAATGGAAAATAATGAAAGAGCTCCGTTCCTTTACGACGGTATTGACCCGCTCTTAGACGCTGTCATTAACTCAGAGTATCACCGACTTTTAAAAGGGAAGCAAAAAAAAAAATCATCGTTTCTGTGGGATATTCTGTCTCAGGCAGTGGCGAACGCTGAGAGATTTTTCACTCGAGCTCTCAAGGTCGGTCTCGAAGAAAGCGGAGGCAGTTTGTCAACTACTCACAAGATGGAATACGACAGGCGAAGAAATGAGATATAGCTGTCGAGCTGTCGGCAATGGAGCGGAGTGGGGATGACTTGAAGACAAGTTGTCAAGCCCCAGGTTGAAAAGAAAATATGCAAGAGACCGCAGACATTTCTCAAATAGCGCCCAACTAAGCGACAAAATGACACACTCTATTTGACGCTGAAGATGGCGAACTGAACTAGATACACCTCCATTATAGTAAAATGTATTGACAAAAACGTTGTAAATAGAATCGGAGTGTTCACCGCAATAGAACAGACGCACGTCATCGAAAACGAATTTTACGGGCAAATCGATGGGGACAGGCTTGTTGGTTATGTGAAATTTGAACTAATAGAAATCTCAAGATAGTGTCTTGAACTGACACTAAATGGTAACGGTACACTATACAGAGTGCTAACAGTAAAAACTTGGAATGCCAATTTCCGAAGTTGGCCCCAAAATCAGCTTCATGGCCGTCTCAGAATCGAAGAGAATAACGTTTACACACACACATCAATATAAACATTATTTTAGTTTCAACAATAAAAGGGTTGAGTCAATAATAGAAAGGGGTCAGTTTAAAATACGTAGGGTTCAGTCAATAATGACACATTCCGTGGCGACACTGTGAGTGACCACACATGTTGGTGTGGTCGATTCCTACTCTCTGGCTACTCGCTATAAATCACACTGCAAGAGTTGTACCAAGTGTTACGTGTACACGGTACCAGAAGAGACAGAAATTCCGATCTTACAAAAACGACCGATTCATATCACAATGAGAACTACTATTATTATGAACTATTAGGTATTTAAAAATATTGGGCAGCCGCAGGCCTGTTACAGGGAGTTACATCAGTTGAAAGTCATGGAGGTTGCAGTTTTGCTAGCATGTGAGAGCCTGGGCGCACAGCATCCACATAACCCAGACTTGTGGAGAACTGTGGAATTCAGTAGAGAGCTGTTGCCCATGTGCTACCACGCAGAAGTATGAGCCTGAGGAATTCGTACTATCTAGGAGGTGTTCTTAATCTGGTGTCCCATTTGATCTAACTATTTACTTTAATGGCAAGTTTCAAATGGTTCGTTTGTCATAACTTTCTTCACAAACTGGGCGAGAGCGATTTCAAGAAAGCATTTTTACAGATACTTAATGACATCTGCCGGTGACTAAGCTGAGAGGGTAAGCAGGGGTCAAGTGTCATGACGCAGTCTGCAAGGAGGTTGTTGGTGCATTAACCGGTCTGCAGTGTAGTACCTGGGGTCAGGGAAATTGAGCTCACTTAGCAAGCCAAAGAAAGGGGATCTTCATATGGCAGTATTGGAAGCTCATGGAGTGGAGGCAGATAGCACCAGAGTACCAGCCTTGAGCTTGTCCTGGCACGGCTTGTTTTTTCTTTCTTTTTTTAATCCGAAGGCTTGTGAGACTTTCACTGCAGACTCCGCTGTGGTTTGGGGTTCGATGAGCCCCTGAGAAAGGTAGTCGAAGCGTCTGGCTGCCACTCATATAGAATGTGCTCTGCCGTCTCCTTACCACACAATCTTCGTTCAACCGCCTCTGAGATGCCCATCTTATTGAGGTGATACCTAAGTTGGCAGTGTCCAGTGAGGAAGCTAGTTGGACTCTTAGATCCTGCCAGGAAAGTGTCAGCATTGCCTTCGCCCTTGGACAAGAAGGTATAATGAGCCCTTTCGCCTGTCTTAGTCGAAGCTGGTGATGCCAGTCGGCGCTATTCCCGCGTGTCTTTCATTGGACCACCTGATGATTCAGCTCCTAAGTAGGGTTCAGGCCCGATGGGCAGGGATTTCCGTACCTCTTTTCGCAAGGCAGTCATTGCCCTCATGTCCCCTATGAGCTGGCATCCAAATAAGGGAAAGCCTATTGTGGGCACCGAGTCGTTTGAACGCTTGAAGACATTCTCATGTCAACCAGGATCTGACGGGGTAGGCTGGAATTGCCTTTAGAGCAGCCTGGCTGTCCGAGAATATGTAACCCCGCTTGCCATTGAGTCCTGTAATCGGGATTTCTTCTGTGCAGGTCTTTATGGCTAGAATTTCCACTTGATATGTCGTGGCATGCTCCCCCAGTGGCTCTCCCAGTCCACCTCAACCAGCCATCACAGAAACGTCAGTATACCACTGCAGGATGCTTACCTCAGTCTGAAACAACTCGCTCTCCCACAGTTCCCATGAGTGAACGCTAATGCCAGTAGCAAGGACTTCTGCCTCTTCTACATGAACTGCCAAGTCGTTCTTTGGAGGCTCCTGGTACAAACATTTCCTGTCTGCTAAAGCCTTACTGCTCCCGGAGCACGACATGTTGCTCAGGTTGTATCTGACTCGTAGTCGTTTTATCGTGGAAATTCCTCCTATCCTTCTTTCCTCCCTCCTCCCAACCCTTCTATCCCGATAGCCAGCCTAGAACGGTCTTGGCACACTCCCAGTGTGCGTCTGTAGTTTCAATTAGCGGGAGAACAGCTAGAGTAATTTAGCTGGTTGTTTTTGGTTTATTATTCATTCTGAATAATAACCGTATGTTTTTGGTCAGGAAAAACTTTTTACAACCACCCCTCAAAATTTGATACTTTACGTTTCAAGACATGGGGATTCCAAATCTGCAATGTCCGTCCACCGTCCCCCATCCAGGCCGTTTTGTGCCTTTAACGTGGTCTAAAAAATCAGTTCTTTTGCAAAAAAAATCCCATTTGGTATCTAGTTGTGCCCGCCATCTCGGCAATCTGATCGGACGAAGCCACAAAAAATGGTTTGAAAAATTGACAAAACGCAGTAAAATCGCAAATACGCTGTGTTTCGTATCGCTTTCAAGGTATTTTTACATCCTGCGTTGAATGGAATGAGTATCAGACGTGTACACCTGCGTATAGAGAAATTACAGTAATTATAGTGAGCCAATGTCAACAAAAGGACTTGAAAGAACTTGCGGGAACTACAGCGGAAGTAAACCTTTCGTTGTCAGTACTCCCTCCCTCCCACTCGCAACGTCGCGGCAATTGCCGAGGGTTCGCTCGATTCGAGGTTTCCCGTCCCAATATCGTGACTCTTTTTGCCCGACCGGGCGAAGGAAGGATAGGGCCACTTCCTCCGCACACCCCTACATCGGATCATAAATGCCCACAGACGCTTACAGGCGCCTGGCGCCGGGGGAATATTTAGTTTCTGTAGTTCCATTGTAGTCAGGTCATGTTCGTATGGTTTACTAGTATTTTTCAATGCTGAATCGAATGGAATGGGTCTTGGAGCAGTAATACTAGGTCAAGCTGTTCATGAGAATAATAAACCGTTGTGTAATAATTTACAGGGTTTTTTGTTTTTTCCGTGATTTTTTGAAGACGCAAAAAGAAAGTTATGAGCGATTTCCATCGATGGGAAAGGGAGGTAGAGGACCAAATGTTTTTGTTCGAAAACGGCTCCAACGATTTTTATTGAATTTTAAATTATCTCCTACTAATCGGTACCTAACATTCGTGAAAATTTGGTGAAGTAAAAATAGATTTTTCCCACTTTCCGGCAATACGGACTCAATGATTTTCACCAAACTCACAGCATGTCTTCAATTAGTCAATACCAATTAACTGTTCTCCACAAACCTGTCGAACGTTGTGGTTTTTGATCATTTTCCAAATTTCCTGCGTAATTGCAAAACTGAAATTGGCCGACTTGACGGAGTGCGTGTGACCACTCGGAAAACGAAATTTATTAAACATCAATTCGTCGTTTTTCAGATTTTCGTCATATTTACGGGAGTTGCGCAAAGTTGTGTGTCGTGATTTCATTAGAAGCTTGATGTAGTTATAATACGCTGAAATACGTCATCTTATTTTTTGCTATTTGAGTAACGTCATAGATTTCCGAACTTGACACTAACTGTATTTGGTGTTGGAAGAGTATATATTATTTTATTGGAGGTCATGAGGTAGGGGTTTGAATGAGTGATTTCTTAGTAAAAACTCTTCCAGAAAAAGACGCGAAGATTAAAAGGCCGATAAAGTGACTGAAACGTTTACCTCCACTGAGAACGGGACACTGTTGACAAAGGGATTAGCTGTGTTGAGCAAAAAGGGGTAATTTCATATTTTGCGAATTAGGTTTAAGTAAATATGTAAATAGGTTGTTGACATCTGGTGTCTTGTAAGCAAGTAGAGAGCAGTTAGTTGGCAGATTTCGAAACCGTCCTAAATTCATCTTGGATTTGGGCTTGGCCGGCAATATCCAACGCTTGTAGCGGCAATTATTATTTCAACACACACCACATCAATTCATGCTTTCCGATTTGCTTGAACTCTTCAAGACGGTAAAAGAAGGGATTAACAGTACGTTTTTAGTGCGAAGAACCAAAGTTACACTCGTAGAAAACGAAAAAACGTATGAAAACAGAGCATATTTTATTGAGCACCTGGGAATGACTAGTGTAACCCTCAATAAATCCTACGGCTAATTCGATTCCATCTGGTTCACAAATGAGCCGATCTTCGACGTCTTCCATGACTTTTGATAAGTGGGAAAAACGAAATGAATTATAGTTTGAAGAGTCAAATATATTCAGAGGTTGAATGGGGTTCGCAACACGAAAGGAACTCACTCAAATTCAATTCGGTCAGTTCCGCTAGAGAACAAGGTTTTTCCACGACAGACAACTGTCCCATCCCGTCCGCCTGGATATTCAGGAAACTTAGAGGTAAGCGTTCCTTTTGTTTCTTTTTCGCACGATTAGTGGAATCACTGCGAGAAACGCGCCTCGCCGAATTCTGGTAATGCCAAGATGAAATGACGAGAAAAATAACAACTTCAAATTGCGTTCGCTTCTATGAAACCCGGGTTGTCAAACGTGGTCGTTGAAACACCACGCGCAGACCGTCTCACAACTTCCCTCGCACGAATTAATTAATCGTTGCTCCTAATTCTTTTTTTTTGGGAAGGAGCACGAACAGAAAAATCCGTTCTCCCTCACCTTACGTGATCGATATAATGCCGTTATCTGACTCATAGGAGCTCTGAGCACATTTTGATTGATGGGGACTCGATGTCAATACTAACATGGCAGATAATTTCGTAAAAATAGTGCTACGAAAATGGCGATAGCACCGATAAAAGTGTACATTTTAGAATTTGTTGAGTTAAAGGGTTATCTCAGATGATTCAGTAACCAACTTATAGGACGAAACGTACCAGAAAGTCTGTATGTTTAGCGCGTACCGTATTTATCTCAAGATAACGTGGACAGCAGATATGAATTTTGAACTGATTTGGTACATCCGTTGTCTCTCAATATTGTTCAGGAACGCACATTCATCATTTTTTTCACACGCAGGCTACTTCCGAAAATACGTTTGTTGAGCTTAAGGGGCAAGGGGTAAATATTGATAGAAAAAATAAAAAACGCAGCAAATTATTACACTACGGTTAATTATTCTCTTGCATTGAGAACTATCCTACTCCATCCAACGTCGACAAATATTAAGAATATAACGTGGCTATATCAACAATCTGGGAAACGACAGCTGATACGTGTAACTATGTTAGTAAACAATAAACAACTTTCTTTGACCCTTATAAGTATTCATCAGGTACACGTAAAAATTTATTCAAAAGCTTTTTTTCAATACTGGAAGTCGTTGGATATTGACACCTGATCGGATTGAACGATCAATCTGAAGTGTAGAATTTCAGCTCTATTCAAAAGAACCTTGGCACGATATTGAGCCTCTGAAGGCTGACCCATTCTATTCAGCGACAGACAGACAAGACCTGACGTTTCGAAACAAGGGTCTCCTCCAAGACCTGTCCCATTCAATTCAAGCAGTGTGACTGGTGGTTAGAGTGATACAGAAGGCAGTGTAGGAAATGCGTGTAGGCCAGGGAGAAACAATAACCTTCGCTACATTGAACCGCGAGTTCCTTCAACTAGTAGACTTAGTCTTGCTATATTTACTGTGATTTCACTGTTTTACATCTACATGCAGTCCTACACCACTGAGACCCATCCTATGTGACTCAGTACCTTAAAATACCCAGGAAACGATACCAAACATGATGTAATTGCGAAAAAACTGCCACAAATTTTTTGTAACCGACTGGGCTGAAATGTTTGCATGATGGATGTTTGTAAAATGGATGCACGTTGCAGATTTGGAATCCCCATACAATGAAACGTGAAGCATCAAATTTTGAGGGGAGGTTGCAAAACATTGTCCTCATCGAAAACACAGGTGTATTATTGAGAATTAATGATAAGCCAAAGGTTCCGAAGAACAAACTCATTTTATTTTTGTGGATGAAGCAGTAAGTTCTGCTTCAATGATGAGGTAGTTTAGGCAACTACAATCTGTTTATACGAGAACATATGGGACCTATATCACATAATGATATCTACATTATCAAGAATCATCAACAGTCGAGTCTCTATCAGCAGATAACTACCATCACTCAATTCAACAGAACTAAAGATTACGAAAACCACTAAGTGTTGGGGAAAACTCTGACATTTGGTTGCCATCATGTTTAATGTTTACATTCATTTATAAGTGGACCTTGATGTGTCAATGATGGTTATAAAGATGACACGCTCAAAGACTGGATAAAATATGGAATACGTTCGGAACTATGAAGTGGTATATTCCGAGGAGTTATCTTAGGTCCTCTCTGGTTCTGGGTTGCTATCTCCACCCCACTCAATAACATTGCACCAGTATCTATCACAGAATTACCGACAGAAGTTGATGTAAGTCCACTCTGTGTCACTGGAGTATGATCGTATCACAGAAGTGGTGCAATGGTAAACACCAGGTTATTATACCCAGGAGCGTTCAAGGTTGACTGATTTGAAGGAGAGAGGTCGAAGCTGAGGTGGGCAACAGGATTGAGACATTTTTGCAACTCAGACAATTTTAACTTTCCTCTACCCCAAAGGGAAAGGAAAGTATAGTAATCGTGTCAACAACAAAAAATTTGTGTTTTCTTCAGATCTTTACGTTTTGAGGCCTACTGAGTCTAAAAAACCTAATTTCGGTGTGGTCTGTGTGTGTCTCTGTAGTTCGATTTGTGGGAGAACGGCTGATCTGATTGAGCTGGTTCTTTTTTTGTTTTGTTTGTTATTTTTTGTAGACACCAAAGAAAGTTATGGGCGATTTTGGCCGATGGGAAGGGGGATGGGGGACGAAAATGTACCAAAAACGGCTCGAACGATTTTGATTTAACTTTCAAATTATCTTTCTCTAATCAATACCTAACTTTTCTTCTGCATACATATCTCCATGAAAATACGGTGAACGGAGATATAGGCCAATGAAGCAAAAATCGGTTTTTTACGCATTTGGCAAAACGGCTTTAACGAGTATCCCAAACTTTCAAGATGTTTTCAAATAGTTAGTACCTACATATTGTTCCTCTGACCGTCCATTGAACAGAGATAAAAATCAAAATGTGTCGAAAATAACGTTTTTTCGAACATTTCCGTAAATTCCAGGGTAACTGCTTGACCAGATGCGATGCATCTTATGGAGTGTCTTTTAGCATTCTAAACCCACATTTTGTTTTTCGCAACTATCTCTGTATCCATCTGTTGAACGGAGATATAAGCCAAGTTAACTCAGAAAAGGAGATTTGTCGAATATTAATTTATTGGTATTCCAATTTCCTCAAAAACAGCTCAGACGATTTCAGTCAGTTACAAATGATTATCAACTAACTTGGCCCTTCAATTTGTTCTGTATAAATTTTCCTGTAAAAATGAGTTGAACGAAGATATAGTGTGCGGTGGTGTTCGAACTTGAAGGGATTGCGGAAAGTTGTGTGTTGCTACGGACCGGTCGTTGAAGTTTTATTACCCTTCTCCCAGCTACATTTGCCCCAAAAAATGGAGGTCTTTATGAAAACAATTCATCTAAATGAACAAGTTTGCTCGTAGTGAAACTGATTAATCGTAATTACAAACCAAACGCTGAAAATTCTTTCATGCAATTACAAAACTGTTATATTTTCACATGATGAAAGTTGAAAGTTATTGTTTTTTTAGATGTAAGGGTAAACAGTGTTATTTTTCTAGCTATCGACAAGAAATTAAATCATGACAGAAGGAAGTACAATCAGCGATTACCTATCGTCCACACTGGAATTTTTCACAGGTAAAAATCCATTTCATATTTTTGTGGATATTTCTTAATTAAATTTCTGGATATGGAAGGAGACAATTGGGAAACGTCGTTTCATCTCTAATCGCTGCTGGAAACCTCTATATAACTCCATTTGACCAGAAGGGAGAGTTCGGAGAAAAGTGATGTCTCAATAGCGACAAATTGAGCCATTTTCGAAGATTTCCCTCTTTCCTACGTAATGGTTTCCAAATTCATTTTTCTATTTTCAAATTCTTCTAACTCTAAATGTTGACACACTTCTACTATTTTGTTTGGCATAAACTTAATGTGCTTTCAGTGAGTTCTTTTTTCGATAAAATGGAAAATACTGTTTCTTAAACAACTCATTAGAGGAAAAATTTCGCATTTGTGAAATGTGGTAGAGCCTACTTACAAGTCATGGTTTCTAACAACAACGTTGGAATTAAGTTCGAATGCGATTAATTTTTTACATAGATTACTACTGAATTATACTACCCTCAAAACTTACATCACTGCTACGCTTTGTTTAATTACTACAATAATTTATGCAACCAGTTGTGATTAATGCCTAAACACCAAAAATATATTTTGGGAACAGTGCAAGTGTGACTAAATAACTCCTTAACATAGTTGTTGCCACACAAAGTACAGAGTCCGTTTTCTCTGGCTGGTTAGATATTGGCTGTGAGCGCTTTCAATGTAAAGACATCATCGTCTGGCTAGAAATCGAAAGCGCTCGCTCACACTATCTCACCAGCCAGAACAGACGAGCTCACCAAACAGGTACGTTAACTTTAGTAATTTACCTAGTGGCGGAACTAACCCAATTACTTTAATACCTGAAGTACAGAGTGCTCCACAATGACAAAATGCGGGGAGAAATGTTGGGAATGAAAAACATGTTAATCCTGAATGGGCCAAGTAACCTTGAAAGAAAAGGAAACTGAAACACATCGAAATTAAAATGAAATTGTCTATCATACCTATTACTGGGATGTTCCGTTACTTCGTAACACTTGAGATGGAAGTACCAAGTTCCTTTTAAGATAGTTGATACTGTTCAAAAATACTTGATCTCAAGAGATTTGAATGCAGAGATTATTCCTAATGCTGAATACCATTTGGAATAATTTGCATAATCCTTCAAATTGGCAGTATGTTTGACTTAACATAGTTAAGAAGAATGAAACTATCAAGATAATCACATTATGTTACCTCATAAGCACTAACTAACTATAATAAAATATTTCTGCAGTTCCTTCCGATGAGCGTGTGGCGGAATGGTATCTCATGGGCAGCTCAACTAATGTCCTGTTAATCTCAGTCGCCTACGTCATTATAAGCTTGTACATAGGACCTCTACTAATGAAGAATAGAAAACCCTTCTCCCTGAAGAAAATTATCACCGCTTACAATATCTTCCAGATAGTGTGTTGTTCTATAATAGCAAATAAAGTAAGTTGCCGTTTCTTTAGTCTCAAATTAGTTTTCTTTACACTACTGCCTATTTTGTGAACACAATGATTGGTTTTTTAGATTCTAAAAGAAGACTTATGGTATTTCAACCAAGACGTATGTGATCCAAAAATATTCAATCGAATGGAGGTGAGAACTCGTTACAAAATACTGTCTACTCATAAATAATTAATCTACGTGATTTTTCCAAGGCCGGCACGGAAGGCGGTAAGAACGTTTATTAGAAATGAATCAAAAACGTCTCTTTGGATACACATAGGAATGGTCTAAACCGTGACAAAAAAAAAACAGAGTAATTCAATTCAATTCAATTCTCCCCCTTCGTAATTTTCCTCGCTCACTGATTGGTTCTTCGCAGTAATTGACCATCAGAATTATCTTCGTTTTGTATTTGATAGTTCCCTTCCATTTCATTTTTTTAAGTTTTAGTTTGAAGCCTATTTCCCAATTTTTTATTGTCATTTTAATAAATGCGAGGGAATTATTTCCTACTTATTTGAACATTGATTCATGGTTAGAGCTTACAATCTTTTTAATGAGTCTATTCTTTAAGCTGATAGATGCTTCTGATGATATGGATGCTTCAAGGTACTAATTGTCAAACCCAATTATACGATTGATTCAATCAATAGTAACAGCTATAAGCACATTTATTGCCCAAAAAACATCATGAACAAAAACACATTCTGATTTCAAATCCCATGGCACAATGATGGGTGGGAACCTCCATCATATGTTATGTGAGAGGATTTGACCTGGGTAGGATGCTGGATGTTGGAAATAAAGATCACAATATGTGTGTAGCTCGGGCAAAATTCAATTTAATGGTGATTACTCTCAATAAAGACATCAAATACATTGTGCGCAATGAAGACCATGATGCATTATTGCTCGACAGATGCAATTATGTATTCAGCTATTAGAGTTTCTGTAAACAGACCTTTCAGAAAGCCACACAGGACATCACTGAACAGCAAACCAAGCGTGGGTAACCTAGTAGACAGGACAGGTGGCCATTCAATTGTGAAGCATCAAAATGATGAGCATTACTCAATTAGAGCAAGATCATCAGTTCAGTTTCTCAAGATCACACCACTATGGAATGATGGTGGAGAGGATAAAAAAACTCACTGAGCTTAGCCATCACGTCAAGCAAAACCTTGTGCAACCTTCAACCTGAGCCGTCCTGAACTAGTTAGAGTTGGATAATTGGTCCTCTGCAAAACCTTCTAGTTATAATCAGCAGCTGAATGCATTTTGGCCAAACCAAACTCTAGATACAATGGTCCCTTTATTGTAAAGCCACTTGGCCCTGAACTTGAATACAATCAAGGAAAGCACATGCCTCCAAGTTGAAGATTTCTGCAACTTGGAAGGTGCCTGCACACCTCAAACACTGGACAGGGATGTGCGCTGTGATATTCAGAACGTGGTTTCACCAAATGGAGCAAAGTCATTGGAGCTTATCAGGTCATTCTAACTACCCTCTGTCAGGGGTTATAAAAATTCGTTTCGTCACATACTGAAAGGTGACGTTTTGAAATGTTAATTTCCGCTATTAGTCATGTTGTACAGTAGATAAGAAAAAAGGGAACATTAGAAACATCCAAGTCACATCATAAGCTAAACCTGGAACTAAATTTTGCGAATGTTATGCGTATCTAATGAATTAACCAAATGGTTTGTAACTTACTGTTGCCCTATGACATTCATGTTCTAAGTGACTTGCTATAAATCACAGCACCTCAAGATGTGTTAAGTGTACATTAAAAATAGTGAATGAGCTTAAGAGGTTCTCGCCTCCAATCCTCTCAAAACTTGATAACATAATTTCTAGTTGGACTGAGAACTAATATCATTCTCTGATATGTTTTTTCCTAACATTTTAGGCGGTGGAACTTGGATATTGGACTCTGTTCCTGAAAATGTTTGAGCTAATAGAAACAGTAAGTAGATAACGATGAATGCATACACGGAACACCATTTCAGTTACATCCTTCTCTACACCCGTTCTTATGATTGACGAGAACGAAATCAATGACGATGTTTTGTACTCAAGAGTACCCCCACTCAAAGTTGCAAAATACAGCAACTATCATAAATAGCGCTGCCAAATGGAACTGACATATTTTTGGAAACCCCTCCTGATGTTTGAAGAACATAATACTAAATAGTATCATTCCATTAATTGGTAGATAGGGGTATAAATTAGTAATTAAAAGCACGTAACATCTCCCGGACCGGCACCATTTTTATTATCCTCCATTATCATTCTGTTGTTGTTGCATCTACAATTTAATGCCCAAACAATTCCTTATACATATATATACATACATAAATAAACACGTTACATGCATCAAGATAATATTCAGTTAAGTAAGTGTATAAACGACAAATGACAACCTGTATTATTTGGAATGATTAACTACATTAAATTATATTGAGACTTGGCTGAATTATTTTCTTTTTATTGTTTTTTTTTTGAAATATCTATATAGATAACATGATTGTAAATGTTATGATAATTTTTCGTATTTCAGTCTTTTGCTAGTGACGTAATGTCTTCCATATCTGCTGGCTTTCGGTTGTTCTTTTAGTGCAGAGAATGGCTTGACTTTTTGGTCTTGTATTGTGTTAGAGGGTGGCGTTTCATATTTGAATGGTTTGGAGTCCAAATTGGTTGACGTACTCTTCGATGATGTCATTGGAGATGTCTGCGTTGCCGAACTCGATTTATTCTCAATAAGCGTTTCTTCCTTTCTTGGTTTCTCTGGAGAGTTTTTTATTTTGACTGACCTTCGTGGGAGGAGATTGCGTGAATTATTTTGTAGTTTTAGCCACGTCCTATCTCTACTGAACAATTTACCATCTGTCCGAACGGCATATGATGCTCCGTTTCCGAATTTTTTTTCTACCACTGCAGGTTTCCATAATCTTCCATCACTTGGCTTCACCCAAACCTCTTGCCCAATTTCCAGCTCTGGTAAAGACTTAGTTGTCTTATCGTAATGATGCTTTGTCCGACGTCTCTTCTGTGCGATCATGTCCTGAACTTCTGGGACAATCTCTGGAATCAGTAACTCCTTTGCCATTGGAATTTGTTTCTGGTACGCCTTGACATGAGTCTTTGTACCGGGCTTGACTCCATGTCCACCGATGGGGTGTTACGCCATTCTAGGAGTGCTGAGTACATGTCAATGTTGTCTTTGTCGCATTTTCTAAGCAAGGTTTTCGCTATTTTGACTGCAGACTCTGCTTTTCTGTTTCCCCGACTGTGGTGTGGGGATGACATAGAGCGTAAAAATTCCCACTCCCGTGAGAATTTGCCAAATTCTGCAGAAACCAGTTGAGGAGCGTTGGCAGTGATGAGAATTTGTGGTGTTCCATGTCTTGCAAATTGCTTTTTGCAAAATGCTACTATGGCTTTAGTGGTGATGTTTGGCAAGCAATCTACCTCAAAATAGTCTGAGTATGCGTCTACCATGACTATATACTGACATTTCTGATATTCAAATGTGTCCATAGAAACCCTTTCCCATGGTAAGGCTGTGGTTTTGTCCCATGGTCTTGTGCGTTTTCATTGGTGTTTTAGTTTGACTTGGGGCAAGCTCTTGGCATGTAGTGCAATTTTTTATGACGTCTTTCACTTGTGAATTCATGAATGGCCAATAGAGTGCGTCTCTAGCTCTTCTCAGGGTGGCGTTTTGACCTAAGTGGCATAGGTGTATTTTTCTAATGAATTCCGCTCTTAGAGATTTTGGCACAACAATTTGGTTGCCTTTGAAGACAACACCATCTTGTCAACACCTCTTTTATAACTGATGCTAACAGAGGCAAGACATCATCTGTAGCTGTTGCTTGTTTTACCTTATCCAAACTCATATGGGTCATATTCACATTATCAGGAATTCTGATGGACTCAATTTCCGTGGCGATTCTCTCCTCTATATGGTATACCTCGTCTAGTCGTCCCTCCTGTTGATAGTCAGGCAGCTTCATTCTTAATAAGGGATCTGCCAGAAACATCTTGGAGACACTTATGAATTTTACTTTCAAGTTGTAGCGCTGGAGCCTCATCATCATTCTTTGAAGTTGGATCGGGGCTTCTAGGATAGACTTCTCAAAGATTGTTTCAAGTGGGCGGTAGTATGTCAGAGCTGTGATTCTGCCGCACTCCATGATAAGCTGAGAGAACCTGGCGCAAGCAAAGAGGATTGACAAGCATTCCTTCACAATCTGTGCATACTGCCGCTCACCTGGGCGAAGGCTTCGTGAGGCGTATGCCGCTGGACGACCATCTTGAAGGATCACTGCCCCGAGTCCGTCATTTGATGTATCACTTTGTAATGTGATGGCTTTTGTTGGATCAAAGTAAGCCAGAATTGGGGCCTTAGATATGATCTCTTTTACCCTGTCTACTGCCTGTTTTTGCTCTTCCCCAAATATCCATTCTTGATCCTTTCTAGTCAGAGACCGGAGAGGTTCACAGAGAGTTGACAAGTGTGGCACGAATTTTGATAGATATGTCGCCATACCAATGAAGCTTTTCACCTGAGTGACATCTACAGGGTAAGGCATCTGTTCGATGGCTGCCACTATTCCACGATCCGCTTTCAGTCCATCTGTAGTGATAATATGACCCATATAGCGGACTTCTATTTGCTTCAATTTTATTTTATCTTTGTTGAATCTAAGGTTCGCCTGCTTTGCCCTTGCCAGGAGTTTCTTGAGTTCTCTGTCATGGTTCATGACGCCTCTTCATCCGTATCACCTCTCCCGATCACAAGTATATCATCTTGAATGACAATCACATCTTCCACCCCTTTGAAAACTTCGTGTAGCCTGCACTGGTATATGTTACTAGAAACACATAGACCAAATGGGAGTCTCAGGAATCTGTATCGGTCGAATGGAGTCCAAAAAAATGTTAGTTCCGAACTATCAGTGGTTAGTTTCAAGTTCCAAAATCCATCCTTGGTATCAACCTCAGTGAATAAACGCGCTCCATTCAGCTCAGGCATCAAGCTCTCAATCGTGGGTATTTCGTATTCAGTGCGGCGCAGGGCACGATTCAGGTGTAAAGGATCTAGACAGAGACGTAATTTTTAGGTGTTTTCACGACAACCAGATTACTTATCCAATCCGTTGGGCCTGTTTCTTTTGTTATAATCTGATACTTTACTAGCTCGTCTAATTTCTTCTTTACCTCTCCCCTCAGAGGAACTGGGATGCGACGGGGTTTCTGTTTCACTGGCTGTACATTTGGGTTAACACTAAGGGTGCATTCTCCTTCTGGACACCCGATGCCTCTAAATACATCCTTGTATTCATCCAAAATACTCTGAGCGTCATCGGTGTTGCCCATAAGTCTCACGTCGACTGTTAGTTGGACTAAAGCTAATTTTTCACAGCCCTCAGCGGATATTATCAGCATCTCTTCACCATGCTTGTGGTTGTCCACCACTTGGAATGTAAGATCATTTTGCATTCTCGCTAGTGACTGTCAAAATCACTTCACCGATTGGTTTGATTGTGCTACCACCGAAGCACCTTTTAGTTGTTTTGCTTTTCATTATTTCTATTTTATTTCCGAAAACCTTCCTCAATGTGCTGGCTTCGCAAACATTCACAGTGGCACCGCTATCCAGTTGACACATTATAGCTTTGACATAACTCTTGCTGTAGAAATCCAATTTGGCTATCCACTTTCGCCTAGTCTTGGAATCGAAGTTATTGACAACCTCTATTTTGAATGCGTCTGAACTGTATGAAATGTCTTCGCTATCATAGGTTGCTTTGCTTTCCAAATCCAAGTCACTCTCATCCAATCTTCTGACTGAGTGTCCTGGCCTGTGTTTTTGTGTCCGAGGTTGGTCATTGCGCCTGCGTTTACATAGTGATTCACACACGCTCTCGAAATGATTGAATTTGTGGCATTTATTGCAACGTTTCCCGTATGCAGGGCAACTGTGTCACAATACCAACAACTATTCGATTTAATTTTTTTGTTAGACCTTGAATTGCGATATCTTCCCCGGTTTTGTAATTTATTTACTTGTTCCGGAGCGTTGGTAGTTTGCATGGACTTCATCTGAGCCGATGCGAGCTCGTTAACTCTACACATCGTGATAGTCGATTCTAAAGTGAGTTTTGCATCGCAAATTAGTTGTTTCTTCGTTTCCTCATCGCGGATTCCTAGTACCAAACGGTCTCTTATCATTTCAGACTCCAAGGTGCCATACGCACAAGTCGAGCTCAGATTTCGAAGACACGCTATATATTGGTCTACCGTCTCCGAGGGCCCTTGGGTTGCCGATCCGAATATGTATCTGTCATTCATAAACATTAACACTAGGAATAAAATACGCACCTAGAGCGGTGATAATCTCTGCTACATCTTTCGATTTTGTATCATCAAGCTTCAAATTTGTTAAGATTTGAGACGTTTCCCTTCCAAGAAGGCATTTCAAAGTCGCCGCCTGAACGGGAGCCTCCTTTTTATCTAATCCTGATGCGATGGTATAATTTTCCCATTCCTCTTTAAAATACTTCCAGTTCTCGCTCGGATTTCCTTCCGTCGACATCTTCGATGGGAGTGGAACGTTTGAAGCCATTTCAGGAGGGTTTCCTTCTAACACTGATAACAAAGCTGACGGTATAATTAAGTCACCGATGGCTAACGATTTCCCGGAACACACGAGTTACATTACTCTGCACCTGACACCATGTTTGAAGAACATAATACTAAATAGTATCATTCCATTAATTGGTAGATAGGGGTATAAATTAGTAATTAAAAGCACCTAATATCTTCCAGACCGGCACCATTTTTATTATCGTCCGTTATCATTCTTTTGTTGTTGCATCTACAATTTAATGCCCAAACACCTGATGTGTGATCATGAGTTTTCACACACACAACCTACTTCAACTAGAAAATGAATTTATTAATAAAAAACGTATAGGAGTAGGACGATTGACAGTCGTGATAGACGTTTATTCTCCGTCACACAAAAAATACTAAGAAGCCCAAAAATTATAGCGCAACCAGGTATCACGAATAGAAAAAAGAACAAATTATTCGGAGAGTTTCGTAAAAAGAAAGAATCTGATACTTTTGATAGCATTGAAATTAATTTCGGGGCATTCAGTGGGACCTTTAGAGTATCCCATTGTCAAAGTAGAAAAGCGCACTTACTGCCAATAGAGAGAAAAAAGAGCTTGAACATTTGAGTTCAACTTACATAATACATTTGATTTTATTTGGTTGATGGTACAGTAGCTAACATAGTAACTTGAAGGGTTAACTGCTTAGACCATCAAAGTCTGATCCTTCATGCACTGTCTTTTTTCCCTTCCCGACAGGTCTTCAATTAAAAAACAACATATTTTAGCTTAACTAATTTCACTTTCATTTATTTACAATTAATTCACCATTTTGACGGTAAAATAAATCTATTCAGTATTTTACTGTCGTGAGTTAATTAGGATTATTGAGAGTAACGAGTTGAAATATTAATGACTTGCAATTAAAAAGTAGTTTCATGTTCAAACATTATGTATTTGAATAGCCAAGAAAAATGCGGTCTTCCAGAACGAGACTAATTTCATCCCAACTACCCAAACAGCTCTAAACCCTCTAAACAAACTCACTCTTCACTCTTGATTTTCACGAATACTGGACTGGTCACATGAAACGGCTTCTCTCTATATTCAATTTGAGTAGATAACAATTAATTTTACTTCAAAATGTCTAAAGTCTAAGACTAAAGACTATTGATACATATAAATATAATGATCCCTTCATCAAAGACTGGATTATTAACAAAAGCTGCCGACTTTCTTCGAAATTTCTTTAAATGTTACGCAGGAAAGGAACAGTTTCTTTTACTTATGTACTTACTGTCGACAGACAAATCTAGAAATGTACTACAAAATCTTTCAGATGGCATCAACTTGTACCATCAAAGGTTCCTCCTACATGTACCTCGCCAATGTTCCCTACTATCCAGCCTTGTGACGTATATTTTTACAGACGAGTTAAAAATTTAACTCAACATTTGCAAAACTGCTTATTTGTGATTGAACAACAGCAACAAATAGTTCATCATTCAGATCTCATCACACGTTTTTAATAAAATGATAAACGTTTCAAGAGACTAGAAACAACTCAGAATGACGATGAAGTCAGTTTTCCTACTGACGTACCTCTGGAAAAATGTTCTTGTAAAAAATATGCATTCGCTAATTCAGCGAGATGTCAAATTGTATTTTGTTTTGAATGTTTTTACGGCAATTATCATATTATAACTCGAGACGAAATATGTAAGTCATAATGCTAATTGGCCACTGTTGGTTTTGTTACAACCAACTGGCTGATTCTGAGCCTGGAGTTGACAATGATCAGTTCTACATGCTCGATCTACTCTATTTGGGAGATCATGTGTTCTTTACAAGCTGAGCCTAACGTTAACTTAGTCATCATGAACCAACCTTATTTTTCAACAGATATTCTTTGTAATGAGAAAAAAACAATCACAAGTCACCAAGCTACACCTCTACCATCATTCCACAACATTTTTGTTGGTTTGGGTTGGCATCAAATACCAAGCAGGTAATGTAAACAATATTTGCACTTAACAAGCCGTAGAATTAAATATTATGTATAAGTATTAACTAAGCCACACAACAACAAAAACTATACATTGAAGGTTCGCATCAAATATTTTCTCATAACTGCAATGTTTTAATTTATTGTGCTGCCCTACATAATACGTTTTTAAAAGATAATATATTGCACAAAATGTAGATAAACTCATTGCAATATAGATTGCATATTACGGAGGAACTAACACAATAGTGAACTCAAAGTAAACTCTCAACTTGTCTTAGCCGTAAATCTGAGGGATGGTAAGTAATACAGTCAGTTGGGAAATTTGACAAAGACTTTCTACCAAATCCTACAATTCGGGAATTCTCAATGAACAAAAAACACATCTCGAGACAATGGTCTGTGTCACAGGATCGAAAACAATCAATACAAATATTGGCTTAACGAACATTAGATTTCCACAAATGAGGAATTCTTTTAACAACGTTCGATAATCGCTTTTTTTCTCATAGGCTTGGCAATGGATTCGTTCATACTTCTCAACTGCATTGTACATGTAGTGATGTATGGATATTACCTGTTAACAGCAGTGGGAAATAACAAGGTCAAAAATGCTATATCTCCATTTAAAAAGTATTTGACCATCCTACAAATGGTAAGTAGCTTGAACTTCAAAGATGCAAATTATATAATTTCTAATGAATGATTTCATCGGGATATTAGTTGCACTTCGTTGTGAGCATTGGACTGTCAGTCATTTTAGACTTACACAGTTTTATTTTGGTTCTGCAAAATAAAAAAGTATGGACGTTTAGTACATCCAGTTGGGGAGAACAGGAGTGGTAAAGTCAGAAGGATAAGAGGAGAATGAGTACCAGTTAAAACAACACAAGTAAACCATGGGTGGTGATACTGCAGAGGACAACACCTTAGCTGAACCTTCAAATCTTGCACCTTAATGTGGCCACAATGGAGACACATTACAAGGCCTTTTAGGTTCATAGAGAGCAAGTCAAGAAATACCTCAAACAGCTCAATTTCAATCAAGCCACGCTCCAACCTACAAGAGGTTGCAATGGTTGATGTGGGTTAACAGGGGAAGAACTGTACCCCATTCTCCAAGCCAAAATGGAAGGCCTTCGAGGTCTTGGGAATAAGTGAAAAGGTGTAGAACAACTAACGGGGAAGTCATAAGTAGCAACCAAACTGGAAACTATACCATGAAATTGAGTTACAGAACCGGCGATAAAACTAAACAAGCCTAACAAGCTATCAAGGGATCAAGCCACAGCAACTGCTACGAATTTCATAATAACCTGTCTCATGATTGCAATATTTTGTGTGATTTTTTTTAAAATTTGCTTGGTGGCACCGGAAAAGCCCCCGCTGCGGCCACAACTGGACCTATTGTGTGGTCGAGCATGAGCCCCCTCATGTTTACCCAGTTCCACCCCAGCTCCTGCAGACCTGGTGTTCTCTGATGCGGCATCCACAATATGTCCCCACCATTCTCGCACAAAATGCGAGACAACCTTGAGGTCCGTCCCCGCAACCTTCTCCAGCCGCAGCTGATGAACCCAAAGCACTCTGAGGCGTGCTGCAGTCAGCCCCTCATGCGTACACAGTACATGCTCCACTGTCTCTGGCTACACGTCACAGAATCTGCAATTCTGTATCTCTGACCTACCAATCTTGGCCATGTGGTACCTTAGTGGACAGTGACCAGTAAACAGGCCACGTACCATCCATGTACTATCTCTCTCCAGGCTGAGGATCTCTCTCGTTCGCTGCCTAGAGAGTCTGACAAACAACCTTGACTGCCTTTGGCCAGCTACATCCCGCTGATAGGCAGCCCCACACTTCTCCTCCCACTTACCAACCTCTTCGATCAAGTGGCTCTTGTTGGTCCCTACAAAGGGCTCAGGTCTCACTGTGGGAAGCACGGATCCTTTTCTCGCCAGTTTATTGGACTCCTTCCCTTCTATTCCTGCATGACCTGGAACCCAACACAGTGTTAATGTGTTTTTCTTTGCCAAAGTCTTCAAGCTAGTAAGGCATTCCCAAACCAGCCCCAACATGATGGTATAGCAAGCAACGCACGCATTTTGAAATTCAGATTAGATTGTTGAGTCACCAACCACAATGATCTCTATCCTCCATAAATTAGTTTACAGAAGGGGAGAGAGGAGTATGCTGGTAGTCTGGAATCCATAAGAGACAACAGAAAGACCAGTCTTGATAATCTCAGTAAATTCATGAGAAGCTAGTTTCTAATTTTTTTGTGCGAGTAAATGGGAGAGAAAAATAGGTGTAGCGACTGAAAATTCGTATGAGATTGGTCTGAGAATTCCTGCTTGTGCCATAAAGTTTCCTCACTGGTAAAGTGCTATAGGAATCCATTCAATCATTTTGGGGTGTGTTTTCAGTCAGAAAAAAATGTTTACAACCCCATCCCCCGCTCAAAATTTAATACTTTACGTTTCAAGACATCAGGATTCTAAATCTGCAATGTCCGTCGGTCCACCATTTGAGCCTTTAGTGTGGTCTGAAAAATCCATTCATTCGCACAAAAATCCCATTTGGTATCTAGTTGTGCTGGCCTGCTCGGCAATCTGATCGGACTAAGCCCATGGTTGTTGTGTGCAAAAACCGTTAAAACAATTAACAAAAACGCAATTTTGGCTGTTTAATCACAAATACGCCATGCTTGGTATCTTTTTCAAGTATTTTTAGATCCTGGATCGAATGGAATGAGTATCAGACGTGTGCAACTGCGTATAGTGAAATTACAGTAACTATAGTGAGCCAAAGTCTACTAATTGAAAGAACTCACAGGATGATAGCAAAAGCAAAGTAGTCGTTTCATCAATTTTACTCCCTCCCTCCCTCCCGTATCATCAAAACCACTCGCCTCCTCAACTCCCCATGTCATGCCAATTGCCAACAGGCGCTTACGGGCGCCTGGAATATACATTCAAGCTGTTCAAGAAAATAATAAATCCATGTGTAATCATTTGTAGCATTTTTAATTTCAGTTCCCCTTACATTGCCCCTTTTCTTCGGTAAAATAAAGCGAGAAGAGATTTGGTAAATGATTATTCCTTTATCATTGATAGTGAACAGGTGGTTAGATTGATATGAGACTGCCTCTTAATCATCTTCTGAGAAGGAATTTAGGTAAAGGGAGTATATATACGGAAGACCATCTACGGCCCAATTCACAGCAATTACATCGAAATTGGGGGAAAAAAATTGCGAAAATATGAGCACAGCTTTAAGCTAATAGAAACGAAGCGTTCATTAATCCACACTAATGATAAATTTGAACTAAATCGAAAGCTAATTCAAAAAGTTGAGCATAGTGCACTGCTGACTTGTTCGGGCCCATCCAGAGAGACAATGAATGTCACAGGAGACCCTGTCCGAAGAGTTCAGCATTGGCATGTGTCAAGGATTTTAACCCAAACTTTTCAAGAAAATAGAAAACGCGAAAATCCAAGCGGAAGTTTCAAACTGAAAGCCTCTAAAGTCAAAACAAAATCATGAAATCAAAAATTATTTATGCCTATCAATGAATTCATATTTCTACAAAGTGTAACGAATTGTAACACTTACCAGAGAATCAACTGTAATACTAAACAAACACTGGTTGCTTCACCTCATTTATTCACAAGCATTAAAAAGATATAGCGAATAAGTCAATAAACTCTAAGAAATTGATCCCAGCAGAAAAAGAATACTCTTTTGAACGCCAGTTCACAGCCACCCCCCCCCCCCGTTTTCTCAAGAAAGAATTCCAGAGAAAAAAGAATTGATTGAGACAACAAGTTTTATCAATTTTAAAACGTCCTGTCATTAATTCGTATTTTTCCTCATTTACAGGTGCAGTTTGTGTTGCTTCTGTACATAACTCTCGTCCTCATCCTGAAAAAATGTTCAAAGACTGGCATTCTCTCCTTGTTGTTCATCCCCAATGTACTGGTAGTGTTTGTTCTATTTTATAACTTTTATAAAAGAGCATACACGAAAAAGAAAGCTGCCACTGGCAAAAAGCATTAAAAGATTCGAATGCTGAAGGAACGTTTTCATTACTATCTCCCTCTCTAAACCAAAATATTGACTGCTGGTGCTACTATTGCAAGGGTATCCCCAAGATCTTTAATTTTGTCCTTCTAGAGAACGAATAGCTGTAAACAACTCTTGGTTGGCAAAGAATACTCTTCTACCTATCATAATTCTGCAGTACTTCTTTTTCTGAACTCAATGTCTTCCATTTATAGAACTAACAACACTTCTTTAAACGTGAAGAAACATAAACTTGCTTCCATCAAACTAACGAGTTTATGCACTATTTCTTTTTTTATTGGCGATTTTACAGCCTCATTAAGCACCTAATAATTCAGACTATTAATAACCTTGCTAAACTCCCAAGCTACTCTCACAACTGTTCGTTGTGTTATAATTAACCAGTACCTTTGGCATTCTTTCTTTCAAGATCTCTGCAGGTTTCCACTACCCTAGCAAATTTGTCAGGTATTGTACTTGCTTTGTACATCTCAAACTTTCCTACAGCCTGCCTGTCTAGGGATGCAAATTTAATCTAGTAACCCTTTTTTGATCAAAACCCACACTAGTAGTTTCCAAGAGCTGCTTCTGTATTGTCATTTATTCCAATGATAAGATCAATAGAAGGTTGTTGTTCCATGCCACAAAAAGTAAGATACTCTGGTAACCAAACTTATTTTCATAGATATGGTAATATTTGTTTATCTGTAGAGAGATCATTTAGAAAAGCTGCTGTTCCACTGTTTCGACCTGCATTCAACAACTAAGTCAACAAGCACGTGACTAGCAACACCTCCGTGGATACAGATTGGAAGGTTGGATTTCTGCAGACTATGCCCATCGAACACCCCTTTTGTGCCCCCTCCCCCCAGGCCCTTCCTCACCTATTTATTTTTGTTTCTCGAACAAACCAGTAATAGCGCTATAACACTGATTATTTGCTACACAAAATGTCCCTGCTACCTGTGCCCTTTTATTCTCCAAAACAAACCTTGGATTGTCCGCCAATTCAACAAATTTACCAACTTCTGCTGATCATTATAGATATTCCATGGAAGCCGGAGAGTCCATTGCAACTGATGATGCTATCACACTCCCGAGATTGCTAGTATGTAGAATCGAAACAAAGCTCGAGAATCCATAACCGGAAATACTCTAATAAAAGTTCACTACGGGGTCACCATGTTTTGTTTCCAATTCCGACAATGTTAAATAAAACCATCACAGTAGACACTTGATTTTCTAAGTTCGTTTATTTATCAACTGATGATAATCCATCTCACCCAACCACAATCATGACTTTGTCCAGGCTCAACTCACAACAGAGATTAGGCCTGGTATTGCAGCCATTGGTCTTGACTGCTACTATCCAGGATGTCCATCACAGTAGTTTTGAAAAACCAAGTTCAGCAGCTCCCAGTATTGCCAATAATTACCGGGTTACAACATTGACTACAGTTTGAGACAAGGGCAGCAGCGATGTGTCAGCTGGTTGCATCATATGTCAAATACTGGTCATTCTACCTCGCAACTTCCTTTTGCGCATTTTCATTCTCCCTGAACTCAATTTGATTAGGTACCCTCATTGTTACCTTTATTATAGTTTGTTTAGTTTCTCTTTTGGAGGGACCAGTCTTTAGATTTAAAAGAAAAAATATTTAGGTTGAAGATCCCACCTTTCACTATTCGATTCCTTGCATGTGCCATTCGAGTTGAGCACTCATTCAAAAATATTACAAACAAAGAACACATACGTACACACACAAAAAAAAAAGCCTTAATCAAGAAATCAGACACAACCTTTGCCCATTGGAGTTTGTTTATTTGTTGGAGCCATACCAGGACACAATATCAATATCACTTTTGTGAGTTATTTGTATTTCATTTCAGTTGCTTTTTTTCACTTTTCTGCCCGACACAAATTAACACATTCAGCGCGGCCGTGACCGATAGGTCACGTACCTTCCCATTCATCCTGACTGCCGTGTCCTCAGAGACACGCGCTGGCCAGGCACCACCCGGAGTTTTCCCAAATTAGTTGAGGGGGACTCAAGCCTCTTGAGGGTCCGTAACAGGCAAAAGTGACTTCATTAATGTCTCAGTTGCTTGAGGAGTTTTTCCGTTTGTACGTAGCCCTCTCCAGACCAGTTGGACAGACGCATTTCTGACACCCTCAATTTTTTACTTTGAAGGACGATTGTTGTCGGTAAGTTCCTTTTTTTTTTTATTTTTACTATCTCCGTGAAGTTTAAAATTAATTATGGTATTGATATCTTCACTTCTATTCTGGAAATCTCGAAAAAACCTTATTTTTTGGGGGAAAAACCTTGTTTGACCCAAAGCGTCGAAGTGGTTAGAGTCTTTGACCTTGGACTTCCCCGCGTCATTGTCTCCAACTATTTCAATACCTGTATTCAAATTAATTATAATGATATAAAAGATCAATTTTGCTAACTAAATAATATGAAACTTGTTTTTGAAATAAATATAAAATGTTCTTAGTCGTAGTACTTCCTAGATGTTTCATTTTTTCCCTTTATTATAAAAATAATCATAATGATGGGTAACAGAGTTTCTGTTCGATTTTTTTAACGATATCCCAGAGCAACATTTTGAATAAAAATAGGCATTTGTGTGTAGCGTGGGAGGGTTGTTGCGGGTTAGCATAACTGAGCCATTTACCCAGACTGACGTGACCTATTGGTCACATTACAAAAAAACTACTAGAATTTCTGGTTTTCCATCTAATATGCTTCAAAATACTTCCCCAATGAAGATTGAGGTGATTAATGATTACTTTCAAGTAATTAAATACGCCGTCTGGGGTGACAGACCCAAGAATCTGGCCAGCGTTGAATGTGTTAATGAGATTAAAAAATAAGTGCAACACAAGTGTTCGGATTGTTAAAGAAAAATAGTTACGAATAAAATAAATGGACTGTATTACTTAGTAAACAAAATATAGACTCGGAAATTAACACGTTGATGCAAATAAATAAATTGAAGGAGCTCTTACTCATATATATTAATAAACGAAATAAAGCTGCTGCGCACTAGTAATAAAAGTAAAGGAAGGATCTGACCGTATGTATCGTAAACTTGTATTTGAAGTGACTCCGTTGGTGAAGAAAAGAAATCGGGGCTCTGGAAGCTGAGTTGAATTTGATAGATTGATCTAGAAATAACTAACGAGAATTGACGGTATATTCGGTAGGTAGATGATGTAAAGTTATTTGAGCTGAGGGCTACTTACTGATCTGGAAATAATGGAAAGGGGAGTTGCTCAAACAGTATAGGAACGTGAAACGTCGTGGCTGCGGGACTGTAGAAAGCTCGGTGACGAATGGCAATCGCATTGACGCAGATTGCGAGAAATAAGCGAGACCTAGTTGCAGCAACAAGTTTCAATTCTACGGCTGCCTGGCCAGATCCTTCACTAACAATGCTCTTTGAGCGTCAACAACAAGTTTGAGTGACTCTTTCGTGCTTAATGAGCAACATGAAGTGCTACAGCAGGTACTAGTTAGTGGTGTATTGTAAGCTGAGGACGAATTGCTGGTAAATGCGACCATTTTTTTGTTTTTTAAGTCTGGCACACTCAATTGAGCACACATTGCTACAATTTTTTGTGTATTGAAAAGTTCAGCCCTCACTGATGTTCCATTGTTCCCTGTTCATGCAGATGGTGTGGTGAAATAATGCTGGCTCTTTTCAATTGCATGGCAAGGGAACATTAATTAATAGCACTGTAAGAGTATATTTCTTTCTATATTCTTGACTGCTAAATAAATTAATTGCGAGCAGTAAAAAGTTATAAATATTAAATACTGTAGAATAGGCCACAAATATTGGTTTTAGTGCGGCACAATGTTGGATCTGTCACATCTTTGTCTTGTCTCTATTTTGTTGCAATAATATATACATTTAAAGAAATACTTGGCAAATGTTTCATTATTGACAAGGGGAGGAAAAATCTGTCCCCTGAGCATGCATTAAGGCTTGTCCCCTTTCCTTACATTCGCCGCAAATGTTAGTGTTGTATGCAGCAATACCCTCCACAGCATCGTAGACACAGAAATCCTCTGAGCCAATCACTGCACAGAATGATACTTTAGCCGTGCGTAAGGCTGCTTGCCAGACCCACATATCCTTTAGATGTACGCATGTTTCCTCACGCTTCTGTGGGCCTTTCGTATTGATACTTGTGTCTCATCTCATGTTCATGTGCAGTTGATTCCAAAACTGATGACACAACATGTTTATAGACACAATGAGAACAATAGGCTCTAGGGTTCTACAAAATGGTGCAATAAACAGCAGCAGGGGAACATCACGCCACCACATGGACTCTTATTTCTCAGAATTCATGAGGAGAAATACGTGTCAGGAGAGGAAGTCATTTTTGACGATATAGTACGCGTGACGGCAGAATTGTACATGTGTTCTTCACATGTATGGTACTGTATTAAAAAACAAAAGAACTTAGGCTTCATTAGAAAAGGCCACGAAATGGATTTTGAAGTGAAGGTTTTCGAAAATTAGCTCTAGAACTTTTGAATAGAACTGACAGGGGCAGAAATTCAGTGTATGAGGCTGTGACATCAGAGACTTCCTTTCGAATTATCCAATGTTTATGTACCACTAGCACCACGGCGCAGTTTTCATCCAAACTTCGAATAAAGCCACTATTAAACTAAGGAATTGAACTGTTCATTCCTCACTTACTTATTGATTATACTGTAACCGAATCCATAACAAGCCCCGACATAACATTTCAGCATTACTTCTTTTTTTTCTACAATTTGCTGAGATGAGTGTTCACATTTTTCATTAAAAGAAAATGCTCGGGGGCAAGCTTCATAGATGCCATCCAATAACTAGTACCTTCTCTATAACGAGCACTGACAATGAAGCGTAGATCAAGGCCAAAGCACAACATTAAATAAGTTTTATAATGGAGTCCACATTTTTTCACAAAGGACGCCAATGGTTTGTGAGTAAACTAATAGTATTAGGACAAGCCAGTACCCAAATTTCGTTTTCTATTAATGATTTTATTAACGGTTCAAAGAGGGATAGTGGCTAGTAGGAACCACACACCACCCTATGATTCAAACCCTGATTTGTTCACAGAAAAATTGTAATGTTAATTATAATGATATACAATGACAACATTGTGTTTGCCTAGCATCGCCAAGATGTCAATTTTCGTTGTTCTATTGTCGTCAGGTCATGTTTAATATTTTTCGAGGCAGAATCGAATGGGACGGGTCTTGGTGGTGCTCTAAAATCATTGTCGTTTCCTGGATTGTTGATATAGCCGTGTTATATTCTTAATATTTTTCAACGTCAGATTAAATAGGATAGGTCACAATCACGCTGTGCAGCAAAATAATAAACCTTTGGGTAATTATTTGTTTTAGAGTATACTAACTCTTCATTGTATTACACACACGAAAAGATTATAACACGCTGGCCTCCAGCACAGCAGAAACAACACAGGCATGATAGCTCGACCCTACATCTCCAAGAGAATGCAAGTTATCATTTTCAAAGTCAACAGTCCGACGCATAATTGTGGAATAGCCTATTACATTCGCAATGGTGCCTGTTAGGATTCTAGGCACGGCAAAAGAACTGAAAAATCAAAAGGTTGGAGGGTCGTTGGAATATACAACCTTTACCTTCAAATAACCTCATAAAATAATTGAATTGGATGTTATATTACACATCTAGTGAAGTGAAGTAACTACTACATTACATTTGTATGATACATGGGAGGTACCTTTAATGTTTAATGTTACAGGCTTGGTTTCGCTGCTTTTATGGGCATCATTTCGTCAGTACATTTAACTCGCTCAATCAATAATAACCATTAAAATATTTTTTGGGGGTGCTTTTTCCTGTTGTTATTATTTTATGTGTGGTCTCGCTACAGTATTACTCCGACGTTTCTCATGTTCAGGAGCATACTATTTTTGACGATTACTGTACAAAACTTGGAGCCACTCAAATTTTGAATCGGCATCCGCAGTTGGGCTGGTAGAACGAGATAAAGGGTAATTCATGAGATTCTCGAGCCCCTATCGACATGATGAACATGGGGGCAGACAAAAGTTAATCGCAGAAATGGAGATAAGGGAGACAGCAGCGCCAGTTCACCCTCATCTTCACGCAGTTCACGGGTATTATGACGTGTGAGGAAATTAAGTGATGCATCGCGCCTGACTTTGCAACCATCTGTCTGCGCTCAAGTGCGTCTACTCAAGTCATGAAGCATTGACAACTGCTGCCGAAAGGGACAGAATTATGTATTGAAATCAGCTCGGGTGTGAGAGGAATTTCCAAAGGAATATCAAATTCACGATCCCGGAAACAACCGGCCCGAACCACAACAGCTTTACTGATTGAAGCCCTGAACTGCCTTGCCAAACGAACGTATAAACCTGCGCGATAATTAAATTAACGAGAAATTGCAGTTGATGGCAGGTAAAACCGGTGCCGTCGGAGGGGCAGAATAATTAAATAACGGCATAATAGCGAAAAATACTTACAGTGTAGTACGACAGGAGACCAGCATTGTCGTCGAGAACGAACCACCGGTATTGCCATCCTTTCATAACATTAGTCCATTTGCTGAGGGATCCTTCCATAGTTGCCATTCTTTTCCACTGAATCTAAACATCTACCCGAACTGCTTATCCAACTACTCCGTTATCACACTGCCATTGTAAATCACTCGTCAGAGTTGTTGATGTTGATATGCTGCGCATTTCAGATAAGACACGGTTGCCAACAACAAAAAGTTTCTTCGTCGTTCCCGCTTATGTTTCCAATATACAAATTAATAAGTAATTCCGTTTTCTTATTGTTTCTTTCGCTAGAATTCAACGATTGATGCCCTCCTTAAAGTTTTCATCCACGACGATCGAGATATCGACCGATGATTTCCCTCCACAATAGCCAGTGTTGCGCCTATTTCCCGCAGGATCGCTAAAAAGTTCCGGACATGCAGTATTTCGTCTCAAGGCGTAAGAATTCTAAAAATGCAATTTTAGGAGTGGCAAAAGGAAGCATGTGGAGCCCTTATTAATATTCAATCTTCACAACTGACACATTTCTCAATGCTCATGAAGTAGTTGCAGGACTATGACAATGCGGCGCGTGTATCTCATAAATACTCACAGGTCGTTAACCAGAACTCCCAACAAAGCACAAGCAACAAAAGGAGGGTGAAAATGAACACTGTAAAATTTTTCTTTACGGTGCACATACAAAAGGTTCTATGTAAACCCTGAGCTTCGATATATTGGCCTGTCAGTTCCAATCAAAAGCTTAAATGAACACCTTGGCATAGTGCCAAATAAATGTGCTAACGTTTCAAGCCCATATTAGGGAGTTGACAAGGAAGGTTAAACACAAAGTTACTAGGTCCTCAACTGACCTCAGTGCAGGCCTCATTTATCTATCTAAAAACCAGCTGACTATATTCAAAATATTTATCCGACCCATTTGGGTGTACGCCTTGGCTCTAAGCGGTATCTGTTCCAGATCAGAATTTTGGAAGGAAGACCTGAAGTAAAATGAAGTACTACAGTGTCAGATAGTTCAAAGTTTCCCTCATCTAAGGCATGAAACAAACCGCCATGACCTCCAGTTGTAGCTGGCCATCAAAGCTCTCAATATGTACTACAACTCCTCCTATGATACAATGCTGAACATTAAGACCCTTTAGTTAATGCATGATTTCCACCTCTGGAAATGTAAACCGTTCTAGAGATATTGTTATGTTTTGTGGTTTGTATGTTCTCCACTTTTCTTTTAATGCTAGGCTATGGTTTGCAATGCTTTTCTTACTCTTAGGGTTGTGAAACTGCTGTCCAGTTGGAAATGTACCCTCTACAGAAGCTAAACAACTATGGAAGCGTTTTTGTACTTGAACAGTACTTTGAGTGGTTCGTCATTCTAGAGATGCGAGTGTAATTGAAGGAGAGCAGCTTTCATTGAAGCTGTAAGAGGCCTCAAGTAACAATGCACCTGTGCAGTTTTCACTGCCACCAGTCGAGTACATTTCCCAAATCCTATTTCCAAACACTGCTTGTAGCACATAAATATTGTGTGTATTCAATCTCTCAGTCGTTTCTTTCAACTTCTAATTTCTATCTACAAGATTGCGCACTTATGTACTAGTTGGGTACGCGGATGATGTGGCAGCAGTAATTACTGACTCTGGCCAGATTAAGTTGGAACGAGTGTCTGGGAGCTCATGGGCTGCTCCTCACACTGCAGATGACTGAGCTGAGCAACCCCCCCCCCCTACCTAGAAATTTTGGATGAAACTTTTTAAAGCTGGTTTACTAGCTTTCTTATTTATGAAAATTATTATTATTAGCCCTTTTTTCTCCCTTTCTTTTCTCTTCATTCTCCCATCAATCTTTCCTTTCATGGGTGCATCCATCAAAAGATAATAAAAATTACGACAATGATAATATCGGGCGTGTGTCCTCAAGCTCACACCAGAGGCATTCGTCTGCCCAACGTTGAATTCCAATGAAAACTGGCCATGCATTGCTCAATTCGCCTGGGCAGTGCTCAGCCAGAAGAGGTTGGACTCAGGGCCAATATCCAGCAAGGGTAAAGAATGAAGACATGGGGAAAAGGCCACTTCTGAACCTTTCAAACTGGTGGGGAGTAAGGAGGGATGTTTGGGATTGGCAGCATGTTGCATCATTCTCGTGAGGACGAAGAGAATAAGAAAGAAGAGCACAGAGGCATGAGGGCCAATCTGATGTAATGTGCTAAACTGTCCCAGGTTGGTTCTCAATACGCTGGAGTAAATTCGTTGGACCACTGAGAACACGGCCACTGGGCACGTCAAAAAAAACCTCGCAGGATAATTTTACTTAATAAGTGGAATAATTTCCTTAGCCTGAATCTTGCAATTTTTTAAATGCAATCACATCACGGAAAATGAACAATTATCTCATGTGTTTAGTACGTCAAGATCTTCTAGGAAATCTGTGTTGAGCGACTAGATTTTAGTAGGTCGGGGTACAAACTCCAATGGACTTGAGGCCTTTTTGATCTCACATCTGTTATGAGTGCTGACATATTTTTTAGACTAAGCTCATCACAAAAAATGGCAGATTTCCTCTTCGTTTTTATATCAAAATTGTAGCTATAGCAACTTGACGCATTCATTCAGATGTCGAGGGAACTAAAATAGTTTGATAGTTTGCCAACAGAATACGGTAAAAATCGTCCTCTCTGAAACATCGATGTATCGCTGCCTTCGGGGTCGAGTGTGAGGCCCAGTTGCGATCTGCGTTTGCCTTTGTGTACTGGATGTCTGCGCCCCTCCTCCGGTTCATGTGGATTTCACGTTGAGAAATTATGGCCGATGCTGTCGATATTGACTTGTACGCCGACGATTTGGAACAGGATTTCACTCAAGTAAGATACAAAGTTACCCTTTTTAAGAATTTTCGCATCTTGCCTTGCCCGACTGCCATTTTCCCGTTCAGAGACGCTTCCCGCTGCTCGACGCTGTCTCTCTTTTCCCCCAATTTCTCTTCGACTGCTTCCAAACTGTTGGTATTTCCCAACAATTACGAAACGCTGTTTCTGTGTCAATTTGTGTGCATGTCTCGTCACATTTCCCGGTTTCCATCGTTAAGTCAGCAAATGCAACCAACCGGCCCGACGCGTCGGTTGAATTTACGGAATTTTCCCTTCAAATTTTGGCAGATACGCTCATTTCAGACGCCGGACACGTTTGTCGAATTTCGTGATGAGTTAGTCGAATCGAAAGTGTATCATTTTCTGAGAGCCCCCGACTCTGAAGGAACTCTCCTCTAACGGCGCACCATACTGATCTGTTTCTTCTATGAACTACATTGTTATCCGCATCTCTACTCACGACGCATCGTTTATTCGTCCGCTTTAATAACAAGGACCACACGGTAACTGGATCTAGCAAAAACCCGAGTATTATACAAATCTACAGCCTCAATGTACATCTACTTTTGCTGTAATCATTATCTCTTAATCCATGAGCTACCACTATTGTTCACATCTCTACTTCCAGTCTGTGGTTTCAACTTGCCGGTATCTCAACTCACAGTATTGTGACTGTTCACTCCTTCAATCTCAAAATTCACGTGGCGCTCGTAATATGTTGATATCACGAACTGCACAGTTCGCATCAGAGCGTTTCACGATAGAAGTTAGGGCTGCAGAAGTGGTAACCGCTGAGAGAACTTTTACTGTAAAAGAGAATGTAAACTACTCACCCGAAATGAATACAGATGTGATCCGGAAGACAAATGTAATTAAAAATTTCACTTACCTCTTAAGTTGGCTACTTAGACTGAACCCCGACCCCTTACGAATGGAACGTTTGGCCATTCTTTCGACACTTCCATTCAACCCCATCTTGTTAACCAGCTTTTGCGCATAATTTCATTCATGCGCCACATTCAGGACAGGTGTACTTGTCCGAGATGAAACCTATATTCGTACATCGACCCACAACACTCTGAGCCTTCATGTTTGAATCAATGAATCAGCCATGTATGAATTCGTCTGTTTGGCTCTGGTCGAAATATAGGAAAAAAACTCGATGAAAGCACTGTAGCACGGTGGAATGTTAATCCGAGTTGGAAATGAACACAAAGGGTGAGGGCAAAATACAGGCATGACGCGTGTTGGTAACTCGTGTCCTGAGGGAGGAAGGAGTTACAAAGGTAAATTGACCAGGAGGGATAGACAGGGTGAAACAAAGAATATGGACTGACCGCTTGATAACGCTTCTACTGCATGTATCGAAGGGTCGCTTGATAACGCTATGACTGCATGTATCGATATCAATCCGTTAGTTAACTCATATTTATTTCGTATACCCATTCTTAATTTCATTGAATTAACTCCTTTTCTTAGTCTTTGTACATTTAAAACGATTATATAACGGGGTATTACATAATAAACATTAAGTAATTGGCATAATCGTACAGCTGTCGTTATTTCTAATTTCAATCATGGCGAGTCAAGCCTGCGATGTTGGGCATATCGATAACCTGACCTCGGCCGTGATATTTCGATATATTGCCTTCTCAGAGGGAGCGGTCCATATTCTTTGCTTTTACCGGGTGGACATTTTGATTCCATAGTTCGGTCAATAGTTGGATGATTCAATTTGAAGTTCTCTAAGGGCTCTAGCACCTTAGTTAAACAGCACTAACAGTTATAACTAGCAGCTATCGACTAACAAAGCCACAGCTGTGCATAATGTCGCGGTCCAGACATTAGGGTTCAACTCTGGTTATTAATAACAAACATAGAAGCTCTTCTGAGTTGACTCTTCTGATATCATAATTCACGCCCCATGAGGTGTTGTTAAGAATCTCATAATCTTGATCTATCAAAAACTGCACAGTTCACGTCTGTATGCCACTTCTCCATACGTTCTCATGATATTCTATTGCCCTGAGTATTTCTCAAGGTTATATACAATACACTTTTGGGTTAGTTATCCAACATCCACTTGGATGAGGGGGTTTTGTTGTTTATAGTGGAATGATGTGCATCGAGTCCCTTTTCAACCCCTTTGTAACTCAATACCTTCCCAACAATAGAACTACTGCCCCACTTCTTCAGAAGATAGAACATAGTTGCAATAATCTTTCATAGGGCCTTACAGAGAAATATAATCTGTCAATACTATGTTGGTACACAAAGTTGTTTCCACTTTCTCGCTTCATTCATGAGGCCCTAAAGTATGTTTGATACCAACGTATTAGTAAGATTTAGACACTGTTTCAAGAAAGTGTGTTTGATTCACAGGAAGAGTTTGTTTCTGGAAGTGATGCCATTGTGGATTTATATGACGATGTCATTGCTACCCCTGCGAACAGCGTTTCAGCAAATGTTGAAATTGCATCCACTGCATCCATTGCTCCTCGTCCAGAGCCGCAGTCTATCAACAATCATAATTCTACGTACAGTGGCGGGTACAGTGGAAGGAAATACCAGCTGTACGTTGGAAACCTAACTAAGGTATTGGACGCTTTACTAGTTTCCGATTTTTTTCTTTATTTATGTTGTTAAATGCTTCTAATATTGGTCAGTTGATTGTAGCTAGCAATCAAAAGGTATTCCAATTAGTGTGTAAAGATGTTTGAACCAGGTTACACTAGAACGAATCGTGGAGACGGGTTTGACTGTTGTATGAAACTTGTAATTGAAGAGTTGGGAAGTCACAACAAGATTCGAACACTTAATTTACAGAGAAGTGACTTGAGTAACACGTAACACAAATTATAGTAGTTCTGAGTGTGGGGACAAGGGAGGGAGCCTCTACTTTGGAAGGGGTATGAAATTCGTCAGATTGGTTGGTTAACTGAGGAGGGTTTTCTAAGGGTTTTGTTGGTAGATTTTGCACGGAGGATGGTTGTGGCCAGTGGAGAGGCGACATGAAAGGAAGTATCAGTAAAACCTGTAATTATGAAGGCTCGTTAGTCGGTGGCTCTACTATGATTCATGGTGTTAGAATTTGAAACCTATTGTTGTGGGCTGACCAGTAGGAACGGTAATCCCAGAAATGGCGATATTTCGAGGGGTCAGGGAAAAGTAATTGGGGAACTTGCGATTAGAGCCGGATGTCTCTCAGGTACAAGTATTGGAAAGTCTCGCTTTTTCGGATTCAAAAAGTGAACAGCGAGGTGCAGAAAAGCTGACTGCGGTCAACATATTTTGAGACTTACTTAGACTTAGAGTACGTGAAAATGAAATCTTCACTTGGTAATTTTGGTCATACTCAAAATAAGGAGTGTCTAGAGTTTTATGCCAATTTTGAACTCTCTAGTTCATTTCTACAAAAAGTTATTTAGCATGATGATGTACGTATATCCCATTACAGGTTAATTAAAAAAGGATTCCACATCTTTGTAAATTTAGAACTCTGCCATGAAAGATTGAGTGGGCTACAGGGAGTCATGGTTCAAAGGACAGCCTGTAGGTTTATTCGTTTGTCTGAGGATGTCGCCACAATTTCCCATTTCCATGTAATTTTCATTAGTTTGTTTGATGTTACATGGGTACTCTGCCATTGGCACTTATCTGTCTGAGCATATTTGAATGGGGGTATCTTTTACGTATCCCGATAAAGAGCAAAATTCAAGGCAGTCAGATGAGGGCATTTTGGAGGTTAATGATGAAGAGATCTGGTAGAGAAGAGACTTCTCATTTAAATAGGCTCGGACAGATAAGTGCCAGTGGGAGAGTGCCCATGTAACATCAAAGTAATATAAATTACATGTAAATGAGGGCTCATAGAGACATCGCTGAGCAACCAAATAAACCTTCAGACTGTCCTTCAAATCATGACTCATAGCCTCGCACTCTCCATCATTCCATTGCTGACTTCTTCACCTTCAAAGATGTGGTATTGTTTTTGAATCACCCTGTATATCAAAATCTGGAATCTGTTAGAACGTACCATGAAACATATTTCAGTGCAAACATTTTTCAAAAGTTCACTCATTAACATTTGTTACACAACTGAAGTAGCTTGTTTTTGAAGTCAATTCACTTTAACCAAAAGTACCATCTGTACATCTTTACTGCTATGCAGTTTTTGACTAGCTGTTATTACTGTTGTATTGAGGAGATTTAAGTTGAAAATTAATTAATGATTTCAGTGTATATAGGAATTGGTTTTAATTTTAATGTGGAGCGGTTCTCTTACAGCTAAATACGATTGTATATCTAATGCATGCAACAAATATAATGAGAATATGATTATCAGTAGTTTAAGAAGTAATAAATGAGCTGCAGTCTGGTGTAGTAGTGCTTAGCAACATCTTGGATTCACTAAGGGATTATTGAAACAAGGATGCATACTTATGTCAATGAATGAATTGTAATATTTCATAGACATTACTCATTATGATTGTTAATTGAATTCAATTCTTTCAGTGGACTACAGATCAGGATGTCACTGATGCAATAATGGGATTGGGCATTCAAGATTTTCTTGGTGTGAAGTTTTTTGAAAATCGGTCAAATGGACAGTCGAAGGGATTTTGTACAGTAACTCTGGGGTCTGAGAGCAGCATGCGAATTGTAATGGAACGACTCTCAGATAAAGAGCTCCATGGACAGACTCCAGTCGTCACCTATACTACAAAAACTGCTCTTAATCAGGTAATTGAGGCCCTGTTGGTATGGATGTGGCAAAATATTGTTTTAATTGATGTGCCTTATAGGCATTCCGTGTACAGTAATTCAACTTGACATTGTTTTTGTATTGTTGTTAAATGACTTACGTTTTGTTTCTATTGTAACAAAATTCGTATATTGTGAAGCAAGTGTCTAGGTTGGGAATCTGAACTAGAATATTTGAATTGGTGTTTAGGTGTATTTTGTTGTATTTTCATATGGTATGCCCTATCAACTAGAAACTTTGTTTCGTGTTTCCCTTGGTTTTTATACTTTTCTTCAGTCATTCTATTCTCCTTTTATTCTTTCGATAATCTTGGTTCCTTATGCTGTTCTTGAACATTGGGTTAGAGTTGTCACCAACAACGCTTTTCTTCAACAACTGCATTTTGCTTTCTAGAATATTGGGGGAATCAGAGGTATTAGCTTTATGTTTAGGGAATGAAAAATTATTGTGATCTGATATAAAAACTCTATTTAGATGTGTGATTCAGACCTCTCTGATTTACTCAGATTTTGTTAGATATCTGTCTCTGTATGTGTGTATGGAATCCTTGCAATGCAATAAACACAGAAACTTTTAAGTTGACGTTGAGTTTTGGTGAAGTTATTATGAAGTGAAAATGAAATTAAGAAACCCTCGAGATTCCTACGATGAAGTGACCTCATTTTTATGAAATTCAAAGAGAATGTTAGGGTTATTTATTTGGCAGTGTTCCGCAAATTTCTGACCTCTGTGCTCATTGCTCTTTTTCCTGTGGACGTTTTTGTATTTTGGACCCCACTGTCAGAGCTCTCTTTCTAACCTACCAATTTTGATAAAATCGCAGTCCACAATTTCTGATACTTAGGTTACCTATAGAACCTTTGAATACAGGGAACTGGGACTTTTTCTTCAATCGCCCTTTGAATCGTTGTAACTAAATTGCCACATTTTAAAATGGACTGGTGAGAAATTTGAAAGGTGATCTTATGTGAGTTGATTATTCAATACTTTTCTAACAATTGAAATGGGTTTCTGAGTTCCCTTGAAAATGAAACCCTCATCCTACATTACAGTCCTAAATTCACTGTAGGCATGTGTCCGATAATCTGTGTGAGATTATCCTCTCCCCTGTTATTTCAGACTACTACCGGTTCACTCTGAGAATCAGCCCATTTCATAACATTAAATGAGTTATGGGGGACCACCGTTATTGACAGGATGTTTGTTGACAATGTTCACACCGATAGTTTAGTTCCTTCCTATTAGTATTGAGGGGGAAGGGGGATTTTTAAATGCTAATCCTTCTGTAGCTCTGCACTATCGGATGACAAGTTATGTATCACATGTATTTTGTGAGGTCAGCTTATTAGGGTCATATGTTTGAGGTTTAGTTGAGATGAAATTTGGAAGATAATTAGCAAAATTTCTTTAGTGTTAGGATTGATATTGGTACTTCAGGGATACTACAATCTAGTGGTAATGGCCACGTATAGAGTGGGAAAGCTGCACTTGAATATATAGTAAATAATTAATTTTCAGAATGTGGAATGATCAAGCGTACTTATGATATGAGAATCTGGGGATAACATTTTTGATTAAGTGGAAGTATCATTTTAAATGGATTCTGTGCCAATGGCCAGCATGTTTCCATTTTCTTAATGTAATACAAGTCCCATTGAATGGTGTGATAGTTTCAAGTTACAAGAGTTGTGGGAGAATAGTGAACGCTTTATCACTATTAATAGTGTCTAATAAGTTCTGCTAGGTGCTAAATTATCTATGAAATAGGGCCCTATATTTTTCAATTAATTGCAAATCATAGGTTGTCTCCTTGCAAATTATAGTCACTGGGTTTTATATACTTCAAGGCAATCACACTATTTAATACACGCTACCATTTGTTTTTCTTATTTTCGTTATCTATATATACCTATACCATTGGTTTAGTTTTGTCCTCATACCAACCCTCAAACCAAATCCTATGCTCTAATGATTCCTGTGATTAAAATGTAAATGATGTCTGCTGCAACAACTCCTGGTGAACACAATGAGCAGTTAAATGAAGAAACGTTTATCAAATAGGAACCATGTTCAGAGTACTTTGAAAATGGCTGCGTGTTTGTCCAGATTCCTTTTCAGCACCATAAATATTATATATACGTTGTAATGGTAAAGCATCCATTATGCAACTGTTACATTAATAATTTTGCTGTCCATCGATTGCACCTTTTTTTAAAAAGGAACATTTCTCTCAAAGAATGTGTAAAGAAAACTATAAAAACCGCCAACTAAAAGATTAATTTTGGGAGTGTACTGACTGACTCATATTAACCGGGCGATTGTAGTCTAGTGGTTAAGACAGTGGTTCATAATTCTTGACGGAAGTCGGGATTGCTGTTTAATTTTTGCCTGAGTCAGCAGCTCTTCAAACATCTCCAAACATACCTCAGAACAATTGGCGCCCAACTAGTGGTCGAGCTTCTTCATTCTAAGAAAAAGAAGAGGCCCAGAGAGAAAGATAAAGAAAATTAAGAGAGCAACAATGAGATGAATTCTAGGGTCCCGGATTTCACTGACGCTGTGAGAGTTCCAGTGCTAAGGGAAAAATGGGCCTACTGCAATTTGAAAGAAAAGACTTTCCTTGTAGACCCCTCATTTCTCGAATCAAAGATCAGATTTTCCAGGGATTCGCTCAATTCTCATACATTACATTCGTTCCTTAAAAGAGTCTGCTCCAGGAGCAGTTAAGGCGAGGGGGAAAATGTACTGATCGACTCCTATTAAAGGCACCGGCCTATTGTGGTCAAGACGGTGGTTCATAATTCTCGACAAAAGTCGGGAATTATGGATCGGTGCTCCGCGTGATTGCTGTTAATTTTTGCCTGAGTCAGCAGCTCTCTAAAGCATCTCCAAACTTCTGCAGTACAGGAGCTCGGGTTTCACAGTTGGTGGCCAATTCTGAATAGTTCAGGGAATTTGATCCTAAATGCCAATATTATTCCAGTTTGAATTAATATCTGAAGATTTTATTCCATGCGTAATTCCAAGTAGTTATGCTATTTAGACTTTCATACTTCATCTTGCAGAATGAGGGATAGACTATTTCGTTTCAGGGACGATTTTGAACCATTCCTGAGTCCCTCTTTTATGTGGTATGGAAAACGTGTATATTAATTATTCCAACCTTTTTCACCTTTCAATTGTTCTGTCATAGTCGATTGAAGGAATTGAAATCAGTAGGTGTGAGCATTTTTCTCCATCCTATTTATCTGCCGTGCAGATAATCCACCTTCGTTTTTGGTTGTGGGAAAAAACAGAACCTACTATCCCCATTTGCAAGGAAAAAGTAGCTTGTATTAGCTTTTGGTTATGTAGGAAACAATAAGGGTATATTTTAAGTTGGTCTAAAACTAATCACAGTTAGCACAGTGATCAAAATACTAAAAACGTTTTATCTCTAAAACTGTTGTACGATTTTGATTAAATTTTTGGTGTGGATAGCTGTAAATAACGCGACAATTCTCACTCGAGGGAAAATGACAAGAGCAGCACAATAAATTATCGACAATTTCTAAGAACATCTATTTTAGTTGGATTTTTAAAATAAATTCTGCTCAAATGCAAAAAAAAATTAAAAGTGGTAGCCCAATAAATGCTCATGAAATAATTAGGAGCAACCCTCAAAATTTGTGAGTTCCAACCACTGCCATTTCACTTACTACTATTTCTCAGTTTTTGCTTGGTAATTCCAGAACAGTAATCGTGACCCTTATCACAAAAAAGAATTATATTGACAGTTACAATTCTGCATTTTCTGGGGGAGTACTGACCGGGTGGGTCCGCAGAGCAAGCGCGCGCATTTTCAGGCCTTGTCCTGTAGAGGCAACTACCTTTTGTGGCTCTAACCCATAATGCACTGGTGCAAGGCCGTGGTACCATGTTTGGGTCAAACAACTCTCAAGGCCAGAATGGTCCCTGGCCCGCCCCATCTTTGCAGTGGCACTTTCGACTCATTCTCCCAGCACAAGGCATTTGGGACTTACTGCCCTCCCTGAGATTCGGACGGACCCCAGTATGCTGCGGCAGAGGCCCTCCAAGCTTCCACTCACTTATCAGGGGCTCATCTGCCACGCATCTGGATTTCTCACCCCCCAAATTATATTGATGGTCTCTCAAATCCCCTGTGCACAGTTTGCTCAATCGTGGTTGTTGCATGAGTAAGAGCGACTCAATAAATTCTGAAACCTTAAGCGCCACTAGATTCTTTGTAGAACGTTGTTGTAAACCAAGTGAAAAAAAAACAAAAGATTTTTTTAGATGTTAGTGTGATGAAAATCACTGAATATACGTCAGGCTGAGAAATGTGTAGTATGTTGAAACAGATATTTTGTGATGAAACGTGTCAAGACTCATCTTGATTGCAGTTTTTCATGGTATTGCGTGTTACTGCTATGTTTATGCAAGTGATAGGCTCCAACCAAATATGGTTATGGACATTTTTTTTACTAACTTGATTTATGTTTTTTGTTAGCTTTCATAACTAAACCAATTTAGTGACCAACTAGCCTTTACGGGAGTTTTTTTTTTCCTAAAGATTTAACATTGGCCCTTCAACTTTCAATTCAGAGAATATTCAACAATATTTTTGTTGAATACATACTATATACCATACATTTTGGAAAATAGCATCAAACGACATCATTTGTAGGAAATGAAAATTTTGCGTTAAACCAACTGGAACATTTAATTTTGTCCCTCCCTTTCAGTGGTGTCATTTGGCATCACATCCTAAGGCTCGTGAAATTGAACGAATTTTTATGTGTAAGATCTTTCAAAAATTATGTGATTATAACAGTTATGGGATAACAATAATTTTTAGGACTACAGCCAACTCCTTTTTCTACTATGACATGTATGATAAAAACATCAAAATTGTACTGAATTGGAAGATAGAAAGGGAGTTATTAATTTAAAAATGTGAAAAAATACATGAATAACAATAAAATAAGCAATATAGTACAACGAAAAGTGGAACAAGGCAGAACTGAAAAGGTTTCTATAACACACTCCCCAGGTTCAGTAGCTACTATGACAGGATGTGTCCTCCCACTATTTCCCGTTTTCTTATAAAATTGGTAATTGCCTACAGGATAATCTGATTGATGAGAATCAGTCCTTTGAATGAGTTCCTTATGCTGGCAGCTTTTCCATTTCTCAGACAGGCAGTACTGACTCACATTCAGACGCTTTCTCCAAAAAACAAATTATAATTGAACTCTACTAGAAGAAATGCTGACTAGCAAATAGGGAACTTGGGTTTTTTGTTGGAACTTGCGTGTTGAGTTCTCACCGAATTTTAGTTCGTCACATAATAGGTCAGCAGAATAATTATACTGTAAAAGTTCATTTGAACAGTAGGAAACAAATGAATCAGAATAGTTTTAGATATGGCATAATGGCTGAAATTGCTCTGACTTTCCACAATGGCAGGAATTAAAGGAGGGTTTTGTGGAGACTTATGTAATTTGACCTCACTAGCAATGGAGCAGTGTGTGGTTTGAGTTTGCGTTAACTTCACCCTTATTGACAGGGTCTTAACTTACCTGTAGAAGTGTGAAGTCAATGAAATACGTACTGATCTCTCAGGTTGTTTTGTGGTTTAATAAAGAAACTGCTGACAGACTTAATGATTTTTTTTTTTTTTTTTTTTCATTTTTGGTATGTGATCTAGTTATAGCTGTTTTCATTGGATTGCTGTTTTGTCAGTCGTCCTAACATTTAGGGGAATGGAAGTTCTGATCAATTAAATTTACCAAGCTCTGGAAATAGTTTTTCTGATATTGAAAGATGTATAATCTAATTTGTCTAGGCAGTTTTAAAGTATCCAACACTAATTGTTTTCATTCTGAGGCTCATGGCTCATGTGGAGTCATTGCTAGTGTTAGTAGATCAGCCTCATTGCTGTTCCACTGTCGATTCAGTGGTTGTTGATTTTTTGGAACTAGTCAATTATCACGTAAGGAACACTCCTGTTTTTGAGTGATGAAATGAAGGTAAGGGTTCTTGTATTATGCCTGAGTATTGCTTTTTTAATGTGGGACACGCTCATAGGACATCGGTATCTTGTCTTTGAACTTGATTACTTATAAAAACTCTGTCTCTCACCTTAACCAGCGCAGTTTTGTGGGGCTATTTATGATATTCTATGTACTTCATGATTCATGATTTTATTGAATCAGTTTGTCTATCTGTCTATCTCTGTTGATGCTTGTACGCAGCAGAAATCTATAATACATGTGCATACCCATTGAGAAGTATACTGTTTTCCTGGTGAGAGACAGTTGATAATAAGCCATGAGAACTCAACTCTTATTAGATCATTATTTTCATAGTGTTTCAAGTTAATTTGAATTCTCTCACTTCTTTTCTTGTTCTAAACCAACACATTAGCTGTTTATTTCTTCTTTTTTTTCTTGTCTGATTCTTGGGGTTTTATTTATTTTTACTGTCAGTTCGCCCTACTAGAAGTTTGATAAGTTCAGATCAATTGTTGTTTTTTTACTTCAATTTTTTGTTTTATTGCACAAAGCACCAGTACCTCACTACTTCATTCATGTATGTCTCCATTTCCCACTTCAGTTCAATAGCCAATTTTATGTATTCCCAAGCTTGCTCAACATGTCAGATGTTAATTGAGAATCACATGCCCAAGATTATGTATTAGTTATGTCCTTCTCATGATTTGCTTCATTTTTGAAAACTATTGATAATGTTTCGATTTTGGAAGTAATTTTCCTAGTTGCAATTCAACATGGATCCAAAGGACTCATGCTTGAGATGCAACAGTAGCATTGTTTTCCCTTATTGCTTGCGGTTTGACAGATTTATGTTGTCCTAATTATTTGGCATTTATTCTTCCTTTTTTACTGGTCTTGGGAGAAGTCAAAAGATGCTTCCAATAGAACTAAACAGAAGTTATACAATTCAAAACAACTAGTTGATAGTTTGATACGTACTCAATCTTCCTCTCTTTTTTAAGTTTGAACTGATGTCAGCAATTGACTGGGAAAGTAATTATTTGCTGTTAATTTTTTAATGAAGTATTGGGGCTGGTGGCATCTGTGTAAATGTTAATGGCATGTACCCTATTTGTGTAGTAATTAATCTGTTGGTGATGATACACCAAACGTTGAAATTAATACTTGACTGTACAAAACTTGAGTAAGATCCTTGATGGCAGTATCTGCAGGAGCAGCGAGTTGAAAGTGTGGTTTCAAATGTTTTTGCAGTTCGAAGCTCAAACCAAAACAAGACCATTACCACCTGCGAATAATAAACAACAAGTCAGACTTCAGCACCCTGGACCTCCTCATGCTGGTGGCCCTCGCGTCATGATGGGGCCTCCTCAAATTAGAAACAGAATGCCTCCTCCAGGAATGCAACCTGGACCTCGAGGTATGCCTCCTGGCCCTCATATAGGGGGCCCACCCGGCCCTCACGGGGGTCCTCCCAATGGCCCACATCCAGGATTTCATAACAGCTGGCAAAATGGATTGAGGCAGAATGGTTAGTATTAAATCTTTTAAGGTTTGTAACTGTCTATTTTTTCTCAAGGATTTCGCCACCCAATTTTTTAACTTCTGTACTGTATTGTATTATCAAAGGCAAGTTCATGGGGATATTTGTACACTTTAAAAATTTGAAGTGTCAGATGATAAGTTCTTATACAACAATTCATTTAAGCATATCATTTATTTTGAATTCCTGTGTTATGATTTGTGTTAAACAGTCGACTTCTTGTCTTTCACTCTTATCATTCCAAACATTGTGCTTCACACGTGGATTTTTAAATTAATTTCGTGAAATGATTATTTGTGTTATTGGATACCACAACGCGCATGCATTCCTAGGTTACTAAACCTGTTTGTCATTCCCATAACATGATTACATATATCAGTCTTATTTTGGATTTGTAGCTATTCCTATTTCATTCACTTCACCATCAAATTAGTACAGGGAGCAAATTTGAGAGTATTTGAATGTTCCTTTCTGAACATACATGCAATAATTCATTTCCTATTTGTATTGATTTGAAGGTGATACGCAAAATGAAAGGAACCTACATCTTAGCTTATTGGCAGTCTTATTTAAAAATATTTTGACACCAACCCAGTAAATAAATGACATTCTCATATCAGAAGTTTATCCTCACAATAGATAGGTTGTGTGAAGTTCAAATACGTAATGATGGGCAATGAGCCCTATTATGTTCCAACTTTGGTATACTATCTAAAACTGTACTCTGTACTTATATTTCCCATTGTTAGACTTCACTATAATTAAACAGTTGTGCTTGCACAGGAATTACTCCTTGTTGACAAAAGTAAAAATCTGATAGCACAAATGATGAAAGACCGATGTTGACTTGATAGTAGGACAAAGACACAATTAACTGTCAATCAAATGAGCGCCTTCAGCAGCTCACCTTATTTATTCAACAGTTGAAAAACGTGGTAATCCAGTATTAAAGGGAAACAACAACTTGAGAGAAACAGGAGACTCATTTTTGTTCACATAAAACCTTGGTGGAGTGAGCATATAAATATTTCACTGTCAGGCATGACTGGCCCACAAATGTTCTCAGATAAAAACTTGTAGGACGGTAGAATCTTTTAGGAAGGTGCCTATGTAGCCTTAAGACTAACAGCTACAAAAAACTGCAGTTGAAAATATTTTTATCCATTTCCATGATAGCCACATGAGGGGAATTCTACAGTATATGGTGGATATCAGAAAAATATTTTTAAAAACTGAAAAGAATAAGGGATGCTGGGATAGCCAGTTGGCAATATTTTATTAGTGTTGGTAGGGGGGGGGGTACGATTAGTGCTTTCATCTGAGATCCCCTTGGATTGAAAGACCTCCGGATGGGAAACACTGGTCTGAGCTGCGTAGGATCGATGGTTTATAACGTGCTCATCCCTTGAAGCACTTACCAAGAAGAATAGGAACTACTCAATTACACCCCTATTCCTGGGCTGATAGGGCTGTGTGTGTGTTAGCTATAGGCTTAATTGTACCAATAATATCAAGAAAGAAACAAAAGAAGAGACCCGGCACAGATGTTTTGAAATAAGAGTAAGTGTTATGGATGGTATAAAATTCCTATGGAAGAAGCTACAAGTGAAGTAAATAATGAAAGAAGAGAATGGGGGTGATGAGGCTACACCTTAAGAGTGGGGAAAAATAATAAATCAAAAACCCCTCAGTGCTGTTGAAGATGATTGATTTGACGGGTTGTGCAGAGTGAAAGATTTTCTCAGAATTGAAAACCTACCCTGCCAGATGCTTGAGTGTTCCGGTGGGACTATGGGGAGCCACCTTCTTGGAAATAATCAACAAAAATCGTCAGATTCTTCAGGAAATGAATGATGGAGTTCAATGCAGACTGGATATACTTCCAGAAGCCCCCCCCCCCTCTCGCAACATGGTCATAGCGTGTCTTTGTGTATGGTAGGAGTTATTTATTTTAGCGATATTTCGTTGAATAGTACTGCTACTGTGGGACTTCGAGGTAGAAAATGGAGAACACAGGGGCATTCACTGACCCTCTTAAGATAGCCCTATCTTGTGGCTGTCTTCCAGTTACTGCAAAGAAAAATACTGCAGGCGCACTTATTTTGACACATTGAACAATCGAAAACCATCTGTATGGTTATAGTGCATTTTCTTTGGCTAATGTTATAAGTAAATTCAACTCGAACCATTATGCTGTGCACGGGTTTCACTTCATACTGTCCGCACCAATATAATGGGGTAGGCAGTACATTATATGGTGTTGTAATTCATTGCAAAGGAAAATGTTATGTGTATACCAACCAGTATATGTATTCCGCTGCAGTTTACTTTCATCTACATGAATGGGGTGCAGTCATGCCATGTGTTCGTCAATCTGGGTGGTACTAGCCACCACTAACCTTGGTATGGTGAATGGTAACTAACACTCTTGGCAAGTGTGGTGATTACGTCATGGCAGCACTATCTTTCTACAAGTTTTATGTGTTCAGTCATTCTGCATGATTTGGGAGAAAGGAACTTACTGTCCAGTGTTGGGGGAGTGAGATTCAGAAAGTGAAAAGATGATAGGGCCTATCATGCAATTTACATGGCATTTGTATCTACTGCAAGGTGGCCCATTACAGGATTCCTTACATCACTTACTTGTCTCAGTACTTCTCCTCATTAGAGCTGGCATTTTAGACACTCGTCCCTTCTGGTTAATTTGTTTTTGGATTCCTTGGTCCTATTTACTATACTCCTCGTCTAAAAGGAATATCTAGATTTATGTATTATTATATATATATATGTTGTTTTTATAGCTCTTTACCAGTCATAATTTAACAAAAATAAAATAGAAAAAATACACATTTTCTTGTGCATAGGGGAGAAGATATTAGGGGATTACAGATGGCTGAATATTAATGGAAGTAATGGTTTGAGAATTTTTGTGTATACATGTAAAAACCATAGTTATTCAGTTAGGTACACTGTTAACAACAGCGTGTTTACCCCTTATAATTCTGTATGTTAGTTTAATAACTTTGAAAAGCTTATTTTGCCAATGTATGTGTAGAATAACTTCCATAACAGCAAAGATCGTCAAGTAAATTAGTCTCAACTAGACTTACATAATCCTGAATACCTTGGTTGTTTTGTGTGGGCATGAATTTACTAGTATTGGCAAGTCATAGGATGGATCCTGAAACGACTGTGTCGAAGCTTTTATTATGGAAGCAGATAAAAACGATGTTGCTTCATTGGCATTGGTCGTAGATGTAGGGTCAAGGGTAATGTATGAAACTTCCAAGGAAGCCCCCTGGAGCCGAGAACTTGCCCTGTTTAGTTAGATCAATGGTAATTATTTCGTATTTCTACATTTCCTTCCTCCTGTTTCGTTGTCTCTTTAAGTCCCAGAGCAGGTGTTTACCACTTTCGTTACCCTAAAGAGTTGGAAGAAACTTGCTTGTTCGATTGGGGGAACAATTTAAGTTTTTTCTAGGTCATTAAGATTTAGAGTTTCATTTAACATGTCCGTTGCTGTTTCTTCTCATTTTGGAATGAATCCTCGATTTTCAAGTTTTAGGATATATATAGTTCTGATGATGGCATTGCCAACTGTAATTATCTTCACTTATCAATTGTTTTTCCTTGCTTAAAAATTTCGGTCATATTTGCTTGAAACAAGTTTCAAACTGAAAATTAATTTATTTACATCAAATGGAAAGTACTTAAGCTTGATGTTGAAAAAATTCTTAAAATTTAGGGTATGGTTAAAAATGTTTGCTTGGGGGTAGGGGGGGGGGGATGTTGAGGAATTTTCAATAATGACTTGGATGGATCAGCTCCCAATCTGTAGGATCTTTTTGAGTTATTGTGGGTTCACGTTTTTTTATTACGCTCCACTCAGGGTTATCATACATACATGAGGGTTATCTATCTATCTATTCATGATTTGTTTTCAGAGATTGATGCACAGGTCCATGCAAATTCACTCATCGCTAGCGCAATGAACCCCTTTTCACGTAAATGAAAATTGCTTCAATGTGTACTTACTTCCTGTTTGTTAATGTTTCAATAATATGATTGTTAGGGAACACATGATTGAAGCGTTTGTTAGTTTGAAATTGTGAGCCATATTAAGTTTTACAAGGATGTTAGGGTATATGATAGATCAGAAATTCTAAAATCTTGAAAAAAATGTTTGATGAGGAGGTTACTCGGGGGAGATGCACTTTGTCTGAAAAGTTTTCAGTCTGGACAATAACATCAGAACTGTTAAATATTCCAGTTCCTCTTCGTCTTTTCTTTGTGTTCTTATCTCTCTGCCTTCTGTATGTACACAAAACTTGAAACAAATGGGAACAATGTAGAAACGAAAGTGCTTCAGAGGTAAACAATACCGTCAAACTCCTCTTGCATTCGTGCCGTCATCAGAACTGATGGTGTTCTGATGAGCTCTAATGCCAGTGTCTAGCTGGAAGATCAATAGTAGTAGTTCAACCTTTTTAGAGGCAGTTTCACCCAAATTTTTAAAACATTATTTGATTACTAAACAGGGGGTTCCAGTTTTCAAATAGCCATGTCAAGGTTCATGAACATCATTCAAAGTAAATTGGACATCTGGTAGCTGATTCAATAAGTTAACGATCCACTTAACCAGCCAATTTTCAGCAGTCAAAACCCTAAATCGACAATTTACCAATTATATCTGGCATTTCCTGCTGTTGGCTTACTTCTGTGGATGGTTTGTTTGATGCGGGTACCAGTGGTGTGTGGAGAATGGTAAGGTTCCTCTTGTTGGTGTTAGTAGATAGAATTTACATGGATGAAAGGGGGATGTCACCATTACATCCCTGTTTTGTGATGAAATTTTGATTGCTTACGGGTTGCATTGGAGGAACCTGTTAGTGCAAATCAACATTTTTATCTCTATACAGATGAGATGACGATTTTAAATGACAATTGGTGGATCTGCTCGGTGAAGCCAGCACTTAGCGTTTTCCTTATTTACTCTCTTTTATAGAATAATATACATTTCAAGTTTAAAATGTACTTGTATCAAGTTTTTTGGTCAAGTTTTAAAATATAAACTGCCTTTTGATACACATTTATAAATTTGTGTCTGTGTGTGTGTTAATTACCAGTAGGTGGTATGGGCGTCATTTTCAGCCCAATGACTGCTTCGGCCTTTGAATGTCCGGTCAGCCAGAATTTCACTAAAAATTGTTTGTTTCACTGTGTCTGTCATTTCAACTGTCCTTGGATATACGAAGTATAAAGACAACATTTGTAATAGGCTGGAAAAAACAATTAGAGTTCTTTCCAAATCATTAAATTTTAAGGCCTACTGATACCAAAAAAAAAAAAAACGCTATTTATTTGGTACAATGGTATGGGTGTCTGCGAATGCGACTAAGAGAAAATGGCTGCACCAAATTAGCTCAAACTTGACATCTAGCCCGCAGGTTACCATGGGACGCTAAAATAAGGGTATGAGCAAAATCCGCCCAAAACTATGATTATGAAAATCAAAACACTAAATATTTTTTCTCAAAAATGGCTATAACGGTTTCAACTAAATTTTTTTTCGTAGACAGGTCTGAATGACCGACAAAACCATAAAATTCCTGCCTATTGGAAAATTACGGGAGCAGCACGATGAATTACCAAACATTTTTGAAGAAAATCGATTTTAGCACAAGTTACTTTGTACGAACTCCACTCAAATGTTACTGGAATCCTCAGGAAAATAGCTGTGGTAGTCGAATCAAGTACTTATACTGTAAGAGTTTGATAGCGCTCATGGGGTATATAGAAGCTACTCCGGAAAATCCTTAGTTTCAACAAACACTGCTTCACTGACTATCATTTCTCACAGTTTTTTACCCTATAATTATTATAATCGTTCTAAAGAAAATCTTGTTTACAGCCACATTGCTTCTACGCGCTAATTGCTCAATAATGGTCGTGGTATAAGTAGGAACACAACAATAAATTCCGAAAGTTATGTTTTACCAGGCTCAAACGAACTGAGAGAAAAATACAGTGAATTAGTAGCAAATGCTATGAAAACCGAATTTACTTAGAGCTAAGGAAAGTTGTATGATGTGTCACACTGGGTAAGACTCAGAGGCCATCGAAACAGAAAGATCTGAAGAAAACTCACTTTTTTTTTCTACCGATCTACTTCGTAGAGCCAAGGACAGTAAAAAAAACATCGAAAAGCTTTTCAAGGATTCCTTTAGGATTAAAACTGGTGCAAATCATTGATGTGATCGTTAATTCTCAGTGTAGTGATTGCGCGATTATGGTTGTGGCACTAGTAGGAGCACCACAATAAGCTCTGGAACTCTAAGGGCTGCCTCTGTGAAGATGTGTGTGACCAAGTTTAAATGAACGGAGTGAAAAATAAATTAAATTATTAATAGCCAAAGCCAGTGAATTGACATAGAGCTATGGAAAGTTGTGTGATGCATCGGACCCAATGTTTCTATATAGGGCTCATTCCAGTTTGCCATGAAATTAATTTTGATATAAAACTTGGAAAATTCGGAACCTAATTATTTTGTACGATTTTAATAGCTTATTTTCTAAACGTTTTCTAGAATGTGATCTACATCCACAAATGATACCTCTAGTTGAGATTACTGGTCGTAAATGTTAAATGGAAGGCTCAGTATTCTAGATGTTCACCCTCAAAGTATCGTTCCCCCTCAAAGTATCGTTCCCCCTCAAAATTTGGACAGCTTAGCAGAAAGGGTTCAAGTATTCTTCAGGAATCGCTTGTTATTGGCATTATAGTAAAATACTAGCTCCATGGATGCGCCCTCAAATTTATTTATACTTGACACCGTTTGTATTGTAAGTGGGGATAACGAAAGCGTAGATTTCTGAAATTTCACAAAACTATTAGTTGCCTAGCCTCGTAGTGTTTATACTCCATAGCATAGTCGAACAGGCATAGATAGAACACAGTAGTTGTTAGTTTGCGTTCTTCAGCTATTGAGTTAGCTACTGAAATTAGGTGTCTTGCTCTACTTCTGATAATTTTTATTTAATTTGCTGGAAGTTCACTAACATTATTGTTTGTCAAACTTGCTTTCCTAGTACTCAAATACACCATCCATTTCGATGGAGGGAGAACAAAATGTAGGCATTGGGTAATTTTGTTTCCACAAAGTACGTTTTCATACTTCAGAACCTCTGTCATAATCGTGTTTCTACGTTATGCGGTATGTAGCTTCAATACCACTAATAACTATTCATGCCTTTTTTGAGACAGATGCTAAATTAGATAGATGAACATTTTCTTCCTAGTCGATTGCTTGTTTTGTTTTTTTTTGGTACTGAATATTTGATAGGGTTTTATAAAAACTATTCCCTCTTTTCCCTCTTTTTTTAACCTGATCGTTAATTATGCATAGAAACGGATGACGTGTCATGACTTACCTTGGGTGTCCAAATACATTTGCATATACTAGGATACAACGATACAATGTGGCTGGAATGAATTGTTGGGCTTGCTTGTTCGATAACCTTTGCTTGATGTGCCCTGGAGAAGTGCTAACACCCTTGGAATTCCTACATCTTGTTTGTCGGCCTACAATAAGTACTGCATTCTTTGAGGAAGAAGTAGATTGATACAGTGAACTTGGAACAAAATTAATCACGTTCAGTTTAAAGTCTAGGCTAATGTCACTTTTTTATTGACCATCACACCATTGATTTTCGAAAAGCTTTTACCATGATCAAGTTCATCCACAATTAGGGAATAAACGCTATTTAACTATCAGGTCATGAAACTCACATAATATTCTCAAATTTGGGTGTTTTGATCTCTTTTGTCGATAACAACTTGCGTGACAAGACTTGTCAAACTCTGTGCTCACGAGAGCTCACCTATTTCTTCAGTACTTTTCTGCTATAATTGAGAGAACTTTTCTGTTATGAAGTTACAAAAGAGCAACATCTTCCAAGCTGCCAATACTAATCAGAATTGCAGAAATTGTTAATTTTATGGGGTCTTGAGTTATGTGAACGTACGCATTTTGGATGTATCCTATCGCAGTAAATGTATGAGATATCACTTATTTGCTTAGCAAAATTAATTATAGACTGTCAACAATGGATGTAGGGGTGTAACTCCAATTACATAGTTGATAATCTTTGCAATCTGCCGCAGAGGAAGTTGGTGTGACTGTGTTTTTAAGACATTTCACTCGCCTTGTTCTCTTGATACTCAGACATGTTTCAAACGTACAACACTCGAACTCAGTATTAAATGCGATGCATGTCACTTGCCAACTGTCATTTGGTCAGTTTCATTCAGTCATGTGCTCACCTGAAATATAATTTGCTAGGCTCTCACAACAATGGGGCAAGGAAAAAGTAATGTTCGTAGAGTGATGAGTTGACTGGTTTAACTGCTTACAACATTTCTATGATATATTCCAAAGTAATGGTTTACGTCATTCTGTGATTGAAAGTAGCGTAACCAAATCAGCTCGAATTTGGTACGGTATTATCGATATGAGATTTATTTTCTGTTCGAAATTGAACAAAAAGTGGCTGTAGCTCTCATAGTGATCCAAACCTTGTAAAAAAGTTTTCTTCAAAACAGCTACAATGATAGCATTGCATTTTTACACGTTTTGTGGTACATTCCAAGCTTGTAAATAACACCATGTGTGGGTGTGTGTGTGTGTGTTGATAAAAACACCCTCAAAATATTTAGTTGACCCATAAAGTGTTAAGAAGGGAATCAATACGTTCTAGGATGCTCACAATTATCAAATCCATAATCAACTAGTTTCCATCCCCATATTTATTTTAATTAGAAATATATTCTGTATACTATTTATTCGGGATCAAAGTTTCATCAACCTTGAGTGGGCTCAGTTTTATGAAATACCAATTACAGGGCAACCCAGTTTTGTTCATTTTCTCCAATAGTTCTGAGGATGCTCCAAATAAATTCAAATTATTGTATTTTGAACATATAACTCTCAACGATGAGTCTGCAAACTGTAGCACAGGGCTATCATGGTTGGGTGAGAACTACCATAGGGGAGTGTTAACATTGTCAAGTCATTCATTGGAGGCCTGTATTACAAAAAGGAAAGTTTAAATGGCAGTTGATAGATTTACAGTGTATTTTGACGATCATTCAAGTCACAGTACACTCAGCATTTAAGATAATGTGATTGATTGACAATGCTTCTACATATGAGGAAATCCTTGGTAGTAATGATCATCTATACTGTGATTCAACCCACAGTTAGTGGAATGGACCTATCAATTAGTTGTCAAAATAATATTTAAGTTGTCTAAACCCAAATTTTGTCAGTAAAAACTTGAATCATTGTAAATCTTCTACCGCTCATTTTATTCTTCAAGTAACCACCCATTTGCCGATTGTTACCATTTTGTGGTAGTCATTTTATTGCGCTACAAGGTTTAACCTTGCCAAACATGTTTTTTTATTATGCTCTTTAATATGAATGTGTTCTAGTATATACAGTTTGCCACCGGGTTGACTTACTTTACTTACAAACTACGAGTTGTCTCGAACATCCCATACTTCTATTTGTTTAGGCTTCAGTCTGTTCTTATTTGGTGTTGATTAATACTCAGCAGTGTGGTTATGATGTGGTGAGGGTAGTACTACCTTTGAGACTTCTCTGATGTCAAAATGCTTTTCTATGTATGTGTAAATGACAGCCTTGGTAGGAGGAACCCTTTGTGGTAGAAGTTTAAAGATTGGCGATTTTCGCTATCATGTAACTCTACTAATAATCTTCCCTGTTATTCAAGTCACTGATATATAAATCAGAGGGAGTTGAGAGTAGGATGTGCAGATGGTATAGTTATTGCTAACACAGAATGTCCAGAGTTAGTAAATATAGTGTTGGTTTCTTCTATTGTTTGATATTGATGGTTTGATGTACGTGAGGGGCCTAATGGTCTATTCATAGTTCTTAGGAAAACTGAAAAATTATAAGTGCTAAGGCGTCATGCTAACCACTGGAATAACTCTTGAGCCACTATTGAGTGTTGCGAGATTATAAATCTTATATTACCTCTCGTGTTTCAACGGGCAATTTGTGAATTTTCGTTAAACAATTTTTTTTTTTTTTTTCAGGTCCACCTCGTCCTCCTGGACCTCCTCAGCCAATGCCACAATCACGACCTGGAGGACCCCCTCCAGGAATGGTAGGTTACAGTTTCAGCTTATTCTTCTTCAATTCTCATTCATCAACTTCTCAATTCCTTCAAAGTACTCTTGCACTTGTTCTCAATGTTTCATCGTGAAGCATACAGTATTATTTCATACTTTGGCGTTTGAATATGTTTGATAGAACTCTTTCAATGTGAATGTGCCTTTATACAGGCCAGCGTAACTTGTAGAAGTCTTCAACCTTCTGTGCAATAGTCTGATGTTCTTTCTGGTGGGTTTTCAAGCGCCATGCAGTTTGATCTACAGTTGTTTCCACGCGTCAGATCCATGTCCCTCATGATAAAGATGAACTTTCCTTCACATTGCAAGGTGATGTTGATACTTCCTGCATTACTACTAGACTCGTTAGGTCCAGGGCCCATACTAGAAATAAAATATTCGTGCTGAACCTGGGGATTCAAACTTGAGACCCTTAGCATAGCAGGTCCATCACCACGATTGCTGCTTCACCAGTGACACCCATTCATTTCATGGTTTTTCAAAATGATCTATTCAAGTTCGTTTTTCTCATAATTTTCTCAGGTTTCTCAAGTCATACTATCCTAATAAGTTACTCTAGCCAAATACACCTTTCTATTAGATTAAAAAATATAGAATAGCTTCTGGGTAAACTTCTGAGTACATACTTTTAGCTGGTGTAGGAGAACCCTCTGTACCTCCTGCGCAATGATTCCCAAATCTTGGTCCTCCTCCTCAATTGAGTAGTTAGTGACACCTTTGTCATGATGACAATTTTGACTGAATGTTATGTACACAACAGTTCTTCAGCAGGTAGAAATAATACATGATAGTTACCAGAACATATGAGAAGTTCATGTTTAGAATTTGTACATGATAAGTTATCTACTCTGCTTCCATCTGTATTTATGCTGTTAACAGTTTCAAGGGCCACCACCTCCTGGACAAGGCCCACCAAGAGGGCCACCACCTGGCATGCCTGGTGGACCACCCCCTCCTCCACCGCCTGGCCCTGGACCTGATCAAAGGGGTCCTCCTCCTCCACGCCCTGACTGGAACAGACCTCCTGGTATGTTTTCACGAACATAGTTTTCACTCAATTTATTAGATTGATTTTTTTTTGCATTAGTAGTTTCTGTAATGTACTAATGGTTTACTGTATTAGGTATACAAGGACCTTCTTTCATGCCACATCAGCCAGGAATGCCGGGCATGCAAGGACCCCCTGCACCTCCTGGCCAAGGACCACCGAGTCGTGGTCCTCCCCCTCCTCCTCAGATGAGCGGTACGGGTTACCTTGATTGTTCTTTAATGCTGATCGACAAATAACCCAATTTTTGTGTTGAAATTATGTTAATTGATTAATCCTCTTGTTTCTTAACCATCTTATTGTTTTTAATTTTACAGGAGGTCCAGTTCCTCAGGTTTCTTCAAACCCCGCATTCTTTCCTCAGAGCAGTGGTCCGCATCAACAACAACTTAATGGACCTCCTCAAGGGCCACCCCAAGGCCCGCCGCAGGGGCCACCTCAAAGTTCTCATGGACCACCTCATCCACCCCCTGGGTATGGTCCACCACCTCCGCAGCCTCGCATGCACGCAGTAAGATTCCATTTTAATATTTACTTCATTTCTCTAAAGTAAGTCATACTACTGAAGTTATTATAAAGAACTATAACTTTCAGTATGGTGGACCTCCTGCTCAAGAACATCGTGCAGAACCTGCAACTCTTAGTGAAACTGAATTTGAAGAAATCATGGCCCGCAACCGAACTGTTTCAAGCTCAGCCATAGCCAGAGCTGTATCTGATGCTGCTGCAGGTGACTAATTCAAACATTATGCTAGCCAATACTAGCCTTACCTAACTTGGATGTCTGCATTGAATGAATATTACTGATAAGTTCCTTGTAGTTGCTCTGCATTTTCTCACTGTTGTGAATATTATTTTCAGGGGAATACGCAAGCGCAATAGAAACCCTGGTTACTGCCATCTCTTTGATAAAGCAGTCTAAGGCTGCAAATGATGATCGATGTAAAATATTGATTTCATCTCTTCAAGATACGCTACATGGTGTTGAGGCCAAAAGTTATGGATCTTCTAGGAGAGGTACTATTTTTTGTTTATAATTTGTGCTCATAAAAAACAATTATCCTGGTAATTTTCAGTGTCTATAAAATATTGAGCTGAAGTGAACAATGACTGTAATATGCTGATAGTAAACAATTTTCCCTGCTTCATTATGTTGTAAAACTGCAATTCACAATCATGTAAAAATGACTTTCTGTTGATTGTTTTTCAACGAGCTCAAGTTGCTGTAGAGGTCCAACTGGGATCATGTTCCAATTCAAATCTCATGATGTTGGGACATTACTGTACTAGTAGCAGTTTTATGTATTGCCCCTTGCTCGTTGTTGTGTATGTTGTTATGGACTGCATAAGCAGCATTGTTATAGATTGTTACTGTACGAAGATGTGTCGTATGGGCGGTCTGTCAATTATTACGATAGCAGTGGGGATTTGAATTGAGCTTCTAGTAGGTACGCAAGTTTCATGCGTAATACAGATCGTTAATTTTTTTTCTATATTTGACATACATTTTTTCGTTTCGCAATGTGAAATGAAAATGTAAAAAAATGCCGACACATTTGAGAGTAACGTACGAAAGATAAAAGTGTTTGAATTTATAATTTTTGTGACGTAGGGCATTCCCATAGTCAAGTGCCACTTGTTGCACAAGTTATGATGAAGGGTTGTGAGGGAAATGATTTAAGTCAGCGGGCATCTTCTTTCAGTGCGATATGAGAGATTCACTTCTGAATTCACTGCCTATCTATTTTTTTTGTTATTCGATTCACCGAAAATAGTATTTAGAGCCTTTTTCATTGACGATTGGTATGGTTGCATGTAGAATTTGTTTGTTTGTTCACTTATGATCACCGCTCCCTCGATTTAATCCGTGTGTTGATCTTATTTCTTTTTTCAGAGCGCTCCCGATCACGAGAAAGAGATAGAGCTCATAGAAGATCTCGTCGCGAGCGTACACGTTCCAGAGAGAGAGAATATCGTGACAGGAGTCGGGAAAGGGAAAGAGAACGCGATCGTGAGAGGGAGAGGGACAAAGATAGGTAATTTGTTTTGCGCTATTTTCTTGCTCAAACCTTCAGTATTATGAGATTTATTTAGGTATAGTGCTCACGTGAAACGTAAAGTTTCCAGTTTGGGTTTTTTGCACACCTATAAAATTAAACAGCAGAGACAAATGGGAAATCAAGTTCAGCGGTATTTTCTGTAGTCTTACTTTTAGTGTAGGTATTTTCCCATTATTGTGCGTTCTCATTTCATGAAATGAGGAGGAGCAAATTCTCAACTCCATCAGTGAGGTAAACAAGAGTAATTTAGTCGCGTTTGTAACTATGCAGGTCTGTTTCCTTATTTGATGGCTGTACCTAAACCCTCGACGATCTATGACGATCAGTCATAGAAGTTGTGGTTTCGCTAATATGCAAGAGGCCGGCCCCTGCAGCATCCACCGAACTCAGACCTGTGGAGGTACGGCAGGTATTTGATCGTTAGCCAGTCTCCCGGTAGACAGCTGTTGCCCGTGTGTGACCGCGCGTAGGTGACCACCTGAGGAATCCCGTACCATCTGGGAGGAGTTCTTAATCTAGTTTCCTACCTGATCTAACTATTCACTTGGGTGGCAAGTTTCAAAAGGACAGATCAACTATGACCACGTTTCTTAGCCATCACCTTCTTCGCGAACTTGGCAAAATGGTTAAAGGCTTGCTTTGTAGCAGTCAATGCTACGAAGTTTGTTTGCCCTCCCAACAACCGTCGCTCACTGTTGTAGAAACTACAGTGGAGCAGCACATGGTTTCTTGTTTCCTCCGTACTGGAGGCACAAGACGTGCATAATGGAGAGTCTTTCAGAGAAAAGAAGTGGAGCCGCGCATTGAAGTCACCATGTCCCGTGAGGAACTGGCTCGTCCAGTGGTCTGGCTCAACCCATTTTCTTGAGAGACGTTCACGGATGTTGGGGAAGAACTCATACGTATCACGTCCCTTTGACGAGGATTCCCATCTCGCTTGCCATTTCTCTAGAGCCCATTCATCGATGGCGGCAAGTTTCTGTTCTGTGGTGAGATCCGCACGGAGTTCAGCCCAAAGCGAGGGAAGCTCCCATTTCACTCTCCACTTGTCAAGCATGCACTCAACAGCCAAATCAACTGGTAACTGACCAGTGATCACCTGGAGTGCTTCTGTTGATACAGTCTTGTAGGCCTTGGTGATCCACAGGAGCGCAGCTCTCTGGGATTGGGCCAATACTCTCTTTTGATTGACTGTTAGTTTGCTACCCCAGACAAAGGGGCAGTAGACAATCATTCACTTTCCCCTTCAAGAGGATTAGCTGGGTTTTTTCCTCAGCCACCTGCATCTTGACATGCTCGCACCATTGGGTGATGGTACGGAGCACGTGGTGGGTTTTTTCTTCAATTTGGCGAACTGACTCTGCAAAGATCAGCACAGTCAAGTCATCCACATAGGCGTACGGCTCGCAGTCAGTCTCCATGAGTTTCCTGAGAAGACTTTCGAAGAAGGCATTCCAGAGTGCTGGTCCAAGGACCGAGCCCTGTGGGCACCCCTTCTCAATCTTTCTCCGGACGGAGACATGCCTGCTTTCGATCGTAGCAGTTCTGTCAGACGGGTAACTTCTGACGAGCGAGTACAGGTTGCGGGGGATTCCCCTACCTTTGAGCTCATTAAGGAGCGCTGGCCACCAAAGGTTGTCAAACGCTCCTCTAATTTCAATCAGAACTGCTACGACGTACTTAGCCGGTGCCAGCAGGGAAACACACCGAATCTCGACAATGACATCCTGCGTGGACCTTCCTTTGGTACACCCGTATTGCCTGCCTGTGAGGTTGCGGCCAAAGACTCCTTCGAGGGACTGCAACATCAAGATTTCAAGTGTTTTGCCTAATGTGGGAAGAAGGCTGAGTGGTCTCCATGATCGCAGGTCTGACTGATTGCGGTCGCCTCCCTTTTGAAGAGTGACAACACGCGCAGACTTCCACTGAGTGGGGAACTGTCCGACCTGCAGACAGTCATTAAATAAATTAAGGAGGCCGCTGGAGATTGTCCGCTCAGCCTTCCTTAGCATATTGCTTTCTATTTTATCTGGCCCAGGAGATTTTGTAGAGGAGAGTTTGTAACTATGCACATGTTGTAAATGATACTAGCTAATCGCTTTTTGCCATATATAACAGATGCAGTCCACGATACAGATTAGTTTGGGTTAACAATGTTTATGATATATGTCAAATGAAGTACAGATTATATCAATTTAGAGTAAAAAGAACACATAGAGAAGAAGCTGCAATATTATGCAATTGTCAAGAAAAAAAAGCAAATCAAAAACAGGAGTTTTCAACTGTATCAAGCACAAGCATAATCTCAATCAAAGTTCATAACTAAGTTCGGTCAAAGAGTTAATGCTGAATCGAATTGATTCAGTGCCAAATTGAAGCACTGTTACATAAACTAAAGTGGCCCCCATCGTCAGTTTTGAAGCGATTGGCAGAATAGGGCTCACCCGACTAAATATAGTGAATCAAGATGAAGAAATAGAGAGATACTACATACACAAAATACCCGAAGAAGACGATACTTACTGAACATTGGATAAATAGACCATTCTCTGGTGCTTCTATAGATACCTAGTTGAACTTGAAAAAGTAAAGGAGGGAACAAGAATGAATAATGACACAAATGTGTTTTCAAAAGTTGGACTAATTAGCCAATTATTTACATGTGAAGTTGCTGGTCCTATGAGTTCTTGCAAAGTTCCAATTTTAGCATCTTGGAGAGGGAAGAACTTCAAGTATATCCAATGGAGCCGATTGTTACTTTAATTCTTGAGTTTTTTTAATAGTCAAATGAAGGTACATCGTGTTTGTACATTGAACCTTTGAGAGTTGCATCAACAGGGCCTTTTTCCTGATTCCTTCAAACATAGACCCATCTCACTGTTTCAAGTATTGAACGTTGGAAAAATTTTTATTTTTCATTAGGTAATGTAATTTTTTACCGTTTTGTAGGGGTTTAACTTTATCTGATATTTTCAGGTACTACGCCGATTATAGAGAAAGATCCCGTAGTAGAGATAGGGATCGAGAGCGAGAGTATCGAGAGAGAAGCAGGGAAGATAGGTACGTTCATGTACTTTTTAATTTTGTTAGTTTTCCTCACTAGTATCACTAGTCATGAATTGAAAACGCTGCAAATTATACACAATGGGTTCTTATTGTCTTGCATAGCATGATTGTGACCTATTCAATGTTGAAAAATATTACAAATATACATCATTGCTGTATCAGCATTCTGAGAAATGACCCCTGACATTCAATCTGGCATCGAAAAATACTAGTAAACTATAAGAAACATGAACTGACTACAACGGAGTGATGAAAATCAACAGGTGTTCCGGTTTTGTAGGTGGCGCTTGGCAACTGGCACGATGAGATGAGTCGAAATATTGGCAGTTGAAGTGAGATGGGAGGCAGTGTGGGAAATGATTGTAGGCGGGGGGAGAAATGATAATTTTTGTTAATTGTCCAGCAAGTTCCATCAAGTAGTGGAATTGGCGTCACTGCATTTACTGTGATTTCACCCTTTTCGATCTAGACAGACCTACTCCTCTGAAACACATTCTAGTCGACTCAGCATCGTGAAATACTTCGGAAACAATACCAAACACGACGTAATTGTACTATAACTGCCAAAAAATTTTTTTTGGAAACTTATAATCATTTTTGCCCATAACAACGATAGGTTTCATCTGATCGGGTTGTCAAGTGGGTACACACAACTAGATCCCAAACGGCATGGATTGTTCAGGCCACGTTAACGGCAAAATTGGAAAAGGTATTCCATGAAACTGAATTGTTAAATGCTGATGGGGGGGTTGTAAAAAGATTTTGCAAACTGAAAACATAGGTGTATTATTCAGAAGGAATAATAAACCAGAATGTCAGAAACCGGATTAAAATAGAATCATGGATCTGCCTGTGGGTCCTGACTGTTACTAACTATTGGTTGGTATTGGTTTTGGGATTGAACTTTAATCCTTATCAGAACCGGACTGCTTTTACTTTCCTTAGTCTTATGAATTAGGAAGGAAGCTTCGGAGTCTGTTGAGTGTGCAAAACGTCATTTGAGAAAATGTTATGTACAGCTGTGCTCGAAATTGAAAAATAATGGCTTGACCAAATCAACTCTAATTTCATAGACAGCCAGTATCTTAATATGAAACACCAAAATGAGATTACGAGTAAAGCTTCTCTAAAATTAACTATGGCTGTAACACTAATTTTTTCTCCCTCAAAACAACTATAACGATTTCGATTACATTTCCCATGTTTTCATTATTTTTATTATGCATGATGTTCTTTCAAGGCACTGGTACTAATAGGATTGTTTAAATGAAGTTATGTAATCGATTTTGTTTCCGCATTATCCAGCTCTGCAAGGCAAAGTGTTCGGCCAAGGATCAAGTCTCCTGATCCTCCTGATACTACCTCTGTTGGGACTTCCAAATCATCCCGGTAAGTTCTGAACAATCAATCATTCCTTCATGCAGTTGCTCTTCTGTCCTTGATATTTTTCATTCGGTTCATCATTGAGAACTAGGTGTACCATTGAAATTTACCAATTGATTTAGTTTATGATTTGAGTGTAGCCCTCTGTACTAGTAACTAAACTAGACATTTCTTAAAAGAGCATGGTGAAAGAGTATTTGCGTTCACTGTCGTATAAAGCTGGGTGGGTCATGCACTCTCAAGGAACAACATATTCAGGTTTGATCTAGAGAACGGGGTGCTATGTTTCTCTGCCTCTATTCCTTACTTGTACCAAGTGTCTGTCTGCTTGCTTTACAGCCATCTAATTAGGATGTAGCTCATGCTGTGGTTGTTCTTAGCTTTGTACCACCTGAGACATGACAGGCATCTACTACCAAGCCCAGTGAGCCTTACTAATTTACTGCTGCTTGGCATAGTTAGGTTGACCGAAGGTACACTATGTGTGAACTCGCCTTATTAAAGCATCGGCAATGTGGCTTGGAAGGTGTATCCATTTAAGAGATTGTCCGGTCATTCTCTTGGTATCACTGACCACAGGGATGAGGTGTACATGAGGCCAAGACTGTAATGCGGATGATTTCATGTTTAATATGATTAGTTTGAGTCATGGCAACATGCGAAGTAAAAGTGTCCTCAAACACGTAGAAGGAGGAGCACTCAAAGTGTCATGAAATAGCCGGTAAATAGGTGGCAATTGCCTTGCAATACAAATGCCAGGGGTGTGGAGAGAGTGGTTGGTGCCTCAGGGTTGTATCAGGCCTGACCGCATGTTTGTCATTGCCCCACTGTAGAACCTCTATTTAATCAATACATTCACATCTTCTCAATCAATATAACTCAAACTCCTTCAAATAAAGGAAAAAGCCAACACACACACAAATATTGTTATTTTACATGATAAATTTTTCACACAGAATGCTCATGTTGAACTAAATGTTTATCGTAGTTTGTTCCCAATAAAATTTTCTGAATAAATGGGGGTAAATCTTTGAAAAAGGTTGTTGAAACTAAGATGCTGTTCAGTTTTTGTTCGTTTTCCTGCCTAGTTTTAGTAAAGAAGGGTTTACCATTCTACTGTATGGAGGATGATCGGGTCAAGTCCAACATGCAAGCACGGTGGAATTCAATGTACCTGTTGGGTGTGGTAGTTTTCTCTCGCTGAAAGTGTACTGTTGGAGATGGCATTAGATGTAAAAACATTGCCTTTATGTATATTAAAAGCGCTCGCTCACAGTATACTACCCCTTTATGGTTGGGGAAGGACTCAACCCGCAAGAGGTACATTGACACAAATTTTAAGACAGTGCTGTACTTACAATTTTGGGTGTAATTATGCGGATATGGCTGAAATTCACCCAAATCATCAATGTAAGAATATTAATCTATCCTAATAATCTCATAATAATTATTACTGTTATGGGGTAAAATAGCGGTGTCGGACTAACTGATTCGGGGACTAAGTGATATTAACCGAGAGTAATTGGAACAGAGGAGTTTTATTTGCAATTACACTTGGGGAAGTTTTACCACTGCAAACAGGGAAGTGGGTGGGGACCAACAACGAGGGAACTGCTCAGTCAGTGAAGTTTCGAGCGAATTGGGGCATTTGAGGTGCCCAGTCAGCACGAATGCCCTAGACGAGCCTCCACTGAATAGAAGAGTTCAGTTTGTCACGGTACACTATAACGATACCTGAACCTATGGGTTGACTTTGTTCCCCAGCTTTATAGTGTTCCTCAATCGTATGGATTTAACAACGTAGTTTTGGTACGATGGTTGTTACTTGTATTTTTGAAAAGATACACGTTTTTTCTTCTTCCCAGATACTATGAGGATAGATACCGAGAAAGAGAACGTGAAAGGGACAGAGATCGCGAGCGAGAAAGAGAAAGTAGCCGAAGAGAACCTGATCGTGATCGAGAAAGAGAAAGGGAAAGAGAAAGAGATCGTGAACGCGCAGAATCTTCTCATCGCAGCTCCCGTCACTAAGTGAATGGTCTTCTAACCTTGCAGGTAGATAGATAATTCATCAAATTACTCTGGTGTCATTGTGATTTAGTGACTCATGACGTATTGCTAGCATATAGACGTCTGTCGTTTTAACAATTCTATCAACTTAAGAGTAAAAATCGCCTGCGTCACTGTCAGGCGTATTTTTATTTTATTGGCTTCGGTGTTTTAACTGAATTATTATTTCAGATCAAGTTCATTATGATTGAACTACGATGACTGTATATTAAATGTTACATTTCCTGGGAAAAGTAATTTGCTCAAGCCTAATTGGGTTTGTGATGAATTCAATAGATAATGAACACAGGATCCATAATGTGTTCCATTTATATAAATGTTCTATGTGTTAAACTGTTGGCTAAACCAACCTATTCTTCATCCTTCTGCTTATTCACTAAGTCGACTCTTTGATGAACCTATTAGTAAGTCAAATATGCTGACCTAGTGAATATTTTATCTCATACATACATCTGTGCAACTTTTTTCGGTGTAGTTTTTATCAGTTGGTGTGTTTATTAACGCAAAAGTATATTGCCCTGTCATTGTGTCCATGTGAGGTCAGAATGTTTGTCGTATAGCGGTAGTATAGCCCATGAATTTGCAAATTTTTTGTAAAACCCCTGTTGTAAAAAATAGAAGCTATCTTCTAGTCAGCAAGAGAAATTTAGGATGAACGTAGTTATTTCACAGTGGCGTGGATAGTAGTTGATATTGATTCATTTGATTAGGTGAGTTGATACTTCATTTGGATATTTCACTTTGATCCGCCCTTGCAAACTGTGAGTCGCTTAAAGGCCTGGACTTACTATTGACTGCTCATTACTGTTGATTCAGTACGTTTTTGGGCGCTATTTGGTCATTATGTGAATGTTCTGAGGGTTTTGAAGTCTCTGCGAATAAGATACTTCACTGTTTTATTTTTAGTTTTTTGATACATCGAAGAAAACTTGTTCATTTATTGTGATGCTCAAGTTTGTTGACAAAATGTATCACTTATGAGGTCGCTACCCACCATAGATTTACACGAAGGTTGATTTGTATATCTATTCATCTTAACTATCTACTTGAAGCTCTAACAACTGAAGGGTCTCTTGGGAGTTCTTTGTCCTATCATTCCATTCTGGTTTCACGAACAAAGATATTTTCAGAGCCACTGATTAGCATATTTGCATGGCTGGTCCATCACTAAACCATCCTTTGGAGTCTGATGGCTAACATTTTGTTCTGTTTTCACGAAAAATAAAACAATCGATGAATTGGTATCGTTAATATTTGAGAAAATGTTTACATCGAGTTTAATTCAGTACTCATCATCTTTGTCCAAGCTCAAGTTTTGATGCATTGTTAGTTTAACACGCTGCTCAATCTTTTGGTCAGGGGAATGAGCCATGCTGGCCTGTCCTTTCTCAGCCATTAAGCTGAATGCTAGTTGCTCATAAAAAAACATCAAGTTGTTTGATCAGTCTAGTGAGTAAGGGAGATAATTTTACTTACTCAGAGCCCCTCACTCTCCTAGAGTGTGATGAGCATGGCAAACTGGACACTCAAATACTCAAGAATGATGCACAAGGTGAGGTTTGAGCAGCGTGTTAACCCTTTCAAGGCAGATGATGTCATACTTTCGCCACTCATGAGTGATGTCATATTACATAACACGATTGGGGTTTACAAACAAAGAAATCTTCTATTGCCACGCAGAATCAATCTATGAGACTCGTGAGGTCTTATTTGCCTACTTTGGTTCATCCAGTACTCAACAGAATGCATGTTTTTTGCTCAGCATGCCAAATCCCCCAAATGCTCAAAATTGAAGCAGCAATGCTACATCTCCCATTAAGAGAGTTGGAATGGGGTTTCAGCGTGTTAATATTCAAATATTAAAATCTAGTTGCTCTGGGCAGTTATTGCTGGTTAGCAAAGTTAGGACCGGTTAATCAATTCTCCAGTTGAAACATCGAATTGGCAATGACATTCGGTGAGTTGAAATAGTGGGAATATCAAATGCGGATGATTGACACATAGCACTGACTGGCCATCAAAGTGAATTGATGAACGGGTCATTGGGAGTTATTCGAAGATTTTACTAAGTCTACCTTTATTCGGGCCTGCAACTGACATTGATGAACCGGCCCTTAGTCTTGGAATTAAAGAAAATCTTTTATTGTCAAATATGCACCCTCTAGCTCCATCCGTTATTGCGTTGGTGAGTGTAACAGTGTATGTATATGTGCATTTTCAAAGAATATTATGACAAAGGAACGCGGCAACAGTTGATCTGTCTTATTGAAACTGGCCAACCAAGTAAGTTGTTAAATCAGGTGAGAATCCAGATGGTATGGATTCCTTGGGGTCATAACCTTGCGCAGTAACACACGGATGACAACGTTCTACTGGGACACTGGCTATTGTGCCTCCACTAGTCCCAAGTTTGGTGGATAGTAGTTTGAAAAAGGTCCTATGGTCCTGTCAGTGCACGAAACTAGATGGAATAGGATGTTTGTCCCTTCAACTGTGTGTGGCACATAAAGGCCCAAATGAACTTGAAATACTGAGATGTCGGATTAGGAAACAGTTGTGGATGTCTACGGTTGTTGACACAGGCGTAGCACGCGACATTTCTGAGAGTACTGGTCTTATTTTTAATTTTTATGCATATTGGTCTGCAAATACAATTTGCTACCTGCTATGACACGAATCCTATGGTTTTTATTTTATTTTTTTTTTAAACTTCCACTGCCACTGTCCAGTAAGTTGGCTCATTACTTCATTCCTCGGGGGATCGTTGGCTTTTTTATAGCCATCTTTTCCTTCAACCTTACTCATTTTTTGCATATTGGTTGGGATTCTAATTTCATGTGTGAACAATGTAAATTTGTATGTATTGAATTTGTGTAAGTCAGATTAAAGGGCAACAATCCTAGAATCCTAGTTTTAATTAGAAGATTCAATTTAATGATGATCCCTGTCTAGAATTACTACATTGTCCTTGTTGAATAGCATAATTTTGGAAATAAATACTGATATGTCTTCGTACTCGTTGTTTTCTCAAAATCCTTCCTTCCTTCTGTGCAAATTTATGAATCGCATTGTGAAGTTTCCTTAAATGTGGAATGTAAAGTTTGGCAAGGATGTGGAAATTAGTTGTATGAGTAAACCAAATTAGTATTTTCTAAAAGTACAAGAAATATAAAGGTACGTGTGTGGAGGAAATCAAAACTACTCAAAATGAGGTTAAGTAAAGTGACCAAGTGGCGAACTCTTCTGGTAGGATAATGAAAATGGAACTGAGTGGAGTATGCTGTAAAATGTTATGTGAAATATATTTCATTTACTTAGAACGGTTACTTAAGGCTGGGCATTGTGGAAGGAGGAGGATGAGTCCAAAATGACAGTAGCATGTCATGCAATGGTCAACACGTTCAGAAGCAATTTTTATAGATGCTGCTGTTTTGTATTGTCTACTTGATGAATATTCTTGTTGTCCTACTGTTAGTACAACTTATTGTACAGTACACTGCTGTGTATCTGGTAGAAATGCCATTATGAGCTATAAGTCAAATTTGTACGATGAGGTAAAACTTTATCTCTGATGAGTTATTGTTGGACACCTCTCACTACTTTGACTTATCTCTTTATCTCCACTTAGGTATGCTGTAATGATGCATGATGAAGGCTGTAGCAATAAATCAAGATAATGATAGTCAATGGTCTTGCAAGGTGCTGCAGAACTACTGCACAACGTGAAAACTGGTAAGGGAATGCGGGATGCGGCTCAATTCTAGCAGACTCTAATGGGGTTAACATTTATTGGATTCCTGGGCTTGAAGGGATCACTGGAAATGAGGGGGTGGACCGTATGGCCAAATTCTGTGGGTCTACCGTATCTATAGGGCCACTTCCCCACTGTGGGACATCTCCATCACTAGTCAAGAGGACTGTGAGAGAATGTGACGGGAGTGATGCACTCCTAACGCTTAATCCTCAGGGTAAGCACACAAGATGGACATAGCTCTCTGACAGTGGAGAGGAAGGACTTAGGCGGATAGTTGGGATCATCACGGGGCACTGCAAATTGAACAAACACTTGTATGTTGTGGGCGTAGTTGACACCCCCTCGTTGTAGGTGGTGTGGCACAGATGAGAAAATTCCCTATAACCTCCTGGTCGAGTGCCAGAGACTTGAGGGAGACTGATTTTTGGTCTACAACTACCCCAAGCGTGGACATCAAAGGGGATTCTTACAGGAAATAAATACCTGGCATTCCTTAGGAAGCTAAGCATGAACCTGTGGGATATTTGGACTGGCACAGGGGAACGTTTGTCCTCGGTACTTATCCCAAAGATGGGACGGAGTTAAATAAAAATAATCGCAACGGCCAAGTCTTTCACCAGTCCTTAAAGAGGGTATAATGTACTTGAATAGTCAGCCTGTACTGAGCCTGTGCCTATACAAGTACTATGTATGTGCATGGGGTGGGCTAGAAGTAAGCCGGTATTTTGCGAGCCACCGAATTTTCTCGATGGCTTATGCCAGACCTTTGGGGATGGCACTTAGCATAGCCAGGCTTAAAAACATCTCCAAACCTTCACGAGGTCTAGCCTGTTAGTGCCCATATCCTTTGGAGTGGGGCCGACAGATTGGAGCAATGTTGGGTTGTCCCCCCCCCGTTCTGGGAGGTGGATAGCTTTCCTTGAGAGGTGGTGAGGGGAGCACGAGCAGGCGCCAGCTCGTGCTCCCCGCATCAACTTTTTTTTTTTTTTTTTTTTTTTTTTTTTTTTTTTCGCCCCCCACCCAAGCTGTAAAGCGACCCGTGGCGAAGGGTGGATGGCACATGGGACATTGTGTCAAACACGGAGCCTCAAGGATACCAGGCGACCTCCTTGCAGTAAGTAGCCTTGTCACGGCATGCGGGGCTCTGCCGTGATCGACTGTGTATTACCCTAGCTACTCGTGGGAACATGAATGAAGAAAATCAAATAAATTTGAACATTCAGGAGCTTACCCTAGCTGAGGAAGAGAGACTGCTATTGAGTCCCTCCTCAGTGATGGAGGAGGAGGTCATGGATTTGTACTGTGACCTCCCAGCTGTAGAAGGAGGTTCATCTGCAGCGGATGGAGACGCAAGGTCACATTCTGCGGGCGGGGGCTTCTGGGGTCCCTGCTGCGGTGTGGGGCCTGGTGCCGGGGCGCCCCCCGATAGGGGGGCGCGGGGGCGGGGCCCGCCCGGGGGGGGGGGGCCCGGGGGGGCTCCTGAGAACCAGGACACAGGCTTGGAGCCGCTGACCGAAGGGTCGGATGCGGGGCCATCGGGCACGCATTCTGGGCACAAGCGAGGGCGCCACGTTAAGTTTACTGGCGCACAGAGGCGCCGGTTTAAAGCCCTCCTGTCAGAGGGTAAGAGCGTGGCTGATGCCAGGGCTCTTGCGATGAGAGGAGGGCTGGCGAAGGTGGAAGGTGGCCAAAAAGAGCGGCCTTCCACTGGAGACACTCCCGAGGAGAGAAAGAAGGTGAGACGCTCTTTGGGATTGAGAGGTGGTGAAGGGCAGCGTGGGGGCGTAGGTTCACGTCTGCAGCCCACCTCGGTGGGGCTGGTGGCTCCGGGCGGCAGGGAGTGCCTAAGGCGGTCCCTGGCAGGCGACCACCAGTCTCATATAGCTCAGCTGTGTCAGGGGTGAAGCTGGGGTGTTCCATGAGGACTACCGGCGGAGCTCCTCACAGCGGAGCAGATGGAGAACCGTGGAGAGGAGCATGGTGGAGGCCGTGTTTGCTCTCGGCGAAGATGAGGGGCCGGAGCCAGGGTTCACCGGTACCATGTGTAGAAGGGGGTGGTACGGTGACCTGTAAGGATGAGGGCACGGCAGCATGGCTGAGAGAGCATTTTGCCACCGCACAGCCCTGGGAGGTGCCAGGCTGAAGGTCTGTGAGGAAGGACCTTCCGAGACCACGAAGAGCCGTGGCGTACCTGCCGGGTGTGAGGATGAGCGGATGAGAGGATCCTGGGCTTTCTGGCGAAGCAGAATAGGAGACTCTGCACACGGTTCTGGGCGGTGCTCTCTCGGGTCCACAAGGAATCAGCGGTGCTTCTGGGCCTGCTGATAGATGTAATCTGCCCAGGCTTTGGAGGCTGAGCCAGCAGTCTCCATAAAGCTGAGGCAAGGCAGCATCAGAGTGAGAAGCAGGGCTCTGGAGAGGTACCTACCTCGAGTGTCCCTTCCTTGGATGCCCCTGGAGATGGTGGAAGGAAGAGGGAGCGCTGCCGCTGCGGGGTGTCGGGGTGGGGCTGCTGGCCGGGGGCTGCAGGCAGTGGTGACCCTAGGGTCCGCTGCGCGGTCCTGGCTGGGGCCCGCCTCGGGTGCCTCGGCAGCAATGGTGGCGGCTCCTGGAAACAGCGGTGCTGGGGTCCTGGTGGCCCCTCCTCCCCTCCTGTGGTGACGGCCGGCAGTGGCTGCGGGTGGGGTGGGGGCTGGCGGGTCCAGATTTGGCAGGGAGGGCAGGAAGGGCGATAAGGTCCTTCCGGCCCAAACTGCAGAGAGGCTGCAGGCAAGTCGCGCCTGCTCGCCCTCCGGGCACTCCGCGGGGCGTGGGTCCCACGGGGTTTGGGGGTCGGCGTGGGCGGCGATGATTGCGCAGCATGTGGGCTTCCTCCAGATCAACCTGCACGGCCCAAAGCAGCTACGGCAGTGATGTGCAGGAGCTTTGTCTGGGGAGCTGTGATGTGGCTCTACTGCAGGAGCCTTGGGCGGACAGCAGGGGCGTAAAGGGATACCTGCTAGTACAGGTAAGTTGGTCTACTGCGGCACAGAAGGTCGTCCTAGGGCGGCTGTTTTGGTAAGACACAACTTGCATATTCTAAAAATTCGAGTTCTGTCACAGGGATTTGGTGGCGGTAATGCTGGAAGCTCAAGACAGTAATGGACTCCGGGCGAGGACAGTGGTGGCGTCAGCCTCCTTCCCAGGCGATGACGCTGAGGTCCCCCGCTGATTATGCAGCAGCTGATCCATTACTGCAGAAGGGAAGACCTTCAGTTGATTGTCGGGTGCGAAGCCAATGCACATAACATGGCATGGGGCAGCACAGACACAAATGAAAGAGGTGAGTCCTTCTTGACTACTTACTGTGCAATGAAATGGTGGTGGTTAATAGGGGAGCACGCCAACTTTTGTTACACGCGGCGGAGGAGGTGCTGGACATTACGGTCTCAAGTACCTTCTATGCCAGCAGAATAACAGATTGGCATGTCTCTAGGGAAACTTCAATGTCTGACCACCGGATGGTGAGGTTCAGGCTGCGGTTCCCTAATAGTGTGACGGAGACATATCGGAACCCCAAGAACACGGATTGGGTTCTGTACAGCCAGTTTGGGGATTGGGTTGGCTTCCAGTTTGGAGAGCTACAGCTGTGAAATGCAAACTGTCGAAGGTGTAGAAAGGGCGACAGGGGAGATCTGCGCAGCTATGGTAGAGGCGTATGAAGAAAGCTGAGAGGTGACAACCCGAAGAGCCAAGAGGGAGGCTCCTTGGTGGAACAAGGAACCGGAAAGGCTTCGGAAAGCAGCGAGGAGGCTCTTTACCCGAGCAAAAAAGAAGGGAGAGTGGGACGCATATAGGGTTCCCTCACAGCATACAATAAAGCCCTTAGACAGGCTAAAAGGAAATCCTGGAGAGACTTCTGTGGGGCATGAAAGACTTGTCTACCATGTCCAAGGTACAGAAGATCCTCTCTAGAGAAGAGAGACCGGAAATCGGTTTTCTCCTAAAGGCAGGGGGAACATTCACAAGGGGCAGCAAGGAGACCTTGGAGGAGCTACTGACAGCTCACTTCCCAGGGTCTCAAAGCCTGCGGTGGGGAGATAGCCACCACCATCAGCTGAGCGCCGATGGTGGTACCTGTCATGGGCAAACAAGGAACCCACTGCTAGCTGCAGCCTCCAGAGAAATGTTCACACTTAATAAGGTTAAATGGGCTATTGGTTCATTTAAACCTTACAAGGCGCCAGGTGCGGATGGGATCTTCCCAGCCATGTTGCAGCATGGTAGGGAGGCTCTGGGTCCGATACTGGTGAGGCTCTTCAGGGCGAGCTATGTCCTTGGGTACATACCCACTATGTGGAGGAAGGTGAAGGTGGTCTTTATACCAAAGCCGGGTGGCTCCTCGGCCCTGGCTAAGGGCTACCGCCCCATCAGTCTCATGTCCTTCGTGTTGAAAACAATGGAGAAGATAGTGTGCCTATCAATAAAGGAGAACTATCTAACTCAGAACCCCATTCGGAGTTCCCAGCATGCCTATCAGAGGGGAGATCCACTGAGACTGCTCTGAGCAGACTGGCAACAGTGCTGGAGGATACTCTGAGATCCGGAGAGATTGCGCTGTGCTGCTTTCTGGATATTGGGGGGGCTTTCGACAATACGTCGTATGCCTCAATTACGGCTGCGGCTGGTAGGAAGGGTGTAGATCCTTACCTAATCTCTTGGACCAACGAGATGCTGAGTAGCAGGGTGGTCTCCTGGGAGTTGGGGGGGGAGACACTCTCTGTGGTGCCCACCAGGGATGCCCGCAGGGGGGTGCTCTCCCTCTCCTCTGGTTACTGGTAGCTGATACCCTTCTCGAGCTGCTGGAGGAGGAGGGCTACAAGGTAATAGGATGCAGCGGATGACCTGGTAATTATAGTCAGGGGTAAATTCGCGAATGTAATCAGTGAATGCATGCAGCATGCACTGAATACCTTACAGACATGGTGCAATGGGCAGGGACTGTTTGTGAATCCAGACAAACAGAGCCTGATCCCATTCACCAGAAGGCGCAACCTTACGCTGCGGGAACTCAGGCTGAGTGGCAAGGTGGTGAAGATCCAGCATGAGATCAAGTACTTGGGAGTCTTTCTTGATGGAAAGCTCTCTTGGGCCACACACGTGAAAAAGCCTTTACAGCGGGCGTCGGTGGTGATGTGGGCAGCTCAAAGAATGGTGGGGAAGACATGGGGCTGAGGCCAGGGATGATCCGGTGGTTGTACACTGCGGTTGTTAGGCCTGTAGTCACCTATGGAGCCCTGGTCTGGTGACTAGGGTGGAAAACAAAACAGTGCAGTTGCAGCTAAATAAACTGCAGCGTAGGGCGTGTCTAGCCATTACAGGCTGTATGACAACATGCCCTACCGCTGCACTGGAGAGGTCTTGCTAGATTTAGCTCCACTCCACATACATGTTAAAGGATGGCGTTCCTCCAGGCTGCGCGTATGTTGGAGTTGGGTCTGATCATGCGGGGAGGAGGAGTTCCTGCCACTTGATCCTTGACAAGGTGAAGGTGGGGGGCCTGAACTGCATGTGGTAGACTCAATGCCCGCGAGGTTCAACCCGCTACCGCTTCGGATACTCATTCATGAGCGATCCAGGTGGGTAGGGGAGCTCCGCTTTCAGCTGGGGCCTGGTATACTACACTGATGGCTCGGTGCAGGGTGGCCTTGCAGGGCAGGCATCTTTGGGCCGAGGATCAGAGCAGCAATCCCATTGGGGTCGCTGGCCACGGTGTTCCAGGCAGAGGTGGCTGCGGTGACAGTCTGTGTGCAGCGGCTGCTGCAGAGGGGACTGAAGCGGCAGAGAATCTACATCATGGTGGACAGTCAGGCCACTCTCAAGGCCTTAGCCTCATACTGTCTTACATCGCGGCAGGTGTGGGAGTGTCTGACTGGACTGAAGGCCCTGGCCGAGGACAACAGGGTAACACTGTGTTGGGTGCCAGGGCATCAGGGTATAGAGGGAAGCGAACGGGCTGATAGGTTGGCTAAGAAGGGATCAGAGCAGATCCCTATTGGCCCTGAGCCCTTTGTTGGGACTACCAGGAGCCATCTACGTAGAGAGGTTGGCAAATGGGAGGATAGGTGCAGGGCTGCTCATTGGCAGGGGCTGCCCGGCCTTAGACAGTCAAAACTCTTTATCCGGCTCTCCAGAGAGAGGTCCAAGGAGGTGCTTGCTCTGGGGAGGAAGGATATGAGGATCATATGTGGCCTGTTCACAGGTCACTGTCCGCTGGTACCACCTTGCAAATATTGGCAAGTCACGAGGTACAGGTATGCAGGTTCTGCGAGGTAGGGCTAGAGACGGCAGAGCACGTGCTGTGCGTGTCACGATGGACTCGCGGACATCGCGCCGTTCTGTGTTTGGGAGGCCCTTTCTTCAGCCCGAAGAGGTGACAAATGCAGAACTTGCCGATATCCTCCGCTATGTGCGGGGTGGTGGGGGCGCATAGGTGACGTCACACCAAGTGAGACCAGTGCCGTGGGGCCTGGGGTGGTGCAGGTGGGCCATGATCCAGTATCATGGACGCCCTTACAAGAGGCCCGTTTGGGGCGGCAGTGAGGGTCTCGCCTGCACCCACCGTTTCAAAGGAAAAAAAAAAAAAAAAAAAAAAAAAATGTGCATGGGGTGGTGAACAGCATCACAAACAGTTGTGAATGCTCACATGAGAGCAGTGTGAAGGAATCATGATCAATAGAAAAATCATACACCAGCTGTTGTTTTGGTGCCTAAGGCTCTCACTTACCAGTTCCTGCACCAAGCTGTTAAGGTACAGTTGGTCTGTCTTCCTTTGGCCAGTTTCCTTGTCCTCCCCTCCTTAATACAATATCAGTGTGTATTTGGTGCCATGAGGGAGTGTGGCCACATGGAGGTAGATGTCTCGGAAATCCGGTTCATAAAATTCTAATGTATCTAGTTTATCTCTCAATACAATTGTATGTTTTCATGGTTGAAAGGGGTTTAGTGGTAACATATGTACAGACTGTGGAGAGCCTTAAGCACAAAAAATTGAACTTTTCATGTCCTCTAAGGAATTGGCTCATCACCCAATGGTCCAGTTCGACCCATCTACTCCTATGATTTGCTTGGAGCTTGAGGATAAAACTTCGTGCACGTTTTGGTCATTTTCCATGTTACTCCCAGTTTATCCATCTCTGCTAGTTAACTTCAGTGGCAAGGGCTTTGTGGAATTCACATTGAATCAACAAGTAACTGGCCAGCTTTCACTTGTAGCGTAGCAATGGACAGTCTTGTTGGTGATGCGCAGGACTGCAGTTCACTGGCATTGGGCCGCCAATTTCTTTCAGTTGAGTAATACATTACTATTTCACACACTGGAGCAGCGATCATACCTTTCAATAAGGTAAATCTGGTGAGCGTTCTATTTATTTCGTTTCTTGTCAATAATTATACCTATGTACTTGACCTGGTTTTAAAAGTCAAACGTAATGGCGTTCTGTGGCTGTCAACGTCAAATAGATGAATGCTTATTTACTTTTGCCTTTTAAAAGTATCAAGTTCTGTATAAAAAGTGCCGCTTAAATTTGGCTTGGTGCATCACAATTTGGAGCATATGATGGGTTTTGGGTTTGATCTAGTAAACTGATTGAATAAAGGGATTGATCAACCCTTCGAAGATGAATTTCTGGATGGGCTGGTGGGGACCAATCTTTTAAGTCCCTGCAGCACCCCCTCCTGAGTTGTCTTTTGCCTTCATTGGAGGTGTGTTCACATTCCATTGTGTCCCCTTTGCCTGCTCACATTTGATGAAACTATTTATACACTGTATTGCTGTTATTCACATACCAGTCCTGATGTACTCCATTTTTTCAGGGTTAAAGTTAACCTGGCTGAAGTAGCAAAGCGATACAAAAGGCTAGAGAACGTGTAGGTATTTTTAGATGTGAAAACTGTCAATAAATTCCCGCATTTAGAAAGATCAAAAATGCAGAAGCGTTTGGTAGATTCTTCCGACCCCACCTAAGTAGTGTTTTCCTTGAAACATTTCTTGGATTTCCTCTTGCATTCGCCTTTTAAGGCTTTTCGTGTGGGAAACAGTACGTTGAGTAATATTCAGAAACTATCCAGCCTTGCGCTGTGGTTTCCTGCAGCAGGTCTCAGTATCCTACATAATATAATATTGTTTCTGAATATTTTAGAAATTTCTTTTACATTGAGAAGATGACAAATTTGCAAATCAAAACTGTATTTTGTATTTCAAACTTTTCTTAGCGAATTTGATTACGTCTTGATCTTATGGCCCTTCAGCATTCCCTAAATCCTTTTACCGTACCTTTCCATGCAACCTTCAATTGTCATTCCATTCTGTCATAATTTTTAGAGCTGATGTGCAGAAGGTCGTAAATACGATTTTTAAATTGCATGCCAATCTAAATCAAGGCAGCGTGTAGTGCACGCGCTAACACAAAGGTTCTGTCACACCTTTGCAGAGTTTTCCTATAATTTTGTTTAAATGTTCATTAAATGTGTAGAAACGCCATAGATAAGGACATCATGGGGGACATTTATTCTATTTGGACAGAGCAGACCTTTTAGGTCAGGAATACTTTTTGTGATTCAATTTGAAATGGTGCTGATGATGAAAATGATACCTTATTTCAAATTACTGTTGTTTTGCTCAGCTTTTCATGCATAGCCAGTGCAGTTTAATCAAAATGCGTTCTTATCGAATTGTATAAAGGAAGGTAGTTATAAGCTGATCTTTGGTATAAAATGTAGCCAAGAGGCAATTTTTATTAAAGAAATTGGGTTATATCCGCCAGTAGGCAAATTACTAAAGTTAACGTACCTGTTAGGTGAGTCCGTCTCCTCTGGCTTGTGAGTTACTGTGGGCAAGCGCTTTCGATGTAAAGACATCATCGTCTGGCCGTTAAGTCAGTACTGGAGTCAGTCAGTTGGTCGTGGTCTTTATATACAAAGAGAAAGGTGAAAGAGGGTGATGATGGAGGCGTCGGGAAGGGGCGGGGGAGAGGAGGTCATGTAGCTCAGGAAACCCCTAGAGATAAATGGAACGTGTTGGATGGTCTGTCAATTGTGGAATTTAAGTCTTTTTGTGTAGGGTGGTCTGTAAATCCGTCAGTTGGTTGTTTTCGTTTGTGTAGTGTTTTGAAAGGTGTTAATATGGAGTCGCATTTTGTGTTGATTTGGTCATTTTTGATCTGTCCATTAAAGTTTTTTGTTTATAAATTTCCATGTTTTCTAATATGTTCAGTTTTCGTCCTTTGTATTGTTTGTGTAGTAAGATGGTACAGTCCTGTATTTTGGTGGGTTCATGTCCAGTTGTTTTGAGGTGGTTGGCAAAGTTTGAATCGTCTTTGTTCCTACTAAGAGATTTAATGTGTTCTGAGTATCTGGTCCGTATTTTTCGTCCTGTCTGTCCTATGTATGCGTTTTTACAAGTACAAGTTATTTTATACACCCACTTTGGTCAGTGGGTCTGTATTTTCAGTCTTTGCAGTTAGTTTGGTTCTAAGTGTGTTGTCCGTACGTAATGCAATTTGTATACCTTCCTTTCGGAGGATATTAGTTATTCCGTATATTTGTGGTCTGTTAATGCGTGAATGTGCAGCGTCTTGTTAAAGTCTGTGTATTTTCTGTTTTTAGTCGTTTGTTTTGGAGTCATATTGTCTTAGTAATTTGTTTATTGTTTTTTTAGAGTAACCGTTATTTTCTGCGATAGTATTTATAATATCAAGTTCTTTTTTGTAATTTTGTTCGGATACACAAAAAAGACTTAAATTCCACAATTGACAGACCATCCAACACGTTCCATTTATCTCTAGGGGGTTTCCCCCTGAGCTACATGACCTCCTCTCCCCGCCGCTCCATCACCCCTTTCACCTTTCTCTTTGTATATAAAGACCACGACCAACTGACTGACTCCAGTACTGACTTAACGGCCAGACGATGATGTCTTTACATCAGCGCTTGCCCACAGTAACTCACAAGCCAGAGGAAGACGGACTCACCTAACAGATACGTTAACTTTATTAATTTGCCTACTGGCGGATATAATTTCTTTAATACCTGACACAGCCAGTCCGGCTAGTGCACTAACAAGACTGACCAACAGACGCTGCAACTACACAAACAATCGCTAACATCGCTACAACAAACAATACCTCACTCACAATATAACACCAAAATACGCACTCATACAGATCAACAGACAGACATACTCTGCACAAAAAAAACGAAACATTTAGCTCAAAAACTTTGGATCAGGACAGAAATACGGACGCTATACATTAAAAAGACAAACTTAATAGGAAATATACAAAATACACTTAGAATCGGCCAACATAATGACGAAAAACAATTTACACGACATATTTATAGAGTTCCTAGAGGACCTACGTACAAAGACAGAATACAATCATGACTAACAAATACAAGAATATGGACAGAAAACTCGACAAACTTAAGAAAAAACTAGACCCTATCTCGAAACCTGCTACAACATTTCATAGTAGAACAGTTAACTTGACGGACGTAAAATTCACTGATAACGAATCGCAATTATTAGAAAGAGGACTCAAACATAACTTACCTTCAACTGACTTACAAAAAAGTGAAACGAACATTTTGGACGCTGGACACAGCCATACAATATCTACCGATTGAAAAACAAACGCATACGCCACAAAATTGTAAGACAAAATCAGAACAAACTATCCAAACAATACAAAAAGAACAGGACGGACCACAAAGACGTAAAAACAGCCATACAAATTAGGACCAAACTCAACAACAATAATTTAATTTTGACAAAAGCAGACAAAGGAAACGTCATTGTCATACTAGATAAACAGAACTACATAAACAAGACGACTGCCTTCATCAACCAAACACAAAGCACAAAACCGAAAAAAGGCACTACGGACTCGTATCAGACAGAAATACGTAATGCTGCATAGAAACCATACTAACGCATACCAAAAGAACAACATTATAAATACATAAACATGAACTGACCACCACTACTCAAAGGACAACCAAAAATTCACAAAGGATACACCCATCAGACCAGTCATAAACTTCCCATCTGCACCAGCATATAAACTCTCAAAATATTTGACAACAATGCTAAAGTACCATTACATTACCAAAACAGATATACGATCATAACACAGAAGAACTCACCACTAGATTAAAGGCGTATATAACTCCAAACACTAGATTGGTATCATTTGATATAAAAAACATATCCCTCCATACCAATAAAGAAACCTTTGACATACTACAAACCAAACTAAGGCAAATAGACACGACAACCACTAGAAACGTCACCAACCTCACCAAATTGACACTCGGACAAAATTACTTTCAATTTAACAATAGCATATACAAGCCAAAAAGATGGATTAGGTATGAAACCCTACCTCGTCCATATTAACTGAAATATTTCTACAACATTACGAAGAAACTCATCAGACCTTAATGACAAAACACGATATCAAACACTACGCCAGATATGTAGATGATATCATCTGCATATTAGGCCGTGATAACACTGACGATATACTAAAGGACTTAAACAATATCCACCATAACATCCAATATGACATGGACAAAGAACAAAATAAAACTCTTAATTACTTGGACCTAAAAATCACGGTTGGACAACGAACTACAATCGACATTTTAGAAAACCTACACTTCTAGAAACCACGACCATACATTTTACATCAAACCACCCACAACAACATAAACTAAGTGCATTCAGACACATGATCCCGAGGAGACTAACAACGATCCCACTATCCGAACAAAATTACAAAAAAGAACTTGATATTATAAATACTATACATGAAAATAGCGGTTACTCTAAAAAACAATAAACAAATTACTAAGACAATATGACTCAAAACAAACGACTCAAAAACAGAAAATACACAGACTTTAACAAGGCGCTGCACATTCACGTACACAGGACCACAAATATACGAATAACTAATATCCTCGAAAGGAAGGTATACAAATTGCATTATACGGACAACACATAGAACCAAACTAACTGCAAAGACTGAAAATACAGACCCACTCGAACAAAGAGGGGTGTAAAAAATAACTTGTACTTGTAAAAACGCATACATAGGACAGACAGGACGAAAAATACGGACCAGATACTCAGAACACATTAAATCTCTTAGTAGGAACAAAGACGATTCAAACTTTGCCAACCACCTCAAAACAACTGGACATGAACCCACCAAAATACAGGACTGTACCACCTTACTACTGACAATACAAGGACGAAAACTGAACATATTAGAAAACATGGAAATTTATAAACAAAAAACTTCCAATGGACAGATCATAAATGAACAAATCAACACAAAATGCGACACCATATTCACACCACTCAAAACACTACACAAACGAAAACAACCAACTGACGGATTTACAGACCACCCTACACAAAAAGACTTAAATTCCACAATTGACAGACCATCCAACACGTTCCATTTATCTCTAGGGGGTTTCCCCCTGAGCTACATGACCTCCTCTCCCCGCCCCTTCCCCGACGCTCCATCACCCCTTTCACCTTTCTCTTTGTATATAAAGACCACGACCACTGACTGACTCAGTACTGACTTACTTGAGGCGATGATGTCTTTACATCGAAAGCGCTTGCCCACAGTAACTCACAAGCCAGAGGAGACGAACTCACCTAACAGGTACGTTAACTTTAGCAATTTTTATCTTAAATTAAAGGCATGCCTTAAAAGTAATAAATGAGCATGTAAGATACACTTTTGAGTAACTAAAAACTACTGGTCATAGATGGTGCTTTGCAATAGCGGAAAACAGAGTGAATTTTATTTAGAAGAAATTGGATCTGTTTGTTGGAAAATTGAAATCATGTTGGAGGAAGACTTGTTCCACTGGAAAACGTTGAATTTAGTTGAGAAGAGATTGGATTTTGGATGGCAAACATGACGATAGGTTGACTAGAGCTTGGAAGGATTGATAGTGGTTTGGAATAGATTCAATCTTACTTCAGGCATACTGAACTGTTAGTGGTTTCTTGTGTTGAAATTACTGGAAACTGGAAGCATTTACAAACGTGAGTTCAGTGTGGCACTTGCTTTGAATAGTTGAACTGTTTCGTTGAAAAAGACTGGTGGCTGTAGCTGCCATCCATTTGGGATGATGTTGCATCAACTAGTGAATTATTGGGTAGCTTTTAGCGTATCGTTAAATCGGGGCTTACAGAGGTCAGTTATGCTACAGCTTCACTATTAAGAGGCCTAGATACTTGTTTTGAACAATCCTGTTGAATTGAGTTTGTGTGGTAGAGCTCCTGTAGTGATGGGTATATGCCGCACAGAGAAAACTGCCAGAAGCGGATGGTAAAGAAAATAGCAACAAACAAGAAATTTGAGTGTGAAGATTAAATAAATTTTTTGAAAACAAACGTGGCGTAACAAATACAACACAAAACTGACAGACTTTTCGTGCCCACAGTTGATTTGAATACGGAACAGATCAACGCCTAATTACCAATCGCGAAGGCCTACAGGCCTGGTGCCTTATCATTGTTACTGTTCCTGAACCCTCGGAGAGAGTTATATCGGTCGAAGAGCCCCCCTCACCCTGAACGAGGTAGGAGTAAATTGATTAGTACCACTGGGCAATGACCCAGCAGTCAATGAGTAAGGGTAGTTAGGGCTGAATAGTGTAGAGGTGTGGAAGTTGAAGTAGAGCGAGCAGAGTGAGAAGTAAAGCAAAGCAGACAAACTGGACAAGGTTAGTGGACGAACTTTATAACCATTTTTCCCTGTCAATCTATTCTTAGTTAATTTTACTGAACGTGGTTAGCAAACTTTAAAAAGAGCGAGGTAGCCTATGAAAACTATTCGTATTTGGATGTGACACGAGAGCCAAAAACGCTTCAGTTCTCGAAGACTCCAAAGGGCATTTATTAAAGGGAAAACAAAATCACAGCTGTTATTCTTGAATTAACATAATTTTGTTTATTTATCTCTACAATTAATACAAAATCATGTTAATGGAAGCAAAGGATTACACTATTTAAAATAGTAATGCTGTTGTTTGATAAATATTATTTGTATCAATGTATCTAAATCATTTTTATAATTATTAATAATTGCAGTTTTGAGAATGATGAGTAATGTAATTGAAGTAGTAATAACATACATTTTTCTAATTACTAATAATTTTTGTAGTTACTAATAATTAATACATTGTGTTCTATGATTCATGAAAAACTAACCATTCAGCTACGAATAATACCGTAAAGGAAATTAATTTTTCAATGGTGTGATAAAGATATACTTAATAGTGGCGCATCCAACTAGGTAATTGGTTTTAGTGGAGGGAGATGATAAAGGTACAAGGAACAGAAATTGAAGAAACTGATTTTTATACGTTAAAAATATAGAAGTCACTAATGAGAGTGGATTGCGGTAAACTTCTTCGTTCTACACATTGACGCATATCATGAGATCTACAAATTAGCTAAGTGCCCATGCATGCGAGACTTTCCAGCTAAAGCTGCAATATACACGTTTGCTATGGGTTTGTTGATGGTTGAGACCTTATAGTACAAATAAAGTGTGCTTTGGAACTAACCCCCTATTCATTAGGGATACATGTGCTACGAAGACAAGCCATTTATGATTTCCCATGAGCATGGGGAAGAGGGACTTGGTTTTGTAGCAAAGCGTCGACCGCTCTTAAGACAGCCAAAGCCGGCTCTTCTTGGTCTCTTGGGTCTTGCGTTGTGGTAAACGAAGAACGTCGTTCACAACGTCTTATTCACAGTACCTGCTAAATCGGTCCAATTTCTTCGCGATTGTGTAATGATAGGTACAGAAGCGACTGTGGCGACCACTTTTCTGTTCCTTCGTCCCCGCCTGCTCTGAAAGTGTCTCTCATTCCTTGAAAATCCACGTAAAGTGTTAGAGTAGACATTTTGAAATTTCAATAAAATTCAGCATTGCGTTGATGTAATCGTTATGCGTTTCGTGTCTCGGATACGAGGAAGTGTGTTGATTTTAACCTTGCAAGCTGAGTGTAGATTCATTATTATTATTTGCATGATGCGACCGAGAAGTATTGTTTCCTCAACTCAAAGATGTTAGCGACATAACGAAGTTCGAATGGTTGGCTGGATGTATGTCACTCGAAACGTCGGCATTGGCCGAAAAGTCGTCAGGTTTAACATGTGTCAGCTCGTAACGAAAGCGCGAGAAACCTTATCGAAAGGCTCGTTTCGTAGCGGGCCGCATCACTCTACTGCGAAGACGATAAGAAAAGGGAAATGTCAACATCAAGTCTCAACGACAACAGGTTTGGAACAGGTAGGTACGACTAGGCAGGCTTTCGATGCAGAGAGATACACGGGAGCCGTGGAGGGGCGACGTCGTCGTCAGGTCGGTCAGGTGGCAGGAGAAGGTGGCGTCTTTATGGGCCTCCGGAGCCGGGCGCGAGAACCAGACAGCCGTTCAGTGGCAACTTGTTGCTCGCAATGGTGCCGTCCGCGCGTTCTCTGTGTTACCTTTTTGCGGAACTAGCTCTCGTGTCCGCGGTCATTTCAACCAACGAGACTATTTCATGGACCAGTGAGGTAGGCTTCTCTCATTTCACCTGCCATTAAATTATTTTTCCCTCACTTTGAACGAATGTTGTTGCTGATCGCCTTGTTTCTGTTAGTTGTCACGCTATTTCGTCAACTCTCGTCGTTTTCATTTCACAAGACAAGACTCGTAGCTTAGTCAACGCAACTCACTTGACAGAACGAGTCCTGCTGTTAATATTGTCAATGTTCATACCCAAATTAAAGCGTAATCATTCGAGAGTTACGGTCTTTGGAGGTTCCCCGTACAAACTTCAGGAACAAGAATCCATCAAAAAATTGAATAACGTCAAAATTCAGCGTTGCAGACCCCTTGAGTCCAAAAACACGATTTTGGAAATTGATCTGTGAACGTTGTTTTATATCGTGTCGTGACACCTTCCTGATGATGAACGTCGCTACATGTTATCGCTAGAAGTTGCCTCCAAGTCGAGAGGGCTCAATTTAAAATTGCGAACATTTAAGAGCCGACCAAATAAACCTTCATTGTTTATTTATTTATTTTGGAGTTCTTCGTTTCTTGATTTTTGCGTCAAATCCTCGTGCGAACAACGAGATAAGCGGCGCCAGAGTATCGTGCTACAAACACTGCAAAGTTTGTTCTGGAGAGCCCTAAAAAATCCGTGTGAGGCTCTTGAGCTCTGGTTTTAGTTGACAGCATTTAAAACCACTTCGAAAACAAATGTCAAAAGATGGGAAGGTATTTAACAGCCCTTTCCAGTTACAAATAGCAAGAAGCAATAAGGATCTGGGATCTGGTTTGACCGTTGGACGAGCCAGTTTCACCAACGTATTTTTGCGAGCGACGTGATGCGTTAATGCGTGAATAGCACGTAGTGTTGCCGATAATTATCATATTTACATCAAAAAGGTTTGAAATCGAAGTAGTTCTCACTTCAGCCGTCGTGTGGATAAGTGACAACCAAAAGAGCGGTAGCGACTTTCAAGCGGTTACTTCTAACAGGATTTACTCCAAGTGGTGTGGACCACAAGGAAACGCAGTGGTAGATTCTGTGGCCTCAGTTCGCTCAGCGCAAGCACAAATGAAGTGCTTATAAGATTTGAAGGGGGAAGAAGCATGACAGGTATTAACCGAGGTATTACAAAGGCCAGGCTGCAAAGATGCCGCAGATTTGCGAAGGAGAAGGCGTTTGGACATTTTTTGAATATTATAGGCTGGTCCTGTTACATTGAAAGTTGGGAACGCTTCTCTTGTAGCCACTCCTGAGCTTAACAGAAGCGCTGTGGTGCCGTGAGAGCATTGATCACTCACCCACTAAACGAACCTGATTCTACTGTGGACAACGAGCAAACTTGCTAAATGCCTGTGTGCATCTAGTCCATCATGTTGAGGAAGACTGAGTGAACCATTACATTGAATGGCTACTTGCTAGTACAGCACATCTTCGCCGAAAGGGAAACCGAATGCGCCGCCGCCTTTGTTTAACGTGGCAGAAAGAGTTTGCTCCTACAGGTCCCACGATGTGCGTGAAAGAGAACAACCCAGAACTGTTTTTTTTAACGCGCTGCCTCTTTAAAGGTTCTTCTGTCCTGTTCATAGCCGCCATTTCGTATCTCCTTAACAGTTTTGCGTGAGAGGTTCGGGAACAAGTCTTCCTTGGACCGATTCAGCCACGTGAAATGTTCCAGTGTCACTGTCTTTCTTCCCATAGGTTATTTTATGTCGATCCGCAACATCCACTCTCTTCCTGTTCTGCTGAGTACCTTTCCAAAGTGGCCACCGACAGATTGTTTCCTTCCTCCGATGATATGATAGGCACTTTCCTCATCTGCCATACACTACAAAATCCTACACGCAGTACTGCACTCAAAGTGCAAACATCTTTGTATATCTGCTACAGAAACTGCTGCGTCATCACTCCTAAGAAGTACCATAGGTGTTTGTAGATTTTGATGGTCGGTCAAGCTATGAAAGTCAACTAAGAGCCCGACTGCGCTGGTAACTGCTCAATCAGTCGGAAGCGAAGAAAACCCCAGGCGACTCTCTTAGATGGAAGAATAATGCTCTCTGATAGACATTACCCCTGAACATTAAGGAATTCAGTTATGGTGGGCCGTTGGGTGGTGTAAGTCGGTTCTTGAATAGTCCGTGGAATTCTTGTAGCCTGCAATGACGCCATAGAAACTCACTATCTAATCCAGCAGTCCTTGGTTAACGTAATTGACCTTGACACAAGGATAAGTGCCGTTTTAATAACTGAGGTTTAGTGGAGCTTTATGGAGTTTTACAACGACAAGGTGCTCAGTGTAGTTAGGTTACTGGCCCCCAACCTCGAACTGTACGAGGGAAAACGTACAGTTAGAGTGCCTGAAAAGTTGGGCATGGTGAGAAGAGGGAGGGAGAGGAGAAGCGCTCGATTTTGGTTTGATCTGCAGTGGCACTCCCAGAAAGTGCTGTTATCCTATTTCCGAGTGACGAATGGAATTACGCACGCCCAAAGCTGTTGGTCCCCGCTAATTTCTATAAAACTCGACAGATTATAGGGGTTTGTGCGTATTTACTATATACGGTACACGACGCCTCAAGTCAGTTGGATGAAAATTCACGTCAAATCACTTAAAACTTCCCTTCCTTCCATCTATACAAGTTTAGGCGTTCAGAACTCCTCACGCTAGTTGCCTAGTTCAAGTGTTCATAAATTGATATCACCAATGTCATACATTTCGAATATACATAGACTAGGTGAAGGACATAACTTTCGGCTCGGCATCTCTCTATACCAGTCACACAGTTCTCAACTCATATTACGGATACGAGTATGTGGGAGCTGTGAGCCGGGCGAACCGGTTTAAATTGTACATTTCTCTTGATTTGTTGCACCCCCCCGCCAAAAGGTTGAAGTGCACCAAAGTAGCTTCCTTCCCAAGTAGCATGAATTATACTTTTTTCACTTCGGCGAACGAGCAGTTGCCAGCTGGTGATTACTGGTTTTTCCTTCTTCTCTAATAATAGATGTGGTAGATGCGTGCACCAGACCCCACTGTCAATATTGTAGATTACGCCAGAACATTAAGAAAGACACATAGAGAATAAACGAGTCCAATAATAGTAACGTTAACACGTATCATGCATCTAGTTCTAATCACCGTAATATTACATTAACAAAGACATTTCCGCTCACTTTTTTTTCTCTGTGTGACCCCTAGGGTTCCCAAATCGTTGGACAAACCCAACCCCTAACACAATGCATCGCTCATGTTCTTTTAAGTTGCCTCCCTTCCAAACCATCACTGTGGCTCGTTCGAAGCTCTCTCCCCTCCTCTTTATTCTCCGCAGACGAGCCATTCCTTTCTCTATCGATGACGTACACGCTTGACGCCTTGTACAATTCTTGAAGTGCTGTGGTTTATTGCGAATGAGCACGCATATAAGTGTCAGAGAGTAAGAATCCACCACGCCAACTGTAAGTTCAAACGGTTTCGTCAATGCTTTAGATGCAAGTAGTTTTCGCATGATTTAGCTCCGAGATTACCTTAGGATTGAAAACAAAAAATCTATTTTAGGGCATGATAATGAGCGAGAATTGATAAGTAGACAAACCTCGCCACTAACCACGCCCTAAATCCCCTTTAGACACCCTCACTGGCATTAATAATGCGTCGTGCTTGGGGCGTTGCCCGTGGCATTTGGAGAGGGTTCCTAGCCTTCAGGCCTTTACCCCTCTCCAGCCAGCACCTATCTTTTCTTTAGGGGGGGATTTCCAGCGAAACCACGGTCCCCGCGAGACCAAACCCATGGCTTCACGGCCGACAGCGTCACGCTTTTGAAGGCTCCACGCTGCCGGCCGCGGGCAGAAGCCCCTGTGGTACCCATTCTATTTGGCTGCACCTTGAGCAGCCTAAGGCCGGAATGGGTGCCTAGTGCTGGTACCGGAGTTGCCAAAAGGCGTTCTACTGGCACCTACGCTTTATCTTCATGGGGGTCGGGGATCGGACTTGCCCACCTGTCATGGAGAAGGGTGTCAGGCCGTCTTTTACGGCCTGAACTGCGATCCCCGTTCCGCAGTGGCGAGTGGCGGACTACTCTATATTCGGCCGCCCTCGCCTGCGCTCCCACCCAACTCACACTAACCTAACTAACACATTCACACATCCATACAACCCTTAAATACATTCATACATTTCCCGATGGTCCAGGGGCGGACTACTCGATATTCATCCCCCCTGGATCCATCCCTACACCTAACTAACCTACTCTAATTCCTGAACATATACACACCACATACACATACATACTCATTCACTCATATTTACATTCAGCCCTTAAATACACTCATACTGGCGGTCCAGGGATGGGCTACTTGATATTCGACCATCCCTGGCACCGCCCACTCAAAACCACACATAACACAAACACAAACACACAATCTACACCCCTAATCTACACCTAAGGCCCTGCGCACATTACCTAACCTACTTTCTTCCCTACTCTTTAATGCCGTTTCTCCAAACCACTTCCACCATTTGTAACATTCCTGGTCCCTTACCATCATCGTATCCCACTGTTTTCCTAATCTCCTTACCTCGTTTATGGCTCTTTCCCTGTCCTGACGGTAATTCACACAGTGGAACACCACGTGCTCCACTGTGTCCAGCTCTCCACACTCACACAGCCCATCCATCACCAGTGCAAACCCACGGAGCTTCTCACGGAAGTCTCCGTGGCCGGTGACGAGCTGTGTGGTGTGGTACCCAAAACTCATCCAGGGGGCCTCCATTCTTTCTCTTACCTGTGGCAGCCACGCATACGACCATCTACCTTTTTCGCTGGAGCTCCATCTTTGCTGCCACTCATCGACTACCAGTTTGTCGATGAGGGCTTTCCTACTCCTGCCTTCTATTACTCTGTCGTCCCACACGACACGTCCCTGTGCCCTCAGCCGAGAGCCCGCCCACCTTCTCTTCACCTCCAGGTCTATGGGCGGCTCCCCGGCGACAACACACAGGGCATCGGAGGGGACCGCCCGGAGGCCTTCACCATTCCTATTAACATCCTTCTTTGGCCTCCCGCCAGTCTCCTCCTCGTGTGGGCGTTCAACCTGTCCCACCACGCTCCAGCTGCGTACGCGATGACTGCCACGTACATTCCCCGATATATCGTGCGCAGGGCCTCCCTACCTGCTCCCCATTCTTCCCTAGCTATCTTTACTACTCCCTGAAATTTGTCCCGAGCCTTCCCTATAACATATTCAACGTGCTTCCCTATTGTCATTCCTGAACCCCATACCATCCCTAAATATTTCATTTCTTTCACCATCCCTATCCTTCCTTCTCCATAAAACAGGCGTGGTGGCCTTTCCTCATCAAATTTGCCCCGCAGCATCATCAGCTTAGTCTTTCCTTCCGAAACTTTCATTTTGCTCTCCTTACACCATTCCTTTATCACACCTAAAATCCTATTTCCTCTTTCTTCCAGCTCGGCCCTCGAATTTCCTTCTACCATTACCACTCCATCGTCCGCATATGCTACTATCTCGAAACCTTCTCCTTCCACTTTTCCTATCAACCTATCCATCACCTTTTTCCAAAACTGAGGGCCGAGCACCGATCCCTGCGGGCATCCCATCGTCATTTTCCTTTCTACCTTTTCTCATCCTAACCATATTTCATTTATCCGATGTGTTAAATAATCCTTCAGTATCTCATAAACGTCTCCTTCCACTCCTTCTTCCCTCATCCTCCATACCAGGTAAGGCCACCACGCCCTATCGAACGCTCCTTCCATATCAATGAAAATTCCAAGCACGTACTTCTTATTCGTCCTCTCCACTATGTTTCTCACCTCCATCATGGCGTCCTCCGTACTTCTTCCCTCCTTAAATCCAAATTGACTGCTACTAATGCTCCATTTAAAATAACCTTGCATGCTTCCTACTATTAACCTTTCCAGAACTTTACCTAATACTGGCAGCAGGACAATGGGCCGATAGGCTTTGACCTCTCCAGGGTCCTTTCCCTCCTTCCTCAACAAAATAACCTCTCCTTTCTTCCATCTCCTTGGGAAAACGCCATACCTCAAACACATCCTGTACATCCTTACCAGTATCCACTTTAGCTCCTCCCATCCTTCTCTTATCATTTCTCCTACTATTCCATCCCATCCTGGGGCTTTACCGAGCTTCACCTTCCATACCGCCTCTTTTACATGCTTTATCTCCCATATCTCCACTCTTCCTTCTCCAACGTATTCCTGGTTTCCTCTTCTAATCTCCTTATGCCAATCGCTTTCTTCCTCCTCATTGTCCTGCACCAAAAGTCCATCCAATATCTTCCCTAAAGTCGCCGTCATGCTTACTCCTCCTTCCCTAACGCTTCTCATCACATCCTTAGGTGTCACCTTCTTTGTCGCCAACTTGTACGCCAACCCCCATGGGTTGGCCTCCATCTCCGTGGCAACGAAATTCTTCCAACTTTCTCTTTTCATCTCTCTTACTCTTCCTTTATACCTTCTTCTTAATTCTGTAAATTCTCTCTTCTTCCTTTCTTTTTCATCTCCATCCCTTTCTCCTTGATACCTTCTCCTGGTCCGCATCACTTGTTCTTTTAATTCCGTCAGCTCCCTATTCCACCATGCCACGCCTTTTGCTTTCTTCCTTTTCCTTGGAATTCCTGCTCCAGCCGCCTTTAATATTGCCTTTTACACCCTTTCGCAGTACTTCTCCACTCCTCTTCTACTTGTCACCCTATCATGCTCCATTCCTACTGTCTGTCTTCTTAATTCCTCTTTATACTTTTCCCAATTTGCCTTTCCTATGTTATACCTTCTTAGTCCTTCTTGCCACTCCATCCTTCTTTCATTCTTTTTTCCTTCTATTTTCATTCTTATGCACCTATGCCAACTGCTCGTCCAGTCACCTTCCAGTCCCCACTCCACAATCCTTGCTCTTAATCCTTTTGTGGCCATTGTCACGTCAATATAGCTCTCCCCGTGCGGGGCCACGAACGTTGGTCCGGCACCTCCTTCCCTCACCACTTCCAGCTCCATTTCTTCCATAACTTCCTCTAATTGTCTTCCTTTTTACTTTCCGCTACCCGAAGGGAAGGAAAGTATAGTAATCGGCCAAAAAAAAAAAATTGAGTTTTCTTCAGATCTTTACGTTTCAGACCCTACTGAGTCTAAAAAACCTAATTTCGGTGCGTGGTCCGTGTGTATGTGTGTGTGTGTGTGTGTGTGTGTGTGTGTGTCTGTAGTTCGATTTGCGGGAGAACGGCTGATCCGATTGAGCTGGTTCTTTTTTGTTTTGTTCGTTATTTTTGTAGACACCAAAAATAAGGTTATGGACGATTTCGGCCGGTGGGAAGGGGTGGGGGACGAAATGTACCAAAAACTAGGGTTTTTCGCATTTTTCTCGAAAACAGCTCTAACGATTTTGATTAAACTTTCAAATAATCTTCTAATAATCAATACCTAACTTTTTCTTCTCCATACATATCTCCATGAAATACAGTGAACGGAGATATGGGCCCCTCAAGCAAAAATAGGTTCTCTACCCTTTTTCGCAAAACGGCTTCAGCGATTTTCACCAAACTCACAATTTGTTTTCAAATAGTTAATACCTACATATTCCTCTCAATAAATGTTCCTGTGACGGTCCATTGAACAGAGATAAAAATCAAAATGTGTCGAAAATAACGTTTTTTCGAACATTTCCGTAAATTCCCGGGTAACTTTTTCACCAGATGTGATAAATCCTAATGAAGTGTCTTTAAGTCACCCATACCAACATTTCGTTCTCCATAATTATTTCTGTATATATATGTTGAACGGAGATATAAGCCAAGTTAACTCAGAAAAGGAGATTTGTCGAATATTAATTTATCGGTATTCCAATTTTCTCAAAAACGGCTCTAACAATTTCGATCAAACTCACGGAGTAGTTTCAGCTAACAAATCCCTACATTTTGTTCTCTATAAATGTTCCTGTAAAAATGCGTTGAACGAAGATATAGCGCCCGCCTATGTGGTGTTCGAACTTAAAGGGGTGGCGGAAAGTTGTGTGTTGCTACGCACCAGATATTTCATCTTCCTCTTGTCCTCCCCACCTTGGTGACTTGGCGTTGGCATCAAGACAGTACAGCACATCCTTCCCGACCAGCGTCCTCCTTACCCTTCGTATGTAGTCGAGGTGCTGCTGAAAGTCCCCTCCGAACTGGCAATACAACGAGACCACATAGACGCTTGTCCTCGCTGTCGGCTCCCTAACCTCCACACATACTCCAAAAACATACTAAAAAAATCTATTTTAGGGCATGATAATGAGCGAGAATTGATAAGTAGACAAACCTCGCCGCTAACCGCGCCCTAAATCCCCTTTAGACACCCTCACTGGCACATGCCAATCCCAATTGCGTCTACGAAATCTTATGCCAGCCAAGCAAACTATTTCATTTCGTCAGAGTATTGATACTTTTCCACCGCCGTGAGAAATAGGCAGAGCCTTGTTGTGAGTGAACCCACCAAACGGGGAACGTTTCGATGGTTGATAGAAGATTAGACGCTTAGGACCTTGCCACCGCACCTGAGACCTTGCTAAGGAGAAGTGAGGTAACTCGCATCAGGGACATCCAAACACCCATCAACATCCAAATTATTAATGTTTTTGTTTTCAACAAATTTAATTTATTTATCATTTTTATTCTGGATTTACGTTCGTTTTAATTTTAATTTTGTAAATTTATTTATTTTTATCTACATTTTATGTTTTTATTAGTTTAGTTTGATTCTACTAGTTTATTTTATGTGGCTATATGTGGTCAAATGGGTGTTCCGCTTAAAAACTGAGTAGCTGGGTGCTATTGCGAAATGGTTCCCATCAGGTTATCTCGAGCTCCACCCGCTGTGCAGTTTGAAATATATGGTGCGTTGCAACACACAACTTTCCTTAGCTCTACAAAAATTCACTTTGTACATGGCTAATTCTATTTAATCAATTCATTTATCACTCAGTTAATTTGAACTTGGTCAAATAACGCTTTACGGCAGCAGAAAGCGGTAGTGCTTACAGTTCCAGATTTTATTGTGCTGCTCGTACTCATTGCAGGACCAATATTGAGCGATTGGTACACAGATAATTAATGAGGCTGTAAACACAAATTTTTTGAAGAAGGATAGTAATTACTCTTACAGAGTTATTGGGTAAAAATGTTTAGAACGGTAGTAAGCGAAACGGCGGTAGTTGAAATTCAGGAATTTCTGGAGTGACCCCCATGTATATCATGGGCGTTTTTAAGCATCCACCCTATAGATATTGGATTGGACTGCAATACCAATTTTTTTTTACATTCTACAAGAATTCTAGCGGAGTTTATAAGGAAAATATCTGGTGCGTAGCAACACACTACTTTCCGCCACCCCTTTAAGCTCGAACACCACCTACATAGGCGGACGCTATATCTTCGTTCAACGCAGTTTTACAGGAACATTTATGGAGAACTAAATGTAGGGACTAGTTAGCTGAGAGTACTCCGAAAGTTTGATCGAAATCGTTAGAGCCGTTTTTGAGAAAATTGGAATACCGATAAATTAATATTCGACAAATCTCCTTTTCTGAGTTAACTTGGCTTATATCTCCGTTCAACATATATATACAGAAATAATTATGGAGAACGAAATGTTGGTATGGAAGACTTAAAGACACTCCATTGGGATTTATCACATCTGGTGAAGCAGTTACCCTGGAATTTACGGAAGTGTTCGAAAAAACGTTATTTTCGACACATTTGATTTTATCTCTGCTCAATGGACTGTCAGAGGAACATTTATTCAGAAGAATATAGGTATTAACTATTTGAAAACATCCTGTGAGTTTGGTGAAAATCGCCGAAGCCGTTTTGCCAAAAGCGTAAAAAACCTATTTTTGCTTTCAGAGGCCCATATCTCCGTTCACCGTATTTTCATGGAGATATGTATAGAGAAGAAAAGTTAGGTATTGATTAGAAGAAGATAATTTGAAAGTTTAATCAAAATCGTTAGAGCCGTTTTTGAGAAAAATGCGAAAAACCCTAGTTTTTGGTACATTTTCGTCCCCCACTCCCCCTTCCCATCGGCCGAAATCGTCCATAACCTTATTTTGGTGTCTACAAAAAATAACGAACAAAACAAAAAAAGAACCAACTCAATCGGATCAGCCGTTCGCCCGCAAATCGAACTACAGACACACACACACACAGACATACACACAGACATACACACGGACCTCTCTCCGAAATTAGGTTTTTTAGACTCAGTAGGGTCTGAAACGTAAAGATCTGAAGAAAACCCAACTTTTTTTTTTGGGCCGATTACTATACTTTCCTTCCCTTCGGGTAGCGGAAAGTAAAAACTGCGCTAAAAACGCTTTTGATCGAAAACTTTGATAATTTATTGTGCTGCTCTCGTCATTTTCCCACGAATGGGAATTTGATGATATCATTGCCTTTTCGAGAGCTATCAATATAAAAAATTTAATCAAAATCGTTACAGCCGTTTTTGAGAAAAAATATCTGGTGCGTAGCAACACACTACTTTCCGCCACCCCTTTAAGCTCGAACACCAGCTACATATGCGGGTGCTATATCTTCGTTCAACGCATTTCTACAGAAACATTTATGGAGAACTAAATGTAGGGACTATTTAGCTGAGAGTACTCCGAAAGTTTGATCGAAATCGTTAGAGCCGTTTTTGAGAAAATTGGAATACCGATAAATTAATATTCGACAAATCTCCTTTTCTGAGTTAACTTGGCTTATATCTCTGTTCAACATATATATACAGAAATAATTATAGAGAACGAAATGTTGGTATGGGTGACTAGAAGATACTTCATTAGGATATATCACATCTGGTGAAAAAGTTACCCTGGAATTTACGGAAATGTTAGAAAAAGACGTTATTTTCGACACATTTTGATTTTTATCTCTCTTCAATGGACTGTCAGAGAAACATTTATTGAAAACAATATGTAGGTATCAACTATTAAAATACATCTTGAAAGTTTGGTGATAATCGTTGAAGCCGTTTTGCCAAAAAGCTCAAAAAACCTATTTTTGCTTCATAGGCCTATATCTCCGTTCACCGTATTTTCAAGGGGATATGTATGGAGAAGAAAAGTTTGGTATTGATTAGTAGAAGATAATTCGAAAGTTTAATCAAAATCGTTAGAGCCGTTTTTGAGAAAAATGCGAAAACCCCTGGTTTTTGGTACATTTTCGTCCCCTCCCCCTTTCCATCGGCCGAAATCGTCCATAACCTTATTTTGGTGTCTACAAAAATAACGAACAAAACAAAAAAGAACCAGCTCAATCGGATCAGCCGTTCTCCCGCAAATCGAACTACAGACACACACACACACAGACATACACACAGACATACACACAGACATACACACAGACATACACACAGACATACACACGGACCTCTCTCCGAAATTAGGTTTTTTAGACTCAGAAGGGTCTGAAACGTAAAGATCTGAAGAAAACCCAACTTTTTTTTTTGGGCCGATTACTATACTTTCCTTCCCTTCGGGTAGCGGAAAGTAAAAATTTGGTGTTTTGATCACTATGATAAACATCGTCAACGTTCAGTGGATTTTGCCCATACCTTTATTTTTGCGTCCTATGGTCACCTGTAGGCTACACATCAAGTTTTAGCTGATTTGGTACGGTGGTTTTCTCTAAAAACCGCGCTAAAATCGATTTTGTCGAAAGTTTTGGTAATTTATTGTGCTGCTCTCGTCATTTTTCCACAGATGGGAATTTTATGCTATAATTGCCTTATTGAGAGCTATCAATATAAAAAATTTAATCAAAATCGTCAGAGCCGTTTTTGAGAAAAAAAAAATTTGGTGTTTTGATCATTATGATAACTATAGTTAACTTTCGGTGGATTTTGTTCAAACCCTTATTTTGGCGTCACATGGTGACCGGCGGGCGAGATATCAAGTTAGAGTGGATTTGGCACGGTGGTTCTCTCTAAAAATCGTTCAGGTCTGTTTCCTTGTTTGATGACTGTACCTAAACCCTCGCAGTCATAGAAGTTGCGGTTTCGCTAGTACGCAAGAGGCCGGCCCTTGCAGCATCCACCGAACTCAGACCTGTGGAGGTACGGCAGGTATTTGGTCGTTAGCCAGTCTCCCAGTAGAGAGCTGTTGCCCGTGTGTGACCGCGCGGAGGTGACCACCTGAGGAATCCCGTACCATCTGGGAGGAGTTCTTAATCTGGTTTCCTACCTGATCTTACTATTTACTTGGGTGGCAAGTTTCAAAAGGACAGATCAACTATGACCACGTTTCTTAGCCATCACCTTCTTCGCGAACTTTGCAAAATGGTTATAGGCTTGCTTTGTAGCAGTCAAAGCTGCTAAGTTCATTTGCCCTCCCATCAACCGTCGCTCACTGTTGTAGGAACTACAGTGGAGCAGCACATGGTTTCTTGTTTCCTCCGCACTGGAGGCACAAGACGTGCATAATGGAGAGTCTTTCAGAGAAAAGAAGTGGAGCCGCGCATTGAAGTCACCATGTCCCGTGAGGAACTGGCTCGTCCAGTGGTCTGGCTCAACCCTTTCTTGAAAGACGTTCACGGATGTTGGGGAAGAACTCATACGTATCACGTCCCTTTGACGAGGATTCCCATCTCGCTTGCCATTTCTCCAGAGCCCATTCATCGATGGCAGCAAGTTTCTGTTCTGTGGTGAGATCCGCACGGAGTTCAGCCCAAAGCGAGGGAAGCTCCCGTTTCACACTCCACATGTCAATCATGCACTCAACAGCCAAATCAACTGGTAACTGACCAGTGATCACCTGGAGTGCTTCCGTTGATACAGTCTTGTAGGCCTTGGTGATCCACAGGAGCGCAGCTCTCTGGGATTGGGCCAATACTCTCTTTTGATTGACTGTTAGTTTGCTACCCCAGACAACGGGGCAGTAGCCAATCACACCTAGATAGATGGCCTTATACATGAGGATAGTGTCGTGGTAACACACACCCCAAGTGGCCTTAGTAATGGCACGCAGTGAGGCAAACCTTGCAATGGTAGTGCCTTTAAGGCACTGGAGGCGTTGGTTGAAACCCCACCTCTCACCTATATTCACTCCTAAATACTTGACGTGCTTTTCAAGAAGGAGCCTGTGGCCGCCAAAGCGTATTGTGGGTGGATTATTCACTTTCCCTCTCAAGAGGATTAGCTGGGTTTTTTCCTCAGCCACCTGCATCGTGGCATGCTCGCACCATTGGGTGATGGTGCGGAGCACGTGGTGGGTTTTTTCTTCAATTTGGCGGACTGACTCTGCAAAGATCAGCACAGTCAAGTCATCCACATAGGCGTCCGGCTCGCAGTCAGTCGCCATGAGTTTCCTGAGAAGACCTTCGAAGAAGGCATTCCAGAGTGCTGGTCCAAGGACCGAGCCCTGTGGGCATCCCTTCTCAATCTTTCTCCGGACGGAGACATGCCTGCTTTCGATCGTAGCAGTTCTGTCAGACAGGTAACTTCTGACGAGCGAGTACAGGTTGCGGGGGATTCCCCTACCTTTGAGCTCATTAAGGAGCGCTGGCCATCAAAGGTTGTCAAACGCTCCTCTGATGTCAATCAGAACTGCTACGACGTACTTAGCCGGTGCCAGCAGGGAAACACGCCGAATCTCAACAATGACATCCTGCGTGGACCTTCCTTTGGTACACCCGTATTGCCTGCCTGTGAGGTTGCGGCCAAAGACTCCTTCGAGGGACTGCAACATCAAGATTTCTAGTGTCTTGCCTAATATGGAAAGAAGGCTGAGTGGTCTCCATGATTGTGGGTCTGACTGATTGCGGTCGCCTCCCTTTTGAAGAGTGACAACACACTGAGTGGGGAACTGTCCGACCTGCAGACAGTCATTAAATAAATTAAGGAGGCCGCTGGAGATTGTCCGCTCAGCCTTCCTTAGCATATTGCTTCCTATTTTATCTGGCCCAGGAGATTCGTTGGGCTTTAAGGTCGCAAGGGCCCTGCCGAGATCGCCTGTTGTCCACAATGGGACGTCGGGCTCGTTCGGAGGGTCCATGATCAGTTCCCTTGCTGCCCTCTGGGCTTCAGTGTCTCGAGCTACTTGGTCATCTGGGAACGCCTTCTCAAGGAGGGTTTCCAGTGAACTTTCGATGCTGCAGGCCCAGCCTGACTCATTTTGCATCGCAGCTGAGACCTCCTCTACGTTTGCTTTTCCTATGGAGGACTTGTAATGTCTGCCCCAGGGGTTCTCAAAGCTCTCCGCTTCCACAAAATTTCGCCAGCCTTGCCGTTTGGCTCGTTTGATGGCGCGGTGGAAGGCCTTCTTCTCTTGGATGAAGGCAGTTCTGAGTGTTGGTCTGGCATCAGGAGCACGAGTGTTTTGGTACATCCTTCTGGCTCTATTTACACTATGCTTGAGGGGATTAAGTTCCTCAGTCCACCATGGGACTTTGATCACCCTGTGCTTCTGTTGCCCAAGTACAGAGAGCCCAGCAGAGTGCAGTGCTGTGGTAAATATGTTCACTTTGCTGTCCACCTCTTCAGGTGTGGATGCTTGCACTATTAGGTCGGTGTCTGCGGCAAGCAGTTCACCTCCCAGTACCCTACGGAATTGTGGCCAGTCAGCATTTTTTGTGCGGAATCGCTTTTCACGTGTGTCTTTACAGAGGATGTTGTCATCCGTGATGGCAAAGTCAATAACCATGTGATCGCTCTGCGTTGCACCTGGTACGGCTCGCCAACCCTGCAATTTGAGTAGCAGGGTGTGAGACACGGCTGTGACATCTATACACGACCTTCCTCCCGGACCATCATAGGTCGCCTCAGTCAAGGGCTCGTTGGCAACAACCAAGTTGTACCTGGTGAGCAGCTCTATATACGCCTCGCCCGCCCCATCCAGGGTTGGGGATCCCCACAATGGTGATCTGGCGTTTGCATCAGCACAGACTATGCAGGGTCGTCCTGATAGGCCTGCTAGAGCCCGCTCGAGTGGTTGAAGGCTGTTGGCAACTGGTGCGCCAAATTGCCTGTAAAATGATATTACAACCAGCTCAAAGCCACTGGCTCGGACGAGCACAGCGGCCAAGTGCTGGCTGTTCAGGTGAGTGAGTGCGAGCATGTCAATGGACGGGTCAATGCAGGCCACTGCTGCCTTGGCTCCCGTTCTTGCTCCAGCCACCACTCGTGCCTGCGATCCCAGACCAAAAGTTTTGGATCCTATGTATGGTTCCTGTATGGCGAGATCACTGCAGCGTTTCTTTAGTGCATTTTGCTGCAACTCAGCCATAACTGGGGAACTCTTATTTGTGTTGTGCTGAAGGATTCGAACTGTTTTTAACCTATTCATAATCCACTCGTGACTCCTGGAGGGCAATCGTTCGCTGACGAATGGTACTGTGTGCGTCTCGTGTAGAGTGTGCGACCTGTTGGATTTTGCGTTTGACGCAATTGGCACACTTGAGGGGAGCCTCACGCTTGCATTCCTTGCTTAGATGTGGCAAGGCACACCAGGCGCACACAACAGGTCTTGTACAGGCCACTGCCAGGTGGCCATAGCGCTGGCATTTGCAGCACTCAGTGGGGGCTTGGTACTTGCGGATGGCGCACCGCTGCCAGGCTATTTGGAGGTGCCTTGCCCCCTCTAGTTTTTTGTATAGGCTGGGTGATACCTCAATCACCCAATCCTTTTGTCTGCCACGCTTTCTGGTGAAGAGGGGCCTGACGTCCTGCGGCTGCAAGCCTAACACAGGGTTGTGTTCAACAACTTGTTGGGCCATGTCCTCTTTTTGTAGGTCGGTCCGCACGTCGCACAATAGCAGGCGTGGGAAGCGACCCAGAGGGGCTGACGCTTGGAGCTTCAACTCCTTCTTCGTGGAAATGTGGCTCGTAAGCGCCTTGGCCATTTCTGGCGTTTCCGTCACAATGACGGCGCCACCTCCTACTGCGGTGCAGATGTCTAGCACTCGGACACACACACACACACACACACTCACACAGACCATTTTCCCAAATAGTGTTTTTCGGACTCAGGGGGGTCGGAAACGTAAAGATCTGAAGAGAACTCAAAATTTTTTTTTCGGCCGATTACATAACTTTCCTTTCTACTTTGTAGAGCCAAGGAAAGTAAAAAGAAGATCCGAGGCAGTTCCTGAGCACCGTTGACACCCGGTGCTGGCCGAGTTCCGCATTTCCAGTTTTGAGCGCAGGAGCAATAAATTTAACTCGTCCTAATGTGGGAACGGCCTAAGTTTGCCATGCTTTGGGGAACTTGGCTATGCGGCATTCAGTGAGGCGTAATTCCATTGATTGATCTACACTCAAAATACTTCGAGCTCGATGGCTTTGTCGGAGGCTGTTTTTTATTTTCATTGTGAGGGCCAGTGAAACTATTGCCGGTTCTATAGAAAGAGATGAGAGCAGTCCTAAGAAAATCAGATTGAACGAGTCTGATCGTTTGGTTACCTAATCGGTGATGAACTAATAGATGTGAAGATGTTTAGAAGGTTCCTGGTCACATCGTTCACTCGATAACCAACGTTCCGCTTTTAAACTGTTTACAACCTATTTAAAGTAAAACTTCAAGGTCTTCGATAACAAATGAAATCATTGTCAGATTCGGGTTTTACTCATTCCTACTTGAGTGGAAGCGAAACATCGTAAAAGTCGATAAACTTCGCCAAACAGTCATGTTTGACCTTCCTTTCCACACCCTTACCATTCCCTCAAATCCTCAAATAGGCGGGGCAGTGTCTGAGGTCAAGAATGGGCGGCTCCCTAATCAATATCAATCACCTCCCACCTGATGGCAGCCGGTAGCTCCTAGACTTGGGAGTACGAGGTACTAAATCAGGGAAACGGTTGCCCCTTCGTTCACCCTCAACCCGCCAGTCGGCATCAATTGTCGCCCTCCGGAAGTTGTGTTATAATCGATGAAGTTAATACAATAATAAGGTTTCACAAAAATTACCTCAACACTGAGAAGAAGCGAAGCCTAAGGTTTATTTATAATTTAACTTGGTCCAGCTGAAAACCAGTGGATTTCGTTCTCAACCTGTTGCTGTACGTAAGAAGACCTTCTGCAGGACATTTGCGAATCGGAATGAAAAAAGGGGTTGGTCAAATGGTACCCTTGCGATGAGACGCTACCTTGGGATCGGGGTTTCATGGGGCAGACTGCCCTGGTTTAGCTTGGGTCACTTGCCAGTTCATTCACTGCACCTGCTTGCTGTGTAGTTGCTCACACAACGGATTCAATACGTCCTGCAAGCGGAAATCTGGTGTCTTGTCACTACTGGATGTTCTCGGGACACCCTGACGTTGTCACTGTTGGTCACCAGGACAGTCTGCAATGATCCTGAACGTTGTTGCACTCTTTCGAAGGCGGATCTTGGCACTCACTTAGCCAAGAAAGGCTGGATGGGTCTTTGAATAGTGGAGGCAGATGAAATAAGGGTTGCAGCATTCACTGTAACCTGGGAAAGATGGCGGTGCGAGATACGTTCTGAAGAAGTGTGCCGGCTGGTTGTTTAAGCAGGCGTTTTTCATGGCATCGCCACTCGCGCGCGTTGGTCGGTTTCTGTCTCGCTCCTTCGGTTCTTTTCTTCCCCCCTTCAATCCATCCGATCCTTAGAACTCCTTTCGGTAGTCTGGGGGTTAATTTGAATTTGTTAAATACCAGCTCTGTGAACGCGATGAAAGAGAATGGGTTGCACCAAACCGAACTACAACTAAGTGCATTTATCATTTTATTCGAAATAATTTTTTCCCCAAAAACGGCCCCAGCGATGTATCAAACTCCTCGTGGTGTTGATGGTGCGAAAGAACTGTGCGATGGTGTTAAAATTTACGTTCGTGAGATAATGACGAGAGCTGCGCAATAAATCATCAAAAATGCCAAAAAACACCGATTTTAAGACGTCTTTCGGTATAAAATCAGCTGAATTGACACCCCCGTGGTCTGACGAGGATCGCGTTGGCCGTCCAGTCAGCGATCTGCCCGAGAAGTAAATGAATAGAAGAAATCTTTTGTTTTGATTTGGGTTTGAGGAAGCAACCCAAAAAATTCCCTCCTCTTCGTGAGCCACTTTCCTGAGTATTTTCTCTATAATCCTCATAAAACAGCGAACACGAACCTTAAAGAAAAAGAAGGAAACGCGAAGGAAGACATTACTTTTGATCAACTTTGAATGTACGTAAAAATGTTATGATTAGTGGCGATTATTGTAGATTTCGATACGTCAGTCGTCCTATAGGAGCAATTCTTCTCTTGCACCTCCAGAATGACATCCAAAAGTGGCTCTGTAAGAGGGCAAAATTCGTATCCTCAGTCGATTTAACGAGCCTATCCACTTACTTAGATGACATTACAGAAGCGTTACGCAGACACCGAACGTGAGGAATTATTCTAAGCGATTGTTGCCCATACTGAGCACCCTTTTTCTACCTAATCTGTAGAATGTGCTCATCCAACGAGCGAACCATTATAGAAAACTTTTTCGGCTTAACCTACGTTTTGCGCAATAGATTTGCCAAAAAAACACTATATTTTATGCATTTACTATTTTATAAAATATTATTATGTATTTATTATTCTTATATAAATGACCCTACACGCATAGTAGGGGTGTACAGGGTATAGATAGATGCGAGAGCTACCGTCAAAACACAAGCAGTTTGAAGCGAGCGAGAAAAACATCATTCGGACGGTCAATATGAGAAGAAAACATGTATAGTCGATCAAAGTAGTTCAAAAAAATACATTTGATTTTGGAAACCGTTTCTTGATATCGCTTGTGGTGTGTACACGGTTGATAATTTTCTATAATACGAAACTACAAACGGTAAGCTACACGAAGAATCGAAATTAGTTCGAGTATAGTAACGTGCAATGGCAACTTTGTAGTTCGGTATATTTGGATGATGAGACGGTTGACGGAAATCTGGCGCCGATAAAATATTCCTTCAGCCGAAATAAATTGCGGTCGGTCTCGTTGCGAAGGGTATTTTGATCTCGGGATCGTGTAAAGCGTCTGCGCGGTTTTGTGGACTCAATGGGCGGAGCAGTGTCCGGGGTCAGGACCAGCCACCCTAATCAATATCAATACCTCCTCGCACCGACAGCGAACCTAATTCCAACCTTCGAGGGTTATCTTGAGCGTCCTCGACGTGAAAGGACGTTTTTCCCGATTTCCGATAAGACACCGTTCCGCCGGCCTTTGAAATAAATAATTAGCGCGAGGCATCATACAACTTTCCTTAGCCCCGCTTTTCTTCGCTTTTCACGGCTTCGAAACCGACTCCAACTTATTGTCCACTTGAAGTTGTTACAGCATAATTTGACGTTTTAGGAAGAAACTGGGAGCGCTTCAAGTACCATTAATCAGTTATCATTTCATACACTGACCATTTTGGTTTATTATATATTCTATTTTCGGTCAGAACCCCTCTGAACCCCTTCCTCATACTTTAGCACCATGCCTTTCAAGGCATGGGATTCCAGGCCATATTTTGCCTTTAACTTGGTCTGACAAATCCGTTTTTTTGCACACAAACTCCATAGTTGTGGCCACCTATTCGGTAGTCCGATTGGGCGAAAAATGATTTAAAAAATAAGGCGAAAACGATATTTCGGCAGTTTTATTGGAGTTAGGTCTTGTTTAGCTGTAGAACTGCGTCTAGATGGAAAACAGTCACATCACGGTAAATACAGTGAGGCAAATCGTACTATTCGCAGAAAGTTCTCGTTTCTCTTCGGTCTGCGCTTATTTCTCGTCCTGTCTTACTCCAACCAATCGTCACAAGTTACCTAGCGTCGCCTGGAAAATGTTAATTTTCGTTGTTACGTTGTGGTCAGGTCGTGTTTCGTATTCTCTTTGTAGTATTTTTCGATTCTGAATCGAACAGGATGAACCTCGGAGGTTTATACTGCGTCAAGTTGTGAAATCATGCTGTGCAAGAGAATAATAAACTGTTGTGCAATTATTTGCAGCGTTTTTCCACAAGGTGTTTTTCGGACTCAGTATATCTTTATGCGTAAAGTTTTGAAAAATTAGAATTAGTGTGTTCTTTACGTGCTCCTCATTGTCTTATTCACGTCCGTTTGACCATCCAAAGAAAAATGATTTAAATAACCAAAACCTGATTCAGAAGGCTCACACGCGTAACGCGAAACGGGAATCTTCTTCTCGACTTAATTTGGCGTATATTTAAGAGACACTTCGACTGAACGACGGGGCTTCTAACTTGATGAAACGAGAGACGCCGACACATGATCCAATACGATTATTACTCATTCCCGTGTTTATATTTCACGACAAGTTAAGCTGCGTTCAAACTTCGTACGAATTGTCATAAACCTGCTTGTGTTCTTTCGCGTCTCTTGTCTGCGGCGTCAGGAGTTGCTAGGCATTCACAAAAATCCTTGTGCGTTAAGTAAGTGAAGCATTTGGTTGAATGTAACGGAGCAATTTATTTCTTCAATCAGGAACGGGTACGATCCCAGGGAAACTGTGAGGAAAACACATTGAGGTCAATAGGCGAGGGAAAAAATAAAATAAAAATCTGGTGTCTTGCATCCCACAACTTTCTTTAGCCCCAATCGTTTGTTTTTTTTTTTCATTCGATTTATATGAACCGGGCAGAACACAACGCGACGTCCCATGTGGCGCATAATGTCCCAGAACTTATCGTATTGCTCATCAGGGTAATTAACGTATTTGTGGGAATGTCAATGTATTTATGGGATTTGTTCGGGAAAGCTCTTCTTCACAGGTACGGAATTGTAAAGAAATACACTCCGAAAGTTAGTTAATGAGACAAGAGTAGCTTGAATTCCATTATTCCCTGGACTGTTGCAAATTATTGTATACCCTCATCGAAATTCCACCGTCTTGTAAGAGATAACTGCACTAAATTATTGTGCTGCTCTTATCATTTTCCCAGAAGATCAACGTTTCTCGTTATAGTTGAGTTATTTCGAATTGTGCGCACGCAACGCTCAATCAAAATCTTTTCGTTTTAAGGAGTGGGCTAAAGGCTCGAATTTTGCACCCCTTTTTGTGATTCTTCCGAATAAGTTCATAAATGAGTAGCATCTGTCAACGGCATGTACTCCAAACTCAATTTCGAACATTTAAAAATTGATAAAACCCTTGGTGTGGCCCAGAAGAGGTCAATTCCTACTCATTTCACTCTAATTTGTTAATTTACTGTACATATTCGTTCATAGTTCACGACTCGGTGGCGTATTACCAAAAATAATTTATTGATGTAGTGGAAAAACACAGGCATGGGTGGGGGGTGGGGGGATGTATATTGCGAGAATCTTTCGGCAGTTCTGACAGCAGCTTCAAGCAAACGCTTGTTAAATTAGTTTATTTTTATAAGAACGAGTTCGGAGATTCTCGTAAATTCTTTAAAGTTTATAATTGCCGCGATTAGGTCCGTATTTGTCCATTTATGTCGTTATTTGCGTATCGCCCATGTGTATGTTGGCTAATTCCGGGATGATCCGTGCAAAAATCCTTCATCGGGAGAGCTGCGGCGCTTGGAATTTTTGTATTGTTCCTCACTTATAGAAAGCATAATGAAGATGAAAATCAAAAACTTATGGGACACGCTGATGAATCACGCGGTGAAATGATGACGTTCCTACGCTGAATATGAATCACGCTATTTCGATATAATTGATTTACCCTCACACTCGAAATTTTTGCGCAAATTGATCATTTGAAGAGTGGAAATATCGAGTTCGCGTTTTATTGACGAATCGGAGGATGAAACTCCGATAAACGACGTGACTAAGATTTTCGAAGAACCGAAGTTGATAGTGGCCGAATCAACGCAGACATTCCTTCTTGGCAGCCTTTATTTGGGGCGGTTGATAAAACATGAAGGTAACTGAGCCTTTTATCGTTTAATTTATTGTTTGACTTCAACACGGTGCGATGAGGTGTTTATACTGCTTCAGATTACAGATAATGGTTATAGTGAAGATATTTGAGTAACAAGCCACGCCACTGAATGAGGTGTGATTAATTTTACACCGAAGACCACCGGGTTGGGTGCAAGACGAAGTTGAATGTGGCTGAAAGAATTAGTATCCGTGAGACGAGCTAGAGAGAGGACTGTATTGTACAGAAAACACATCGGTTGGTTGAATAATCACTGGAGAGTTCTAAGTGACGAGTAACAGAGACAATTAGAATCCTTACTTGAAGGTTTAGCCGAATAGTAGAACTTGCAGGAGAGCAAGATGAGTGTGGTCTGGTGGGGCAGACTGGGGAGTGACGAAGTGGCGAAGGGAGGAGTGAAAGGGGGGTTACAGGAAAAACTATTGGATAAGGATATGTATGTTGTTGTTGCCACGTATGTTGTTGTTGTTGCCTCCCCATTATCATTGATATAAGTTACATGTTCCCAACCCCTCTGATGTCAACTAATAAAAAGCTGTGTAAGCACCCTTCAGGTGCTAACTGCTGAATGTGCACGGGCGAATGTTTAAATAGAGGTGTAAGAGCCAGGGCTATTCAGTTCTCTTCAGCCCTGTCTCCTTGCTTGTACTCAGTGTCTTTGTAAATAAAGTTCAGTTTCTTTTTTAAAAAGTCGAACTTCCCCCCTTCAAACTTAACTTATATACAACGTGCTCTCATTTAAATCCTTTTTCATCAACTTTAATATGGTAGCAGAGCGTATAATTTCGGTTAAAGCGTAAAGTGTTAGAACCTGCAATCCACTGTTGCAAAGAAAAAAAAAAGTTCGATTTAACTTCCATGCGACAATGGAATTCCCCTTTTCGGATTTTCCAAAATATCCTTCCCTCCCTCGATTTACCTCCTTCACCAACGTACACAGCTCTTCCCAGATACATTCGTCTCCCAGTGGTCACACAGACCTTTTCCTCTATCAATATCACAATCTTTCAGTCTGCCTCAGCTCTCAACATTCATTTTACGCGTAATACAGTCCTTCTCTCACGCTCACCGAGTTCCCTTTTATTTTATTTAAGCTCCCCCTCTCGTGCGCCCAACAATCATTATTGAAATTCCACTTCACGGGCAGCTTAATGGACTACGATCCTGATTTTTTTGATACTATTGTCATACGAGCGAGGTTTATAAGAAAAAAATGGCGCTAAAAACGCCTTTCGTCGACACTTTCGCGAATTTATTGTGCTGCTCTCGTCATCATCACATAACTGGAAATCGTATATTATTATTGTGTTATTTGAAAGTGCTCATACAAAATATTTAATATGTTTAGAGACATTTTTGAGAGCAACAAATTTGGAGTTAAGATCCCCGTAAAAACGTTAGTTACGGACTGATTTCGCTCATACCCTCATTTTGTCGTCCCATGATGATGTGCGGGCTAAATATGAAATTTAAGCAGATCAAGTTTTGCCCTGCCTCTATATCGTATCACCTTCACGCGCCAATTTCTCAAATCCCTCGAAAACTACCAAAAATTTTTTTCGGGCGAATACGTAACAGTGAAAAGTAACGACTGCTGCTTCGGAGTTAGCAACCAATATTCGTATAACGATTGGATATCGCTAAACGCAAATCTGATTTACAATGGTATCGTTCGTATTTCATCTTGTTTGAAGTTTCAACGACGCAGAAGTCAAATAACAGCTGTTGTTCCGTCAAGGTCGCAGCCGAAAAAACATTTCCGATCGATGACTGTTTCTAAAATTAACAACCTAATAAAAATTCTCAATCCGATCTTTTCGCGTAATTACAGCATTTAATTATAAAATCGTATGTATGCGTATTATAAGTCCTCCTAGAGTATTTAGTTCCAAGGTCAAGTTTTCCTGACGACGTCCAAAACCGCAATTCGCGTTTTTCCCGAGTTTTCCTAACTTCGATTAGTTACCAATAAGAACTCTAGTGATACCATATAATTCGTATTTTGGCATTCCTCAGCCCGACGGAGAAGGAGGAGAGTTACGTAATCGGTTTACATTTTTTTTGGAGTTTCTTCAGATCATTATTGGCAACCAACCAACCAACCATTGACAATTTTCCTGGATTTGAGCAAAGCTTTTGATTGTGTTTCTCACAAGATGTTAGTGGAAAGTATACGCGCACTAATGGGGGATAGCATTGCTGTTTGGGTACAGAGTTATTTACGTGGGCGATGTCAGAAAATGAAGATAAACGCAATTTTGAGTGAGGGATCTTCCTTCTTCTATGGAATTCCGCAAGGCACAGTTCTTGGACCCCTTTTATTTATCTGTTTTATGAATAATCTGTTTGGCGTTCACTTGTTGATACAGCTGTAGTGGTCTCGCGAAATAATTGGGATGCATCCTTGCAAGCCGCGTCTGCTTGCTTGCTTGTAGTTAGGAATTGGCTTGATGGAGTCGGCTTAAAGCTAAATTTTAGCAAATCCAACTTTGATGCCTTTTCCTTGCGTAATACCTCTGTCCCTGTTCTAGGAAATATCAAATGCCACATTGTGTCAACCTGTAGTGCAAGTGATTGTAATTGCCCTGGTGTTAAGCAGATTCCACAAGCTACGTATTTAGGGGTGGTAATGGACCAATGTTTGTCCTGGAAATACCATATTGACAAAATATGCAACAGACATTGTAAAGTCATACCCCTGTGCCTTGAAATCCGAAATTTTATGTCTTTGGGTCCACTTAGAATGTTTTATCATGCTCCAGTGCAATCCGTGATATCCTATTGTATTCTTGAGAGGGGATCGACCTACGAAACTTACCTAGAGCCTTTGCATATAACCCAGAAAAAAATTATCAAAATTTTACTGCGTAAGAAAATGAGATTCCCCTCCACAGCAGTTTTTAAGATATTTGAGGTATTAGACATCTTTCAAATTTACAAAAAATTGTATCCATGTATATATTAAAAAATTTATCTGATTTTGAGAAAAATTATGGGCAGACGAGGGCATCTGGTAACCTTACACTGAAGTTGCCTTTTAGATTTACCACTAGAAGTCAGAATTTTTTCGCGTTCAATGGAATAAAGCTGTTTAATAGTCTTCCAAAGGAATTAAAAATGCTAAATGATTTAGCAGGGTTTAAGCGGCGCATCAAAGAGTACGTCAGATGATTCTCCTTTTTAACTTTTTTCTGATTTTATGAACTATCTATCATATAATTCAGTATATTGTACTATATAGGTTTGCGATTTGTACCTATTAATCTGTAGCTAGAAAGTTATAACGACTCCTCCCCTCAGCACAAGTTTTTACTGATCGAGGGGGAACGCATTATGTAGTATTTGTGTTTCTTTTTGTATCTTTTTTTTTAATCTTCTTGAATAAATGCATTACTTTAAAAAAATTATGTTTGTGTGTGGTGCGATTAGGTGAGAATAGATGTACCAAATCGGTTCAAATTACACAATTAGCCTGTAGATAATTACAGGACGGGTGTGGGTGAAATCGACCTTAAACTAACTATAGTGATCGAAAATAAAAATGTTTACTTTCCACGGCTCTATGAAGTAGAAAGGAAAGTTATGTATTTGGGCGAAAAAAAAGAGTTCTCTTCGAATACTTTTACGTGTTAAAGCTTACTGAATCCGGAAAACACGATTTGAGAAAATAGATCCGCGTGTCTGTGAACGCGACGTAGCAAAAATGGTGAAGATAAATCAGGCAAAACTTGGTACCTCGCTCGCAGATTAGCATAGAACGCCTTAATAAAGTTATCAGCTAAACCCGATCAAAACACTAGTTACATCTTTTCTCACAAAATGGCTCTATTTTTATAGCATTTTTCGTGTAGTCAGCTCTAAATGACGCGACAAAGCCATAAAACTCTCATTTGTGGGAAAATGACGAGTGAAGTACAACAAATTGCCAATCGTTTCGACGAAAATCGAGCAGTCGTAGTTTTTTTCTCAATAAACTCCGCTCAAACGTTACAAGGATCTTCAGAAAAATTGAGGCTGTGGTCAAATCGGATACCTATAAGCGTTTAATTACGCTCAAAATATATATAGACGCTGCTTCAGAAATTCCGTGGTTTCAACCCCTAACGCTTCACATACAACCCTTTCTCACAATTTTTACCCGATGATTTCAAAACGGTGAACGCGATCCTCCTAAAAAAATCAAGTAGTCTCTTAAATCACCTGTGAACTGATTGCTCAATAATGGTCGGGGCACAAATAGGAGCAGGGCAATAAATTGTAGAACCGTAAGCGTTTCTGCTGTCATGTAGTTTCGATTAAACGTTTTTTGTGCGAATTGCTCCACCTAACGTAACAATACCATAAAATTCTCAACCGGAGGAGTACAATAAATCATTGTGAACTCTAACTGATTATTACAACGGTTTATTATTATTATTATTTTCTTAGCACACCTTCACGCTGCTCCACACCACCGATATCCATCTCATTCGATGCAACGTCGACAAATACTAGTAAACGATACGAAACATGACCTGACAACAGACGAACGACGAAAGTAGACATTGCCGAAGCGACTCTGGGCAAGTCAAGCTTGATGGATGGTTGGAGTGTGATGGGAAATGAGCGGAAACCGAGGAGAAACGCTCACTTTCGCTATTGTCCTGAGAGCAGTAGAATTTGCTTCACTATATTAACTGTAATTTCGATGTTTTCCATCTGGGTGCAGTTCTACACGTCTGAGACCCAACCTATTCGACTCAGCATCGAAATATACCTTACAGGTCTGTTGCCTGTTCCTCAACCCTCGACGAGGGTTGTTCGACGCAAGCGCCGAATCCCTCCAGGCTTTTGACCTCGGAATTTCCGCTCCTTGCCCAACGGGCACCTATGGTCATTGTTCCTCCAAAGGTCTTTGCGCCCATGGAAATCTCAAATCGGCGGATATTTCCAACGATGGTTTTCCCATCCTTCCCCTCTCCTCTCTTCTCAGATTCCTTTCCACAACAGATACCTTCTCCCAAAAAATCATTCTGCTACGAAGTATCGCCGAAGTGAGTCGTCTCCAGTTCTCCCAACACTTGTGTCCTAACACCTTTCGCGATACGGCCGTCTCCAATTCTCCCAACGGATACCTCTTTCACCTCTCATCGACTTCTAGTTCGGCTTTCTCCCTCCTTCCGAGTACAACCAGTTTTCACGTCTTCAGAGCCCTATTTGTTCGCGATTTCATACTCAACTTATCTCTCGTGTAAGTTACCTCTTCTTTGTACGTTGAAGTCTTCAAATCCTGCGATATACCAGCTCACCAATTACAAGTTTGTGCTCAGTAAATACCCGTCTCCGAGTTCATTCACGTCTATCCTGGTCCAAACAAGGGTCTGTCGTGGAAGTTGCGGTTTCGTTAATGTGCAAAAGGCCGGCCCCTGCAGCATCCACGGAACTCAGACCTGCGGAGGTACAACAGGTATTTGGTCTGTTGCTCGTGTGTTACTGCACGGAGGTGGCCATCTGAGGAATCCTGTACCTTCTGGGAGTTCTTAATCTGGGTTTCCACCTGATCTATTTACTTAGATGACAGGTTTCAAAGGGACTCTCAACTGCGACCACGTTTCTTAGCCATCGCCTCCTTTGTGACCTCTGCGAAACGGTTATAGGTGTGCTTTATAGCAGTCAACACTGCTACGTTCGTCCGCCCACCCAACAACCGTCGCTCACTGGTGTAGAAACTACAGTGGTGCAGCAAGTAGTTTCTTGTTTCTTGGAGGCGCAAGACGTGTCTTTGTGAGAAAAGAAGAGGAGCCGCGCATTGAAGTCACCATGTCCCGTGAGGAACTGGCTCGTCCAGTGGTTTGGCTCTTTTCTTTCAAGACGTTCACACATGTTGGGGAAGAACTCGTACGTGTTACGTCCCTTTGACGAGGATTCTCATCTCGCTTGCCATTTCTCTAACGCCCATCCAACAATGGCGGCAAAAAGAGATCCACACAGAGTTCAACCCAATGAGGAGCAAGCTCCAGTTTCACTCTCTACTTGTCAACCAAGCACTCACCTGGGAAGTCAACTGGTCACTGACCAGTGATCACCTGGAGTGCTTCTGTTGATGAAGTCTTGTAGGCCTTGGTTATCCACAGGAGTGCCACTCCAGACAACGGGGCAGTAAAAAACGAAAGTGCATTAACGTTTAAAAAAATGTAGATCGTTATACACCCATCAAAATAGTTTAAATTCCGCACGCATTTTCCATGGACAACTAATGAGGTTCCCAACACAGTTTGCTGTAGAGCCGATAGTTTAGGAGGTATCTTTACCAATACAACTCGTGTTGCTCGTATTTTATATCTAAAAATGAGGTTCTGGCTTTGTCATGGAGCATCAAACAGCGGTCAAAGGGAAGCTTTTCGTTGCTTTCGAGGCTTACAGTCACCTCCTAAACTTTATCTCTGTGCATAAATGTGTTTACACACGCGTACATCTCTGAAGTACGTGAAACAAGACGCGTGACAGGGGGTTGGCTCATGTAATTTGACGAAAACAACTCTTGCACTGTAATGCTCTTCAACCTGAAACTCTGACGGGACGGGACAGGGTGCCTCAGAATGACGTGGGTCTTCCCTTTGTCGACAATCAGAGCGAGAGCAAAGAGCAGACTCGTTCCCTCAATAACGTCGATAATTACGTGGAAACAGCTCACCCCTTCCCTTCAACATCCACTTGAACACCCTTATATTCCAACCTCTATTATCAAGCAAACAAGCGCTTGGGGTGGAGTGATCGATTTGAGAGCACCGAAAACGAGAAGCTTTACGGGGGAGAAGCCAATCATGTAAACCCCTACCCTTTAACCTCAACTGTGGTGTGGAAAAACGAAATTTTGCCAAAATAAACTTAACTTGGTAGAGCTTTAGCCAGCCACTGCTACAATGTAGAAGTATCTCACAACAGTTTGAGCCAGTAGTCAATCCAATTGTGCGTTTGTTGCTCTGTGGGTCTTGAAAATGGTGGTGAAACACACCGAAAATGTGGCATAAACAATTATTATTTACCCGAACTTTGACAATCGAAGCGGAATTGAGTAGCATTGTTGGGGTGGAGGGCCCTGTGTTCAAAATAGCATTTGAGGAGAGCGTGGCAGAGTTTAGCTACTTTCTACTGCACTGCCTCGCGAAATCCTCGTTACCTTCGGTCGTTCCCTTTCGTTTCCGTTTCGAAGTTCGCAAGATCACCCCCAGTGCCGGTTTCCTTCCATAGCCCATCAACGGCACTCAGGTTCTGACCAAGGGCAGGTTGTTGTCATCTCCAAGTTCGATTTCTCAAGATAGGACAGAAAAGCAAAGGCGATTTCCACGAGCTCGATGTCCGTTGTGAAGAATGGGGAACCGAATTTGACAATATGATACTGCAGTGGAATCTCCAAGATCGTGCAATCGCCCAACTCTCTCGTAGTTCCTGGGGCTTTCTACCAAAGCGTTCGCGGCATTAATGCCGCATCACAATCTTTTCAATCTCGAGCGGCAACTTTTTCCTTCGATTTACGGCGTTTCATCTAGAAATAGATCTATTAGATACGACAACCTTGAGGCTCCGTTCGTTGTGTTACGTTACCCGAGCGCAAACTAATGCTGAGATCAATCGTTTGGAGTGTCCCACTCCCGCTGTGTTCCTGACAGTCTGATGGATTCCCCTGCTATATTCTCTCGCCCCATATTTCCCCCCCCCCCATTAGCGATGATCCCATTATGCCCAGGAATCAAGTAAACGTGTGTCTGCACTCCCTCGCCAGTTTTGATGTTGTGCAGTAGTTCTTTAACCAGCTATCAGTCATTATGTTGATGGTTTTATTACTGTATCTTTTTTCGTGCGCCATAACGGCCCCAGGTCCTAATAGCTTCCTTTCTTTGCGAGCTCTTGATATTTTCATCGGCCTCTAGCCTTTCGTCCATTCGTGATAGCGCGAATTATATGTTAAGCTCAAAAGTCAGCTCAGAATTGTTACAGTCTGGCCGTTATCCGCAAACGAACGCGTTTTTCTGCGACTGGGGGTTTGCCAAGGCCTCGAAACGCTTGACAACGCGTATGCGGAAACCCTTTGGAGACAAACAGAAAATTCCATCAGGCACCTGGATAAAATAATTTCATTCGAAAAGATAAAAACGTTGAACTGCGTCGTCTCATCCAATTTTGGCGCCGTTTGTTTCTAATTTGTCAATGGGCGTCAGTGTACTGTAAGAATGAGTTGGGACCGGCCACACTCAGCTCGTCCGGAGCGTTAAGACCTGCCCACAGGAAATCAGGAAATCGTGAGCCACAAAAATAATGAGAGACGTCTCGATACCGGAGAGTACAGTCACACTAGAATTAGTCATCGCACTCGTCGGAAAAAGTGGGAAGAAGAAGTAGAAGCCAATAACTCCTTCTGGACTTCACGAGGATTTATTGCCCCGTATTTAAATTATTTTTCTTTTTTGCGCCGAACCGTGAGGCTGTTACGACGATGGTTATTTGTTTATTTTGTAAGCTCTGAATTTATTTCGCGGTAGTTCATTAAAAAATCGCTCATCAAGAGAGCTGGGCACCTGGAACTTTATTTCGAATTTTATTTAACTTTTCTATTTTGGTAAATTTCCTCCCAATACTGAGGAACTCGAAAACGTTGAATATACGAAAATTCGTTAAGCCGTGTTCACCATGTATAAACACCATGTATAACTGTGGAAGGGGGGGGGTTCGTTTCTACGGTACCTTTAATCTTATTTATAAACGAGTGAGCACAGGGCACGTAAGCGTAGGTTCATAAATACTTGCGTTTTCGAAGTGGCTGTTCGCATGTACGCGCATTGAAACAGTTGTACAATGAGTCCGTGTGAGCGAAAGAGCTAAATGGGCGTAGATTTAAAACGAGACTGTCTTCGAGATCGGAATTTGAAAATAACGAAGTCATAATGACGAGTAGAGAACGTTGTATTGGAAGGGGAAACGAGTTTTCTGTTTTTCCCAAAAGATCCGTTTCTTTCGAACGAGGAAACGGATATTAGAAAGATGAAGGAAAATACCAAGTCGTGGGGAAGTCCCGGGCTAATTGACTGAGCGGAAGAAAATTAATTGGCACAAATGAAGTTTTGAGGTCTGTGGTGGGAAGTTCCTCAAGTTGATACTTGTTCCTCAGTTCAGCATCACCTCAAACTATTGAAACACAGTTTACTTCAAACCCACGTCGTAATACAAGAGGTAACTCATTCAACATTCATAAAGTGCGATGAATTTCTTTGAAAAGATATTTTTTTGTGTACATTTATTGGAGTCCGTTACAAAAAACGAACAAAAAAATGTGCTCAATCGCGGCACAAAAAAAAGTACATTGGCAAATCATTATTTTAAGGTGGCTTTTAGCGTGATGAGGTATAATGAATGGAACTAGAACTCCGAAAGAGCCACTAGATCACTTGCTGTAGTTCATGTAGGAGAATTTGCGGGCAGTCAAAGCCTGTATTCACCAATTGGTTTGCGCGATTAAGGAATGTTATTTATAGTTTCGTCACGTACGAATGAGGGTGTTTGGAGGACAGTTTTCCGGACCATGAGGTTATGTTGCCCTTCCGATTGGGAACGAGAGACCAGACTGGGAGACCGTAGGTCCTGATTGGATTTTGATGGTAATTGGGTTAGTAAATAGGGATTTGAGTCGATAGGCTGTATTTCTTAGACGTTGAAGGAGATGTGTCGCATGGTCAGCGAGCGTGAGGGGCCTGTCTAGGATAACTCCTGGGTAATGATGAGAATCGGTAATCGGGATCCAGAGGTACTATACTTTTAAGACTTTCGACTAATAAAAATGGCTGTCGAACTCAGACATCGTTAATGCAAAATGGCATGGAGGGGGTTAGGCATAATATCTCGACTTCCAGATAGGAACTAGCGTGAGAAGCCCTAATTAGCCCCGAATAACAACCTGCTGGTCTGCTCGAGAAGAAAGTGCGTAACTTTGGATTCTTTCCAGTCCAGCCAGGCAGTCTGGGAGGAGAAATTTAACCCCCAGATAGCATCCCACCTTGAGGTTGCCTCTAGCTCGAACTCAGGATTCACCTACGACGATCAAATTCCCAGACAATTAAACCTGAACCCACACAATCCCAACATTTTCGTTGCAGCTGATCAATCCCAAGAGTGAAGTGGTGACAGCACCACACCTAACGTCCTGCAATCTTACAAACCATATCGTCGACAGGTAGTTCAGCAGTACTCACACAACCAAGACCTGGAGGGTCACAGTATCAATGCCGGGAAAACGTCCCCAAATTATTTTTAGCTACAAAGGGGGATCGTGCAGGAGACTCTGAACTGTCACAAATTGTGGCAAAAAACCGCGGCAACTCTCATTGTGAATTCTCCAAAAAGCAAACTCCAGCGATAGCAAATTTCGAGCTCACAGAAAACAAGTTCGGACCACCTTCCCGTGTTACTAAAAATACAAGCTTCACCCACAACTTTCTCGAATAGTGGCCGAATCCGCACCAGTAAAATTGACTGGGAGAGGTACGAAGATCTCCTCTCAGCTGCAACAGACACACAAATCCCTCTGAAAACTCCGAGAGACGTAGATATAGCGGCTGCCAACCCATGACCACTGCGCAGTTCGCGGACGCCACAGTTTTTCTCAGCAGCTCACCAAGAGGTGAGCGAGCGGGTTTGGAAATGAAGGAGCTTTCGATCTGAACAAGCGGGCACTAAGATAGAAAATGAAACTAAACCCCCAAAAGTCCTGCAGCGTGACATTCACTTATCTACGTTTATATGCCCGAAACGCATGTCCGGTACCTGGGAGTGGTGCTGGATAAACGCCTGACGTTCGACTCGCGCAATACATCTATCCTCAAAAGATGCCGTCATCGCCTCAAAACGCTCAAGCCACTTCTAGGGATGCTATCCCCACTGTCACTTGATACAAAGCGCTTGATATACCTAATGCTCATTAGACCAATTTGGGAATACTGTAGGGGAGCGTCAAACTCGCACGTAAAACGAGTCCAAAGTTTCCAAAACCGCGCATTAAGACTCATTACTAACGCTTAGTGGTATATCAGAAATACCAATATCCACAAGGGCTTGGAACTCCCAACTGTCCACGAAGTCCTGCAGGCTTCTTACTCTCGTTTCCACCAACGACTCCACAACCATCCAAACCCCCTAGCAGCTGGCATACTTGATACAGTTCCACCGGACCGTCAAACTCGCAGACTGAAACGCAAACGACACACCGATCTTCTCCTCACGACAAACGGCAACTGAGCGCAGCATCTCAATAAAATCATCCCTTCAACACACCTAATAATGCAAAAAATAAATAATTTAACAATTAAATCTGCAATAACGTAAACAATCCATCATTTATGTAAACTAATTTATTATATTACTAAGTTATTAACTACCATATTTATAATGAGAGAAAGTCATTGGGCTTGAACTCTCTAACATGTGTCATGTTACTGTTATGTACCAATGTATTCCAAACTATAATGCAATTATGCAATAGTTGTAAAAAAGGAAAAAAAAAAGAAAAACAGAAAAAAAATTGGCGGCAAAATGCACTAAATATGCCCCAGAGGATAAGGACAGTACACAAGCGAATAAATCAAATGTGAGCACGAATGACAAGCAAGCAAGACCTGGTGGTGAGCAGGTGTGCCAATTTTATTCTCGAGGATCACCGCCAAATGTCCACTTATTTCTACGTTGGGCAAATATTGACTTGCGGATCGCTTTGTCGCCAACTGACGAAACTCCCGTCCACGGAAATCCAATCACGATAACAAGTTAAAGAAAACCCCTGCGAGTTACATCTCGGTGACGTAGCTCCTGACGTATCGGTGTGTACATAGGCGCCACTCAAGGCCTCCGGTGGAGTGGATATTTGGCGGTAGAAGGTGCACCGGCACGTTGCACGGGCAACTCCGATCTCCAGCTTCGAGGCATTTCACGAGAGAACAACAAAAATGTTGAGCGAGGCGTCACACAACTTTTCTTCGCCTCTTAATGAAATTTCATTCCTCTCCTACGTCATTGAAAACAACACCGTCGTGAATTATTCAATAAATTCGACGTTGGTTTACGACTTGGGAAAACCAAACAAATTTGAAATCGCTCCAGCAAGTTTGACGGTGAGGCCAATGCGTGTTTGTCAGTGTGGCGAATAGCGTGGATGACTTTACCAAACCCTGGCTCGACCTGTCCCACGGAAAGTTGTACAGGAACGTGTGTAGTGCAACAATCGTGGACGACTCCCTCATACGAATAAAACACTGGGGTGGCGCATCACTCAACTTTCTTCCTTTTCTCGTTTATACGCTGCATAAAGCAATGCACAGAACTTGTACAGAACATTCTATGAACGTTATTCCTGCGGCGCGTTTTGAAGGACATTTGAATAACAAATTTTCCATGTTCGAAGAAACTAATTTTATGGGTTTGACTTGTTTCTCCGTTCTGAAAATTGTTATATTAAAGGCACTATGACATTACATTAAGTTACTTCTTTTTTTTTTTTTTGAAACGGTGGATACAGGTGATACCCTCACTGCAGCCACAAACGGGCCTATTGTAAGGGCGTCCATGATCCTCAGATCATGGCCCCCCTGCACCACCTCTATGCCACACGGCACAGGTTTCACTTGGTGTGACGTCACCTATGCGCCCCCACCACCCCCGCACAAAGCGGAGGATATCCGCAAGTTCTGCATTTGCCACCTCTTTGGGCTGAAGAAAGGGCCTCCCAAACACAGAACGGCGTGATGCCGCGAGTCCATCGCATACACACAGCACATGCTCTACCGTCTCTAGCCCTACCTCGCAGAACCTGCATACCTGTACCTCGCACTTGCCAATATTTGCAAGGTGGTACCTCAGTGGACAGTGACCTGTGAACAGGCCACATATGATCCTCATATCCTTCCTCCCCAGTGCAAGCACCTCTTTGGACCTCACTTTGGAGAGCCAGATGAAGAGTTTTGCCTGTCTACATTAAGTTACTTGGTGGAACAACAAGCTTTTCCTTTTTATTATTTTCAACGTTGGGCAGCTCCTTGACATGCTGCCGCAAATGGCCTAGCGGATAGGAACGTGCAGACGTTAAAAAAAAACGCCTTAAATTTGTGTCCACAGAGCAGTTTGAAGTGAGAAGGATTTTGTTTCGCACTTGAGCCACCTCAATGGCCAATGGCCCTGAATCCTGCAGAAACTTACCTCAACGCTTCATTCAATTTTTCCGACTCAACAGGGTTGCACAGACTGGCTGACAACGAGGAACGTTCAGTGAAGGAAAAAGAGCGCATTAAAGTGAGTTTCCATCGTAGTAATACGAGGATGTGGCTCTTCAGTGTGGTCGTCAAGATGTTGGTTTTCGGACGCTATTTGGTAAAACTGGACAATGGTCGCATTATAAAACGACACATGTGTCTACAGATAGTATCCAATGGTCCAGCACAAGTATCCAGATCCAAGTACAGGTATGTTTCCTGATGTGATGACCTCGACGAGGGTCATATCAGTCGTGGAAGTGGCAGTATCGTTAATATGCAACCCCTGCAGCATCCACCGAACTCAGACCTGCAGAGGTACAGCGGGTATTTGGTCGTTGGCCAGTCTCCCGGTAGAGTGCACTTGCCCATGTGTTTCCCACCTTATCTAACTATTTACTTGGGCGGCAGGTATCAAAAGGACAGATGAACTGTGACCACGTTTCTTAGCCATCACCTTTTTCGCAAACTCTGCAAAATTGTTATAGGCTAGCTTTGTAGCAATCAATGCTGCTGAGTTCGTCTGCCCTCCCAACAACCGTCGGTCACTGTTGTAGATACTCCACCCTTCTACATGGCAGGTGCGGGGGCAAGTTCAATCCCCGTACCCCCATGGAGATAAAGCGTTGGTGCCGGTAGAACGCCTCTCGGCAATTCCGGCACCAGGGCCTGCCACCCATTCAGGTCTTTAGGCTGCTTAAGGTGCAGCCACATAGAATGGGTACCACAGGGGCTTCGGCCCGCGGCTGGCAGCGTGGAGCCTTTAGGGCGTGGCGCTGTCGGCTGTGAAACCATGGGATTGGCCTCGTGGGGACCGTGGTTACATTGGGAATTCCCTCTAGAGAGATGATTGGTGTAGGCAGCGAAGCTAGGTACCCTCTCCAACGCCACGGGCAATGCCCAAAGGTCACCTAACATTGTTGTAGATACTACAGTGGAACAGCACGTGGTTTCTTGTTTTCTGCGCACTGGAGGCACAAGATGTGCAGGCCAGAGAGTCTTTGAGAGAAAACCGCACTGAACTCGCCATGTCCCGTGAGGAATTGGCTCGTTTGGGAAGAACTCAAACGTGGCACGACCCCTTTATTGCCCATTCGTCAATGGGGGCAAGTTTGTGTTGTGTGGTAAGTTCTGCACGGAGTTTAGCCCAAAGCGGGAGAAGCTCCCGGTTCACTTGTCAACCGTCAGGCAAGTGACTGGTCACTGCCTAGTGATCACCTGGATGATCACTGCTGCTCTACGTTGTAACACATGGCAACAGCTCTCCAACGAGAGACTGGCTAAATGACAGGTCTTAGGTTTGGTGGATGCTGAGCGAGTTGCTGTGCTCTAGCATACCAGCCCAACTGCAACCTTTACGACTTTCAACTCTCTTAAGAGTGCCAAGGAACAGGCATTTTGATGAGGAAACAAAGCTGCTCTTCTCCTCCTTCTTCGTCTTATTGTCGTTGTTCGTTTTCTTCTTCTTTTTGTGCCAAATTAGGTATGTTTTGGAATAGTCCAGAAAGTACAAACGGCAGCACCCTCTTAAAGTATTCTCTAGACTTTGCTGGGTGAAACTCTGACGCGAACATGCCGCCACATGGCAACGAGAATTGGCTAATTGGCGTTTGTAGTCGATACCACACAACTACGCGAAAGATTTTCCACGATCGTGAAATAAGTTAAAAAAAGAGCATCTGGGTGCAGCGCCGCCGTTTCACGATCTGGTCTTGGGTTGCTCAATTTCCCAGGCTGCGGGGGGACGTGATCAACGGTGTTCCGGAAGGTACAAAGCTCCCTGAGGGTACATCACGGTTCGACGCGGCCGTTTCAGTCCTGTCACGTCTGACGACGACAAAGACACAGAAAATGTGGAGAACGGATTCCGAAGAAAGGATGTCTTTACGACTCAAGGTCAAAGCGAAATCAATTAACGATTTACAGTTTTTCCCCGTTAACGTTTTGTTCGTCCTTCGAAAGATACGGCCAAACGGTTGGCCGGGGCAAATACCGTAGATCGCTAGTGGCTCCACAACGGTGCCTTGGGAACACGGGGTTAAGTAATGTGTGAATCACAGGGGGACGATAATTGCCTCATCCACAATCCCAGATAGCCAGGGCGCAGTTGCGTGTGACTTGACTCAGGTCAACTTCAACTGAGATCGTTCTTATCCTAGATATTCTCGGTGAATATAATTATGAATTGGACCTTAAGCGGGCTATGGATACTTGATCATCGATACCTCTCTGTGACCGCGCTTCTTAACGCAATTAACAAATTCCGCGTAGATTTTTGAATATTATTATACAGCCCGTATGAGCAGAAGAAACGTTATCACGTCCGCTACAAGAATCTCGTGCTGCTCTGCATTTGCCCAAACTACCCTGAGACTTCATTAAACATCTTAGTCTAGACACAGAACAACTCAGAGGTCAATTTTCTAAACAGTTCTGTTGAATATAAAGATTCTTGTTCGCGCATCACATTTCGCCCAAGACAGGCCAGACAGAACTCAAGACAGCATAAAACGTTCATCCAAAGATCTAAAATGTCCTCACGCGATGGACTATTGGATCGAAAATATTAATAAACCCTGCCGACTCCGCACAACTGACATAAGTGAGCCGTGAGTTCCTTCCTTTAGGTATATACAGGTAGAACGCATCAACGTACCGTGGCGTAAAATGGAGACAACAGATCTCAACAATTAGGGAATACTATGATTAGTACTCATCTCAAAGAGCCTTCCTCAAGGTGTCCAAGTCGAAGTAATCATTCTGTTACCTTCCCACGAATCTGAAACAATACAATGGCGTATCACCTCACCTGAGAGAAGACGAGTGTGGCGCGTCGTCTCTACAAGAATGTAATCATCTCTCCCTCTATTTTCGAAACGGGAGACAGAGAGATTGTCAATATGATTGTTAATCAGATCAGAATTTATTCATTTATTTGATTAGTGAGGGAATGAGCCCACAATACAGAAATTACAGACCTTTGTGGAACAAAAAAGGGATCATGAAACAAGCAAAATGATTGAGGGAATCGCAATAAATCACAACGAATAAATGAACTGTTAAGAGAAAAACGAGAAAGCAACCAATGTATGCAGAAGACCCAGAAATGAACAGATGGATGACTGAAGATAAGGGGTATCAATCCTCCGAGCAAGCCTCCTCTGCCATAACTCGTCAGGTGGTTGGGGTCGATGGGAGCAAAAGCGAGTGGATATCGTGAACAACCTCATCCCTGGGGTTGACTAAAGGCCTCGAGGATGAGAAATAGGGGCATCAAACTGTGGAGGCATATTCCTACTGAACGTAGAGCGATGCAGAGTGGTGCGCTAGAGAAACCCCAACGGTCGCATGGCGCATGAGGCAGCCCCAGCAATGTGATCATTGAGCGTCATCCGAGGATCCAGGGTAACCTCGTGGTCCCAAACTCAGGATGAGCGGCTGAGTGGGGACGTTAATAATCGAGTACGCGTGGAAGTAAGTAGACAAGGAGTGATGGATGGCACGTCGAGGTTAACCGATCGACAAACTCATCGAGCCGAAACACAACGGCGGCACGTGCTAAGGAGTGAACGGCTTTGAGGACAGGACAGATCCCATTCATGACGAGGATGATGAGGGGAAGTCCAAGGTGAGATCCCTGGGGGGATATGTAGGAGTCTCAATACTGCATGGCCGGACAGGTAACTTCACACCCAAGACAAGAGGCTGCCAATGACTCCGAGAACAGTATTGTGAGGAAGCCGATCAAAAGCCGAAGGGAAATCAGTGGAAACCACTTCTACCTGATCCCCCACCCCCTCACAAACACATGGTCTTCCATTAGCTCACATGTTCATAGACAAGAGAGTTAAATAGCGATCCCTTCTTCATTTCAGACAAAGGACAATTCAATAGCTTCTTTATAGCCTCAAACATGACTAATCGGCGTATGATCTCAGTCATGACAACTGTGAAACGATTTCTTCCTTTCCTCCGACAAGAGGCGATAATTTAACGACTTCTTTATAGCCCTAAGGTAAGTCTCCGTCTCTCCATTACCTCAGGGCAGATTCAACATTTTAATAACTTGTTTACGGTATCATTCAGCCGCGTTCTGCTTTTATCAGTCCCTCAAATGAATAATTGATTTTAGCTCTGACGTATTCTGCCGTAATCGAACACTGAAACCAATTTTTGCACCGAGCATGGTTTTTAGTTGCGTTTGAAAATAATTTAGTCTACGCGGCGCAACAGAAGGAAGCATAGCATTTTTAATGAGCGATAGACAGTTACAGGCAAAGCTTCGGGGGTATGACGCTGAAAGATACAACGGGTTTGTGCACAAAAAGGGGTTTAAGTAACGAGTTTAGTGCACATAACTGTTGGGCGTACATCAAATTGGCATGCGGTCGGAGGGTTTGAGGTTGAAAAATGGGTGTGTTGTGTGTAAACATTGAGTGTACTGTGGAATTAAGTTATGCCTCGTCAGTAACAACTATTGGATATCGCATTAGTTGCTGATGTTAACAAGTTGGTTAAATTTAAAAACGCAATAATCGTGTTCTTCTTGCGCCTTCCACATCTCACCCAGTGGTTCTTTCAATATCTCGATGGCAACGTGGATGTTTAACGCGAAGGAAACGCAGTAGTGCATTTGTTGGGCGCACGTGAAGCGGAGTTGAAGAATAGTGAGCGTGAGGAGGACCGTATTATATGTGCAAGGGGACCACTCGTAATACGCGTGAACTGGTGCGGCAAGGTGTAGAAGACTGTAAAAACATTTGAAATAACGGGGAAATGTTCAGAATGAAGTCGGAGACGCGACAAGAGGGTAAAAATTGAAGAGACTCGGGTAATTCGGGCTAATGTAGCGCACGGCGAACGAGAGGGCTCTTGAATCAAGAATGAAAACGGGTGGCAAGAGTGTCCATATATACCTGGATTCTGTGTAACGGGGAAGTCCCCACGTTCCGGGAACTGCACAGGGCAAACCCTGGTTCGTCGTCCAAAGTTTTTGGGGTTTCCCCCAAACAGCATTCATCTGTTGAGTTTTTTGGTGCTTGCACCGCAGCCTGAAGTTCTATTGTCCCAGTTACAGGACCATGTCTAGCTTCCAAAGGAGCTCCAATAGTCTTGGGCACCAATGATCAAACACTGCTCCCTGTCAAGCCTCTGGCATTAGACCAGGGCATATTAGGGAGTCTCCTCCCCTTTACCATACCACCTGCACCGAGGAATGTTGCTTATACCCATAACGGTCCGTGCGTTTGTTCATTTTGCAGTGCCCTATGATGATTGGCAGTACCTGCCATAAGTCCTTCCTTTCCTTCATTCGAAGGCTAGGGCCTTATGTCGTGTGTTGGTCCTGAGACGAAGTGTTTGGAACGCGCTCCTGTCTAATGCATTCTTCTGGCATGTTCACCCACTCCTCTTGACTAGCGATGCCCTACAATATGGAAGTGGCCCTATAGGTACTGTAGTCTGGCCAGATGGTATGCTCTCCCATTCCCAGTGATCCCATTATGCTCAGGAATCCAGTTAAGTTTGCTTAAGAGTTGAGCAGCATCCTGCACTCCCTAAGCAGTGCGCAGTAGATCCACAGTACCTTGCAAGACGTGGGACTATCAGTCATTATGTCGATAGTTTTATTGCTATAACCTTTGTCATGGACCATGATGGTCCCAGCGAGGGAAGCTTAACTCTGCTTGAAAAATCGTTTGAGTGAGGCCTAAATGCCACTCCTCCCAGAGGCACTCATCCACACCCCCGAGCCTCCCTTTGGGTTTTACATCCATCTATGTTGATGTTACTACCGTTTGGAGGACGAAGCTGACGACTTCTATTGTTCCATAAGGTTCCTTCTGGTTGCCATTGTATGTCCAGTCGAACTCGTACGTGGGCACAATCATATCAGTGATCATGTCGAGCTCTGTAAAGGCTTCCAAGTTCCTAAAAGTAAGATGCCCATTACGAGCCAGTGTCGTCTTAACTATTTCAAGCCTAGTTAGTATGTATGCCAAAAAGGAAGAAGGTTAACGAACTTCTCTAAAGCACAAATAGGTGTGGTTTTCATCACCCCCGCTAATAATAAGCACCCCAGCCTTTGTACTTTGGCTAGGCTGCTACGGTTCTCTTCGATCGCAGACCTGAGACACCATAGAGTTGACCCATATGAGACGATTGATCTCACAACGGCCTCATAAAACCTGCAAAGCGTTTTAGGTTTTGTCCACAGGGCCGTCGTCACCTTCTTGGATGTGCTCTTTCCAGGTTAGTTTTCGACTCTGCTCCATGAGCTCATTACGCCCATTACTTCCTCTGGTCTCAGTCCCAACAGATCACTTTGTCTAGTAAATGGTACTGTGACCAGCTTCGTGTTTGCGGTGGGAACCACTTTCTACCGCTGCATATCTCATGATTCGGTTCGGAACACAATTCGATTTACTCAAAAGCCGTGCAGTAAACAAAGGACGGCCAACGAGTTCTAAAAAGATTAATTTATCAAGTTGCTTCGAGCGAAGTTCTCGCAAATGCGTTTTTCTTTGACCGATCAGAAGCCGAAAAATCTCGCATCGAACCAATTAGGTGAGCGAGACTGAAGAACGTCTCCGCCAAGTAATTTCGATTACGAAACGATTGGTGAGGAGTTCAGGGTGAGGGTGATGACTCAACGAAGAATTTGAGAAGCCCTCGAACTTTCTTCAAGAACTGGAAGGCTGATTCTTTGGTCGACGACTCACCTCATTCGTGACTAATAACTCAATTGTTTCGGGGGGGCATCGATCTGAATATCGTGAGATTCGTTTCGTTCGCTTTACTTTTTAATTCTGTCGAGGTTACGGATTATCTCCTCATGCTCGAGCCAACTTTGAAAACGTCCTTGACGACTGACCTCTTGGGGATGATTTGACGGTAAACAATGACAAACAATTAAGTCAGCTGTGTTTGTAATTCCCGGCACGCCGCAGGACGTTCATCCAGCGTAATACAGACGTCCTTACTGCAACTTATTGGATTTACCTTGAAAATATCAAACTATTTTCGTACGGTTTCTCAACTTACCAAAGAATGGCGCGAGGGGGCGTGGTGGAGGCATTCAAAACTCTCTTTGAACCTTCATCTGCGTTTCCTGAGCGTATTCTTTTTTTTGCATTTATTTATTAGGAATATAAAATCACCCTCGTATTACAAAATGCTACGGCTCTTTTTGAGCAAGCATACTCGTGCTAAGAGTCGGAGCCTAGTTCACATCACATATGTGAAATTTAAACTTACAAAAGAAAAACGTTCGCATTCAATACAGAAAAAAATTGTGTACACACAAACGAAATCCAGAAGAACGTATCGCGCATCAATATTACATCCAAGTCACTACTCAAAGGTACTCCACCTATTTTTTATTTTTTCAGAGAAGTATTTTTTTACCTCTATTTTGAATTTAGCCAATGATAGCTGTACTGTCAATAATCTACGCGGCAAATTGTTGAAAAAAATCAACCCCCCAAGTGTTATATAAACGCATTCCCAATGCTGTTCTCATTGTGGGTTTAAGCAGTGTGATTCTGTCCGCAGATCTTGTAGAGTTCTGGACCCTCGATATTTTACCTATCAAGAACATCTTGTATACATAACTTACAGTACATTTTTCCGCCAACTCATAAAGAGCACTGGGAACCTCATAAAAACTCTGTCCGTTGAATATCTCCTAGGTTTCTCCAATAGTATTTTTATTAATAACTTTTGCATTGTAAATAATGGCCTTATCATTGAAGTGGAAGACGGACCCCACGCAACTATGCCATAAATAAGTAGCGGCTGTATGATTGCAGTGTAGAACAGTGTTTTTAGCGTCTCCGTCATGTACTTCTTTACCTCTATTATTCCCAACGTAATTTTCATCATTTTACCTTCGGCCGTACACGAAAAATTGAGTTTTCGTGAGATTTTTCAGGCCTATCGAATACCAAATACGAACTTGTTAGAACATAACGTTCACATCATACAGAAACCAGTAGCGCTTAACGTTTCGAAATTTATTTGGTTACTCCTACTAATAGAAAAGTAAGATATTAAGTAATAGAAAATTCGTGGAACTATCAATGCGATTTCATGGTTTTTTTTTTGTCAGGAAATTGGTTTTAAACTCCTCCTCAAAATTTGACGCTTAATGTTTCAAGACTTTCATGGAGGGTTCCAAATTTGCAATGTCCGTCCGTCGTCTGTCTAAATTCGTTATCGTTTTTTAGTTATTTGTCGATGCCGAATTGGAATACAGTAAGTAAATACAGTGAGACGAATTCTACCATTTGAAGGAACTCGCGGAACGAAATAGCGGAGGTTATAGTTTCTCTATGGCCTGCGCTCATTTCACACTCAGAACCGTTGGTAAGACGTTAGTTTGAATTACATAATTTCTGGCGTCGTGCCCAACTATCTTATGCCCGTTATTAAACGTCCAGGGGGTAGGTGGCTTGTTGGACAACGTTAGTGAGACCCAGAAAAACGAGGTTTTCAAATAATTTATTGCGCTGCGGCAGTGATTTTCCTAGGAATCAAAATTTTATATTACGATTTCGTCATCTGCTACAATTTGATCAAAATGTTGAATCAAACCCTTTTTGAAGGATAAAATATATTTGGCGATTTGACAGTTTTGAACGGGTTTTCTTTATACCGCGACCGCAAACCTACACGAAACCAATTTCCGAAGTTTCTCGAACTGAATAAAGTAAACCCCCTCATTTCGGCGCGTCGTCCGCGTGCTTGCGAATGGTCAAATCGGAGATCGGCTGAACGATTGATCTCGTCGAAAGACATGCGCGCTCGCATACGCACACACAACGCTTCGAAGAAGGGATTGCCCGAGTCAGGTGGTCTCAAAATCTCTCTGATGAAAACTCACTCAATACTAACGTAAACGTTGAAAACGAAAAACGGCTCGTTCGATGTAAATCTCGCTCACAGGATGGTGTTCTCGGTAAATATTCCTCTGGCAGTAGAGCGGAGATAACCAAAATGTACCAAAAAATCGCGCGTTCTTCTAACGTTTCATTTGGTTGCGAGATCAACCTGACGGAGTGTGTTCTAGCAACCTACGCCCACATTTCGTTCCTCGTCGTTATTTCCGTGACTTCATTGACGGCGAGGCATGTACTGACAAATATTTAAAAATTGTATTCTTTCTAGGCTTGCTCAGTTCCTCAGCTACAACTTCCCATTTTGGTTTGTTATTAATTCTGACTAGCAGACCTATTTTCGGTCTGGACATTTTGTTACAACCCCCTCCCTTCCCGTCTGACATATAACGTTTCAAGGGATGGAGGATTTTAAATCTCTAATGGTCGTTTAAGGCCTTTATAGCTTACAAAATCCGTTCTTTCGGCAATCAGATCGGACGAAACCCATGATAGTTATGGACAAGATATCTGGCGCGTAGCAACTCACATTTTTCTTTAGCTTCAAGTCAATTCACTTGTGTTTACTCAATTCATTTATCGCTCAGTTCATTTGAACTCAAATATCCTTTCATGGCGGCAGAAAGCGGTAGCGTTTACAGTTCCGGAAATTATTGTGCTGCTCGTATTCGTTCCCGGGCCATTATTAAGCAATTGGTACACAGAGAATTGATGAGGCTGTAATCACGATTTTTTTGAAGAGGGTGATGATCATTTTTCCAAAGTTACTGGGTAATAACGTTTAGAAACGATACCGAATCGGCAGTAGTTGAAATTACGTAATTTCTGGAGTCACCCTCATATATCTTATGAGCGTTTTTAAAAGCTCGTCCTATAAGTATTGGATTGGACTACCACAATAATTTTTGTGAAGATTCTAGTAACATTCCAGCGTAGTTTATGAGGTAAAACCCGCGCTAAAACTTCGTCGAAATGTTTGGTTTTTTTGTGCTGCTCTCGTCATTTTTCCACGAATGGGTATTTCATGGTAAAGTCATCTTATTGAGAGCTGTCCATATCAAAAATTTAATCAAACTCGTTCCTCAATATGGTCTGAAACGTAAAGATCTGAAGAGAACTAAAAATAGTTCTACTTCGTAGAGCCGAGGAGAGTAAAAAAATGGTTTAAAAAATGAGCAATTAACCAATATTTTGGCAGTTTCGTTGCAATTGGCGTGTTTGGTATCGTTCCCTAGGTATTTGTCGAGAACCCTTCCAAGCGCCAGCGCTCCTCGATGAGCTTAATGGTAGGGGAATCCCCCGTAACCTGTGCTCGCCTGACAGAACAGCCACGATCGAATTCAGGCATGTCTCCATCCGAAGGAGAGAGGAAAGTGGTTGCGAGCAATGGTCATACTGTGCTCGGTCGATCCGTCAAGTCGAGGCAAAAATCCACCATGAAGGAGTGCCCATTAAAAATCTCTACCTACGTTTTGTTTTTCATAACAATGTCTCCATTGCACTGAGTCATAAGAAGGGAAAATATTTAGAAAAGAGATTTTTCAGGGTTAAATTCATTTTCCGTAATTTTCTGAATCTTCGCTGTGATGTGGGTTAGTCGCACGGGTACTTATAAGTAATCAATATCTTCCCTTCGTAGGTTCCTCGGGACTAACTGAGAGATTTCTCTGTGAACGCGTTGATTGAAGACAACTCTTGTGTAGAAGGGCTATTGTCATATTTACGTGAGTTGTATCGTGCGTCTTTCAACATTGTCTATTGTGAATTATCGACCAATTAAAAAAGAAAACTCCTCCTGGTATGAAGATGAAAACAGGTCAGGCCATAGAATTCCGCGGTGGTTCAGGCCGCTATTGTCGTCGACGGTTTAATAGAAATGAGAATTCAAAGGAACAAAGTAGTTTGCAATGAACTTTCGCTATTTCACGTTGGAATGTTCGTGATTAACCACTAAAACTGGTTGCCAAGAAGCCAATTAAGGGGCCTTTCCGGCCGGCGTTCCCGTTGAACTTGACAACGTCTGAATCCGAGGGCCGTTGAGTAGTCGAGAGACGAGGGCGTCTCCAGAACATCCCGACCCTCTCGTTCGTGTGATGGTGTCCATCTTTTGCATCGTTCGAGTTGTCAGTGTGATCCGCGAGGCAGAGGCTTCTTGGGAATGACACGTGGTCAACTCGTTGAAATCAAACCGAACTTTCTCTCAATTACGTTCACTCGACGTTGTGAAGAAATTGACTGTCTCGAATAGTGAAGTCGAGGGGGGTCATCTGACTGCGCCTAGTGACGCTGAGACAGTCCACCCAAACTGAGTTTGGTGTAATCGTATTCGCGATTGGATATGTGATCTAAGAACTGGGACAATCTCATTGTATGAGTTGTTGTAATAATAAGCTACTGTAGATATCTCACATCATTTAATCACAGTCGAAATCGCCCAGGCTTCCGACTCTTTCTTGCTGTTGGTTCAATGGATCCCTCGGCCTCTTCCGTCACTCTTCGTTCTTGACACTTGTTGGCCACAATTTTTCTTCAGACGCAACTTCGACAGGAACTAAGCAATGAAGAGGACCTACGAGCTCCCGCCTTTACGACATACGCAGTTTTGCGACTCGTGCGTGCCCATGAGCGACTGGCAGAATTTCGAGAACAAGTCCCATTGGCCAACTCGCTTCTTGTCTTCGAATATCACTATTACGACGTCTCCTGGCTGAACGTGGCGTTTCCCTCGATTGATCAGAACTTGAGGAGGAACTTGAGACGACTATTCACGATTTGGTCCAGATCTTGAACACCAGTAGCCTGAACACCTTGTATGAATAAAGCTGGTGTAAGCGGCTTCAGCTGGTCTTCTGCCACACAAGTCAACGGTCCCGCATTAACCGTTGCCTCCGCGTCACAAAGAATTGTTACAATATCTTCATATGTCACGATGGCTCTTCCTAAATTACGTCTCAGCAGTTGTTTCATCATACCAATCACCCTTTCCCAGAAACCACTCGACCAAGGCGAGGTGGGAGGAATGAAATTCCCAATTTCCCAATTAATTTTGAGCGACGCATTATTTGTATTTGAAAATTGCGTGCCATTGTAGGCATATATAACAGACGGACGCCCTCTGTGTGCAATGAACCGTCGCAGTGCTTCCAAAAATCCTTGGGTGGACAAAGATGTAGCTGGCTCCAGGTAAAAAGCACTAACCAGTGATTGTGGGTTCGTGTTCCACCAAGGGTATCAAAAATGACAAGGATAAGTCGTCTAAGAACTGGGATAATCTTATTTTATGAGAAAGAAAACCTTGGGTGTTGTTAAAGAACTAGTGTCAAAAAATAATTTATTGAAGAACCCCGTTGAACCCAAAACAGCTGTTGTAATAATACGCTACTGTAGATTTCTCATCAATAACAGTTATAGTTTGAATATTCGTGTCACCAGAATTGATTTCACTGCATTCCCTTGCGAATTGTAAGTAGAGGAAACAGAATGACTCTGGTGCAACGTGAAATCGCTTGAATAAAATATTTTGAGTTCACTTCAGATCTCAAGGGCTTTCGAGTTCGAAAAACATCGTTTGGCGAATGGTGTGTGTTGTTATATGTATGTGAGTTTTTGAACGCGGTTGAGAGAAAACGGCTCAACCAAAATGAGAATATGAACGAAATTGGTTCAAAAAATCAAATTTTCTTTTCTTGAAAACGGCTTACAATTTTCATATAATTCGTCCCAAAAACCCGGCGGTAATTTAAAATTATCCGGTTTATTGCACGATTCGGCCAAAAACTCAATTGATCGTCAAAATCAGTCAACGAAAACGAAAATCTCATAATTTAACTGTTTTTATTTCCCCCAATACTTTATCCGTGATGAAACTCGACATTTTAAGATTTGTTAGTGTATTTGACCTTAATCGGTTGAAATAGCACGATTTTTTGTTGTTGGTAGTATGTACGGAAATATGCACGGAAAAGGCGTTCAGTGAATTAAACCAATATCGTCAAAGCGGGCATTGAGCGGAGGTGCGTAAACTCTTAGTTTTTCGCAGGTTTCGGTGCCCCGCTCTCAATAACCTCGTTTTATCGCCTCACAATAATTATTAACGAAACCTAGAATGAACGAGCACACGTGGTTGTCGTTTCCTCGCTAAGTTTACTACGGGATGGGGATGAAATTTGGTTTTCCTGACTTGGGAGACATCAAAACGTGCAAATGTGATGAAAACTCGCCACGAGATGGTCAGTTGGACGAAAGATCCGTCTTGTTGTACGGACGGACTGCTTGAACTTTCAGAATGATCTCCTCACGGAAGAGCGTTACCAAAATCGCTGCTCGAATTCTCCCTCAGACTCGTGTTCGTCTCATGGAACGTAAGAGTACGACGCGCTTTTATAATCCACTGAAACTGAAGCAGAGAACGCGAATGAACGAGTCGGATAATATTTGAGAAGTTGAAAACGAACCGCCGTCAATATTTGCGCTTCGTCTCTCGAAAAGATAATATTTTCGAACGCGGACCTTGACACGAAGACCAAACAGCATTTAACCGACGACTTTTCTCGCCAAATTCCTCACTTGAACACGTCAAACGTCGAATACAGTTGAGCTTTGGTTGAATGATTAAGGAGCAGATATCTAAACGTCCTTGAGCTTTGTCCATGGAAAACGCGCATCAAAGCTCTGAATGCCCTCCATAGACTCGCCGCAGGAACAGCCGAGGCCAGAGGCCTTCGAACAGGCGAATCGTCCGCTGGTCGGCCGTCGACTGCTCAATGAAATTAACTTTCGATGACTCCTGTCGTCTTTGTAAATACCAGCCTTTCCTCGTAATCCCCACACTTTTTACTTTCCGCTGCCCTAAGGGTGTCAAAAAAGTTGGGGTTTCTTCAGATTGACGTTTTGAATAACCAAAAAATCTGATTTCGACGCGTGATTTGGGAAAACGGCTTCATAACAACGCCAAACTAACAGAATATTTTCATAAGTTAGAAGTACGTATTGTTCTGAATCAATGTTCCTCTGACACTCCATTGAACACATAAACTTAATTTCCGTAATTTTCCGAGTAACTGCTTCACTGGATTTGATCAATCTTACAGTAACCTATACCCGCGTTTTGTTTTTCGTAATTATTTCTGAACCTATCTGTAGAACGGAGATATTGGCCGTGATAACTAGAGATTTGTCGAATATTACTTTACCGTTTTCCCAATTTTCACAAAAACGGCTCTAACGACGTCAATCGAACTTATGGAGTCCTCTCTCCTAACTTCAGCTGTTCCACGTAAATGTTGAGCAGATCCCCGAATTTGTGTGGGGATTGCGGAAAGTTGTGTTGCACCAGATCTGTATATTTATGTCGTTATTTTCGTATTGCGCATGCGCATGTTGGCTAATTCCGCGATGATCCGTGCAAAAATCCTCCCTCCGGAGGGCTGCGGCGCTTGGAATTTTTTTATTGTTCCCCACTTACAGAAAGCATGATGAAGATGAAAATCTAAAACTTATGGGACACGCTGAAGAGTCACGCGGGGAAATGATGACGTTCCGTTTTATTGACGAATCGGAGGATGAAACTCCGATAAACGACGTGACTAAGATTTTCGAAGAACCGAAGTTGATAGTGGCCGAATCAATGCAGACATTCCTTCTTGGCAGACTTTATTTGGGGCGGTTGATAAAACATGAAGGTAACTGAGGTTTTTATCGTTTAATTTATTGTTTGACTTCAACGCGTTGCGATGTGTTTATACTGCTTGAGATTACAGATAGTGAAGATATTTGAGTAAGAAGCCACGCCACTGGATGAGGTGTGATTAATTTTACACTGAAAACCAGCGGGTTGGGCGCAAGACGAAGCTGAATTTGGCTGTAAGAATTAGTATCAGTGAGACGAGCTAGAGAGAGGACTGTATTGTACAGTAACCGAGAGAATTAGAATCCTTGCTTAAAGGTTGAGCCGAATAGTCGAACTCGCAGGAGAGCAAGATGAGTGTGGTCTGGTGGGGCAGACTGGGGAGGGACGAAGTGGCGAAGGGAGGAGTGAAAGGGAGTGATACAGAATAGGGGGGTTTCAGGAAAACCCGCTGAACGAGTGAGCCAGTTGATAGGTGGGAATGTAGGTCGTTGGCTCTGGAAAAACTAATCCTCACGTCCGGCCAGGCGGGGAAATTGAAGAAAGGAGTCGATTGACCTTTTTGGTACCAATTAGGCTCAAGTTGAGCTCAGCCAAATAAACCCCTTCAACTACTAAATAACAAACGTCCCAACCACACAGCCCTCCTCATCAGCGAATTTTCATGGAGCATAGCAGGAATTGACCACTGCATGTGCACGTTTATGGGTGATTTTGATTAAACTTTCCGATTATCTTCCACTAGTTCGTACCCATTTTTCCTTTTCCATAAATATTTCCATGAAAATAGGCTTTTCGGCAAAACGGCTTGATCCATTTACGCAAAACTCTCGGAATGCTTTTGAATAGTGATTACCAATATATTATTCTCAATAAATGTTCCTCTGACAGTACATCGAACAAAGATAAAAATGAAAGCGTGTCGAAAATTATGTTTTTTTAAACATTTTTGTGATTCCCCGAGTAACTGCGACACTGGATTTCATCAATCTTATGGAGTGTTATTTAGCAACCTATACCCACATTTTGTTCTTCGCAACTGTTTCTGTATGTATCTGTTGAACGGAGATGTAAGGCATGATAGCTATGAAAACGAGATTTGTGGAATATTGATTTATCGGTCTTCCAATTTTCCGAAATGCTTTGAACGAAGATGTAGCGCCCGTGTATGTAGCAGGTCGCTGAATTTACGGGAGTTGCGGAAAGTTGTTTGTTGCTACGCACCAGACATTTTATCGCACCAAGTACAACTTATTAGAAATTTCTTACAGAAATATTTTCACCATCCTAAGCCCAACGTTATGACGGGGGGCACACGAAAAACGATTCTTCTAAATTTTTAGCTAATCTTCGAGACGCGTCGGCTTTTTTATGGCTCCTAATTTCAAAATGGTCGTGTCCATCCCCTATGGAATAAGTTCAATGATTAATTCCAAATTTGCTGCTTCAGTATCTTTTCGGCAGGAATCGTGTGGCACAATCAGCTTAACGAAATGATCGCTCTAACACTCTCACTAACGGCCTCATTCCGGCAATTGTCAGTTGGCCGTTATTAACGTCTGAAATCTTTGTTTGTACGAGTTAATTAATAAGGGCAAATATTTTTCGGCTGTGAAAGCATGAGTCTCTAGGGTCGTATTGGGAGAGGGCGTGGGAAACGCCCGAAACGTGTAATCCAACAATCAAAATATCTGGTGCGTAGCAACACACAACTTTCCGCCACCCCTTTAAGTTCGAACACCAACAACATATGCGGGTGCTATATCTTCGTTCAACGCATTTCTACAGAAACATTTATTCAGAACTAAATGTAGGGACTCGTTAGTTGAAAGTACTCCGAAAGTTTGATCGAAATCGTTAGAGCCGTTTTTGAGAAAATTGGAATTCCGATAAATCAATATTCGACAAATCTCCTTTTCTGAGTTAACTTGGCTTATATCTCCGTTCAACATATATATACAGAAATAATTATAGAGAATGAAATGTTGGTATGGGTGACTAAAAGACACTCCATTAGAATTTATCACATCTGGTCAGAAGTTACCCTGGAATTTACGGAAATGTTCGAAAAAACGTTATTTTCGACACATTTTCATTTTTATCTCTGTTCAATGGAGTGTCAGAGGAACATTTATTGAGAACAATATGTAGGTATAAACTATTTAAAAACATCCTGTGAGTTTGGTGAAAATCGCTTGAGTCGTTTTGCCAAAAGCGTAAAAACCTATTTTTGCTTCACTTAGGCCTATATCTCCGTTCACCGTATTTTCATGGAGATATGTATAGAGAAGAAAAGTTAGATATTGATTGGTAGGAGATAATTTGAAAGTTTAATCAAAATCGTTAGAGCCGTTTTTGAGAAAAATGCGAAAAACCCTAGTTTTTGGTACATTTTCGTCCCCCCACCCCCTTCCCATCGGCCGAAATCGTCCATAACCTTATTTTGGTGTCTACAAAAAATAACGAACAAAACAAAAAAGAACCAGCTCAATCGGATCAGCCGTTCTCCCGCAAATCGAACTACAGACACACACACACACAGACATACACACAGACATACACACGGACCTCTCTCCGAAATTAGGTTTTTTAGACTCAGTAGGGTCTGAAACGTAAAGATCTGAAGAAAACCCAACTTTTTTTTTTGGGCCGATTACTATACTTTCCTTCCCTTCGGGTAGCGGAAAGTAAAAAGGACTCCTTATTTGCCAGGCATGGAATAACGCTCAAACAGTCGTTTTTTCAACAGAATGGACTGTTCTTTAACACTTAGAAGAGAGTAATGTCCGTCGAAAGTCGTGGAGATTGCGGCTTCGATGGTATGCACTCGCTCAGCATCCACCGAACCCAGACCTGTCGAGTTGTGTGGCAGGTTATCATCTAGCCGGTTTCCCGGTAGAGAGCGGTTGTCCGTGTGTGTAACCACGCGGAATGCTGTACCATCTGACCAAAAACAGGCGCATTATTCACATTGAACAACAAACCAAAACTCGATTTGGGTGGACCGTTTCGCCTAAACTGCCGAATTTAACGAGGCCCCAGAAAAAAAAGTTGAGTGAAATTGCCCGAGTTTCAGGTGCAATTAACCTCTCACAAAAAAAAATCGCGATACTTTCCACCAAAAATAAACGAACGGCAGCTTCGGATTCAGGGTTGAAAAAATACTATAAAAGATGATGGAGAGATACGAGAAAAACCGCGCGCACTCCAAATTTTGTTGAGTACTGTTACCTCTTTAGATCGTCTTCTCTACGACACGACGCGGGTTTTGTAATAAATTGTGGAACGCGCTTCGGAAAGTCGTTACGAACAGCAGGAGGTTGTGAAGTTTCGCGTCCTTTCGTTGATTAACAACGGAACGGCAGGAGAAGCCGTTCGAACGAGAACCTCTTTGAAATTCACCACCACAAACACTTTTGAGGGCTCGAGTTTCTGTTTAGACTGTAAAATCCAGGCTTTAACACATTTTTCGACTCATTCTCCAAATCGACGTTCTGTCTTTTTTTTTACCAGAACCTTTATCGTGGAGGCCGCTGTCAAGTGTGCCAACAAGTCCGAATTCAATATAACGTGACGCTTGATTGATGTGTAGTACTAATCCAACCAGTTGGTGAGCTAATACAAATTATTTTCTGCAGAACATTCGAATAATCAGGAACGAATTAAATTAGTAACAGATAACAACGAGGTTGATACTGTATGAAAAAATATCTGGTGCGTTGCAACACACAACTTTCCTTAGCTCTACGTCAATTCACTCGGGTTCACGGCTTTTTTTCTACTTACTCAATTCATTTATCACTCAGTTCATTTGAACTTGGTCAAGCACGGGGTCTTGCTGGTTACGGCAGCAGGAAGCGGTAGCGCTTACAGTTCCGGAATTTTTAATCATGCAGATCGTGTTTCCTAATCTATAGAAATATGAACATGACGTTCAAAAGCTCTTCAAAGTTCCTAAAAGGTGTGTTCTGAAGTGGGTCCAATGTTCGTTTTCAGTAGGATACCAAACAGCTCAAAGATCGTAAAATGTAAAATTATAACAAAACATAGCTCTACGTCAATTCACTCGGGGGGGGGGGGGGGGGCTTTTTCTACTTAATCAATTCATTTACCACTCAGTTCATTTGAACTTGGTCAACAACACTTCACAGCTGCAGGAAGCGGTAGCGCCTACATTTGTGGAATTTATTGTGCTGCTCGTACTTATTGCAGGACCATTATTGAGCAATTAGTATACAGATAATTAATGAGGCTGTAAACACGAATTTTTTGAAGGAGGATAGTAATCACTTTTGTAGAGTTATTGGGTAAAAACGTTTAGAACTGGTAGTAAGCGAAACGGCGGTAGTTGAAATTCAGGAATTTCTGGAGTGAGCCCCGTGTATCTCATGAGCGTTTTTAAACCCTCACCCTTTAGGTATTGGATTGGACTCCAATACCTATTTTCTTTAAAATTCTACTAACATTCCAGAGGAGTTTAAAAGGAAAAAACCGCGCTAAAAACGCTTTTCGTCGACAATGTTGATAGTTAATTGTGCTGCTCTCGTCATTTTCCCACGAATGGGAATTTCATGGTATAATTGCCATATTGAGAGCTACCAATATAAAAAATTTAATCAAAATAGATAGAGCCATTTTTGAAAAAAAAAATATTTGGTGTTTTGATCACTATTATAACTATAGTTAACTTTCGGTGGATTTTGCCCATACCCTTATTTTTGCGTTCCATGGTAACCTGTAGGCTTGACATCAAGTTTTAGCTGATTTGGTACGGTTGTTTTCCCTAAAAACCGCGCTAGAATCGATTTCGTCGAAAGTGTTGGTAATTTATTTAGCTTCCGGTGGATTTTGCTCATACCCTCATTTTTGCGTCCCATGGTAACCTGCGGGCTAGATACACACAGGTCTGTTTCTTTATTTGGTGACTGTACCTAAACCCTCGACGAGGATTATATCAGTCATAGAAGTTGCGGTTTCGCTAATATGCAAGAGGCCGGCCCCTGCAGCATCCACCGAACTCAGACCTGTGGAGGTACGGCAGGTATTTGGTCTTAGCCAGTCTCACCGTAGAGAGCTGTTGCCCGTGTGTTACCGCGCGGAGGTTGACCACCTGAGGAATCCCGTACCATCTGGGAGTATTTCATAATCTGGTTTCCTACCTGATCTTACTTTTTACTTGGGTGGCAAGTTTCAAAAGGACAGATCAACTATAACCACGTTTCTTAGCCATCACCTTCTTTGCGAACTTTGCAAAATGGTTATAGGCTTCCTTTGTAGCAGTCAAAGCTGCTAAGTTCGTTTGCCCTACCAACAACCGTCGCTCACTGTTGTAGAAACTACAGTGGAGCAGCACATGGTTTCTTGTTTCCTCCGCACTGGAGGCACAAGACGTGCATAATGGAGAGTCTTTCAGAGAAAAGAAGTGGAGCCGCGCATTGAAGTCACCATGTCCCGTGAGGAACTGGCTCGTCCAGTGGTCTGGCTCAACCCATTTTCTAGAAAGACGTTCACGGATGTTGGGGAAGAACTCATACGTATCACGTCCTTTGACGAGGATTCCCATCTCGCTTGCCATTTCTCTAGAGCCCATTCGTCGATGGCGGCAAGTTTCTGTTCTGTGGTGAGATCCGCACGCAGTTCAGCCCAAAGCGGGGGAAGCTCCCGTTTCACTCTCCACTTGTCAATCATGCACTCGACAGCCAAATCAACTGGTAACTGACCAGTGATCACCTGGAGTGCTTCCGTTGATACAGTCTTGTAGGCCTTGGTGATCCACAGGAGCGCAGCTCTCTGGGATTGGGCCAATACTCTCTTTTGATTGACTGTTAGTTTGCTACCCCAGACAACGGGGCAGTAGCCAATCACACCTAAATAGATGGCCTTATACATGAGGATGGTGTCGTGGTAACACACACCCCAAGTGGCCTTGCTAATGGCACGCAGTGAGGCAAACCTTGCAATGGTAGTGCCTTTAAGGGACTGGAGGTGTTGGTTGAAACCCCACCTCTCACCTATATTCACTCCTAAATACTTGACGTGCTTTTCAAGAAGGAGCCTGTGGCCGCCAAAGCGTATTGTGGGTGGATTATTCACTTTCCCCTTCAAGAGGATTAGCTGGGTTTTTCCTCAGCCACCTGCATCTTGACATGCTCGCACCATTGGTTGACAGTGCGGAGCACATGGTGAGTTTTTTCTTCAATTTGGCGGACTGACTCTGCAAAGATCAGCACAGTCAAGTCATCCACATAGGCGTACGGCTCGCAGTCAGTCTCCATGAGTTTCCTGAGTAGACCTTCGAAGAAGGCATTCCAGAGTGCTGGTCCTAGGACTGAGCCCTGTGGGCACCCCTTCTCAATCTTTCTCCGGACGGAGACATGCCTACTTTCGATCGTAGCAGTTCTGTCTGTCAGGTAACTTCTGACGAGTGAGTACAGGTTGCAGGGGATTCCCTATCTTTAAGCTCATTAAGGAGCGCTGGCCACCAAAGGTTGTCAAACGCTCCTCTGATGTCAATCAGAACTGCTACGACGTACTTAGCCGGTGCCAGCAGGGAAACACGCCGAATCTCGACAATGACATCCTGCGTGGACCTTCCTTTGGTACACCCGTATTGCCTGCCTGTGAGGTTGCGGCCAAAGACTCCTTCGAGGGACTGCAACATCAAGATTTCTAGTGTTTTGCCTAATATGGAAAGAAGGCTGAGTGGTCTCCATGATCGCGGGTCTGACTGATTGCGGTCGCCTCCCTTTTGAAGAGTGACAACACGCGCAGACTTCCACTGAGTGGGGAACTGTCCGACCTGCAGACAGTCATTAAATAAATTAAGGAGACCGCTGGAGATTGTCCGCTCAGCCTTCCTTAGCATATTGCTTTCTATTTTGTCTGGCCCGGGGATTTGTTGGGCTTTAAGGTCGCAAGGGCCCTGCCGAGGTCGCCTGTTGTCCACAATGGGATGTCGGGCTCGTTCGGAGGGTCCATGATCAGCTCCTTGCTGTCCTCTGGGCTTCAGTGTCTCGAGCTACTTGGTCATCTGGGAACGCCTTCTCAAGGAGGGTTTCCAGTGAGCTTTCGATGCTGCAGGCCCAGCCTGACTCATTTTGCATCGCAGCTAAGACTTGCTCTACGTTTGCTTTTCCTATGGAGGACTTGTAGTGTCTGCCCCAGGGGTTCTCAGAGCTCTCCGCTTCCACAAAATTTCGCCAGCCTTGCCGTTTGGCTCGTTTGATGGCGCGGTGGAAGGCCTTCTTCTCTTGGATGAAGGCAGTTCGGAGTGTTGCTCTGGCATCAGGGTCACGAGTGTTTTGGTACATCCTTCTGGCTCTATTTGCACTTTGCTTGAGGATTAAGTTCCTCAGTCCACCATGGGACTTTGATCGCCCTGTGCTTCTGTTGGCCAAGTACAGAGAGCCCAGCAGAGTGCAGTGCTGTGGTAAATGTGTCCACTTTGCTGTCCACCTCTTCAGGTGTGGATGCTTGCGCTATTAGGTCGGTGTCTGCGGCACGCAGTTCACCTTCCAGTACCCTACAGAATTGTGGCCAGTCAGCATTTTTTGTGCGGAATCGCTTTTCACGCATGTCTTTGCAGAGGATGTTGTCATCCGTGATGGCAAAGTCAATAACCATGTGATCGCTCTGCGTTGCACCTGGTACGACTCGCCAACCTTGCAATTTGAGTAGCAGGGTGTGAGACACGGCTGTGACGTCTATACACGACCTTCCTCCTGGACCATCATAGGTCGCCTCAGTCATGGGGTCGTTGGCAACAACCAAGTTGTACCTGGTGAGCAGCTCTATATACGCCTCGCCCGCCCTGTCCAGGGTTGGGGATCCCCACAATGGTGATCTGGCGTTTGCATCAGCACAGACTACGCAGGGTCGTCCTGATAGGCCTGCTAGAGCCCGCTCGAGTGGTTCAAGGCTGTTGGCAAGGTGCGCCAAATTGCCTGTAAAATGATATTACAACCAGCACACACACACCGGCTCACACACAGTCACACACTCGTGCCTGCGATCCCAGACCATTTTCCCAAATAATGTTTTTCGGACTCAGGAGGCCGATTACATAACTTTCCTTTCTACTTTGTAGAGCCAAGGAAAGTAAAAAACAGTTACTATACTATGCTAAAGCGCAAACACTCGCTCAGCATTCCCAGACCTGTGGAGTTGTTTCCACTGCGTTACCACGAGGAGGTATGACCCCACGGAACTATTCACTTGGGTAGCAAGTTTCATAGTGAGAGATGAACTGTGACCACGTTTATTTGTCCATAACCTTCTTCGCAAACTGGGCGACTCGGTAATAAGCTGGAAGTTTTGTCAGCTCTTCCATTAACAGTCGCTCGCTAGGAGCAAGAACGTAGTTTGTTGTTGACGAAACTGGCTCGTCCATGTTTGAAATAAACTCGTACTTGTCACGTCCTTTTGACGATTATTCTCATATCGCTTCCCATTTATCGTATAATAAGTTTACGTTCAGTGACTATACAGGTTACTATACCAAACAGTTACTATACGGGCGAGACAGAGACGTTCAATGAGTTTGGGGGTTCAATCAACTTCCTTTTAAGTCGACGTCAACTTCGATGTCGCCAGGGCTCTCCATATATGAAGCTGACTGAAGGGTTTCTGCGGGGTCTCATGGGGTTTGGGAGGTCGTTGTATAATTGGTTTAAATAATCGCGCACGTAACGAATGTATATGTCCGAGAGTTGAGTAGCGTTTCAAACAAACCCCGCCGTTGGTGATGATGCGTAATATTAATTTGTGTACTTGCTGCTGAGTTCCAAATTTCGTGTGTTTCTCCTTTTGGTGTAGCGAGGGATGATGTCGCCTAGCCAAGAGGTACTTTATCTGCCGGATTCTCGCTCGAATTTTGTGAGATATTATTGATGTGGGCATCCCAGTTCAATTTCATATCTAACTGTACTGTACTGGTACTGGCAGGCCGTTACGTTTTGTCTGGTACAGCAACGTCGACTTTATACTCGGACTATACGAGGGTTGTTTTGGTGGGGTTTAGGCATAGCTTCCAGTTCGTTCTACTGGCTGAGATGTGCTAAGCGAGCGGTAAGTACTGAGGGACGTCGTGAATAATCGCGAGTGAAGTGAATGTGTAGCAAATGTACGCGTCCTTGAGATAAGCCCTCCTTCATTCTGTGACATTAGGAGACAGTGGAATTCTCGTAGGAATCTGACAGAATTTTGAAGGAATTCTGCGAAGTGGCGCGAAAAAAGCTTTTGATTATTCGACGCATAACGCGATTTAAATACCTCAATTCTCAGTAGAAAACCCAACAAATTGGTTAACATATTTTATTTCTGACTAACTTATTACTTTCACGTTACACTCCGACACGATGCGCGAAAACAATTGTTCACGCACATCACGAACTTCATATCCATCGTCACGTTGCGAAAGAATTGGCACAACCACAAAAACCACAAGCTCCAGCTGCTGTACACTGAGGTCGTCTTCTGGCGACTTTGCGAGGCTTTACGCTAGCACGATAAATTGGAGGCGAGCCGTTTGGGTTTGAAATCTGAGGACGCACGATGACGAGAAATACTTATTTTATTCATAAATATGTTTAGGTGTGAACCTGCAACGTGCTTGAAGAAATGCTACGTTTTTCTTCAAACTATAATACAGACAGATTCCATCAGAAATAAACAGGTAAATGTGTTAAACAACTGGAATAACATCTTCTACCTCTGACGACGAAGGAATCATGCGATATCGGTCAATCGCGTTTCATACATACTTTTTTTAAGAAACACACTGGATCTTTGCGAACGCGTCAAATGTATGTACGACTTCCTGAAACGAATCTTAATTTTACTGCTTTTTCCTTAGCCATACGGAGCGCTAATGAAAGTTGGGTAATCGGTCGAAAACAATTATTTTGAACAATAAAGTCCGATTTTGATATCCAATCAGCAGATCGATGTAGGCGCCAAAATAAAGATTTGAGAAAAATTGGCTCGAAGCTAATTGTATCTACAGTTATCGAAAAGGGTAAGGAAATAATTGTTGAAAGAGGTCAGTTTTCATCGACCCTTCGCGTTTTGAGACCAACTGAATCCAAAAAACGCTGCCAATTATTACACAAGGGGGTGAGACATAGTCTCACACCACCGAGACCCATCCCGTTCGATTCAGCATCGAAAAATACCAGTAAACAACCCGAAACATGACCTGACTACAACGAAAACTAAGTATTCTAGGCGCCCATAGGGAATTGGTACGACGTGGCGGGTGCTTTTAATGAGACGGGAGGGAGGGGGTACAAATGAGGAATTGACTTTCCCAGTAGTTATTCTCTCGCGAGTTCCGTCAATTAGTGGACTTTGGCTCACTATAATTACTGCGATTTCACTATTTTAGGTCTAGACGCTGTCATACACCTCCGAGACCCATCCTATTCGACTCAACATCGAATAATACCTACAAAACTATACCAAACACGACCTAATTGCAATGACGCTGCCGAAATTGCTTTTTTGGCTAACTTTTTTAAAAACCACTTTTGGCCGTGAAAATCACGTGGGCACTTTTGGATTCAAAATGGAATTTTCGTGCGGAAGAACTGTTAATGGTAAAATGTGGCCTGGACGCACATTGCTGATTTGGAATCCCAAGCGTTGAAACACAAATTTTGCGGTGGGGGAGGGGGGCTTTGTAAAAAAACATACCTGACCGAAAACTGCTGGTTGTAGTTCTGTTTGTGGGAGAACGGCCGCTTCTTTTCATGTTCCATTCCTGATATTTGAAGACGAGGAACAATGAGATGAGCAATTTAAAAGCTGTGATTTACTAATCAGTACATAATGATCGTAAAAGTTCGTATAAATTGGAATGAGATTTTTTTTCGAATTTTTAGAAAAACTGCTGTTGAATGGCTCGTACCCACGTCTGTAGCGATTCCACCTTCGAATGTCCCTATTTAGACAGTTGGTTTCATTCAGCAGCGCCAAATCGGGCTATGGGTAACTTACTATCGTGTGACGGGGGGCTTGTTGGCTACATTTCAAAAATAACGGGTCGTATGACGAATGATGTCGTTTCGAACCGGGTCTTTGAATCTTCCAATTAAATCACTCACTTACATTATTAAAATTATAATTCTGAAGAATAAAAAAGTAAAAAGTCAACTTCTGATCCACCATGTCCTGTGATGATGAGAGCTTCAGGTGTATTAGCTGGAAGATGATTCTGCTATCAATATTTGATATGAATCAATGACCTCGGAGAACACCAGTAGGCGCGAAAAGATGATGGCGATAGCAATTTTGGTAATAGTTGATACGATAATGGGACGTACATCGATTCGGTCGCCGGACGATGTTGTAGGGTTGTGGTGTTGGTGACGAAGAGAAATGAGATAAAAGTAAAATATCTGGTGCGTTGCAACAGACAACTTTCATTAGCTCTACGTCAATTTATTTATCATTTAGTTCATTTGAACTTGGTCAAACAACACGTCACTGCAGCAGGAAGCGGTAGCAATTGCAGTTCCGGAATTTATTCTGCTGCTCCCACTCATTCCTGGACCATTATTGAGCAATTGGTACACAGATAATTAATGAGGCTGTAGACACGAATTTATTGAAGGAGGGTAGTAATTACTTTTGCAGAGTTATTGGGTAAAAACGTTTAGAACTGGTAGTAAGCGAAACGGCGGTAGTTGAGATCCAGGAATTTCTGGAGTGAGGCCCTGTATCTCATGAGCGTTTTTAAACACTCGCCCAATAGGTATTGGGTTTAACTACGATACCACTTTTTTTTAACATTCTACTAACATTCCAGCGGAGTTTAAAAGGAAAATGCCGCGCTAAAAACGCTTTTCGTCGACAATTTTGATAGTTAATTGTGCTGCTCTCGTCATTTTCCCACGAGTGGGAATTTTATGGTATAGTGGCCATATCGTGAGCTACCAATATAAAAAATTTAATCAAAATCGTTAGAGCCATTTTTGAGAAAAAAATTTGGTGTTTTCATCACTATTATAACTATAGTTAACTTTCGGTGGATTTTGCCCATACCCTTAGTTTTGCGTTCCATGGTAACCTGTAGGCTTGACATCAAGTTTCAGCTGATTTGGTACGGTTGTTTTCCCTAAAAACCGCGCTAAAGTCGATTTCGTCGAGTGTTGGTAATTTGTTGTGGTGCTCTCGTCATTTTCCCATAGATGGGAATTTTATGGTATAGTTGCCATGTTGGGAGCTACCAATATAAACAATTTAATCGAAATCGTTGAAGCCATTTTTGAGAAAAAAAATATTTGGTGCTTTGATCACTATGATAACTATAGTTAGCTTCCGGTGGATTTTGCTCATACCCTCATTTTGGCGTCCCATGGTAACCTGCGGGCTAGATATCAAGTTTGGGTGGATTTGGTACGGTGGTTTTCTCTAAAAATCGTTCACAGACACGTAGACATACACACAGACCATTTTCCCAAATAGCGTTTTTCGGACTCAGGAGGGTCTGAAACGTAAAGATCTGAAGAAAACTCAAAATTTTTTCTTCAGCCGATTACATAACATTCCTTTCTACTCCGTAAAATGACGTGCCTCTATATCTCAAAAATAAGAGCTAATACGTGGTTTTTATGTAGATTTTTGAACTCAGCAGGTGAAAATACATAAGAATTGAATATTTTTAAGCTCGAAACAATTTCATTGTTGACTAGTGTTATGACAGCAGCACTATAAATTAAAGCGACTGTAGTGCACTCATTTTACTTTCCGCTACCCGAAGGGAAGGAAAGTATAGTAATCGTGTCAAAAAAAATTTGGGTTTTCTTCAGATCTTTACGTTTTGAGGCCTACTGAGTCTGAAAAACCTAATTTCGGCGCGTGGTCCGTGTGTGTGTCTGTAGCTGGATTTGCGAGAGAACGGCTGATCCGATTGAGCTGAATCTTTTTTTGTTTTGTTCGTTGTTTTTTTTTAGACACCAAAATAAGGTTATGGGCGATTTCCACCGAAGCGAAGGAGGGGGGGGGACGAAAATGTACCAAAAACTAGTGTTTTTCGCATTTTTCTCGAAAACGGCTACAACGATTTTGAATACATTTTTTATATTGGTAGCTCACAATATGGCAACTATACCGTAAAATTCCCATTTGTGGGAAAATGACGATAGCAGCACAATAAATTATCAAACTTTTCGACGAAAAGCGTTTTTAGCGCAGTTTTTTCCTTATAAGCTCTGCTGGAATGTTAGTAGAATGTTTTGAATAAGTAAATTATCTTCTACTAATCAATACCTAACTTTTATTCTCTATACATATCTCCATGAAAATACGGTAAACGGAGATATAGGCCGATGATGCAAAAATAGGTTTTTTACGCTTTTTGGCAAAACGACTACAACGATTTTCACCAAACTTTCCAGATGTTTTTGAATAGTTAATACCTACACATTGTTCTCAATAAATGTTCCTCTGACAGTCCACTGAACAGAGATAAAAATGAAAATGTGTCGAAAATAACGTTTTTCCGAACATTTCCGTAAATTCTCGAGTAACTGCTTGACCAGATGTGATAAATCCTGATGGAGTGTCTTTTAGTCACCCATACCAACATTTCGTTCTGTATAATTATTTCTGTATATATATGTTGAACGGAGATGTAAACCAAGTTAACTCAGAAAGGGAGATTTGTCGAATATTAATTTATCGGTGTTCCAATTTTCTCAAAAACGGCTCTAACGATTTCGTGAACGTTTCCGCAGACAAATCATTTCGACAGCCTCATACATGCACGGTGGCTCATTATAAGTCGTGGAACAGCACCGCAAATTCCGTTAATCGACGTATTACACATCGCGCTCTCTAACCTCTAATAATAGAGAGAGAGAGAGAGATGAATGGGTGGGGGGAGAGAGAGAGAGTGATCGTTTGACTGTTTTATTTATCAATCTGCACATACATTAAGGCCAACTGGCCCTCTCTTCCACGGTGGCAAAAAATAAAATTACAAAATAAATGTATATTCCTCCCTCTCTAATAGTGAAAAACTATACTGTAAATCAATAGCAATTTAACATCCGGAAACATCGAAATAAAATATTAATACGAGCCCGAAAACAATCAAATAAAGTATTAATCTTGAAGGATTGAACTGTTTTTATTTCTGAAACATAGCCTTATATCTGTTGTTCAAACGTACGGCCGGTACAATTAAATGATTTCCCAAAGAAGTTCCCAAAGAAGAATGAGATTATCTCCTCTGGTATGACGCTGTTGTATACACGAGAGAGAGAGAGAGTGAGAGAGAGAGAGAGAGAGAGAGAGAGAGAGAGAGAGAGAGAGAGAGAGAGAGAGAGAGAGAGAGAGAGAGAGAGAGAGAGAGAGAGAGAGACTTGTATTCATGGAAGAATGATAAATAAGGATACAAAGGAGAGTTATAGCGCACAAATAATATTGTTCGGCATTAGGCTGAAAGCCAGTGCAACTTACGAATTACTCATTTAATCTGAAAATATACGTAGGACTGGTTAGTTTAAAGTAAACACCTACCTGTTTCGACATAAAACGTTAAATTGAGGTCTACGACGTTCGTATGAATTGGGTTAGCATTACTAGCCGAAACGATTGAAATCGCTGAATATACGTAGGGCTGAGGAAGGTTGTGAGCTTCGTCGAACCATATGTAATACGAGCCCACAAATAGCCGCGATGAGCTAAATAACATCTCAGCTAAGTTCGAATCTGACTCGAAAATTGTGAAAGGGTTGAGGAAAGTAAATGGGTTACTCGTTAAGAGCTCTGTTGATGTCGGCATTGGGGGCATCTGAAGTTATGAAGTGGCATTCGAAACAAAAACTATGTTGACGCTCATTTTCACTCTAATCGACCTCTTTAATTTGTAAATAAAGTTTTACGATAACGGCGAGAGAAAAAAAAGAAGAAGCGATCTAATTGAGATGTAGTTTGAGAGCGTGGAGAGCTCAAAGTAGCTCATCCTGCTCTCGTCGTTCCGGTCATCCCACCGGTCCGGCCAATACTTGTCTGTTGGACAAAAAGGGGCTAATATTAGTCATCCTGGCCACAATTTATCAACAAGGCGCTGAACGAGCCACCTCCGGTGCTGACGCGATCTGACCCATCTGCAACCACAATGGACGCCCCTCTCTCCCTCGCTCGCTCATCGTCGCACACTCACTCTCTCCTTCCAATTTGCGAACTAGAACCGTAATACTGAGGAATTGAAAGAACTAGATTACTAGATGCGGCCCAACCAGAGCGCCACACATTCATCCTTCGTTGCTTCACTTTTGTTTACCAATCAGCTCGAAACTGTATCGTGGCTAGTTGAACCTTGACCCTGATGTTTTTACTTTCAGCGATCAAAAGGGTGAAGAGAGTATGGTAATCGTGTCATTTTGAGGCCTACTTAATCCAAAAAACCTGGTTTCCGCGTTTGTAGTTCAATTTGCGGGAGAACAGCTGGACCGATTGAGCTGGTTTTAGTTTTGTTTGTTATTTTTTGTAGACGCGAAAATAAGGTTATGGGCGAATTCAATTGATTGAAAAGGGGGGTAGGAGAAGAAAATGTACCAAAAACTAGGGTTTTCGCATTTTTATCAAAAACGGATATTACGATTTTCACTGAACTTTCAACTTACCTTCTACTAGTCGATACCCAACTTTCCTTCCGGATAAATATCTCCACGAAAATACGGCAAACCCAGGTATAGGCTTAAAAAGCAAATATCTGGTGCGTAGCAACACACGACTTTCCGCCACCCCTTTAAGTTCGAACACCACCTACATAGGCGGGCGCTATATCTTCGTTCAACGCATTTTTACAGGAACATTTATAGAGAACAAAATGTTGGGACTAGTTAGCTGAGAGTACTCCGAAAGTTTGATTGAAATCGTTAGAGCCGTTTTTGAGAAAATTGGAATACCGATAAATTAATATTCGACAAATGTCCTTTTCTGAGTTAATTTGGCTTATATCACCGTTCAACATATATATACAGAAATAATTATACAGAACGAAATGTTGGTGTGGGTGACTATAAGTCACTCCAGTAGGATTTATCACATCTGGTGAAGAAGTTACCCTGAAATTTACGGAAACTTTCGAAAAAACGTTAATTTCGACACATTTTGATTTTTATCTCTGTTCAATGGACTGTCAGAGGAACATTTATTGATAACAATATGTAGGTATTAACTATTCAGAAACATCTCTAAAGTTTGGTGATAATCGTTGAAGCCGTTTTGCCAAAAAGCGTAAAAAACCTATTTTTGCTTCAGGGGCCTATATCTCCGTTCACCGTATTTTCATGGAGATATGTATGGGGAAGAAAAGTTAGGTATTGATTAGTAGAAGATAATTTGAGAGTTTAATTAAAATCGTTAGAGCCGTTTTCGAGAAAAATGCGAAAAACCCTAGTTTTTGGTACATTTTCGTCCCCCACCCCCCTTCCCATCGGCCGAAATCGTCCATAACCTTATTTTGGTGTCTACAAAAAATAAGAAACAAAACAAAAAAAGAACCAGCGCAATCGGATAAGCCGTTCTCCCGCAAATCGAACTACAGACACACACACATACATACACATACACACACATACACACACACATACACACACACACACACACACACACACACACACACACACACACGGACCACGCCGCGCCGAAAGTGGGTTTTTAGACTCAGTAGGGTGTGAAACGTAAAGATCTGAAGAAAACCCAATTTTTTTTTTTGACCCGATTACTATACTTTCCTTCCCTTCGGGTAGCGGAAAGTAAAAATAGGGTTTTTTACGCGTTTTGGCCAAATGGCTTCAACGATCATCACCAACATTTCAAAATGTTATCGAATAGTTAATACCTACAATATGTCGAAAATAATGGTTTTTGAACATTTTTTAATTTCCCACGTAACTGTACCACTTGGGGGCTGAGGCCTGGAATGATCCGGTGGCTGTACATTGTGGTTGTTAGGCCTGTAGTCACCTATGGAGCCCTGGTCTGGTGGTTCAACTTCGCGCTACCCTTTCGGATACTCATTCATGAGCGATCCAGGTGGGTAGGGGGAGCTCCCGCTTTCGAAGCTGGGGCCCTGGTATACTACACTGATGGCTCGGTGCAGGGTGGCCTTGCAGGGGCAGGCATCTTTGGGCCGAGGATCACAGCAGCGATCCCATTGGGGTCGCTGGCCACGGTGTTCCAGGCAGAGGTGGCTGCGGTGACAGTCTGTGTGCAGCGGCTGCTGCAGAGGGGACTGAAGCGGCAGAGAATCTACATCATGGTGGACAGTCAGGCCACTCTCAAGGCCTTAGCCTCATACTGTCTCACATCACAGCAGGTGTGGGAGTGTCTGACTGGACTGAAGGCCCTGGCCGAGGACAACAGTGTAACACTGTGTTGGGTGCCAGGGCATCAGGGTATAGAGGGAAACGAACGGGCTGATAGGTTGGCTAAGAATGGATCAGAGCAGATCCCTATTGGCCCTGAGCCCTTTGTTGGGACTACCAGGAGCCACCTACGTAGAGAGGTTGGCAAATGAGAGGACAGGTGCAGGGCTGCTCATTGGCAGGGGCTGCCCGGCCTTAGACAGTCAAAACTCTTCACCCGGCTCTCCAGAGAGGTCCAAGGAGGTACTTGCACTGGGGAGGAAGGATATGAGGATCATATGTGGCCTGTTCACAGGTCACTGTCCGCTGAGGTACCACCTTGCAAATATTGGCAAGTGCGAGGTACAGGTATGCAGGTTCTGCGAGGTAGGGCTAGAGACGGCAGAGCATGTGCTGTGCGTATGCGATGGACTCGCGGCATCACGCCGTTCTGTGTTTGGGAGGCCCTTTCTTCAGCCCGAAATGCCGAACTTGCGGATATCCTCCGCTTTGTACAGGGGTGGTGGGGGCGCGTAGGTGACATCACACCAAGTGAGACCAGTGCCGTGGGGCCTGGGGGTGGTGCAGGTGGGCCATGATCCGAGTATCATGAACGCCCTTACAATAGGCCCGTTTGTGGCTGCAGTGAAGGTATTGCCTGCATCCACCGTTTCAAAAAAAAAAACTGTACCACTGGATTTCAACTATCTCATGAAGTGTCTCTCAGCCACCTGTACCCACATTTTGTTCCACATAAACATTTGTTGAACGGAAATATTAGCCGTGATAGCTAGGAAAACGGACCGACAAATATTCATAAAAACGACACACCCATCAGACCAGTTATAAACTTCACATCCGCACCAGCGTACAAACTCTCAAAATATTTTACCGCAATTCTAAAAAGTGCCGTTACTTTACCAGATATACGATACGCAACACAAAAGAACTCGCCTAGATCAAAAGACGTGAGTATAACTCCCAACACTAGACTCGTATCATTTGATATAAAAAACTTACACCCCTCCTCATCAATAAAAGAAACACTTGACGTATTACAAACGAGACTAAAGCAAATATATACGACAACTAGTAGAAATATTACCAACCTTACCAAACTGACACTTGGACAGAACTACTTCCAATTTAACAATAGCATAGCCAAAAGATGGATTTATGTATGGGAAATCCTACCTCGTCCATATTGACCGAAATATTTCGACAGCATTACGAAGAAACATACATCCAGACTTTAATGACGCCAGATACGTAGATGATATTGAGCATATTAAGCCATGGACAAAGAACAGAATAAAACTCTTAATTACTTGGACCTCACTATCACAGGGACTGACAACGATCTACAGTTCGACATTTTTAGTAACCTACTCCTACCGACACCCACGACAACATAAACTAAGCGCATTCAAGCACATGATAGAGACTAAAAACTATCCCGCTATCTGAGCAAAATTACAAAAAACTAATCGTTGATGTTAATAATACTATCGCACAAAGCAATGGTTACACCAAAATATGACTCCAAAAACACAAAATCCACAGACTTTGACAAGACGCCGAACATTCACATTCACGGGACCAAAAATACACGGAATTACTAACATCTTCCGAAAGGAACGCATACAAATTGCGTTACGTACGGGCAACACACTGAGAACCAAACTAACTGAAAAGACAGACCCACTCGACCAATGTGGGGTGTACAAAATAACATGTACCAGACGAAATACGGAAACTTTGCCAACCACATCAAGACAACTGGATACGAACCGACCAAAATACAAGACACAAGAGACGAAAACTGAACGTATTATAAAATATGAAAATCTATAAACACAAAACTTCAATGTACACATCAGAAATGAACAAATCAACACAAAATGCGACACCATATCTACACCGCTCAAGACACTGCGCAAACGAAAACAACCAACTGTCGGATTCACAGACCACCCTATACAAACAAGGCTTGGAATCGGCAATGAACAGACTATTTAAGACGTACATACTACCCTTATATTCCTTTGCGTTCACCTCCAAACGGAATTCTCCAGAGAAGCATGATCTTCCTCCTCCTCCTCCTCCTCTTCCTCCTCCTCCCCCCTTACACGACTACACCATCCCGTTAACCTTTCTCTTTCTATAGAAGGACCACGACCAACTAACTGACTTAATGTCCAGACGATGATGTCTTTACATCGAAAGCGCTCGCCCACGGTATCTCATTAGCCAGATAAGACGGACTAACCAAATAATTAACTTAAGAAATGAGAAAAAATTGCGTGTTGCTACGCAACAGATATTTAAAACTACCAGCCACTACCGCGCGATCTCTCTACAGCTCTCCATCGTCAACGTCTAATTAGAAATGAAGCCGAGTGCCGCCTAGTGCACGCCCAGCAAACTCCAAAAAGACAAACGGATGACTAAATGTCACGCTGTGCCAAATTAGGCTGAGAAACAAAGCTCTTCTGCTTCAAGCGACACTAAGCCAGGGCATCCCAAAATGTTTTATTAAATGGCTGCGGCATAGTGTTGGGTGGGAGGGGAGGGGGGGAATTATGCGAATTTTTATCAAAGATTTTCGGTACTTAGAGTTGGCTTAGAAGCAAAATAGAACTGAAATTGTTGTAAATGTTCAAAAATTAAAACTGTACTAACAATTTATTTGATGCATTACATTCAAAAATAAACATGCCACAACTTTCGTCCTGGTGTTCTTCCACGTCCCTTCCTTTTCTCTGGGTCCTCATTCTACTAGCACTTTATTACTTTGTTTTGTTTCGAAAAAGGGGCAATTTTGAGAATTTCGATTTTTGTCAATTTCTATCCGATTTGTTCGAAGGCGCGATTTAAAGGAAAGAATGAATGCCCAAAAACGGAAAACGACCCAAAACTGTTGGGGGCATGTTCGCCAAACAATGCTGTAGCGTGAACATAATCAAAGCGTTTTTTATTTTGACCTACCGCTCATTTGGGATTCCGGCGAAATCGCTATTCCGATGCTATTTCATTGCCGTGGCATTCTCGCGGCTTTGAAACTCACCAAAAAGGGGATTCGGCCCGTCAAACGCACGTTCGACCGGGGTTTGGCCGGTTTTGACGTGGTTTCTGTCATCTTAGCACTCGGAAAATAGAAAAACTTCATTTTTTGGATGTCACGATTCATACGGCGGAATACAGAAGTGACATATACGCAATTCTCAAGAGTATCAGGACTCAGAAACATCAGTAACAACACTTCAGCTGCGTTGAGGTTGAGAAAACGCGGCTTCGACTAAACCCAACTCTCACGAGTTGGAATCTTTCCCACGCAATAATAATCTTGAGGTCCCTCTTTTTGAAGGTGGTGGGCATCCTGACCTCACCTGCTCCGTTGTCCTCATATTCATTCAAACCAACACCTGTCAGCGAATTGTAAGGTGATCGGAGTTGCTAGGAAAATAAAATAAAAATGAATGAAGAAAGACTTCAACTCGCCTTTCAACATTTCAGGACGCCTTTACATTGGCCCCTCCGTGATGAATATCTCGTATTTTTCAACGATTTTCTGCCCGTTTGATCGCTGATCAGCAGTTCGGCTTCAGGGGGCTTCATTTCATATAAAAATACGAGTCAGTAGCAGGGTATCGGTAGAACAACTTCCGACGTAGTTGCCGGTCTACACCTTCGAAAGAACCTGCAAAAGAAATTTAATTGAGTTCTCATCGGTTCCCCATGGTAGCGTTCGAAGGTATTGTTGGATGTGTGTGTGTGTGTGTGTGAGAGAGAGAGAGAGAGCGAGAGAGAGAGAGATATGCGGGGGGGGAGAATGAAATTGAACATAGAAGAAAGAATTAGTGGTGAGTCACAGCGTTTTGTTTTGTACGGAAAAAACATTGCACAAGAGATTTACAAGAGAGTTCTGAGTGTCAAGTATCCGAGGGAATGATAGTCGATCTGCAGATAATCGAAGTGGCGCGAGCGCAGTCTAGAGATGAATGTGTTCTGAGGCAGACTGTGGAGCAATGTGGTGACAAAGCGCGGGGTGAGAGGTGACATTAAGTAAAGAAATTTAATTGAGTTCTCATCGGTTCCCCATGGTAGCGTTCGAAGGTATTGTTGGATGTGTGTGTGTGTGTGTGTGAGAGAGAGAGAGAGCGAGAGAGAGAGATATGGGGGGGGGGGAGAATGAAATTGAACATAGAAGAAAGAATTAGTGGTGAGTCACAGCGTTTTGTTTTGTACGGAAAAAACATTGCACAAGAGATTTACAAGAGAGTTCTGAGTGTCAAGTATCCGAGGGAATGATAGTCGATCTGCAGATAATCGAAGTGGCGCGAGCGCAGTCTAGAGATGAATGTGTTCTGAGGCAGACTGTGGAGCAATGTGGTGACAAAGCGCGGGGTGAGAGGTGACATTAATTAAAGGGGTTACTGGAAAACCTGTTATTGCTGCAGGCAATACTAATCCCTGTGTTCGGCCAGGCTTGAAACAGTGAAAGGAAGAAGTTGATTGACAGGGTCGAAAATCCAGCTGTTAGAGCAGCTCCACCTCGGGAACTCTGAGTTTAGAACAATGGCTTCCTTTGTATCAACATGGCTGAAGTTGAGCTAAGCCAATAAGGGCTTATTTGTGGTAACCACACGCCATAACTAGTCACAAGCATACTCAGGGCTCATTTATATTGTTGATCGCACTAGCTGTTAGTCTCTTTGGAGCTGCAAACAACCACCCGTGAGCTTGGGTAACAGGGTACCAAGTGGGGACTCAGAATTAACCCCACTAAGTCCTTGTCGCGACGTTATCACAGAAAGAGTTCATAATTAGGCGGTAGTCGACACAGGTCTGCTTTCTCATCAAATTGACTGTTGCTGAATATTCTTGTCAGTCGGAAGTCGAACGATTGTAATCTGGTTGGCAAGTTCCAAAGCGAAAGATTAATTGTGGCCACGTTTTTTGCCAAACAACCTTCTACACCAACTGGGCAAAAAGCTTCTTTAGTAGCAGCCAAAGCTGCTAAGTTCATCTGCCCTCCCAACAACCATCGCTGACTGTTCTAGAAACTACAGTTGAGCAGCCGGTGGAGGCGCAAGGACGTGTAAGATGGAGAGTCTTTGAGGAAAAAGAACTACAGCCGCGCATTGAAGTTGCCATGACCCGTTGGGAACTAGCTCATTCTGTGGTCCGGCTCACTCACTTTCTCCTAACAGGTTCACGGATGTTGGGAAAAACTCGTACTCGTCACGTTCTTTTGTCGAGGAGTCCCATATCGCTTATCTAATGCCCATTCATCTAGCTCGGCAAGTTTTCGTAAAGAGGTAAAGTAAAGAGGTCTATGCGAAGTTTGGCCCAGAGCGTGGAAAGCTCTCTTATCAATCCCCACTCGTCCAACATTCACTCAATTGGGACCATGTCTATGTTCACTCAGAATGCTCTAGTGGGCGCTGTCTCGTAGGCTTTCGTAATCCACAGTTCTCTGGGATTTTTTTCCCCCCCGAGCGCGTGCGGGACAGGTCCCTTTGGCACTGCAGCCACGTATGGGCCTATTGTGACACTAACCCTTTCTTAGTAAAAGGCGTCGTACATACCCGTCCCCTTTAGGAAGCCGAGTACGTCCTTCACCGCAGAATCCGCTATGACTTGGGTTTCAATAGTCCCCTGACCGAAAAATTCGAAACGTTTAGCTGCCAGGGCAGGGCATTCACATAGGATGTGCTCTGCCGACTCGTCCTCCTCATCGCAAAGTCTGCATTCCACCGCCTCTGAGATGCCCATCTTGTTGAGGTGATATCTGAGTGGGCAGTGCCCGGTGAGGAAGCTTGTCAGAACTCTCAGATCCTGTCTGGAGAGTGTCAGCATCGCCTTCGCCCTTTGACAGGAAGGCGTGACGAGCCTTTTCGCCTGTCTTAGTCGTGGCTGGCGATGCCAATGGGCGCTCTTTTCCTGTGTCCCCCATCGAGCGACAAGACGATTTAGGTGACTCTTCGTCATACTCACGTATGGTTCAGGCCCGATGAGTAGGGATTCTGTACCCCTTTTCGCAAGGCGGTCAGCCTTTTCATTGCCCTCATGCCCCCTATGAGCTGGCACCCAGATGAGGGAGAGCCTGTTACGGGTGCCGAGCTGTTTGGGCGCATGAAGGCATTTCCATGCCAGCTTAGACCTAAAACTATAGGCTGCGATGGCCTTTGGCTGTCTGAGAATATGTAGATCCGCTTACCCTTGAGTCCTTTGTACTCTGGGATAGGGACAGTATTTTCTCGGTTGAAATGGTGGACAGAGGGCCTTGAACTCTTGTACATCACCGCATGTTGCCCAAGGGCTGCACCGATGACGTGGCTGCACTGGTGATGGCTGAGTTACCCCAGGAAAAGCCCTCTGTGGCAACTGATCACACCCCTCGTAGACATGTCCTGAACTATCACTAGATTATGCATGTTGTCTACTTATACAACACCCTCTCACGATATTTGCCTTACTCTCTTTCAACTATTTGTCTAACAAAAATTGTCGTTATCTTCAAATCTTCACTTTATTCAGCCTGAAACCCACTATTTAAGTTGTGTGCGTGTATATATATGTATAAAAGATGAAATGAAAACGGCTTAACTTAATCGGCTAAAATGTGGTGTAAAGAAATTATTTAACGTGGCGTACAAGTACACATAAATTCACTATCACGAAATGTAAATATGTTTGTGAATAGCGTTGAGGATAACACGACGAGGACAATTATTATTCAGGACAATGACCAGGGAATCCCAGACAGGTGCTGAGCAGTCTAACGAACTCAGGCCCTTCGCTGGCTCGAGTTGCTGCTGGCTTTCCCTCTTGTCTCCCTCTCTCATCTACCTTGTTCCAGCCTTCTCTGTTCAAACTCCCTTAAGCCTCTACGAGCGAGGTGTTTTCCATAAGAAGTACTCGCCTCAGTACATGGGTAGCGGTTTCAATCTTTGAGGGATTACTTAGTACAGCCATTTTGCAGCTGAACCCACCAGACTTGCTCTTACACAATTATAATTCGTGTACGCAAATTTTAGTTTATGTTCTAACCATATATTATTTCTGAACCGTAAATTATGTATAGTAAACATACGATTAGTAAATAGGGTAAAAAGACAACAAATTATGTAAAATAAATTATTATAATGTGAACATGAGAATAAAGACATATATTTAATATTTTTCATTATTTATTTAACGCGTCGTGTTTTTACGTATCCTCATTGTAATTTTTCGTCTCAGATATTCAGCGAGACAAACTGCCAACGTCTTTAATTAGAACAAGTTTTGTTATACAGTTTACTGAACTTTCTGGTTGAAGGAAAATCGTGACAGCAAACGGTTGATACGATATTTTCGCAAATACATCCTCTGCCCTCGAATTTAGTTGTCGTTCGTAACAATGAAGCGTAGGATGTGCGATAGATTGCGATTGTTGGCCCAAGGCGACGCTATGTGCCATGTCAAGGCTGCATATACACTTAGCAGTTAGATACAAACGATGAAGCGTGGTTCGTTTCAACGGCGTCCCTCGACGTGAATGCGCAACACCTGATCTCTGAGTAAAGACTTCACGGTCATTGACGAGCAAACTCTTCCCTCCCCCCCCCCCTCCCTCAACCAACCTCATCCACGTCAATATTGTCGGAGTCACCGTCTTGTAGAATAGTGTTTTACATGAAGAGTTAATTTAGAGTTAAAACGATTTCATCGTTGGGTTAATTGAAAATAAAACTCGTCTTTGTGAGTTCTAAAATATTTGTTACGAAGTGTCCCGTGACTTCTCTGATGGGCACTTGATAGGAAACAATCCGTCTAAAAACGTTGGTAGTTTCTATTTAAATTAATAGTTTGCTAATCGTAATGATGATAACGTCCACGGGAGGGAGGGGGGGGATCTCCACAGAGAGTGTCTCTTCAGTCCCATGAGAGCTGAGTCAGAACAATATGCCGACCATAGTTGCTGGACATAATGGCATCAGGGCACTTCCAGTAGATACCGTCCGTACTCTGACCCTTGACAGAGAGCGAGGGCGAGAGAGAAACGTTAATTGATATAGCATTATTTATCCACTCGGGAGCAATAAAGCCCTCTCTACCTTCCTCCCGGGGCAATAATAAACATACAATTGGGCTCAGGCCACAACAAAATGAACTCATAATGAACATGTCAGACGTCAATAGTATCGAAAACAACACAAAACTTAAAAACTCCGACATATTTAACAGAGACACGATTGAGTCCCCTCAGCGAAATCGGCGTTGAGTGACCTGCGCAATGTAAAATGCTGAGAGTATCCTCGCGGCCACGCTCGGCAACAGCCTCCTCACATGCCAGTATCTTCACCGCTCGATAATATTGTTGACAAAAAACACACGAAGGTAGAAGGACACTTCCCAGTCCATCAGGCAAAAGCTAACTGCTTTGCCGGCATGCTGAAGAAGCGCTTTGAACCACACTCTGACATTCCAGCCGAAGAGCTTGATTGACGTCTTCAAAGCATTCTCATCTCCAGCGGTCCCCAAAAGAAGTATGGAATGTTGTAAAGCGTTCGAAAACAAGGACGTCGTCAGACCTGATTGTGCGACCATTACTACAGAGTGGACCCATAAAGCTCTTCAACTATATACACCTTGCATCTTGGATATTTCCCCAAATTCTGAAAACATGCTGCAAGGTGGATAATCCATAAACCAGATATATAGTCTTCTGGCTGTCCCAGTGGCAGGATGTGCACCGCGGCCAGAAGACCTATTGTGCCAGTCCTAATGTCTTAGAGGTCAATGCCTAACTCCTGCACTCTCTATATCAATTAACCTTTCTCCTGGTCCTGCACTCTCTGCCTTCTTTCTTAGGAAAGCCAGGTAGTTTCTGAAAGAGTCATCGTTGGTATCCATCCTGGGAGAAGTGGTGCCAAAGACCAAAAGTCGCTCCCTCTCAAGTCTCCGGCACTGGGCCAGGACATGGTAGGGAGTCTCCTCATCCGTGCCACACCACCTGCATCGAGGGTTGTCGACTATACCCATAACATACATGTGTTTGTTCATTCTGCAGTGCCTGGTTGTGATCCCAACAATTTTAAGTCCTTTCTCTCCATCCTCAGAAGAGTGTGCCTTATCTCACTTGATTGCTCTGAGACAAAGCGTTTGGAGTGTCTTAGTCCTGAAGCGTTCCAGATTGTTTGATGCAGTCTTCTGGCGTGTGCTCTCACAGTCCTTTTTACTAGTGACAGAGAAATCCCACAATGGGGCGGTGGCCCAATATGTACCGTAGACGAACTGCGTATGGCCAGATGCTCCGCCCTCTCATTTCCAATGATCCCCTTGTGTCCTGGCATCCAATACACATTAACTCTATTCGCACTTGCTAGGGAGTTGAGCCACATCCTGCACTCTCGCACCAGTTTTGACGTAGTGCAAGGGTTCAATAGCGCCTTGCACGACGCTTGACTATCGGCCAATATATTGATACTTCTGTTGGTACAGCCTTTCTCATGCATAAACCAGATAAGGTCAGTTCATGACCCCTACTCACACCGCCCCATCAGCATGTTGTCACTCCTAGCCAAAGTATTAAAGCGGTTGGTACTAGCAGAGCTGCTGATCTACGCTGTACACATGCTCCACGCACCACAACAAAGAGATTTGCAGGCATTCGACCGCACACGGCACAAAGGTCTGCCGCATAAAGTTTGCCGTCTACTGCCTAATAACCTACTATTCGAGACATATATAACGCAATGAACTTTCTAGGTTCGTGTGCTCGGTTAACCGCCATCCACTAAAACTATAGCTGCGGGAGATCCTCAACGTGTTTGGGGTTGCCTTTGCAACCTTTATTGTAACGACATAGCATTACATACTACATACATTACATTATTGGCAGTATATGCCGACGACTTAGTCTATGCCATTTCAGACTCCTCAGGAAAAGTCTCCCGATTCGTGTAATATTGGACAAAACGCTGACATTCTCATTTCCTGTTTCCTAATCACTTCCAGGATGTGTCCAACGACAATTAAGTATTCCTTCACAAACATTTAATTCGACGGCTTTAAACAAACGCTCTACCTATTTGAGTCACCTGCTATAGCTCCCAACTTCGACACATTGCACCGAAACGACGGTATTCAAAAACAGACTTTACAACCCCCTTTCGTAATGAATGCAACATTCTACGCCAGCTTAAAATTACTCACCCCCTGCGAAACTACCGCTTGATGCCATGTCTGGCTTTAATCGCAATTACTCTACCCATGCTAACCATCTGGTTGCAGTAGGCCAAAACTGTTTCGACCATAGCACATCTTCGTCAGGTCATCTCAATGATACATTGAGACTACAGTAAGAGCACCTACCAGAATACTGCCAGCCCCAGGAGTAAAACTTCAGGAAGCCTGTTATAAAAATTAATGTACAAATTCTGGGAGACAAATTAGGCGATAAGGAATAGACATGGCGGTATTACACTCGACAGAATAGCGACATCAGTTTGAGTGTAAGTACTTAAACGCGAACGAGGGGCTCTAAACACATGTGAACTGGTTTGTGAGGGGAACTAAGTGGGGGGAGAGAGAGAGAGAGAGAGAGAGAGAGAGAGAGAGAGAGAGAGAGAGAGAGAGAGAGAGAGATGACTGAGTTTGGGAAGAGGATTGTAACTTGAGGGGTAGGAAAAGCATATTTTGAAAAGACATCCGTTGTCACTTGGAAATAACTGAAGAGCTCGACCACGACGACGTTCCCACAGGTGGAAACAAAAGGGCTCTTCAGAGAAACAATGAGGCCATGTGGAGACGTTCAGAGTTCAAAAAACCCAAGCTTGCGCCGAACACAATGCGTCAAATAATTTTAAAAGCGTACAAAGTAGCAAACAGATACACCTAAGGGCCCTCAAAGAAATAATCTGAAAATTACTTGTTCTGTCGCGAAAAAGAGGTTGTCTGCCGGGGAGTCAATTCTTTCAGGGTCTTCACGCGTCTGTCGCGTTACTATGGAAACAAGTTCCATGGCGACAGATTCGTCCCGTAGCTCCTACAGGTCTGAATGAGGTTGACAGCCCAACTCGTTACCAATATTACGTGGAAGAGCCGAGAGTTTTGCGTTCAGAACGTCTACGATTTCCACTTCCTCCACGGCACCGTAAATATACTCCAGAAAGAATGAAAATTTTATGGCCCATCGCAAAATAATATAGTGACGTTGTAATTTAGAAAAAGGAATACTTGAAATTGAATTTGAGCAGAATAAATCGAATTACGAACGCCATCCACGCTATCTATTTATATAAAAATGAATCCGTATTTCTCTTGATCACGTCAACACGCGTTAATCCTTTGTTTAAAGCAAAAACGACTATAACGATTTTAGTCAAAACGGCAGGGCAGTTTCACCTCGTTGGTACCTGCGTGTTATCTTGCATAAGCATTTTCGTTGTAATGGTCTGAACGAAAGACAACTCCAACATGTACAGTATATTACGAAATTCGAAGCTAAAAAGTTGTGAAAGATGGCAATTCAACAGCTCACAACAAATGAAAAATGAAAAGCCTGTATCTAGTTTTTGTAACGCCGCCTCAATTAACGGCGATTTTGACGGAAGTTGCTTTATGACCCCATATGAAGTAAGTCGCCAAGCGAACACAATCGGTTTTTATCGATATAAAACAAAAAATAAGGAGATTTCGGTGACAATCGCTGTCGATTTTTCGAATAAAAATATCGCGTTATTTCTTATCGCTTTGCAGAGATAACCGACTCGTGATGGAATTTCTAGAATCACATTTCGCGACAAGTGACAACTTTTTGGAAGTTCTCTTGATTAAGATTGCCGCACCCGATGTAAATCGTTCAGAAGTGTTAGAGCAAATAGAGCCAAACAAAGGGCTTCTTATAAGTTCAGCTAAGTCACCGAAAATTCTCTTTATGAAGCTAGAAGTTCAGTTACGTGTTGAATGCATGGAGCCAGCGCAAGGTATAGTTTCAATTTCGAATGTACGGAGAACTGTTAGTTTGGATAGAGAGTTTGATTACGTAGCTCAACCCAATCTTTCTCTCTCTCTCTCTCTCTCTCTCTCTCTCTCTCTCTCTCTCTCTCTCTCTCTCTCTCTCTCTCTGTCCCCTTTCTATTATTAGAGGTTCGGGAGCGAGTTGTGGGATACGGAAAATTCATTAAAACAAAGAACCGGGATTGCAGGAAGCCTCCGGGATGGAAGGCAATCAGATGGTCGATCACCGGTCCTCCAGCGCCCTCAGATGTCATCGTTGGTTGTGTCAGAGTTGGTGGTCCACGCGTTCTCGGTAGAAAAGATGAAAAACGCTCCTTTGGGCATTAAATCGAAAGTTGTGAGGGCGGACGGAATTCCTGTGGATGTTGGCGTTATTCTCTCACCAGTTCGGCATATTTTCGACCTCTCGCGCACTGCATCACTGCGGATATTTGGAAAAAGGGTTTCTGTCAATGGTTATAGAGCACACTGGGAAAAGCTTTAGATGAGCTTGTTCATAATGATTAGAGATCCTTCGTTGTGAGGAGCAGCGTTCTGAACCTAATGCAGTCCGCATGCTGTACGGGGTATGGCACGGAAAGGGCGCTTTGTTGTTGTGCTTGTCAATGTCAGATCAGCAACGAATCGAAAGGAGGTATATTGGCGATGGTAGACTTTTCTACTGCATCCAATCTGATCCGTCTCGACATTCTTCTCGCGGTACTGCAGTCAATTGGGAACGTTGGGAGTGTGTTCAGCTAATATTCGTCGGGACGCTTTCTGGCGGGCTGTACGTTGAGACTCCTCTCTACATCACTTTATTGCCATAAGTCCTCTCGGATGGGACTCAGTGTATTTCGTATGCAGATGATCTATAGCTGTTCCGATTTTGCATTGGGCAGATGGTAGAGGCTTTGAGTGCCGATCTGGCTCGCGTTATGCATTGGTGTTCCACTTACGGGATGAATTTCAACCTTATTTGCTTAAATGTAACCTATTTTGTATGAATGTGTTATTTGCAGTACAGGTAGGGCTCAAACCGACCCAGAGCGGAGGAAGCTCCCTTTTCCATCTACATTTGTAAATCGGGTAACTGGTCAGTGATCACTTGAAATGCTTCAGTGGATGCTGTCTTGTAAGCTCTGTGTTGACTGTGAGTTTGCTATTTTAGAGAACGAGGTAATAGTCAATCACGCCCAAATAAATGGCCTTGTACATTAGGATAGTGCGATGGTAATGCACACGCCTAGTGCCCTTGTTAATTGCTCCTAATGAGGCAAACCATGCGAAGGAAGAGCCGTAGGGAAACGCCAACCAGTAATACATACTTGGTTTTGTGGCAGCGGCAATACACTTGTTTCTAAACATTAAAGAAACGTTATAAGGATCGTCTTGTGTTATCATCGCCCTCACTGTGTTCATATTCGACCCGATAAACGTTTTCCACCAATTTTGAAATCGATCCCGGGCCTGGTGCATTGGAAATACGACCAGCACAACACCAGCCAGCCCTTGCCACATATTTTTACGATGCAGTGTGTCGTGCGCATGCCACAAGGGCTCACACTCGGATGGGGTTCCTCTTGCTACTGAATCACAGGTGTACTAGTGCCTTGAGAAGCAATAACTAAAGTATGATTGACGCTTAATCATTACCTGACTACTAGCATGTAGATTATTGTTATAGATGCCCATTACGTTGGCTGAAATGTTTGATTCCGACTCAACCAGCTCGCCCACAGATTACGAAGAGACCGTTAGTGAACCGTCCACCGGTACGGGTAATATTCATACATACTTGTTCGAAGCTTCTGTCCGGAAAAATGTGTGCGTTTGAGATGCATGAACTCATTTATTGTTTTGCTGTGGATCCACAAAGCTCTGCCAAGTGTTTGAAGCCTCACGTTTTCGCCTTTGTGCTGTCCTATTCCGCATGATTTATGTGCGCACAAATATAACGCAACGTGATTCGCGACAAAGACTGCCGCGCCCAGCAGCCTCGTGAAAGGAGCACGTGCCGAACACATTTTCTCGAAACGAGGAAACAAATCGCGACAATCCGAACGCAGGAGATGTTTTGACGTTTTCGATCATTTTAGAGTCTATCGGCGATTACTTGGAAATCGTTGCTGAGTATTTGGGTGGTTAGCAGATAAAAAAACGAAGTTCATGTCAAGTACAGGGAAGTGGGCAGGCTCAATAGGAGCGAGATGGTTGAAATTCTACCGGCGGTTTCACTGCTCTCGACGTAAATGTCGGGACAATATCTTCTTGTTCCAACACATCCAAAACGCATTGTGAAGTTCTCGTCCTCATTGCACGACTCTGCCCTCACTCTGAAAATTAATGTTTGTGACGCACGTCCCGTGAATTTGTTTTGTCGTCGATTCGTGTTTTGAAATGTTTCGTTTCCTTCTACCGTCTCACCAAAGCACCGTTGTGTCAACTTTTCACGTCGCACTTTGTGATTTATTACGAACGCATTTATTGAACTCCGAACGTACAAAATAGCGCGTCAGGTAAATGCCAGCGTCAATATTCGTACGGCACCCGGCTCAAGTCAATATCTTCGTAAAACTGGAGACAGATCTTGAACACACCTTCCGTTTTGCTGCTAACACGAGTCAAGTGAGTTGAAATTCAATTTATTATTCTTACTTTAGTGAATAAACCTGTACATTCAAAAAGGGCACTGCCGCCCAGCACATTTTTGTGTATTCAGCTTCACAGCAGCAGCCTGTAGGATAAAACCCTTGTAAAGACACCCTCTCTTCTACGTACCTTTTTAGTATTTTTGACTTCAGCCTTTCTTTTAGCACATTTTGGTAACAGTAGCTCTACTTCGGGAACTTTGTTCCAGTTTGATGCCATTACTAGTCAAGCATTCTCAGGGCTCATTTGTATTGTTAGTTGTACCAAGTGTATCACAAACAATGTGAGCTTGTGTAACAGGGTACCAAGTAGAGATTCGGCATTATCCCCACTAAGCCTTTTGCAATGAGGTTCTCACAGAAGAGTTCATAATAAGGCGAAGGTAGACACAGGACTGTTTCCTTATCAAATTGTCTATTCCTCAACACTCATAGGAGAGTTTTATCAGTCGGAAGTCGTGGAGATTGCGGTTTCACTAGCGAAATGGTAACAAGCTGGCTTAGTAACAGCCAAACACTCTAGCTTTGGCTGCTCTTACAACTGTCAACACGTGGTTTCTTGTTTCCTCCCCACTGGAGGTGAAAGACGTGCATGGATGGGAGAGCCATTAAGAGAAAAGAAATGGGGCCACTCATTGAAGTCGCCATAAGGAACTGGCTCGTCAGTGGCCTGGCTCAACCCACTCCTAAGATATTCGCGGAAGTTGAGGAAAAATTCGTTCGAGCCACGTTCCTTTGGCGAGGACTCCCATCTCGCTTGTCATTTATCTAATGCCCGTTCATCTACCGTGGCAAGTTTTCGTCCAGTGAAGAGCTCTGTACCGAGTCCAGCCCAGAAAGGGGGAAGCTCACTTTTCCATCTACACTGGTACACCAGCCAGACCGGTAACTGGCCAGTGATCACTTGAAGTGCTTTGGTGAATGCTGCCTTGTAGGCAGTGGTATTGGTATTGGGGCCAGTATTCTCTTTTGATTGACTGTGAGCTCGCTACTCCAGACAACGTTGCAGTAGCCAGCAGCCTACCACGTCTAAGTAAATGACCTTGTACGTGAGGATAGTGCGATGGTAACACATACGCCAAGTGCCAAACCGTGCGAAGGTAGAGCCTTAGGGACTGGAAGTGTTGGCTGAAACGCCACCTCTCATTTTTGTATCTCACCAAGTTTTTGATTTGCGTCTAAAGAGGAAGTCTATGACCGCCAAAACCGTGTTTACTGATTAATGACATAACGCGAGTTTGATCTAAATCGTCATTGCAATTTTTGCAAAAACCCAGCCCGCCAGAGTTTGCGAAACATCACACACAACTTTCCTCAACCACATTAAATGATAAGCTGTGTATACAAGCGCTGTACACTTTCCTGCGCAGATATTCCTAGTGAACAAAACGTAGGCGCTAAATAGCGGAAAGTACCCAGTGAGTTCCGCCCAAGGCTCTTGAGCCGTTTTTAACACAATGAGGAAAACCGTAATTTGTTGCGTAATCTCATTTTTCGATGTACCCTACGGAAGTGAACAAAAATAGTAGAAAGAACACAATGTGGTTCTTCTACATGATGTTGCAGTCAGCCTTCTCAAAAACTACATTTTGGCAGTTTTATCGCAATTACGTCCTGTTTGGTAACGTTTACGAGGTTTTTTTCGATGCTCAGTCGAATAGGATGGGTCGCAGAGGTGTAGGAATGTGTCTAGATAAAATAACAGCGAAATCACGGTAAATACTGTGCGGGAAATTCCATTATTTGAAGAAACTCGCGGGGCAATGTAGCGAAAGTTGTCGTTTCTCCACTGTCCGCGCTCATTTCCTGTACTGCCTCCTGTCTTACTCCAACCACTCGTCAGTTTGACTCATTACGTAGCGCCAATTGCCTAGCGTCGCCTAGAAAACGCCCGTTTTCCTTGTTTCGTTGTATCAGGTCATGTTTCGTATCGTTGACTACTATTTTCCGATGCCCAATCGCATGAGATGGGCTTCAGAGGCGAGTGACGTCAAATCTTGATAATATGGGGTGTTATCTTGATCGGAAGTCTTGACTGAAACATCACGCGTATTTCGTATGTAGTTACACGTACGAGTCGTTTCCCGGAATTTTTTATATTGCCGCGTTATATTCTTAATATTTTTCAACGGTGGATTGATCGGGATGGAGAATGCGTTATAATTTGAAGCGTTTTAATTTTACAACAGAATTAGATAACACCTATTACCCTAACCACTGATTGACCGAAGATATAACCCAAAGTGCACCAGAAAATTATCCTAATCACTAGAAAGATGATGAAACGGTCTCTTTAGATTTAAAACTGAAAGGGAAGTAATAAATTGTGGGAACTCGATGGCTTTTACGTAATACTCGTCCTGCGATATTTCGATTCCCACCTGATTGGGGTACAGGTTCTCACTTTTGCGTAATTGTTCCTAAATACGGCGTAGTGGCTGCGTAGAAACATTCCAGATTTCCAACGTGCGTTCTAGCTACTAATCCGATCAATTCTAGCTTAGTTCATATGAACTTTTAAAACAAAACGTTTTTTGTGGAAACTGTAAGCGCTTACAATTCACGAATTCATTGAGCTGCTGCTACTTTCGCCACGACCTTATGGTTTGAAACCAGCTCATACGAAAGTTATAGTACCGTCAACGTGTTCTAGGAAGGTGTGTATGTTCGGCGCCAAAACTGCGCCAATGGTTAACTAACAACATGATGTCAGTTAGGATTCTTAAATTTGTGTGGTTGCTCCTTTTGGTTTATTATTCATTCTGAATAATAACCCTATGTTTTCGGTCACGAACAATTTTTTACAACACCCCCTCAAAATTTGATACTTTACGTTTCAAGACATGGGGATTCCAAATCTGCAATGTCCGTCCGCCGTCCACCGTCTGCCGTCCAGGCCGTTTTGTGCCTTTAACGTGGTCTAAAAAATTCGTTCTTTCACACAAAAATCCCATTTGGTATCTAGTTGTGCCCGCCATCTCAGCAATCCGAAACCCATGGTTGTTATGGACAAAAAATGGTTAAAAAAATTAACGAAACGCAGTATAATCGCAAATAAGCGTATTTTTACATCCTGGGTCGAATGGAATGAGTATCAGACATGTACGACTGCGTGTAGGGAAATTACAGTAATTATTAGAGTCAGGTAATTGCAAGAACTCGCGGGAACTACAGCGGAAGTCAACGTTTGTCGTTAGTACTCCCTCACTCCCTCCCGCCTCAAACCCGCCCGCCCGACTCGCAACGTTGTGTCAATCGCTGGAAGTCCCCGCCCCAATTTCCCCGATTCTTTTTGCGGAGGAAGGTTAGGGCCACTTCCTCCACACACCCCTACATCGGATCATAAATGCCTACAGACGTTTCCTGGCGACTGGCGCCGGGAGAATATTTAGTTTCCGTAGTTCCATTGTAGTCAGGTCACGTTTCGTATGGTTTACTAGTATTTTTTGATGCTGAATCGAATGGAATGGGTCTTGGAGGAGTAATACTAGGTCAAGTTGTTCATGAGAATAATAAACCATTGACTAATAATTTGCAGGGTTTTTATTTAGTGGCAGTTATTCAACATCAGTAACTTACAACATAGGTAACTTATCTGATTACCACCCTGATTTTTATAGGCACACCAGCATCATATGAGCGACATTTATAAGACAAAAACAGCCCGAAAATCGCTTATCCTCGAAATGTTTGATAACTTATCGAGCCGCTCTCGTCAATTCTTCTCGCCTAATTCGATGGTACTGTCATGATAGTTGGAGCTGTTCATACCGTACCGTACGAGTCGTTTTTGAGGAAAGAAATATTTGGCGTTGTGATCACACGATAACTATAGTTATTTACCCGCTCATACCTTTATTTTTTGGGTTTAATGGTGACCGGCAAGCTAAATATCTTATCACTGACGGTTTGTGCGAGTGCACGGTTGGAGGTTCGCTATCTTGGCAGCGCTGGAATGTTACTAGTAACCTCACATACGCAGCCAATGTAATATTGTTACGTAAGAAACTGGTGGCTTTTGAATTGTTGATGCAGCTATACCTCAGTGACTTTTTGATATTTATTAGTGAAATTAATTGCTAATTATAAATGCTCCTCTTAAAAAACCGGTAGGACGCTTTTTACTTTGTTAATTGTTCTATTGACTTCTGGCATAACGTATACAAGTTGGTCGGTTGTATAGGTGATGCCATAAGCCAATAAATGAATAAAGCGCCCCTGTCACACGGGAATGCACCAGCTTTGGTGAGTATGATGCTGGTAGATGCTCCTGTCACGAAAGACTTCCCAATTACACACTGCTACAACTAAAAGAAGCATCGTCAATCATTTGTTGTACAATTTCTGTTTTCTATATATACTTCGTCTTTAACCTTCACCCAATTCAGTGACGACTTGGCTGTCCTGGTGAGCCAGTGGCGCAGACTATAATCGTGCTATGTGGACTTCCGCGTCTGGACTGCCCGCTGGAGAATGAAGCAAAATCCAATAAAGACCTCATTAGTCTGGATCGCCAACAATTCTGTCCGGTACCCTACTTCATCTTTTACGTGGTTTCATCGATTACGCTCGCGCGTACAAGTTGGGCAGCAGACTCACCATCTCATAAACCCCCACCAGGATCTCCGTCATCGCACCAAGAAGCTAAAACGTCTGCTCACTTGCGATGCTCCCCCCCCCCCCCCACATAATGGAACTGATTTATACGTCACTCTTCAGACCCATCTGTCTATACAGTGCCAAATTTAGGGTTCGGCAAGCGATTTTCACTGCGCGACAACAGCTCCTCACAGGAGCTCCCTGAATTTGTTACCACTCAGCATAACGATTTTAATATATTTTTAGCGCTAGACTAAACTATCCCATGGCAGTAGCTCTATCCTGACAAACCCCCAGGCTTTCAAGAGACAGTCGGTAGTAAAACACTAATGGGACTCCGATCTGTACACATCTTACTACTACTCCCGTACTCACGGCAGAGATCTCTCCATGTTCCTACTCCAAGTGATACCTCACCCTTTCTTCTCTCCCGTCGCATGTGTCATCGTAAGCGACGGTAATCACGGTAGTTATTTGTTCGTAATTAGCCATCACTGGGTGGTTTAGTTTTTGCACGCGTCACACCAAACCCAAAGTGTTAGGTTAGGTAGTAGCTTCTTGGATGGGTTCATTCAAATAGGAGGTATCTGGGGAGACCCAGGGAGCGTTGTGCAGAAGACGTTTCCTGCAACAATCACAAATTGTTTATTAAATGTAAAGTTTGATCTTGATGGAACCTACCTCTGAAGTGGAAAGACCGCAAGCCTTACAAAGATCATTCATGGGAGTCGCTTCATAGACAGCAATGTAAAATCAAGGATGAGAACACGATCACAAGGAAAATTATCAGGTAGAATGGTCAAGGCGACAAACTATCTTAAGAAGGTATCTTGGTGTTATGTTAGATCAGTGCCTGTGTTGCGAGAACCATATTGCTATTCTGTGGCGTGGATTCAGAAGGCTAACAGGAGTTCCGAGGTTTTCTTTCTATCGACAATCTGCAAAAATTCTATTTTGACTTGATACACTCGGTGCAATCATACAGTATCAGCTGCCTGTGGAGGTGCTAGTCCAACTATACCAAAACCACTCATCATTGTCCAAAATTTTCTGATGAAGTATAAGCATTTCCTTTCTACGGATCTTTTGAGGTTGTTTCAAGCACCGACTCTTGCTAACACAGTCAATATAGTCACATTACTCGAGACGTGATCGATCATACTATCAAATAAATGTGTCGAACACTCGTGATTGCGGAAGTGTTGAGATTCCCTTTCGCCTAACTAAGCCTGGTGTACCTGTCTGTACCGTGGTGCAGAACTGTACAATGATCTGCGCTCCTGTGGATCACCAAGGCCTGCAAGACTGTATCAACAGAAGTACTCCAGGTGATCACTGGCCAGTTACCAGTTGATTTGGCCGTTGAGTGCATGGTGGAGCGGGCAATGGGAGCTTCCCTCACTTAGGGTTAAACTTCGTGCGGATCTCACCACAGAACAGAAACTAGAAACTTGCCGCCATCGACGAATGGTCTCTAGAACAATGGCAAGCGAGATGGGAATCCTCGTCAAAGGGACGTGTGATACGTATGAGTTCTTCCCCAACATCCGTGAACGTCTTTCAAGGAAATGGGTTGAGCCAGACCACTGGACGAGCCAGTTCCTCACGGGACATGGTGACTTCAATGCGCGGCTCCACTTCTTTTCTCTGAAAGACTCTCCAATATGCACGTCTTGCGCCTCCAGTGCGGAGGAAACAAGGAACCATGTGCTGCTGCACTGTAGTTTCTACAACAGTGAGCGACGGTTGTTGGGAGGGCAAACGAACTTAGCAGCATTGGCTGCTACAAAGCTAGCCAATAACCATTTTGCAGAGTTCGCGAAGAAGGTGGAATCGTGGTCATAGTTGATCTGTCCTTTTGAAACTTGCCACTCAAGTACACAGTTAGATCAGGTGGGAAACCAGCATATGAACTCCTCCCCGACGGTACGGGATTCCTCAGGTGGTCACCTCCGCGCAGTAACACACGGGCAACAGCTCTCTACCAGGAGACTGGCTAACGACCAAATACCTACCATACCTCCACAGGTCTGAGTTCGGTGGATGCTGCAGGGGCTAGCCTCTTGCATATTAGCGAAATTCTATTGCTCGTAGGAACTCTCTGGAAGATAGCTACGATTATCCTTTCTCCCTGGCTTCCACTCATTCCCCGTCTCACTTCAACCACATCAGTTCGACTCGTCGCCTGACTTGCTTAGCACCGCCCAGATAACGTCAACTTTCGTTGTTTCATAGTAGTCAGGTCGTGTTTCGTATCGTTCGCTGGTATTTTTCGATGCTGAATCGAATGGGTTGGGCTCGGAGGTGCTCTATAAACATTATAGTTTGCATTTGAGCTACCATTACCCAGATTATTGATATATACTATTTATATTCTTGATATTTTTCGACGTCGGATTGAATAAGATTGGTCCCAGTCATGCTATGCAAGAGAATTATAAACTGTTACAAATTATAAACTAACTTCAAGTGGTTCTTTATAGTTTCGTTATTTGTTAACCTTGTTTCATCATTATTAGTTAACTTTATTCATTGCTCTTTGTAGTTTCGTTGTTAGTTAGTGTTAGTCCTTCTTCTACGTTGGTTCATATTGGTTAGTATTTCAAGCTTTTCTTTGCAGTTTCCTAATTACTTAACACTACTCGTTGTTTCGTGATGAATTCAATCTCTTTAACGGTTTTGTTATTGATAGTTTTATTTTAATATTGTTATTGATCAGTGGAAAGCACCGTAGCTTTTTTGTACCTACTTAGCGGTACGGTTATAAGCTTCCTCATTATGACTTTATTTTGTATAGTAATTTTATTTTTATGATTTCAATTTGTGTAGTACGAATTTGAACATATTGCATAATGGATAAAAGTTCTGAACGACGTCTTTCTTTTTTTTCAGATGAAGACGAAGAGACAAGCAGAAGTAGGTAGAAGTAGGTACATAATCATGCTACTTTCCTCTGCACTTACTCTTACGTATTTAGATATTCGTACACCGAGTCAACTTGTCGTCTGAAAGTTCCAACGTTGAAAAGGAAACTCAAACTAACTACTACATTTGGTCTGTGTATAATTGTTGTGTAGTCTCAGTATGTCTTACTACATCACGCTTTGTGTTTTCGTTTTTTTTCGTATGCGCACACACATCCGAATTTTGAAACTTGTCTTCAAATTATTTGAATATTGATGGAATTCGTGTACAGTGACGAGACTTGTTTTAGTGCTGTAGTTTGTCATTGTTGCCTAGTTCTATTTCCACGTAACGACCTATTGGTACCTCCTACTGCAATAGATTCAAAGTATACGACGCTTATAACCACTAGCACCATTTGATCGAGAAAACCGATTATCCGAAATGCGCCTTATTGAAGTTCGGAAAACTTTGTATTTTTATTAAGCGAACTTTCCAGTATTGTGAAAGTTCCACGACGCACAATCCTTCTTTCGCGTCAAATTTTAGCTTGGTTACTATTCAATGGTAACAAACAGCAGGTCAGTTCTGAAATCGGGTTTTAAGCGAACTGAGTTGTACTGGCGCAGTACTTTGATTTGGCATGCAGCCTCGTCGAATACAGAAGTGTGAAAAGACATTCAAACAGTTCAAATTCGATTTTTTCCGCGAGTTTGAAATGTTACGCACTCACTAGGTTTGAACACAGACACACACACACACACACACACACAGACCATTTTCCCGAATAGTGTTTTTTGAGCTCAGTAGGGTCTACAATGTAAAGATCTGAAGAAAACTCATAATTTTTTTGTTCAACGTAACTTTCCTTTCTACTTTGTAGAGCCAAGGAAAGTAGAAATATCTGGTGCGTTGCAACACACAACTTTCCTTAGCTTTACGTCAATTCACTTTCTAGAAGGCTCTGTCTACTTAATCAATTAATTACCACTCAGTTCATTTAAACTTGGTCACACAACACTTCACAGCAGCAGGAAGCGGTAGCGTTTACAGTTCCGGAATTTATTGTGCTGCTCGTACTCATTCCAGGACCATTATTGAGCAATTGAAACTTATAATTAATGCGGCTGTAAACAGAAATTTTTTGAAGAAGGATAGTAATTAGTATTGCAGAGTTATTGAGTAATAACTGTTAGAGCTGGTAGTAAGCGAAACGGTGGTAGTTGAAACTCAGGAATTTTTGGAGTGAGCCCCATGTATCTCATGAGCGTTTTTAAACACTCACCCTATAGGTATTTGATTGGACTACGACACCAATTTTCTTTAACACTCTACTAACATTCCAGCGGAGTTCAAAAGGAAAAAACCGCGCTAAAAACGCTTTTCGTCGAAAAGTTTGACAATTTATTGTGTTGCTCTCGTCATTTTACCACGAATGGGAATTTTATGGTATAATTGCCTTATCGATAGCTATCAATATAAAAAATTTAATCAAAATCGTTAGAGCCGTTTTTGAGAAAAATTGGTGATTTGATCACTATGATAACTATAGATAACTTTCGGTGGATTTTGCCCATACCCTTATTTTGGCGTCCCATGGTAACCTGCGGGCGAGATATCAAGTTTGAGCTGATTTGATACGGTCGCTTTCTCTAAAAATCGATCACAGACACACAGACCATTTTCCCAAATAGTGTTTTTCGGACTCAGGGGGGTCTGAAACGTAAAGATCTGAAGAGATCTCAAAATTTTTTTTTCAGCCGATTACATAACTTCCCTTTCTACTTTGTAGAGCCAAGGAAAGTAAAATATCTGGTGCGTTGCAACACACAACTTTCCTTAGCTCTACAACAATTCACTTTGTACATGGCTAATTCTATTTAATCAATTCATTTATCACTCAGTTAATTTGAACTTCGTCAAACAACGCTTTACGGCAGCAGGAAGCGGTAGCGCTTACAGTTCCGGAATTTATTGTGCTGCTCGTACTCATTGCAGGGCCATTATTGAGCAATTAGCACACAGATAATCAATGAGGCTGTAAACACAAATTTTTTGAAGAAGGATAGTAATTACTTTTGCCGAGTTATTGGGTAAACACTTTTAGAACTGGTAGTAAGCAAAACGGCAGTAGTTGAAATTCCGGAATTTCTGGAGTGAGCCCCATGTATCTCATGAGCGTTTTTAAACACTCACCCTTTAGGTATTGGATTGGACTACAATCCCAATTTTTTTTAAACATTCTACAAGAACTTCAGCGGAGTTTATAAGGAAAAAACTGCGCTAAAAACGCTTTTCGTCGAAAATTTTGATAATTTATTGTGCTGCTCTCGTCATTTTCCCACGAATGGGAATTTGATGGTATGATTGCCTTATTGAGAGCTATCAATATAAAAAATTTAATCAAACTCGTTAGAGCCGTTTTTGAGAAACAACATTTGGTGTTTTGATCACTATGATAGTCAACTTTCGGTGGATTTTTCCCATACCCTTATTTTTGCTTCCCATGGTAACCTGTAGGCTAGACATCATGTTTGAGCTGATTTGGTACGGTGGTTTTCTCTAAAAATCGCGCTAAAATCGAATTCGTCGAAAGTTTTGGTAATTTATTGTGCTACTCTCGTCATTTTCCCACAAATGAGAATTTTATGGTATAGTTGCCATATTGATAGCTACCAATATAAAAAATTTAATCAAAATCGTTAGAGCCGTTTTTTATAAATAAAATATTTGGTGTTTTGATCACTATGATAACTATAGTTAACTTTCGAGGGATTTTATTCAAACCTTTATTTTGGCGTCCCATGATGACCTGCGGGCGAGATATGAAGTTTGAGCTGATCTGGTACGGTGGTTTTTACTAAAAATCGTTCACAGACACACATACACACAGACCATTTTCCCAAATAGTGTTTTTCGGACTCAGGTGGGTCTGACACGTAAAGATCTGAAGAAAACTCAAAAGTTTTTCTTTCAGCCGATTACATAACTTTCCTTTCTACTTCGTAGAGCCAAGGAAAGTAAAAAAGGTAGGAAGCCAAGCTGAATTTATTATGTCACTGCCACAAAACGAAGAATTATCCTCACACAGTGTAATACGACAGATTAGTAGTGGATTTGAGTGATATGTTTCAACTACTGGGAGAAATAGACGTGGTATATATAGAAAGTATAATAACCAATCAGACTTTCAAAGACTCCAATTTCTCAATTCCGGAAATGAACGAAAGTGGCCTGGAAGGAGAGTGGAAGAAGGAATGTCTGCTCAGGAAATATATGATAATATATATGAAATATTATTTCAAGGGGGGGGGACAATTTTTTTTCTCGAGTTCATGGCGCGTTAGCCTCCTGATGAAAGAATGTTCGTGGACTTACGAAATTGGAAAACAATTTAAAACACACGAAATCTCAAAATCCACAGTACTGCAGACTTGTTTCGGCCCTTTCCCAATAATTCTCGAACACGGCCCTTTCCATAAGCATCGAAAGCACAACAAATTTTCCACAAGCTGGTAATTTTAAATATTGTCAGATAATTGGGGGTAGCCCAATTCGTTAAGCACTTCCGGTTTATTCCGAAAGACTATTTTGTTAGCGAAAAATAATCTACGAGCACAAAATTTTCTCCGTTCAGTCTTCAGGTGGTCAAGTTTTAAAAATATCTGACCCTCCACGTGGCTGAGTGTATAGTTGGTGGGCAGATAAATAAACACACATACATCGGCTCGAGGAAAGTTGTGAGATGCCGCGCATTTGCTATTTTGTTTGGGGTCAGCGATCGAACTATTTCAATATGGACCACGAACGAAGCGCTTGATATTTGGACCACTGATTTCATTCAGCGGCGTCAATTCGAATTAATGACAACTTATAACTATGTGACAGGAAGTCGTTGACATTTCCACCTTTAAATGCCATTCTCGTTTTCAATAAAACGTCCATAATTGGAGAAAAATGTGAATCGAGAAGGTTTCACATTAATTGTGTTTGTTAGTTCAAGTATGATAAATAATAATAAAAATTTAATAAATAAATTCAAATCGAATGAAACGACAAAGTTTTGGCAGTTTCGAGGCTGGTTCTGTAAAGAGCCATCAGAATTTAAAATTTGTTTACTTGTAGATACAGTTTGTTGGCAATGCACGGCATATTTTGCTGGTTGTGGAGAGAGAGAGAGAGAGAGAGAGAGAGAGAGAGAGAGAGAGAGTGAGAGAGAGAGAGAAGTTGGAATAGTTCTCGTTGGCACAGTTTGGCGAGATATTTTCACGCTGTTTCAGATACCGCTCAAAAGCAATAGATTTTTAGAGAGGCTGACGCTGCGTGTGCAACCACAAGGGCCGACGCGCTGGGAAGATAGAGCGAAGGATGAACATAATCAGGCTCTACAAAGTAAATGTAATTGCCGGACCAACAAATTACGGATTTCCTCATTTGGTTCTCGCGAGTCGACGAGCCTCCTTGTGAAGAGTCAGTAACTAAATAAGAACAACAACGGCGACCGCCAGGTTTTTTCTGGAATTCACGGCCTTCGCGACCAGCTCGTTCCGCTGCTTCCCGCTTAAGAGGTCGTAAATCGTGCGAAGGAATTAAAGCCTAAATTAAGTTTGAGGACGGGGACTGCACATCTGTACCAAAAAGTTTTGGTCGAACGATTGTCAAGGATCATTGGGGGAAACTAACGTCAGAACTGAAATGTGCCGTTTTCTGTGTTTGGGATTTTCTCAATAAAATAAACTATCCGTATGTTCTCGAAGTAATCAGAGTGAAAACAAAGAAAACATCAAATACCGCAAGAATGGCAACACACAACACTCGACCAACAGCGTATTGTGTAGCACAACTCACTACTTCCAATTCACGAAGAAGAACCTACTAATGGTAATTTAACGCTTCTAAAATTATGTGAATTAATCTTATTTTGTTCTTCCAACAGATCTAAATCGTTAACCAAGAAGAACAGTATCAAATAAAAACTGAAAAAGTAGATTGATTTAAAAAATAGATAAAACTACAAAGTTCAAAGAGAATTCAAACCAGACCTCATTTACTGTGAGTTTAATTATCCTAATGATTTTAATTTAATTTTTATTCGGCCTCTCGGGCGTTGTTAACTGGTAAATTCACTTGTTCACAAACTCTAACGTGATCTGATTTCTGACTCATCATCTTTTTGTTTATCATCTCTGGTTATATTGCGTTTTTCAGTTATCAGTATTCTCTTTCGCGTAATTAAAAGACATAATATTTATAGAGGCTTAGCGTTTTCACAACAAACGTATTTCGTCACTGTAACTCCGAACCAGTCAACATTCATTTTCATCTGTCGCAACGTACGAACACGAAAATTGACCTTTTTCTGTGTAGCCCTGAGTCGGGAGAATGATGCAGAAGAGGTGATTAGGGGAGGGTCCGCACTATACTCAGGTAACCCTCATTCAACTTCTAACAAAAACAACCATCCTAGCTTGGCGTAAATTCACTGCGTGTTCGTGGCTTTTGCTACTAATTCGATTCATTTCTCGCTCAGTTCATTTGAACTTCGTCAAACCTAACTCCGTGGTGGTAGAAAGCGATTGGGATTATAGTTTCGGAATTTATTGTGGCGCTCCTACTTGTGCCAACACCAATATTTAGCAACTAGCACGCAGAAAATTATTGAGATACATTGAGATTGAGAATAACATTCTTTCAGAATTATGGAGTAAAAACTGAGAGAACTGGTAAAGAGTGAAACGGCAGGGGATGGAATGCCGGAATTTCAGGGGTATTTGCTATAAATCTTACGAGCCTTATCAAACAATAATCGTGGACTACCACTTCAATTTTTCTGAAGATTCTACTAACATTTGAGTGGCGTTTATAAGGATAAACGAGCGGTGCGTAGCAACACACAACTTTCCGCCACCCCTGTAAGTTCGAAGACCAGCTACATATGCGGGCGCTATGTCTTCGTTCAACGCATTTCTACGGAAACATTTATGGAGAACAAAATGTACGTACTAGTTAGCTGAGAGTACTGCGTAAGTTTGATTGAAATCGGTGTAGCCGTTTTTGAGAAAATCGGAATACCGATAAATGAATATTCGACAAATCTCCTTTTCTGAGTTAACTTGGCTTATATCTCCGTTCAACATATATATATATATACAGAAATAATTATGGAGAACGAAATGTTGGTATGGGTGACTAGAAGGCACTCCATTAGGATTTATCACATCTGGTGAGAAAGTTACCCTGGAATTTACGGAAATGTTCGAAAAAACGTTATTTTCGAAACATTTTCATTTTTATCTCTGCTCAGTGGACTTTCAGCTCGAACATTTATTGAGAACAATATGTAGGTATTAACTATTCGAAAACATCCTGAGAGTTTGGTGAAAATCGTTGTAGTCATTTTGCCAAAAAGCGTAAAAAACCTATTTTTGCTTCATAGGCCTATATTTTCACGGAGATATGTATAGAGAAGAAAAGTTAGGTATTGATTAGTAGAAGATAATTTGAAAGTTTAATTAAAATCGTTAGAGCCGTTTTCGAGAAAAATGCGAAAAACCCTAGTTTTTGGTACATTTTCGTCCCCCCAGAAAACCCAAATTTTTTTTTTTCTCACACGATTACTATACTCGTACTTTCCTTCCCTTCGGGTAGCGGAAAGTAAAAACTGCGCTAAAATTGATTTTCGTCGAAATGTAAGGGCTGAGAAACAAAAGCTACGGCACAAGTAGTAGCGCAACAGGGTCGGCACATTGTGTAGTGCACTAGGGTTACATTGCGTTATGGTGAGAGGGCTTAAGACCTACGATGCTTGCTGAGGCATACGACCCAGAGCATTAGATCCATGGATAAAGACCAATTTAGAGCGGGGGGGGGGGGTCACATGGCGGAAGCCCAAAGATTGTTTCCAATCTCTTTAGATTGGAAATAGTTAGGGAAATAGGTATTGGGAAAAAGAGAACATTCTGGTACATAAGGGCGAGGAACTAAAGGCTGTGGCACGAGAGTTGGGTCGACGGAGTGGCTAGGTCGAAAAATCTAGAGATAAGAACGCAATGGCTATGGAAAAAAACATGAAAAATATCAGGCAAAATAGATTTTCGTCGGAATGTTTCATAATTAATTGAGCTCCTCTCGTCATTTGCCCAGAGATGCGAATTTTAAGGTATTGTTGTGTTATTTAGAACTGCCCATACAAACGTTTTAATCAAAATCATTGTAGTTGTTTTTGAGAAGAAATACATTTAGTGATCACAATGATGACGCTCGTACCCTTATTTTGACGTCCCATGGTAACCTTTGAGCAAATTTTGTTCTACCATATTTTGCTCAGACGCGTTCACAGATGCACAGACCACTTTCCCAAACATTGAAATGTAAAGATCTCAAAAAATGTTTTTCAACCGGTTACACAACTTTCATTTCTAGTTCGTAAGGGCGAGGAAAGTAGAAACGGTTCAAGTTGTCGCCAGCCCCCATAGTTAGTCTCATTCTGTTAGGACTATTAAATCACGCATAACTGTGATACAGCCATGTTTTCTGAAATTTTTGAAATCTTGTAAATCAAAACTATTCTCTGTTGCTTAATTTCGTTCGAATTTGAACTAACTCACTCATTTTAAAAATGATCGAGTCTGTTGGTACATGTATAATTATTGTTGCGAGGATTGTATCTGTACTTTATTGTATTAAGCACCTCGGAAGTCAACGCCCTGAAAAATCCTTCTGAAAAGAATTCGGTTTCTCTACAGCTCTCATGAATAGCCACGGGGTTTTCCTCGCTCTAAACCTCCCATGAATTCACAACCCCTTCCCTTTTACCTCTCCTTGTCATTATCTCTCTTTATCCTCCCAAGCATCCCCTCACCCCTCTCGTTCGTCAGTCTCTCTCGCTTAAACCCGAAATTTCAACAAGCAACGTCACCACCAAACCTCTACCTCTCCCCAAGTCGCGATAATTTCCCTTTCTGTTGTGCAAATCAGGTTAACTCTTTTTACTTTCCGCTACCCGAAGGAAAGGAAAGTATAGTAATCGTGTAAAAAAAAAAAAAATTTGGGTTTTCTTCAGATCTTTACGTTTCGAGGCCTACTGAGTCTAAAAAACCTTTTTTCAGCGCGTGGTCCGTGTGTGTGTGTGTGTAGTTCGATTTGCGGGAGAACGGCTGATCCGATTGAGCTGGTTCTTTTTTTGTTTTGTTCGTTATTTTTTGTAGACACCAAAATAAGGTTATGGACGATTTCCGCCGATGGGAAGGGGGGGGGACAAAAATGTACCAAAAACTAAGGGTTTTCGCATTTTTCTCAAAAACGGCTCTAACGATTGTGATTAAACATTCAAATTATCTTTTACTGATCAATACCTAACTTTTCTTCTCCATACATATCTCCATGAAAATACGGTGAACGGAGATATAGGCCTATGAAGCAAAAATCTGTTTTTTACGCTTTTTGGCAAAATAGCTACGATTATCACCAAACATTCAAGATGTTTTTGAATAGTCAATACCTACATATTGTTCTCAATAAATGTTCCTCCGACAGTCCATTGAACAGAGATAAAAATGAAAATGTGTCGAAAATAACGTTTTTTCGAACATTTCCGTAAATTTCGTAACTTCTTCACCAGATGTGATAAATCCTAATGGAGTGTCTTCTAGTCACCCATACCCACATTTCGTTCTCTATAATTATTTCTGTATATATATGTTGAACAAAGATATAAGCAAAGTTAACTCAGAAAAGGAGATTTGTCGAATATTAATTTATCGGTATTCCAATTTTGTCAAAAACGGCTCTAACGATTTCGATCAAACATTCGGAGTACTCTCAGCTAACTAGTCCCTACATTTTGTTCTCTATAAATGTTCCTGTAAAAATGCGTTGAACGAAGATATAGCGCCCGCATATGTAGCTGGTGTTCGAACTTAAAGGGGTGGCGGAAAGTTGTGTGTTGCTACGCACCAGATATTTTTATTTGCGTGCAGTCCGTTCTCCTTTAATATATCACTAACTAGCATTCTCTCTCCCTCCCACTGACTCGCCTCTTTGTCCTGTCTGCCTTTTCCTGTCCTGAACATTACCCCTCCTGGAAGGAATGTAACATTTAAGAACTCTGCAAAGAAGCCTAAGGAACTGTATTCTTATTGTAATAGGATAAATTGATGCGTCACTCAATGATCAACCCTTTCAATAAATAGTGTATTGCACGTCCGTTCCACCAAGTAAGTATAAAGTCCGCAGAAGATGGATAGAGCGAATTGCACAGGAAGACGCCCGGAGGAGAAATAGACCGATTTTCTCGTCACGCGGCGTCATCGCGGATCCATAACCTCTTCAATCGCGGCCATGCCCTCTGCCAAGGGCTACCGCCCCATCAGTCTCATGTCCTTCGTGTTGAATACAATGGAGAAGATAGTGTGCCTATCAATAAAGGAGTACTATCTTACTCAGAATCCCATTCGGAGTTCCCAGCATGCCTATCAGAGGGGGAGATCCACTGAGACTGCTCTGAAGGAACTGGCAACAGTGCTGGAGGATACTCTGAGATCCGGAGGGATTGCGCTGTGCTGCTTCCTGGATATTGGGGGGGCTTTCGACAATACATCGTATACCTCAATTACGGCTGCGGCTGGTAGGAAGGGAGTAGATCCTTACCTAATCTCTTGGACCAACGAGATGCTGAGTGGCAGGGTGGTCTTCTCGGAGTTGGGGGGGGGACACTCTCTGTGGTGCCCACCAGGGGATGCCCACAGGGGGGGGGGTGCTCTCCCCTCTCCACTGGTTACTGGTTGCTGATACCCTTCTCGAGCTGCTGGAGGAGGAGGGCGACAAGGTAATAGGATACGCGGATTGACCTGGTAATTATAGTCAGGGGTAAATTCGCGAGTGTAATCAGTGAATGCATGCAGCATGCACTGAATACCCTACAGACATGGTGCAATGGGCAAGGACTGTTTGTCAATCCAGACAAATTCGGTCGTACTCCAGTGGTGGGAGCGCTGGTAGATGAACCTGAGGAAAATTTAGCGACCTCTTCTAAAAACGACTTTCCCGTGGGTGGCGATGCAAGCGTAGATGAATGGTGCACTCAATAACTAAAAGATCCAAAACGTGGTAATCCCCAATGGATAGAGGGAGATTTTGAGAACAATACTGGGAAAAGCTTCCCCCATGAGCATCACAATGAATCGTCCACTCAATCAGCGGTAGAATAGTTCGAAAAATTCTTTACAGATGAGGTCTGGGAACTTTTGCATACAGAGACCCAAAGATACGCTGCTGGGAAGAATGCCACTATTTCCCCTATATCCGTTGAAGAGCTGAAATGCTTTGTTGGTATTTTGATTGTAAGTGGTTATGTTTTGCTCCCCAACAACCGTTGTTTCTGGGAACAGGCACCCGACGTTCTCAATGAGCTGGTCAGTGATGCAATGCGCAAAAATCGTTTTGTATCTATACTCAGGTACCTCCACTGTGAAGATGACTCCAAACTGGATCGAAACGATAAGGGGTGGAAACTGAGGAGGTACATGGAAATGGTCAAAAACAATTTCCTGGCACTCATGATACCGAAAGAGAACATCAATTACGATGAAAGTATGGTGCGGTATTTTGGTCGCCACCCAATGAAGCAATTCATCAGAGGGAAACCAATTCGCTTCGGTTTCAAAATGTGGTCCATCAATTCCAACGATGGCTACCTTATGAACTTCCAGCTCTACCAGGGAAAGCTCCAAAATATTGAACCCGTTCATGGCCAGTTGTTTGGGAAAGTAGCAGCAACACTCGTGAAAATGCTGGATGAATTGCCTGGTACTGCCCGATCTCTCCCGTATAACATATTTCTTGACATGTTTTGTGGGGTGAATCTTTTCCAATTTCTCAAGGAGAAGGGCTATTCGGCTACAGGCATATTTCGAGAGAACAGAGTGCCTGTCATCAAAACTGCAGTGGGGAAACCACAAAATAAAAACTCGCAGAAACGTGCCCTGAAAAATACGTAAGGTAAAGTCCTGAAAAGACGAGTGCTGAAAACATACAAAACCAAAGATTTTCCATCCAAAGCGCAGTGGGACAAGAAGGAGAAAGGAGCGATTGTTTCTGCTATTGAAAGGAGAACTGGTGTAATTTTCATGAGATGGAAGGATAATGGTGTTGTAACAGTCGGCTCAACAAAATTTGGAGTCGAAAAAACTGTTGGTGTGAAGAGGTATTCGAGTGAAAAGAGGAAGAATATAGTGGTTCAAATGCCACAAGCTATATTCAGGTACAATCATGGGATGGGAGGTACTGACCTCATGGACCAAAACGTCAACGTCAACGTCTACAGGATTGGCATACGAAACAAGAAATGGTGGTGGGCCATTTTTTCTTGGGTTATTGACGTCAGCATTCAGAATGCATGGATTTTATAAAGAAAAGGGACAAACCGAATGCCTCAGAAGAGAATTGGCCCAAGTATACCTCACACGATATGCAGTTGCTCGCAGACATCCTGGACCAAGTGGGAGATACATTTCAACTTCCCGTGTTCTTGATGACATTCGCTTTGACCACGAGGATCATCTGGTGTGTTATACTGAAGAGAAGAAGTGAAAGAGGTGTGCTGGAACTGGCTGCCAATCAAGAGTGAACACCAAATGCAGCAAATGTAAAGTTGGGCTGTGCGTTGGCTGTTTCCAGTCATTTCACTCCAAGGCATAATGATTTTTCATGGAAACTGACTCCATTCAACTAGAATAAGTTTATAACAAAAAGTTTTCTTTGCGTTTTATTGCTTGTATATATAATTTTAAGCCGTGGTTTCAATAAAAAATCGATTTGATAAAAAAAAATCCTATATTTATCCCGGACTACCAAGAAGTGACCAGTGGGCTATTTTGGGAACACCACTTTTTGAAAATTCTAGGACACGTAGAATTTTTAAAATATTTTTCTGGTCCTCCTGGAGGCCCCAAGAACCATTTCAGTGAAGTTGGTGAAGAAATTCGGGCGAAAACAATTACGGTCACTAATGGGTTAAGTCTTAAACATATTGTGAATGTCTAACAATTTACTTTGTATATGCCTTGACAAAATACTCAACTCTACTTGCCTAGCTCTACTACTGAGAGATGGTGTAGCCCACAAGTGAACCATTTCTAGGAGTTCCTGTAATGCCAATTGAAAGAACTGTTTCCACAGGGAGTGAAGGGTTGCTAACTCTGATCATTAATAATGTATCATAATAATACAGGGTGTTTGTCTTTCAACTTACACATTGCCATAAAAGCCATGAAATTTAAGTTTTTGAAGCAATGGATTAGTAGTTAACCAATATTACCTTACGACCCACTCTGTTTCAGATGTTGCTATAGAACCCAAACAAGCAGGGTGTGAACCTGAATTAAGAACGATTGATTTGCGACAAACAGACGACCTATCGATTTATTACTTCCCAAGCTGCACAAGAATCAAGAAATGCGGAGGATGTTGTGGGAATAACTTTGAAGCCAGAACGTGCCAACCAGTAGAAACAGAGCAGCTTCGGTTCAAAGTAAGTGAAGGCTTCTCTCCGGCGAGCTTGAAATTTTCTTCAGTTTAATAAATTCAAGATGTGTTTTTGAGGGCACTTTAATCATATTATGACCACGTAATCTTGGTGATTATTAATTCAATGCTTTATTGGAAGAACACTATTTACGTTTGTTCACCAAATTCGTGCTGTACAAATGCGTCATTGACTTTTGTCGAAATAACATATTTTGAAGGCGTTTTGATTCATCACATCTAGTTCCTGTTATGTGCCTTCAATAACTACAGTACAGTACAGGACTAAGGGCCATTTTCACCAACACTGTAAATCCTGTTTAGACTCGATTACTACTCCGTAACCGCTCCAGCTTAAGCTCTTGCCCTGATAAAACGTTAACCACAAAAACTTGGGCGGTTAGCTCCGGTTAGCCTTTACCTTTCCTTCTCCATTTCTGTGCTACATCGACTATTCTCTTCTATTGTTCTCTCTTCATTATTATTGTGAATAATTTACACATGTTTTGAATACAAACAAAGATGATGCCTACACATGTGCAGTTATTGCAGTTGCATGTTGATTACATAACCTAAGGTTAACGTCATTTCACACGGTGCCCCAGATGGATACATAAGCTTTCCAACGACTTCAAGATATATGAAGTAAAATTCTTCTGTGAACAAACGTATTATGTTCGTTGAAAACAAATTATTGTTCGTGTAAAATTCGTCAGTGGAGCAGTTTTAGAAAAACCTCGAAACGCCATATCGTTGTTTAGGAAAAACGACACACAAATGCCTCATCTGGGGGGATTTAAAAGCAGATAGATAGGAAAAATAATAACACTTACATGCACGTTAGGGTATTAAACATAATTAGTCTCTCTTTCTTTGAGCTTTAGCATGTATAAGCTTTAACCTCACAATTTCTATTTTGCCTTTTTCCTGCAGCTCTAGCAGTTTGATAAGCATTTGCACTTCATGCTCGTCACCAATTTCAGCTTCGGCAAAAACGAGGCCACTTGGCTTCTGATAATTATTAGAAATTACAATTTCGTACACTTACGTTTGCATAACACTTATTTACGGGATGTGGTGTTGAACAAACATCTAATTACCTTAACTTCACTTTAACCTCTTTAGTCCATTGACTACTCGATGTGGCTTCAAATTACGGCTTGTCTAACCACAGTCCACAGTTATCTCAGTTGGCATGGTGGGGACGAAATAGGTTAGCCTTGTTTTAGTTATCTAGCTTTAATCAGATATATCACGATAAGTGCTGTTTTGGGGAAAATGGCTCTAAGTTATTTATACCATCATTGTTTGTTGATTATTCCAGCTTTGTTCGTTTATATAACTGATATTTATAATTGTGTAACTGAAATTAGCGAACATAAGCAATTTTTCAATAACTGCGTTTTGTCATTTAGTGACAGCTTTTATTAAAACAGTCCAGACATGCGCCTTTTAACCGACCCCATCAATTTCCATCGTCCTTGCTGTTACTAAATGTACAGTACAATCCATATATACCTACACCTTAGTTGTCAGTCAATTCAACATTTACAACAAAGTTAACATTGTTTCATTTGTAGTAGAATAAGTATAATTTAGTTTGTGTGGGCCACTCATCTTTGATTTTGTATAGTCAGCAGTAACACGAATCGTCTGACATTATAAAGTTAAACTCTCGATAACAGTTAACATAATAATAATGCTTGTATTAAAATTCTATATCAACGTCTTCCTATTGCCCATATATCAATTTAGGGTGTGTTGGTTGTGAGTTAAACTTGATTCAAAAGTATTCAGAATACGCTATGCATTATTCCTCAAAAAAATTCTACTTTATCCATACAGGTGTCAATATATCAAACTCATACTGTTCGTCTAAAAACAGCTACTCTACTGCAAAAAATCAATTATGGGTGAATTGAGCGCGGGCGTATTTCAATTATTGTTTGGAAGGGCTTAAAATTTCTTCCCCACTAACTATGCCAAGACGTTTAATAAATTATCCCAACTTCACCTAATTCTAAAAATTGTTAAGTTCCTTGGGTGTTTAAAGGACATTCCTGGAGCAGATACGAAGGAACTAAATTAATGTAGGATAATAGTACTAGTTCAAAATGTTTAGGTCAAACTGATCCTAATTAAGGTTTGGCATTCATCGTAATTACAATTAAGTATGGTAAACGTTTTATCACTGCACGCTTTTTCAATCTGTTATGTTTTATAGATAACTGAGAAGAAGTATGTAGGAAAGTTGAAATGGAAAGTCGTAGCCCACAAAGTCATCACTGTGGAACAAGACATAAGATGTGAATGCGGATGCATCGTTAAACCTACCGTAAGTTGCCGCCTTGTTCCTTTTGAGTTTAATTAGAGATTTATCATGATTTAATTTGTGAAAAGTAGCTAGGACGCGATTTTCTATGAGCTTGCGTTGTTTTCTTCTTTTTCAAGGATTGCAACCCTCTTCAAACGTTTTACCGCTCTGAATGTTTGTGTAAATGCACTAATATGGACGACAAAAGGAAATGTGACGCTGACAGAACTATCAAGAAATGGGATCCTACTTCGTGCACTTGCAAATGCAAAAATAATCCGATCTGCTCGTCGGGCTACATACTAAATGACAACACATGCAGGCACGTATATATATCCAAACACAACAGATGGTCACATACAGCAGTTCACACGGTTGAGGGTCATTACTAACACTGTTTTGTTAACAAAATTATCATGTATCCTAGGAAGAAGGCCCCAAGTTCAATAGTCTTGATAGACTTGGACGATGAGGATTCCATACGAGTGGGTTATGGTAGAATTTGTGTTCAACACCTCAAGAAACACTGAGAAACCAAACTCCATATCTTTCTTCCAAACACCCCTTTTTCCAATCATTTGACTGAGCTAATTAGGAAATTATTCACAACAGACAGTATTATATGAGACGATTAACCCTATTGTAACTACTGTTTGCTGCAATAACTACTCACAGAAGAACAGTTTGGGGCAAACAAATATAGGGAAGACGCTTTTGCTTAAAATCAAAACATTTCAGCCTTGGAAACCCTATCCAAATATTGCTATAACCTACTTGAAGGGCCGTCTAATTGGTACTTCTGTATATTATTGTTCAACAGTAGCGTGATCTCCAGAATGTAATGAGCTTGTGAGCTATCATCAATCAAGCGGACAACATCAAAATAGGTGTCAATCACGCTGTAATGAGATTAGTGACTGTCATTTATTCAATTTAGTTCACACGCTCACATTACTTCAACTACATCAAACTCATGAATAGTTTGACACCTTCAAATCCGTTAAAATCAAAAAGCAGTCCCATTGCAGAAAAAAGAAGGATGAGGATTGAATGAGGATATAGTATGTATTTGGTATGCAGTTTCTACTAATGTCATGCAAACTTCAACTTGTGCACCAAACACAGAGTAAAGAAAAGAGGCCTTGACTACAAGTGTCTGAACATGCTACGCAATGTTCAATGGCAGTCAAGAGATTGGGCGAGTTGAGATGAAAGGAGAGGTTTTTATAATGGAAAAAAGCATCGTTTGGATAAATCTGAATAACATACAGAGTCGTGGTCATAATGTTGCGCATATCTACTTGTCCACTTAACTTTATTATGTATTTTTGGCCGTTGATGAACTCTTTTCAATGGTTAAACTGTGTCTGTGGTTCAAACCTACCCTCACTATACCCAAACAAACCTTATTCCTCTCATTGCCTTGCTCCAGCAATTTTGAGCACGTAAGCACTACTAAAACAGTAGCCACTGAACGTTCATTTCCTTACATTTGTTACTTGTCGAATACATTTGCAACCAGTTTCCATTGTGAGTTTGATGAGAATGTTGTTTCATAATTTTGAAAATAACTTCTATTTTTTGTAACTCCTTTCATGTGTTCATAACAAACTGCTATCATTGAATTTTTGTTACAGTTGTGAAGAGGATCGCGTTCCTCTACGAGGTCTTCTGTAACAAACTAGAAGATGAACTGATTCACAAAACAATGTTTGCCTCTGTTCTACAATAATGTTTAAGAATGGGAATGCAATTTTGAAAAAGTTGCTCACAAAAACGTATTTATTTTGAAATTTACCACCCAACATTGTGAAGTTTATGCATGTGTTATACACGTTTTCTGCCCTCCGAGGCCAACATTATTCGAAATTTTATGGTGCGTGTAATTAATTTTCGAAGGTGTTAGATGAATGCCATTACGTGACTGAAGCTTCATTTGTAATAAATTTTTGGAATTGATGAACTTTCAACTTGAGTTACCACTATCACTATTAATGGATGCATTTTCATGAAAAATATGAACTTCCTTGTTTTCAGTATGATAAACATTACGTGTTAAATATTATTTATTAAAATATTGTTAATAATAAAGAAGTGGAACTCGAACACCCACATTTTTAACCTCAATCTAAAAAGTTCTCAAAGAAGGACGAGAAGACAAATGTGTCAGTAACAACTAACCAAATTCTACTACAACGATTGTGTGTACGATGCCAAAAACAACATCTAAATGTAACTTGGCTTGCAAGCACATTTCTGCCGAAAGTTGCTTATTTTATTGTTAGTATGAGTGATCATTTGCCCTCGTGAGGATATATGGGGGTCATATACTTTCAGAATAATGTGATAGCAGTTACGTATTTTTGCCAATCACACATCACTTATTGAGCCTTAACATTTAATGATGTCCATGAATAAATCAATGGATTATGGTTGATTAAACAACACACACAAAAATCAATTCGCCTATTGCAGGATTGTGCATTGAATCTAGTGAATGAATTATACACTCCACGACTTCATTTAACAAAAACTATGTATGAAGAAAAAAAATGGTGACAGCCCATGTGAAAATATGGGGAGAGAGTCGCAATATGTGGAAATATTTTCATGAATCCTTAGCTGAATAAATATGGTTTTAGTGTTTATTTATGAGGCTTTTATTTTAGAAAAATATACATATTGAGAACTGCTAATTATGTATAGCAGCACTTTGTCTGTGTTGACAATTTGTGAATTGGGAGGTGCACAAAACATGGAAGTTTCAGATGTACTTGCAGTTGTCATTCTCTGGGAAACTGTCAAGTGGACCAAAAGTTATCCAAATAAAATGGCCAACTCTTTGGCAAACAATTGTGTGTGTGTAAAAAACGAGAATAATTCACACATTCACAAGATTTCTACGGATAAATAAGTGTAAGTGACCCTTTAAAGAGGGTAATATAGAAGAACATTCCAGTACAATCCTTATGCCAAGTGAACAACGTGGGATCTTGTGTTTCTGACATGGGTTGCTATTCGCACAGTATTAATAACTGTGAGCCTTTAACAATGAGTTCAGGAAGTGGTAGTACGAGTATAATGCTGAATTTCATCGAGGTCAGAGATTAGATTATTAACAGGATCTAGGTCACAAACACTCGACGATGACCAATTCAGCTGCTGTGAACTTTCTTTCCTTCGATGATATTGTGAATAAAGGCAACATGGTATTATTTGGTCAGGGTGTGATACAAAATGGTCAGTAAAAATCTTGCAAAACTCATCTTGAAACTTTTCTCATTCATTCCTTTGATAGGTAATTCAGGTTGTATGTCTTGATTCATGCCTGAAGCTCTGTCTCATATTTATCAGCAAACTTGAATATTTCCTGACAGCGACCTATGGGAAAGGTGACATACCAAACATCAAGAACTGTGAGTAATGGTAAGGCATGAGTCGAATGTGCATCGCCACATCACTACACAGTCAGCAAGGATAAGCATTATCTCTATTTCATGGAAGTTTATTGGTCATTGCCTAGATAACGAAAGCAAATCACCTCCAAAATTTGCCAGGACAAAGTAAATGGAGAACATCGTGGCGCCCTCACATTGAAGCACAGCTAGTCAGCTCTGATGTATTAGGGCTTAGTATTAAATACGATTAATCGGTCGGCTCGTTACATCTTGTTTTCTGAATTCACCGATTCTTGGGGGTTGTAAAGGATGGGTCACAAGTAGTTAGGGCGAGTGGGCCCTTGGTCCAAGTTAATTCTAATTTTCCGAGGTTTCAGCAAGACCTCAGACGAGACATCTCAAACTATCGTGGGTAAGACAAAAGGGCGTCTGTGTTAGGTGTAGCCTTCCCAGGGGTTTTTAGTTAACTCGGTGATACTGTTTGTGGCATGAACGCCTTCACCAAGGCAAATGAGTCCTACTTCTCCGTTTTTCCATCTTACCATGTTCTAACGACCCGTTAAAACACTATTCTTTTTGTGGGGTGTTGTGTCAAAGTAGTTGAGACAGATTTAAAAAAAAAAATTTTTTAAACGTTTCAGGAGTTTATTCATTTTTCCTGTTTCAAAATAAATAATTTGGTTCTAACATATTTCAAATTTGTGATTGTCATGCCTTCCCATTTCAATTACTGCCATTCAGCTGTATCCTTCCCAGTGGGAATACTTACAACCTTCATTCCCTGTGACGAGTCCTGTTTAATTTTGAATACTTTTGGTCGATTTTGTTAGTTTTCGTTTCCATTTCATTTTGGTCATTTTCCCAGTGCTCACAACCCCAAATCCTTTAGTTCCAGTGCTTTTCAATTTGAAGGACATGCAACCCACATTACCTCTGAAACATGAGAGATAAGGATCTTACATAATTCAAATTGTGGCAGCTGTTTGCATGTAAAATGTTTTTTTTTTTTAAATAGCACTCAATTTACATGAAGGTTCATGGAAAACCAAACATGGACCAACTAGCAGTTAGTTTAAACAAACTAGTTGAAATCATTTACGCCAAAAGTTACGAAAACCTAAAATTATGTTACATTTGGTTCAATATTCCTCTCATCCACCTAGTTCCATCGATGCTTCGTGCAAATATAATGAAGAAAACGAACCAAAAACAAAACTGGGTGTTTTAGCTGTTCTGACATCACACACGCATCCTGATGTGACTGCCCAAACTGAATTAATAAGCACCAGTTGTGTGCGCAGTCCTCCTGATGTACGGATCAAGCTCAGTATGTACGAAATAAACAGACAGCGGCATTTAAAAATCTGTTCAAATCCTAGAACCCAACCCAAACTCATGTGCCTTTTGTCGTTTTTGCCTTCATGAATGATGAACACTTTGGGGTGGTGAAACTAAATAAGAGTGCGACTTGGAAGAATCTAAATGGTTTTAAATGTTGGATTTCCCCAGTACCTCAACATGTCACACAAACACTATCCAGCGACAGAATAACTACAACAGGATCAAGAAACTGACAACGATAATTCATGAAGAGGCTGAGGTTCAAGCAGGCTTTATGGATCGCAGGGAATGACGAGTATTTCATGGCATGATGGACAAATTGACCCAAAGTGACCAGTTTCGTCCCTAAATAAATGTGAGAAGTGTTCATTAGGATTAAGGCAAAGAAATAGCCTCTATAATTACAAATATTGGTTCAATCGCCCAGTTTGAATTTTTAAAAACGTGCTGATTTATGCTAATATCCTGGGAACAGGCCCACCATACAGTACACACCTTGTTGCTTGATACTTGATTGTTGTCCAAAGATGCTAAAATTCAACCTCAGAATGCACAATTGTGAGAAGGGTCGAAGGTGCTGAACGAGAATAATATGTCAAAATCAGAGTTGGGCATGACAGGGGGCACAAGGGAGACATATGAAGCGTCGACTGTTTCCATGCATAATATCGAAAGATTGAGGGTTTCTTAGGTCCGTGGTTTGTCAAAATATCCGAAATTGGTCATTCGTGGGAAAATTACGAGAGCAGCACAATAAATTATCAAAATTTTCGACGAAAAGAGTTTTTAGCGCGTTTTTTTCTTTATAAATCCCGCTGGAATGTTAGTAGAATGTTTAAGAAAATTGGTATTGTAGTCCAAAGCACACTGCACTATAGGGTGAGTGTTAAAAACGCTCATGAGATATATGGAGCTCACTCCAGAAATTCCTGAGCTTCAACTACCGCCGTTTCGCTTACTACCAGTTCTAAAAGTTTTTACCCAATAACTCTGGAAAAGTAATTACTATCCTTCTTCAAAAAATTTGTGTTTACAGCCTCATTAATTATCTGTGTAACAATTGCTCAATGGTCCTGGAATGAGTACGAGCAGCGCAATAAATTTCGGAACTGTAAGCGCTACCGCTTCCTGCTGCTGTGAAGGGTTGTTTGGCCAAGTTCAAATGAACTGAGTGATAAATGAATTGATTAAGTAGAAAAAAAGCCATGTACAAAGTAAATTGACGTAGAGCTAAGGAAAGTTGTGTGTTGCAACGCACCAGATATTTTTACTCGGTTCGCGCTTCATTTTTCAAGTTGTCGTCGCTCCTTGTTCGTCTCATTTAGGCAAAGACTTGACGTTTCGTGCATCTCTCGCGCCGCACTGTCCTCGTCGCTGCCTGCCATTTTCTCATTTCGTGTCAGAATGCGTTGACGTCAGACGTATTTTTTCCGCTCACCGGTGCATACGCCTTAAATCTGTTAGTGCGATTGGTACAGTCGTAACTGCCGACGTGAGGTTCATGCTATAGTATGACTGCTTCGTGATTCGAGAATGTTTTACTTCCTTCTTCCTTTCATACCGGCTGGTTCCTTCATGCTTCCTCTTTCCCCGGTTCAAGGCTCTCGCAAATCTAAGGTAGCACGTCAAATTCGTTTAATATTTACATATAGTACACAAAATTATTTTTGCTTTTAGTTCCTCCCACATATTTACCCGAATTTCAACAACTTTTACTTGACTTTGCGGCAGTTTTAAATTGATTTTCGACTATTCGGGCTGTATTTTTGTACAATTTTTATCAAATTTCCTAACTCTTACTGAACGGGCATTCTACATAACAGGGAGCAATAGGTATTGGTTAGTTAAATGTGCGGACTTTGTGTGGACGTTGCGACGACTTTCATAGAGTACCACGTAGGTCCTGAAACCGTACATAGTACGCGGAAATTGGAACGAAACTGGGGGAAAATGAGCAAGTTGGACGTATTGCAATGGATTCGCGTACACACAGGTACAGAACCTGAGGGTTCTTAAGTTCAAAATGATAAAATGTTGAGTGATTAACACAAAGCCTTCGGTATACACAAAAGCGAAAGCGTGACATCATTTGCCCGTGACGGCGCAGGATCGTTCCAACTCCATTAGTTATTTCAAAGAGCAATGTAGACCAATGGGATGGCTCGAAAGAAAAAGCAGGCGAGGAAAGTGATCAGGTTGTCATGGCAACCACCGCTACCTTAATTTGAGGAGCGCTCTTTTGAGAACGGCTCCGTCTGTCACATTTACCTGGACGAATGCTGTCCTCATCCTTACAATTGTGATAATAATTGTCCCCTTACTCAACGTCGAAAAAAGCCTCAATTTGTAGATATTGATTGCGGGTGAAAAAAAAAAAACGAACAAAAAGAAATATGAATTGCAAAAGCGAAATAAAGCGGTAGCGTTCCTCGAGCCGCGAGTAGTTCCAATGGAGCGGTTCTACGTGAGCGTTCTTGCAGCCGGCTACTGAACCTGTTTGGTTACCTCCCGGGGAGCTGTCAATTGCCATTTTGAATTAAGCAGTGCGCCGGTATATCCTCGAATCATTTCAAGTGGAAAGCGTCGTGTTACATTTCCAACGACCGTTTCTATTCCGCCTGTGGTTTCAAACCGTCTTGGTTATTTCTGCAGGCCATTGAAATGTCCCGCAATCACCACGCTGAAAACAACGAGGTAAGATGTTCAAATACTTTTTCGAACCTGTACCCTCGGCCCCGATTTGACAACAGCCGTCGTTTTTTTTTTTTTTGCGTTCTGGCTATACTGGCGATTTGAAAGTGTCATCGCCGAGGGACGTCGTATTCGTTGTTTATCGTGGAATTTCCGCGGCCGAATTCGTATCCGACATTCGATGCAGTTACGTCGTCCCGACTTCTCACTTGACGTTTGGACAATGAATATTGGCGTCTAGTGTGGGCTTCTGTTGGTTTCTTTGGATCTCCAGAGCCCCGGCGGTTAACGTTATCAATGTATGTAATCGGGGTCGTAGCACGATCTACTAGTTTATGCTTCGATGACGCCGTCAATCGCATTCTCATTATTTATAGAATTTAAAGCCTGCTGTATCGAACGTTTCAAAATGGTTGAGGACTTCGTTATCTGACGTCCGGAATGAAAAATTTCTTCGTATCCTCAACGTGAATTCAATTCATAAAATAAATTGTGCGTTTTATCTATTTCTTCCTAAATAAGTAAATTGTATCTCGTAGAGACGAGAAAATGCAAGGTAAAATAAATTACGCGCTTTATCAATTTCCTACTAAATCAATAAATTGCATTAATTGGCAACGAAGGAACGCAAGGGAAAATAATTGACGCATATTATCAATTTCCTGCCAAATTAATGTATCGGATTATTTACGTACCCTGGAATTTATGATCAAATAAATAACGCTTTCAATTTACTCGTAAATTAAATAAATTGTATCGTTTCGAGACAAGATAATGAAAGGTGCATTGTATCAATTTCCTCTTATATTAATACATCGTACTATTTATATACGCGAGAATTTATAATAAAATTTAACTCTACGTCAATTCACTTGCGTACATGGCTTTTTCCACTTACTCAATTCATTTATAACTCAGTTCATTTGAATTTGGTCAAACAACACTTCACGGGGGCGCTTACAGTTCCGGAATTTATGGTGCTGATCGTACTCATTTCGGACCATTAATGAACAATTGCTACTCAGAGAATTAATGAGGCTGTAAACACGGAATTTTTGAAGGAGGATAGTAACCACTTTTCCGGAGTTGTTGAGTAAAAACGTTTAGAACTGGTAGTAAGCGAAACGGCGGTAGTTGAAATTCCGGAATTTTTGGAGTGACCCCCTTATATCTTATGAGCGTTTTTAATCGCTCACCCTATAGGTATTAGATTGGACTACTACACCAATTTTTTAACATTCTATAAACATTGAAGCGGAGTCAATAAGAAAATATCTGGTGCGTAGCAACACACGACTTTCCGCCACTCCTTTAAGTTCAAACACCACCTACATAGGCGGGCACTATATCTTCGTTCAACGCATTTATAGGGAACAAAATGTAGGGACTAGTTAGCTGAGAGTACTCCGAAAGTTTGATCGAAATCGTTAGAGCCGTTTTTGAGAAAATTGGAAAACCGATAAATTAATATTCGACAAATCTGCTTTTCTGAGTTAACTTGGCTTATATCTCCTTCAACATATATATACAGAAATAATTATGGAGAACGAAATGTTGGTATGGGTGACTGAAAGACACTCCATTAGGATTTATCACATCTGGTGAAAAAGTTACCCTGGAATTTACGGAAATGTTAGAAAAAACGTTATTTCTGACACATCTTGATTTTTATCTCTGCTCAATGGACCGTCACAGGAATATTTATTGAGAACAATAAAAAGTAATCAATTATTCGAAAACATCCTGTGAGTTTGGTGAAAATCGCTGAAGTCGTTTTGCCAAAAAGCGTAAAAAACCTATTTTTGCTTCAAGGGCCCCATATCTCCGTTCACCGTATTTTCATGGAGATATGTATGGAGAAGAAAAGTTAGGTATTGATTAGGAAAAGATAATTTGAAAGTTTAATCAAAATAGTCACAGCCGTTTTCGAGAAAAATGCGAAAAACCCTAGTTTTTGGTACATTTTCGTCCCCCACCCCCCTTCCCACCGGCCGAAATCGTCCATAACCTTATTTTGGTGACTACAAAAAATAACGAACAAAACAAAAAAAGAACCAACTCAATCAGGTCAGCCGTTCTCCCGCAAATCGAACTACAGACACACACACACACGGACCACGCGCCAAAATTAGGTTTTTTAGACTCAGTAGGGTCTGAAACGTAAAGATCTGAAGAAAACCCAAATTTTTTTTTTGGGCCGATTACTACACTTTCCTTCCCATCGGGTAGCGGAAAGTAAAAATTGCGCTAAAATCGATTTCCGTAGAAACTTTCGGTAATTTATTGTGCTGCCCTCGTCATTTTCCCCCGAATGAGAATTTTATGGTTTAATCGTCTTATTACGAGGTGTTAATATAAAAAATTTAATCAAAATCGTTTGAGCCGTTTTTGAGAGAAAAAAATATTTGTTGTTTTGATCACTATGATAACTATAGTTAACACTCGATCGATTTTGCTCATACCCTTATTTTGGCGTCCTATGGTAACATGATTAGCTACTAGCTAGATAGCAAGTTTGAGATGATCTCAATGAGTTCAATTTCCTCATAAATTAATTAATTATATCACTTCGAGACGAAGGAATGAAAGGTGCATTGTATCAATTTCCTCTTATATTAATATATCGTATTATTTAGATACACGTGAGTTTATAATAAAATAAATAACACGTTCAATTTCCTCCTTCATTAATATATTGTACTATATAGATACACAGGAATTTATGTAAAAAATATCTGGTGCGTAGCAACACACGACTTTCCGCCACCCCTTTAAGTTCGAACACCAGCTACATATGCGGGTGCTATATCTTCGTTCAACGCATTTTTACAGGAACATTTATGGAGAACAAAATGTAGGGACTAGTTAGCTGAAAGTACTCCGTAAGTTTGATCGAAATCGTTAGAGCCGTTTTTGAGAAAATTGGAATACCGATAAATTAATATTCGACAAATCTCCTTTTCTGAGTTAACTTGGCTTATATCTCCGTTCACCATATATATACAGAAATAATTATAGAGAACGAAATGTTGGTATGAGTGACCAAAAGACACTCCATTAGGATTTATCACATCTGGTGAAAAAGTTACCCTGGAATTTACGAAAATGTTCGAAAAAACGTTATTTTTGACACATTTTAATTTTTATCTCTGTTCAATGGACCGTCACAGGAACATTTATCGAGAACAATATGTAGGTATTAACTATTCGAAAACATGCTGTGAGTTTGGTGGAAATCGCTGAAGCCATTTTGCCAAAAAGCGTAAAAAACCTATTTTTGCTTCAGGGGCCCTTATCTCCGTTCACCGTATTTTCATGGAGATATGTATGGAGAAGAAAAGTTAGGTATTGATTAGGAGAAGATAATTTGAAAGTTTAATCAAAATCGTTATAGCCGTTTTCGAGAAAAATGCGAAAAACCCTAGTTTTTGGTACATTTTCGTCCCGCACCCCCCCTTCCCATCGGCCGAAATCGTCCATAACCTTATTTTGGTGTCTACAAAAAATAACGAACAAAACAAAAAAAGAACCAGCTCAATCGGATGAGCCGTTCTCCTGCAAATCGAACTACAGACACATACACACACACACACACACACATACACACGGACCACGCGCCGAAATTAGGTTTTTTAGACTCAGTAGGGTCTGAAACGTAAAGATCTGAAGAAAACCCAAATTTTTTTTTTGGGCCGATTACTATACTTTCCTTCCCTTCGGGTAGCGGAAAGTAATAAATAATGCGTTTTATTGATGCTCTCCTGAATTCATAAATTGTATTATTTGGAAATCGGAGAATGAATGTTATTTTGTATAGTATTTTAAATGTTGACATTAACAATTTGAAGCAAATCTGACATTTTAGACGTTGCTGAACTGATTATGTTTTGGGGTCGATTTTGACAAAACTTTCAGTGTGTTGAGCCTAGTCCCATAACCCCTATAACCTACGCTACAGTCGGCCAGTTTGCCTCCAACTCGTAATGGCAACTGAATGCTAAGCCTGATGTGAAACTCGAATTGTCAAAATAATCTAATGCCTATTCCTCAAATCAAAGATTTTCTGAGGGAGTTTGGGGAGAACAAAATTAAGGCATTACCTGAGATCCGCTGAGTTTTATAAAATTATTTCGTGCCATTTTAGATAGTAGATAGTACCAGTGTGTGTTCTTTAAGATTTGCATTGTGAATTAAGAGTGTTGCTGCTGGGAGTTATGTTTGAACGTGGGAGATTTTGTGAGTAAGCCCACTAAGCGTTGAACGTAAGAAAACGTAGCTGCGATATTAGCACTGGCGCCAAAGAAGCTAAGTAACCAATCTTCAACGCACAGGGAGCCCAATTACGAATCGTTTTAATCTTGCATTTTTTCTGCTTTCTGTTTCTACTACCTCTCAATGGCTGCGTAGTGGACCCATGGGTCTCATCAGCCGCAGGCAGGACACAATCTTTGTCCTGCTCTTGAGGTTGATGAGATGCAAGGGCTTTTGTTTTTACCCGGAGTGCTTTAGTTGTGATGGCTTTCTTGCGAGTGACTATTTGCCCCACGCCAAGCAACACAGTTGACTTCTTCAAAGGCAAAGATAGGCAACTCAGCAAGCCTGAAAATAAAAGTTGGGCAACCAATAGAGGGAACCTCTGAAATCACCAAATAAATAGAGTGCTAGACACTGCCCACCTAAGGTTTTTGAACGATTGATCCAACGTAGGTCTGTTTCCTTCTATAGCGGCTGTTGCTCAGCGCTCTACGAACGGATTTTGTTATTAGTTTCTGGTCTCAAGATTCACTTACAGCGACTGCTCCTTAACGAAGAAAACATGCAGGTGTGACTAGTTTTTTCATTGTTATTCTCTCTGTTGCAACTTGACAAGAATTTGTGGGGAGCTGTGCGAGGAAAGACTGTGTGGTGGCAGGCACCTAAAAAATTCTCTACCTTCAATTCTGTGCTTAATCTCTGTATTTCCACCTGGTCAAATTGTATACTTTCTTGGTATCACTTTTGGCATGCCTATCACTTATAATGTACGTTCACATATGTGCATTGTTAGTTCAAAGGATACTGCTATTCAATTTACAGCCTGCTCAACATGAGGAAGAACCTCAACTCAGACAACCTGCCATTCCTGAACTAATACCCGTTCGTATTGTACCCCCAATACTATTTAATGAACAACCACTGCCAGTGAATCCGGACCTTACTCTCGCAGTATGTATCTTTCATTTATCTTTTCTGCACTGTTGATAATTAATAACTGTGGAAACTATTAAAAACTAATCCCATGTGAAGAGACAGGATGATAGGAAAAGGCGCCTTTGTTTCACAGGAGACTCACACACTGGAAAGAATTCACATAGATCGGTGGAACTTGATCTTCGCACAACATCAGTGAACCTTGAATACTTATTAGTATTCTGGCCCTATTTTTTTTCTCATGGAACAAACGGGGTTGAGTTTTGAACTTCATGGTCACATTTTATTATGATTGGAATGCGATGTTGAACAGTGATCCTGTACCCTAATTTCCTCAGAATATAGATCTCCATCCTTAACCGCTAGACTACAATCACTGAAGGGGCCTTGTTGCCTTCAACAGGAGTCTGAGCAGTTCTTGGGAAAGAAGTGCAAGGTGCCAACTATATTCCTTTGCCTTGCGTCGTAGTAAAGCTTATTTGAGGCAGAGTTGGGACAATTTATTGATCATGTTCTTTAATTCTACTCCAGCCTGCATTGCTCCCGGGGCTCCCGTTCCCCAATTCATTCCTCCTCAACTACCCTTCTAGTCTCAAAATGCCTCCCTCTCCTCCGTCATCCATTCCATGGATTGTTTACAAATGCTGTTGCTGGGGGTTCTAAATATTGAACCAATCCATCCATACTTCCCACTTTTTATTGTTTTCCTATTGAGGGCTCCCCCCACCCCACCCCACCCACCCACATGGTTGGTGTCTGAAAATCTTTCACGTATTACTTTATTAGTGTGTACTTTAACTGTATTGATGAACTGTATTAATTATGATGGGGTTGTAGTTTTTTGAATATGGCAACTATACAACACATCAGCCTTGACAATTATTCAATTTAGTTTTGTCTACCTACCGAGCTGTTGTGAGTACCTGATTGACTGAAGCTGGGAAGAGATATTCTTTACTTAATACATTCTTTTAGTACATCTTCTGCTTCTCTACTTGTTGATAAATTCCCAAAATATCAGAACTGCACAATCAATCCTTTTCTTTCCAACTAAAAACTTCTCTTTACAACTCTCAACACTCAATTGGTTTTCTCTTTCAGGTCATTCAATTTTATGTTAGAAGGCATAAGTCATCAGCTTAGTCGGTATCTTCCAGCTTCTCGGTCAATCTCCATTACAAAACTCCTCGGTTGATATTAACGCTAGTCATACCTTTGTTAAGTTTTACAGTATAACAGTAATCTTGTCTAATACCCCATCTAAGTGCATCAATCAATTAACCTTACTCAGTAGCTGTTTAATAATTCATTATGAATTCTTTCCCCCTCTAGCTGTTGCGATCCTTCCCTGGAAGTTCTGTAATTATTTTTCACACATTTCCTTCTACTTAAGTGTTTGCTAGTTCCTTAACAATGCACTGTTCCGTAGAATTTTCCTGTATTGGCTGACTGTTTGCCTCGTCTGCCTTCTATTCTCTCTTATAACTTCCATTGATTTCTATGTGCCTTGAGTGTGGTAAGCCTCTACTAATCCTCCTTCTTTCCTTCAATATTTTCCTCTCATCTGCGAAATATCATCTTTTCCTTTCATTCTCATGTAACTTTGTTCCTAGTTTTTTGCCACTGTGTTCTCAGTAACTATGTTTCTAGTTTTTCGCCATCAGTGTTAAATATTTCTTCCTTCGGCTCTAAAGTCGTGAATTTTTTGTGCATGGCGTGTTAAAAATTGATCCACGTAGCCAATAATGAGCCTCAGCTACCGTAAGCCTGAGGTATTGTCACGGTCATCCCCGGCTACTATCACTACTACTCCCTACTAATCATTTGTCATCTCCACAATTGATGTGGAAGATAGACATCATGATAGACACTCCCCAGTTCTATAGGACAACACTGTGTTCAAAGTCTTTTGAGTGTCTGAAACAGGGCTGCGTGTCTGTCTCCATGAGGGTAATCTGAGTTCTAGGATTCGAGTGTCCTGGCTAGAACACTAAACAAATGTAAAATACGAATTGAACATCTTAGTGTTTGTTGACTGCATCTCTCTAATCCCCTTTCTCTCGATCATTCCATTTCAAACATTTCGAGCTTCTTCATCTGTACCATTTTTCTGGCCATGTTTGTTTCTTTTTTGGTTTGTTATTCATTCTAAATAATACAATAATAACACTATAGTGGTATCGACGAAGGGGGAGGAGTGGAAAAGTTACGAGGAGGCGGACTGAAGCCCTAAGCAGGAGGCCCGTAACAAATAGGTGCGATACGCTTACAATTCTAAAGACTCTTGATAGCAGATTATCATGTAGATCGATATTAGTTTCATATAAATTACTCCTGTGGAAAGACACCTCCTGCAGTGCAAGATTACAGCAGGAAGGTTCCCAAAATTTCAAGAGAGAAGGAAATAGAAGATTGAAATCCTATTCTTACCCTGTAGCATCATCTGTTACTAGAGAGTAGCGCTCCTGGTTACAACGCTTCCTGCTTTCTTAATCTTAGAGTAAAAAATTGTATTTAGAAGAAGCCAAGCCTAACACATGTTAGGTATTATTGGAAGTATCAGATAGAACTTTTTGCATTCACCCAAGTGCCAGAAACTGTCACGTTTCATTGGAACGTTTATTAATCACATTTGCCTTCCACAGTAACCATTCCTCTGTGAAGGCAAGAAGAGCCAACAACTCCAAAAACGAGAAAAAGGTGTTTCTATGTAAAATAGTACATTAAAACCTTGCTTAAAGAGAGAAAGAATGGAAATTGCGCGAATCTCTAAAAAAAAAAAAAAAAGGTTCAACGAAAATTACGTGGCGCAAAAAATAAAAACTAATCTTCTAATATCATTTCAACTCATTTCTTTATCATTTTTTATGTTTTCGCTAAATTAACCTTTCCCGGATTGATACTAACCATTGGGGGACCGTTTGAGAGTCAGGAGACCATAAAAAATCAGACAATTGGGAGGCTAAAGAATGTTGCATGTTTCTGAATTGTAGCTCGAAGTGGACTATAACCATTTGCAGGGTCAAGGGGCAATGCCCCCTGTGAGGCTCAAAGGGATCAGTCCATCATATCATATCTGTCATGAGTCGAATTCGTAATCATCTACATTCCTTACCTAATTCACATTGATAATTGATCTCTAAAGTTCAGACAACATTTTACTATAATTTACTACATTTCTATACCTTTTCCAGCCTTCTGACATTGATTGTCTTTCGCCTACTCAGCTTTACCCTACCCCTTACGCTCATAGTCAGGAGGGTGCAGATCTACACAACCTACCGCCTGAGGTAATGTTTTAGTAAAAAGTAATGTTCATGATTAGCTTCTTTATGTTTTACTCGTTATTTATAACTGTTAGTAGATATGGATACACACAGTGAGCAATCATACCTTTGGCCCATTAAGAATGATGCATATTATGTTGGCCATCTTTCCTTATGGTTGGAAAGGAAGAGAGAGAGAGAGATCCACTAATCTTAAAATCAAAAGAATCATTACGGAATGCTGTGAAATGAGTTTTGGTGTACACCTTTTTTTCTAAACATGTGCTAACGTTTTTGATAATTGCAACGCCTTCATTTTCTATGAAAATTGGGCAAGTCAAATTCCAAACTTTGCCTTAACTATAGAAGATTTGAAGATTAACTATAGATTAAGGCCTTTCCAGAATACATAATTTTTATCTAATGCTTATTGCGTTTGCTAAGACATAGAAATGGGTAGTATTAAGCTGTTATGTAAGGGAATTCTATAGGGAGGGGGTGCTCTCTACAAAAACTGGCCTCCAACGGGGTGTGCATTCAGTATGTAAGAAGTAGTTTGAGGTTCGTAGCTGACGTTGATTCCACAAATTTTAATCAACTTTGGTTACAATAAAATATAGATTTAGTTATTAATTTCTCATATCATGTTGCTAATAACAGTTTTGGCATCTCAAATCACCTTCTAATCACCTATTTACTAGGGAAAAATCCCTGACATCCGAGTACACATATTTTAAAGTAGACGGACTGCAACATACAATAATTGTACTCCTACTACACCTATTTTCTGGGTTCATGTTTTTGGTGGAAGAATAAAGAATAATGTTCGTGTCAATCCGTTGCGGAGCAGTAAAAATAGGGATAAGGTTGATGGGAAGTAATATAACAATAGCGACGCAGTGTTGGCAAGATCATCGTGGCTATACGCTCATCAAATATGAACAGACCTCTCGTAATTTCTACCGGTATAATAATCTTCATAAAGAGAGAAAAGTGTAGTGATTCAACAGATGCTTTTCCATTTCCTGCTCTGTTGTTGGGCAATTTTTGTATGTGCAGCTCGATTGTGTGTATCTACAGGAAGTGGTGCTGTCTATTTTTCACATACTTCAGTTAGTTTCCTCAAAAGTTGTCAGTGAATACTACTGTTGATAAATTGATGGTTTATTCATTTCATCTTTTCAGATCATTCACAAAATATTTAACTACATCGATCCACTTTTTCTACACAGAGTGGTTTCAGTAGTTTGCCGAAAATTCAACTCAATACTACAATGGGAGCCCATGTGGAGAAAATCGTTCCACATTCGCAACTCACTAGGTCATGTTAATCATGCGTATCTGAAATACTTAGATATGTACTCAACCAGATGGAAGTCAGGTTTGTGTGTAATTAGCTTATTTAATTAAAGTATACTTAGAATCGCAACCAACTGAAATGTTACAATTTGCTTGAAAAGTGACAAAAAGAAGAAAACCCTGATACAAATCACATAGTTTGCGACTTCAATGCAAGAATTCTTTTGTCACAAAGACTCTCCATTATGCATAGCTTGCACCTCCTGTGCAAAGGAAACAAGAAACCACGTGCTGCTCTACTGTGGTTGTTGTAAGATGAAAAGATGATTTTTGACTGCTACTAAGCAAGACTGCAGTAGGCACATTGCTATAGTTGACTTATCCCCAATCAGGTTGTAAACCAGATTCCACACCTCTTCCTGAATGGTACAGATTCCCAGGGAGTCATACCTCTGTGTGGTGACTCATAGGCAACATCTCTCTTCCGGGGGACTGACTAAATTACAACCTTCCATAACTCCACAGGCCTGGATTAGGTGGATGTTGAACGAGTGCTCGGGCTCTTGCATGATAGTGAAAGTGCAACTGCCGTGACTTTTGACTATAACTCTCTTATGACCCGTCATTTTGATAAGGAAAAAGAACTGTGGTGACAAACTCCCTCCCACTGTGTTTTTTTTCCTTGAAAATGGTGGATGCAGGTGATACCCTCACTGCAGCCACAAACGGGCCTATTGTAAGGGCGTCCATGATCCTCAGATCATGGCCCCCCTGTACCACCCCCAGGCCTCACAGCACTGGTCTCATTTGGTGTGAGGTGGCCTGCTCGGGCTCTTGCATGATAGTGAAAGTGCAACTTCCGTGACTTTTGACTATAACTCTCTTATGACCCGTCATTTTGATAAGGAAAAAGAACTGTGGTGACAAACTCCCTCCCACTGTGTTTTTTTTCCTTGAAAATGGTGGATGCAGGTGATACCCTCACTGCAGCCACAAATGGGCCTATTGTAAGGGCGTCCATGATCCTCAGATCATGGCCCCCCTGTACCACCCCCAGGCCTCACAGCACTGGTCTCATTTGGTGTGAAGTGACCTGCTCGGGCTCTTGCATGATAGTGAAAGTGCAACTGCCGTGACTTTTGACTATAACTCTCTTATGACCCGTCATTTTGATAAGGAAAAAGAACTGTGGTGACAAACTCCCTCCCACTGTGTTTTTTTTCCTTGAAAATGGTGGATGCAGGTGATACCCTCACTGCAGCCACAAACGGGCCTATTGTAAGGGCGTCCATGATCCTCAGATCATGGCCCCCCTGTACCACCCCCAGGCCTCACAGCACTGGTCTCATTTGGTGTGAGGTGACCTAGGCAGGGCGCCTACCCCCGCACAAAGCGGAGGATATCCGCAAGTTCTGCATTCGCCACCTTTTCTGGCTGAAAAAAGGGCCTCCCAAACACAAGGCGCGATGCCGCGAGCCCATCGCATACGCACAGCACATGCTCTGCCGTCTCTAGCCCTACCTCGCGGAACCTGCACACCTGTACCTCGCACTTGCCAATATTTGCAAGGTCGTACCTCAGCGGACAGTGACCTGTGAACAGGCCACATATGATCCTCATATCCTTCCTCCCCTGTGCAAGCACCTCCTTGGACCTCCCTCTGGAGAGCCAGATGAAGAGTTTGACTGTCTAAGGCCAGTAGCCCCTGCCAATGGGCAGCCCTGCATCTATCTTCCATTTGCCAACCTCTCTTCGTAGATGGCTCCTGGTAGTCCCAACAAAGGGCTCAGGGCCAATAGGGATCTGCGCCGATCCTTTCTTAGCCAACCTATCAGCCCGTTCATTTCCCTCTATCCACTGATGCCCTGGCACCCAACACAGTGTTACACTGTTGTCCTCGGCCAGAGCCTACAGTCCAGTCAGACACTCCCAAACCTGCCGCGATGTAAGACAGTATGAGGCTAACGTCTTGAGGGTGGCCTGACTGTCACCATGATGTAGATTCTCTGCCGCTTCAGTCCCCTCTGCAGCAGCCGCTGCACACAGACCGTTACCGCAGCCACCTCTGCCTGGAACACTGTAGCCAGCGATCCCAATATGATCGCTGCTCTGATCTTCGGCCCAAAGATGCCTGCCCCTGCAAGGCCACCCTGCATCGAGCCATCAGTGTAGTATACCAGGGCCCCAGCTTCGAAAGCGGGAACTCCCCCTTCTCACCTGGAGCGCTCATGAAGGAGTATCCGAAAGGGTAACACGAAGTTGAACCTCGCGGGGCATTGAGTCTATCACACGCAGTTCAACTTGTCAAGGATCAAGTGGCAGGAACTCCTCCCCCCACGCATGATCAGACCCAACTCCAAAATACGCACAGCCTGGAGGAACGCCATCATTTTAACATGTACGTGGAGTGGAGCTAAATCTAGCAAGACCTCCAGTGCAGTCGTAGGGCATGTTGTCTTACAGCCTGTAATGACCAGACACGCCCTACGCTACAGTTTATTTAGCTGCAACTGCACTGTTATGTTTTCCACCCTAGTCCACCAGACCAGGGCTCCATAGGTAACTACAGGCCTAACAACAGCAGTGTACAGCCACCGGATCATCCCAGGCCTCAGCCCCCATGTCTTCCCCACCATTCTCTGAGCTGCCCACATCACCTCCGACACCCACTGTAAGGCGTTTTTCACGCTTTTCCCCCATCAAGGAAAACTCCCAAGTACTTGATCTCATGCTGGATCTTCACCTCCTTGCCACCCAGCCTGAGTTCCCACAGCGTAAGGCTGCGCCTTCTCGTGAACAGGACCAGGCTCATTTTGTCTGGATTGACAAACAGTCCTTGCCCATTGCACCATCTCTGTAGGGTATTCAGTACATGCTGCATGCATTCACTGATTACACTCGCGAATTTACCCCTGACTATAATTACCTCCCACAGTTTTACCTCATGGGTGTACAAAAATACCAGGTCTTGATTACAAAAAACCCTTTGAGAATTCATTGATTCAAGTAAGAACCTGTTTCATTATTTTAAAATGGTTTTCTTTTGTAGTATATTCGGGGTGTTCCAGGTGAGAGAAATATTGGCATATTCGTCAAACTTTTGTCAATGCCTTTAAAATTGTCTTATACGAACGATTTGTGTTTGTAATTGGTCGATTATTGTTTTATTTCTACTTCAGGAATTGATACCAGTTGGAGGGAGTTGTGTGTCGCATTAGAGTCTGCAAAAGTGAACTGGTTTGCGAAAAGTACTAAAGTGACATTCCCAGTGTGCGAACACATTGTTGATGTCGTGCATGTCATGGAAGTGAGTATGCAGTTAGAAATTGGAGAATTAATTTGGTTATACTGTGTTCACATATGTTGATACTGGTACTAGAACATAGTGGCTATACATAATCAAGAAGAGTAAATAGAGGGGAACAAAGGAACAAAAGGCAATGAACTTAACTTGTGGGAAAGGAGTATAGATATTGTGCGTTCTTGACTGTTGAATAATAAATGGATGTTTGTTGGGGGTCAGTCAATAACGACTCATATTCAATGGCTATGTTTCAAGGATTCTTATTAACCCTCAATAAACTATGGCACTTCAAGAATTGTACAAGGTATTACGTATACACAATTCCACTAGAGAAAGGAACTCTCTTTCTACTACTAACTCAAATTCCTGATGTGATGCATTGTTGTTTCATGTCGTTTCAGTGATTTTCTTGACTTGCTACAAATCAAACCTTCTTCTCATTGTATTTATAACAGCGTTCCACATGCAAACTGTAGGTGCTTAAGGTTCCAAAATTTATTGTACTGCTCTTACATGTGCTTACATGACCATTGTTGAGCAATCAGAGTGCACAACGGATTCAAAATTGTGTCTATGTGATTTTCTCAGTTTTGGAATAATCGGATACGAACTTTTAGAAATAGTGTTGAGTGCAACGGCGGTGGTTGGAATTCTGGAATTTTTGGGAGTAGCTCCTATGTATATTTTGAGTGTTATTAAATGCTCATGTAGGTACGTAATTCGCCTACTACTTCAGTTTTTCTGAATATTCTAGTGACTTAGGAACAGAATTTAAAAGGAAAGAACTCAGCTTAAATCAATTCTTATCAAAATGTTTGGTAATTTATCCCGCTGCTCTCGTCCTTTCCCCATGAATGAGAATTTTATGATATTGTTGTGTTATTAGAGCTGTCCATGCAAATAATTCAACAAAAATCGTTATAGCTGTTTTCAAGAGAAAAAAAAGTAGTGTTTTGATAGGTGGATTTTGTCTGTAGAAATTGTTGCTACTTCTTACTTACAGGGTTGAAAACATTGATTTTGACTATTTCTTTTCAAAGCAAAATAGAAAAAATATAAGCGATGTATGGCTGAATGTACATAGAAATGAGGAAATTTGTGTGATACATAACATCAACTATTTATTGAACAGCAAGCAAGGTTAACCATACTGGTGGATTGTATGGAGTTAAGAACCAGTTTTAATGGGCAAACGCATACTTCACGTATATTCCATGTAATATCATTGCTTATTACAATTCATTGAATAGGGAAGTAATTCATTTTTGTTTTCTTTCCTCAGGACAACAATTTCTGCCTGACAGGCTCAAGAGAACGAACTCTCATTCTGTGGGATATCAAACAGTGCGCTTCAAAGTACGAAGTTGGTCAGGCACATAATGGATGGGTTTCTGGAATAGATTCTACCCAGCAGATAATAATGACTTCAGGATGGGACTCTTATGTCAAACTTTGGGCTGCTGCTGAAAGTCGTGTTGTCCCCCTGGGAAAAGCTTGGTGAGTCTGCCTCCCCTCTCAATTGTTTTACTAGAAATTACCTTGAGTTTTAAATTAACGCTGTCTCTTTCTGATAAAGCATTTAGTACAGGGGATAGCTGAGAATCAACACAGAGACTAGAGATATCGAGAGTTGGAGTTTAGGAGCAACAGTTCATCTCACGTTGATGAATGAACTGAGGGGAGGAGGAAAACTACGGAAATTAGAAGTAATAAAAGTGAAGGCATGCGTGAATTACGGGGAATCAAGGATAGAGAGGGGAGCACCAAGATCGCAATCTCTAGGAGAAGAATCAGTCTACTTTTTCAATGGGAGAGCCAGAAGTAGAGTTATGTAGGTCTAACTGAGATAGAATTTCGGAAGCTCAGAAGAAGTAGGTCGATGCAGTAGATAAAATGAGTCGCTAAGCCTTCAACTCGGGATATTATCACCGACAAGACAACTGCTTTCGTACCAGTTCCCTGTGTCTGTTACAAGTAGAAAGGATGTGTTGGTCAGCTCATATGCTCTCTCAAATTTATTTCGGTTAGACTGTCCTGGAAAATTATGTCTGTAACTACATTATGTTTCCGGCCTTTTCTTTTAAACAAACTCGTGAATGACTTCAAGGAAACATGCTGACAATGTCATTTGGTTGTCTATTTCACTAATGTAGAAGCACAGCCAATTCGTATTTATTTCTTCTTTTCTTTCATGAATTTTCTGAAGTAAATTGACTATTAGGTTTTTCACCTATACAAACCCTTAGTTGACTCCACATTTGGTTGTCAATCAATCTTCCCCATGAATGTCATAATCCAAACCGAAGCATGTGTATAACTTGACATTTTTGTGTTTGTTTCTAGTCTTCAGTTAGCGGTGATGGACGTCGTAGGGCGAAGGGGGATGATTGCAGCATGTACCTTCCCGGATCTATTCTTAATTGACCCACGCATTTGTCGTCCAGACTCCTACTACAACTTTCCCATGGAAGGAGGTTGCTTGAATCACCTCAAGTTTTGGAAAGACAACAACGTCATCTTATCTAGTCGACGTAAAAAATTGATACACTTTGACTTGAGAATGCAGAGGGTTGTAAAGTGCATAGATGTGAGTTTAGTACTACCTTGAAATTAAATTTCTTGTATAATATAGAAACACACTAAACCTACGCATTTAAGGCATAGAGGAGCCTTATTAGGTGCAGGTGTGCCTTCCAAGCTTTCCTCAAAGATTATTGATGCTGTTTTGTGTGTTTACATTTTTGGTTTAGCTCTCGGTTAAACTTGGCTTGAACAGCTATTTTTGAAGCTGTTTATTCGATTAATTACGAAGAAACATCCCTCTGGTGCTGTCTATAAGGCAGAGTAAATTCCTTAAAACCTTGAATAAGTGCCTTCATAATACGCCTAAATTGGATGAGTTTATTTCATTTTTATAGTACAGGAGCCGAGAGCAAAAAATGTTGTCTGATTAGTTGAAATTGCTAACTACTTTTTCTGAAAATTCCCACGATGTTTTGTGAAAAATCAGTTCTTTCTTGTCTGAGGAGTAAGAAGGACTGAAGAAAAAGTGGGTCAACAAAAATGTCAAAATTTGACTTATTAGTCAACTTTTGATATTTGTAAGGTGAATTCTCATCTAGTAATTGAATTGTGAAAACTGAGTCTTCCACAAAAGTTTTATTGACCTTGATTTGCGGGGAAACCCTGAATTTGATGACATTTTTGTCAAATATTAACTACCAAAGTTGAAACTTCAAATTTGTTGTGATGACGCAAGTAGGAATGGTCTGAAATTGTTCAAATTTGCCGCAACAATGGTTTATATGCCTCTTCTTCTTTTTCTAATTAGTAATTCCAACACAAACGTTGAGTCAAGAGTGACTCAAGTGACGAGACGTTGAGAGTGTTTTGAAGATAGCAGATAATATTTCATAGTTTAGTGAGGGGCTAAAGAAGCGATAAGCACCACCTTCATTGGTCAACTATTAGTTTTTTTCTTCAAATTCTGGATTTTATCGACTCTGCTCTTAAAACTCCACTTTTTGAAGGTGTTAGATAACATTTTGTAGGTGGCTGTGGAACTCATTCACTGTTTTTCAGGTGTCCACTATTAAGTCAATTTTTGAGCCAAATTTGAAAAATTTATCATTCTCGTTATTTTCCATCAATATCTTACGGGAACACAATAGAAACGTTAGCAGATGACGTCCAAGTCATGGCAGTTAGTAACCACAACTACTCAATCACAAAACTCGACAGAACTATGTTGAAATGTATCTGCTACTAAATTCATAGAGCGGTGCAGCCTCATAATCCAAATGATGGCATCGATATCAATGGACCTGAAACCACCTATAATCCATTGGACAGGTGCAAATTGTAATCGTTACACTCGGGGCCTTTGTAGTCTAGATAAGGTTAAAAGCCCTGCCTGACAATGCATTCATACCTGGTTACCTGCGCTATGGAAGCAAGAGTGGGCACCATCTGTGCCCCTTATGTCTGAGACAAGACTGCTACCAATTAACTAACCTATGCTCCAATAATATATTTTGTGACTATTAAATATTCTTCAACAAGCAAGTGAGCTTGCAGTTGATCCACAAACTAATATTTTGGTTTTGCACTGTAGATTCCAATGGACACTGCTCCTCGCACCCTGTCTGTTCAGGATGATTTGGCATTCATTGGTGATAATTCAGGAAACATTTATTTGTTTGATATCAGTACTGGATTCAACCTTGTAGAGGTACGTATTTTACTATCTCCTAGTTTAACTTCGCTCCACCTTATAGAACATACTAACAAATACCATTGTACTCGTGTTTTCTGTACAGTGAGGTTTACTCTATCATGCGAAACAGTCTGGCTGCACATGTCCTTTCTTCCTATTATATTACGTTATGGATGGTTTGGGTATGTTGACTGGTCTGAAGATTCTAGAAAAGGAGAATACTTCAACATTGTGCAGGGTGCCAGGTCATGAAGGAATTGAAGTGAATGAGGAGACTGCTGTCTGTGGAGAGAGATAGATTTGCGCAGATCCTGGTGGGACCTGATACCACCAAGGGCCATTTATATAAGAAGGTTGGCAAGTGGGAGGAGTAGTGCTGGGCTGACTATTGGCAGAATGTGCCTGGCCAAAGGCAGACAAGATTTTTCTATCAGACTCCAGGGAGCCATCAAAAGAGGTCCTCAGTCTAGAGAGAGAAAGTATTTGGATCATGTGTGGCCTATTCACGAGACACTGTCTACTAAGGCACCACCTGGCCAAGATTGGTAAGGCAGAGATAGAGAGTTGCCGATTCTGCAAGGTACGGCTAAACTGTGCACCTCAGAGTCGATTGGGGTGCCCCTTCTGCAGCCAGATGGGATTGCAAGGATGGAACTCACAATTTCATGCAAGAATGGGGGAAACACTGTACCAGGGAACACCAGCTCTGATTTAATAGACTTCTGTTCCTTTCAGACGTACAACATTTCCAAGAATTCAACCCAAGTAAGAATGGTTATCCCCAGAAGAGGCCATATGATTGCTGGAACTAGTGATGGTAAACTGCAAGTAGTATCTTTGATGAAAGATGCTGATGAAGTAAGGATATTGGCTTCAGATCACCTACAGATGGAAATAAGTTCGGTAAGACTACAAATTATGCATGTAATCAACATTGTATGAGTTGAATAGGTAGTCAATCTATATTAAAAGCAAAACATCTGGCACAAATTGTCGGATAACTATCCTTTCTGTAGTAGCGATGTTCATTCATGGAAGTTTGTTCATTGATAATCATTATGAATCCTAGTTTCACCTATTTATTTGAGCTGAGTTATACGAATTCTCAGTTGCAATCAAAGTGTAGTAGTGTAACTGTCTTGATGACTTGACAGTAAATAATAACAATACTTGGAATTAAGATTTCCCTCAAGAGAATTTGTGGATGCTTAAGATGATCTACAGGGAAGTAATATGTGTTAGCTGGTAGAATGTGAAAGGGTTGAGACTACTGAAATGCTCTGCCTAACATTGTGAAGTGTGCTGTGCCTTAGTTGACAATATTTGCTCCTACCCATTGAGCAGCAAATAGAATTGCATTGTAGAACAAACCAGGTTAAACATATAAGTTATTTCTCCGTAGTCGGGGAAAGAGTTTTTAAAAAGGTTTATTTTCACTACAACACAGGTTAAATGAAAAGAACTTAGCAAAATGAAAATTTGGTATGCATCGAGTGGTAAATGATGGAACAGACGAAACGCGTGGACAAACGGACAGCAAGGCAGTTACAGCAGAACTGAACTCCTTGGCCTCGTTAGCTGTCTGCTGGTTTCAGCAAGATAGAGGCAATTCCGTATATAATTTATGTATACGAAAATAATTGCTTGCAAGAAATGTTCTCACCCTGGGATGTAGGAAGTGAAGATGCAAACATTAATTAAATAACGCCAGAATACCAGTAGGGAGATGAGAGTTATGACTCGAGGCCAAGGCTATTGGTCGTGAAGTATGTTAATAAAGAAGTAATGCGATCTCCTGGTTGATAGAAGTTATATCATTGATTTCTTTTTCCTCCAAGACTCCATCCTGGTAGGAAACTAGAACCTGCGTTCTGCTTTGCTGTAGTTCCTACGATAGTGAGCGACAGCTGTTGGAAGAGCAGCCAAACCAGCTTTGACCGCCACTAAGCAAGCTTTTAACCGTTATGCCACAGTTGATTTGTCCTTTTGAAACTTATCACCCAATTAAATAGTTAAATCGGGTGAGGTTACCAGATCAAAAACTCCTCCCAGATGGTACAGGATTCCCCACGGTCTTTCATTCATGTGGGAACAAACAGGAAACATCTCTCCACCAGGAGACAAATGACAACCTGCCTTACTTCTACAGGTGTTGGTTCGGCGGATGCTGAGGAAGTGACTAGGGTCTTGCATGATGCAATGGCTCTCAAAGTGGTTCAGGAACAGTCATTTTGATGAGGAAACAGACAGACCGGATTTGGCAGGAGTTATTGTAGGACAACAATAGGAAAAAGAAATAGAAGTTATGCAGATTGTGGATTACTGATGACTCATGTCGAAAGAGATAGAGATTGGAAGATGGTCTGAGCAGCTGAAGAAACTGATCGATACTTTCAACGAGCATCAGAAATCAGTCCCAATGTCTCTAATGAGAGCTCTCAACGTCCAAAATTGTACATTGACGTTTTATGATTGGATACATCTAGTGGAAAATGGCCCAGTTGAGGGAGGATCTTGAAGAGGGTGAGAGAGAGGAGAGGAGGCAAATACAACCTTACAAGTCTCATAGATCGATAATGTATTCCAATCAGTGATTTGACTGCTTGGGAACCCTGTGACTCCACATGACATCACTCATGAGAAATATTGTGCATCGTAGCATATCCTTTGTGGATAACCGTGGATAAACTGGATTTGAGCCCTTTCTCGCCCCATGGTGTTCCTACAACCATACAACATGATTCCACTCCCAAACTGAGTAAAAACTAGAAATTTAATGAGAATCAGACTAAATAATATTATAACGCGAGGGCGCAAGAAGTGAATTAACAAGCAGGCGGTCGAAGGGGCTTTAGACACTAGCAGCATGCCACTGGATAGGTCGCTCAACAGTTTGGTGGGTGAGCCCAAGGTCTGATTAGGACTCAAAGCAAACACATTAGCTGCATTCCTATTTGCAGCCACCTTACGCTGAAGACAACCTCTCCTTTCTCTTCACTTTTCTTTTTTCACATCCTCTCGTCCACCTTCCATCCTTTATTTGAGTCAATTGGAAGGTGTACCTGGCATCTTAGTAATTATTTTGTACTTATTACTTTCAGGGTCATTATTCCAAGGGCGTGATGGTTGTCATCATGACTACAGTTGCATCCAGCGGTGCTGCCACCATATACACAATTCCAAAATTTGAATAATGGCATATTGAACCCTAAATTACCATACTTTGTTTCGAACTTAATTTATAAATTCTAATTTATTTGAACGATTTTCAATATCGATTCTAAGACTGTTACGTATTTTGAGTAAAATCCAAATTTTATTGTAGACATAATTTTTTGGGAATGTGACATTACAATACATTACTGACTGCTTAAACTAACACATTACTTTATGATTGTTTATTGGGATTTACGATTAAAAATTTGATGTTTCAAATTCCCCGTGATGTTCCTTGGTTCCTTACATATGAAATGGGCTCGCCCCATGATACATTTTATGGTTAGCTGCTAATACCAACGTAGTAAGAAACCTGAAATTAAGTAGTACGAAACCTGGTAACATCATGATTGGCTGTGTCCTACTTTTTCTAATTAAGGAGTTTCTTTTCAGTTTTGAAGATTTTTTGTATTTGACCGCGTTTTAACGTTTCTGTGGAACTCCCTCGTCTTTTGTTATCTCGTTATTATTTATTTATTTTCTGTTACATCGTTATCAATTAGTTGAATTTTGTGATACAGTTTTAATCGTATTTGTGTATTTTTTTGTATGAACGTCATAACATTACGAATATGTTTTTGTAATCAAAATGTTATTTTTCTATCCAGTTAATTTCCTATGAATGCCCTTCCATTGATTGTTTTAAATTTCACTATGGAACTATTGACAGCAGCTAGTTGTAAACTTGACTGCTAAATTGATTTATCATGTCTTCATTTGCTATTTCTTAACTTCCATAAGTAGCCACCACCCTACTGCGCAGGATTGTAAACTCTGTTGGCAATTTGGAGATATTTTAAAGCGATCGTTATTTCATTCATAAAATCGTTGATTGAGTGTCAGGTGGTCCACGGTACTACTACTACAGTTTAACTGGTTCACTCAAGCAGTGGAATTTCCAAGCAAACACAAATCGTTCTAGTTTCTATCTTTTTAATTTGGAAGGGTTAACACTTTCGCTGCTCAAAATGCACTAGGTGTGTGAGGGGCTTCAGAAAAATTGGGGTGGTAGTCCAATAATGTACCTACACAATTTCTCCCAGTTTTAGCTGATAATTCTGGGATGGTGGGCATTATCTTTTTTTTTTTTTTTTAATCGTGTTTAAAATCATATTAATTCTCTGTGTACTAATTGCTCAATAATGGTTGCAGCACAAGTAGGGGCACCACAATAAATTGTGGAATTGTAAGAACTATCACTTTCTACCACCTTTGAGTTATATTTTAACAAGTTCAAATGAAATGAATTAGTAACAAAAGCCATGGAAACAAGTGAATTTATGTAGAGCTAAGGAAAGTTGTGTTATACGTCCCACGAGATATTTTTGAAAGTTTTCCGATGATCTCATCGAAGATACGAGAAGAATCATCCAGTCGACCTATAGGTTAATACTTAATTCGCGGAGCTCATCACTTGTCTGGCCCATTGGGAGTGGTCAGCCTGGCTCATTCACCAGATCAAAATATTGGGCAGCGGACGTGGTAATGTCAAATAATCTGAGGGAAATGAAGCTGACAATTCAGAGCTGCATAACAAGACTAGCAAAATTATTTAAATGTGTATTTTTAGTAATTGATTTACCTTGTTTTATCAATTTCAATAGTTCCATCATCCTCAACAAACCATTACTGTGGAACATCACTGCAATGTGTGTATAGATTGTTGATAATGGCATATCTGTAGTTAGCCTGACTCTTGCCTATGATACTGGACAAGTAATGCGTAACGTTTGTGCTCTATTGTAAAACTGGTTTGTAAATTTTTTTTGAATGCAAATCCAGACCCAAGTGTAACTGATGGTATGACACATAGCCTTTATAGTATCAGTTGGATGGGGTGGGTGTAGGGTGCCTAACCATTTTTAAAAGTGGGTCAAGGCAAGATTTATTTAGCATGAGTTATGGTTGTGGGATGTGCTACACCTGACGATTGAGTATCTTTTAGAATTAAATTCGCTCACTCACTAAAAAATTATTTCGAAGAATTTGAATAAATCTGTTGAATAGATTGTGGTTGACGGTAATTAATTATGAACATAGTAAGTCATTGTTAATGCTCAGCCAGTCGTTTGATTGTGCAGAAGTGTTAATTCATCGTGACTGCTGCTTGGTGCATCAATATTTCATACATGATGCATTTTACCCTTTTAACTACTTCTCTCCCCCCCCCCTGCCAATTTTCCATTTTACTCCCAGTATTTACCTTCTCTCCCTTTCTTACACTGACAATAGAATCGATGCAAGAATAGTATCAACAATATATCCACATTTTTGTGTTTGCCATGGATTCCATTTTGGGTGTGTCATTCAAAAAGTAAAGTCTTCATATTTCTTAAAATTCAAACAAAAAAATATTTTTAAAAAACGTTTTTATGATACCGAAAGCTTATATCGAGACTATTTTTCTACATAATCGCCGTTTCATTCTGTACATTTTTTTAAAGTCTCTCTGATAGCTTTAATATGCCTACGTTCTAAAACTCAGCTGCCTCCACATTTGAACGCCTGAGATTTCTTTTATTTTGTCAAATTGTGTTCTACCTATGCAATACTTCAAGGAGACAGTCACAAAGAGGTAAACTTGGACGTTTAACAATATCCTGCCCAAAATCGTGGTTAATATTCATTGTTGAACCTGCAACGTGAGGGGACACCATTCCCTTGATCAGGAGACCTCTTTTACATTTTTAAATAGCTCGTCGGTGTTTTTCTTTTTAGACAATATGATTCCACGAATGTTGTGGTGTGAGTAGGCATAAAGTTAAACCAGTAGAACGCCGTTGCGGCCCTACTAAATCCTTCGAGTGGCAGACAGTGAAACTTATTCAACTTGAAGGAAAAGGAATGCCGCCAACGGGTTTGTGTTTTAACTCTGGCGTGAAGAGTACACTCATGTTTCATCCCTAATAACAATTAACCCACTAACTCGTGTGTTTCTTTAACAAAACTGTTTAAAACATGCACACGGAGCTGTAAGATTCACTTTGCACAAACTTTAAAACCGCTCCAATTTTTTTTACCCATGATGTAATCACGAATTGATCTAAAGTGGTACGATAAACTAGGGGTATGTTCTTCAATATTGTAAACCCTTCACTCCATTCTTGCAAGTCACTCAGACCTTCAAACTTACGGTAATGTTATAATTACTGATTCATTTTTGGCGTACTGACAAATGGGAAATCTACTTGGGGCAGCTGTGAAAGCCCAATTAAAACTTACAGAGAGGTTAGGCACGGCACTTTTGAAAAAGAAGACTTCGTTGGAGTTGTGCCGACTTTGCCTCATAAAATTAACTTACAGTATTGGAAGCATTACTTTTTGGATGGCCCTTGTATTATTATATATTGGTAATCCAATGAATGTAAAAGATGAAAATTCAATAAAACGTATAAGATGGAGGCAACCCACAAAGTTCTCGAATGCACACTACTATCGCCTCCTTGACCATCCAGTTTCTCAATCTTTTCTCCATAATTCCAACACTAAGAATACCGTTTCCAAAAAAATAAAAATCGTGTCGACATTCTGAGTACTACCTAGTAATCCAGTATGTGGTGTGAGATAACTATGAGAAACCCAAAAATTTCTGGGACATCATTGTAGCCAACTTTCTCCAGTCTGGAACAATGTGTTATTAGCTATCATTGTATCTATGTATCATTGTATTTTGTGTCTATGTTTGCATTATACATCGAGTTATGAATAATCAATCGTCTCATGAACATTAAATTTCTTTTCTTTTTTTTTTTTAGTTGCAATTCAGAAATGACACTCGTCACAATATAGTGAAAATCCGATGAGATTATTTGGTGGAGCGATATAAATCACTGAATGTTCACGGAGCTAGTAGTTGTGAGATGAATTGCACCTGATGTTGATTTATTTTTTAAACTTTACTGCCTTTTGAAAGTGAGAAAAGCGTACCAGTTGGAAAATCAGATCTTAGTTTTGTGACCGTCTGACTTGGACAGCCTCAACTAGTGATGTGCTGTATGAAGCATACAGAACTTTCCTTGATGTATACAAAATTCGTTGAATGTTCAAGCCCTGCCAAGTTGGTTATCTAATTGTCGGCCAGCCATTTCTATGTCCAACAAGTTGTGAGAGGACAATTAATGTAATCTATGACAGCCGATGCAGTCGTTGTGCAAAATGTTTATAGAACTCTATGAAAACAATATTTTTTGGTAATTGCAGCTTTTACTCCTGTTCCACCAAGATCCTTTTGCAGAGAACAGAATATAGTGCTAGTTCGTGCTTGTAAATTATGGTTAGCGCCATTGTTTCTTTCGGTTTTATAGATCTCATAATTAGTGTGATCACTCGTGCAACAATATGCATAACATAAAACTAAAGCCACGCGGTAGTAACCATGTGCCGCCATTTACTGGCATTTATCTGTTATGAAGATGGGACCACCCTTATACAGTTCACTTCAGCTAAGCAAATATTAATTCTATGCAAATTCGTGGTGTTTCTCAATTCTACGCGTAGTTCAACCAGTCAATGCAAAAGCTGACTTGACGTTTCTCTACCTAATTTGACAAAGTAAGAACGTGTGGCATAAACTATAATTCTTGTACTGAAATTTGTTGAAGTGGTTTAATTGAAATAACTTCTGGAAAGAATATCAGTCCCAATAACGTCTCTATGGAGCAGACATGTAGAAAGTAATCTCTGTGGAAGTAGACCTGTGAAACGGTAAGAGTTCAAACTTTTTGCATAATGGCTGTAAAAATTAAGATCAAACTCACAGGGTGTCTTAAATAACCAATACCTATATATATGTATGTATTATATTATTATTTATTCATTGTTCTCGATTAATGTTCCTATGGCAATGTGTTGAATGGTGGTAAAACAAAAATGTGCCAAAAAACGTGTTTTTTGAAGTTGTGAAATTTTCTGCAGTAAATGCCCGACATATTGATCGCCCTGAAAGGTCCCACATGCCCCCCTCCCACCAGCTTTTGTTTCTGTAACCGTCCATTGAATGCAAAGCCAAAATACATTTACAAATGTGATCTCTTTACTATCCCTTGTCTGGGATCACCATCGTGGCCTAATGTCCTATTTTTCCACTCCTAATGTCTCACTGGTTGATACTCCGCTTCCGAAGGAATGCCAGGTATCCTGCAAGAGTCTTCTATGATGTCCACCCTTGGAGAAATGTAACCTAGGCCAAACATCGCTCCCGTTCAAGTTACTGGCATTGGGCCAGGACGTGATAGGGAGTTTCTTCAACTGTACTTAGGGATGTAGACTATGCCTATAATATGTGTTTTTTTTTTTTTGCAGTACCCCATGATGATTCGCGCCGTGTATATATATAATCTTCTGACTGTATTCCCAGTAATGGGGTGTGCACTGCGGCCATATGACCTATTGTGCCAGTCCTAGTGTCTTACAGGTCTATGCCTAGCTTCCTGTGGAAAACCAGGTAGTTCCTGAAGGAGTCCTCGTTGGTATCCATCCTGGGAGAAGTGGTGCCAAAGACCAAAAATCGCTCCCTCTCAAGTCTCCGGCACTGGGCCAGAACATGGTAGGGAGTTTCTTCATCTGTGCCACACCACCTGCATAGAGGGGTTTCGGCTATACCCATAACATACATGTGTTTGTTCATTCTGCAGTGTCCTGTTATGATCCCAACAACCTGCCTTAAGTCCTTCCTCTCCATCCTCAGAAGGGTGTCTCTCGTCTCACTTGTTTGCTCTGAGACAAATCGTTTGGAGTGTCTTACTCCTGCAGCGTTCCAGATTGTCTGATGCAGTCTTCTGGCGTGTTCTCTCACAGTCCTTTTGACCGGTGACAGAGAAATCCCGCAATGGGGCGGTGGCCCAATAGGTACTGTGGACGAACCACGTCTGGCCAGATGGTCCGCCCTCTCATTTCCAATGATCCCCTTGTGTCCTGGAATCCAATACACATTAACTCTATTCGCGCTTGCTAGGGAGTTAAGCCACATCCTGCACTCTTGCACCAGTTTTGACGTCGTGCAGTAGTTCAGTAGCGCTTTACACGACGCTTGACTATCGGTCAATATATTGATAGTTCTATTGATATAGCCTTTCTCATGCATTTGGATTGCCCCAGCAATAATAGCATAAATCTCTGCTTGAAAAACTGGTGGAGTGGAGCCTAGGGCAATATAAGTCCCACTCCGTCCAGAGCCACTTATCCACACCCCGGATCCTGTCCCCTCTGGGGTCTTTGATCCATCTGTGTAGATGTTGACGCCACTGGGAGGCCGAAACTGGCGGCTATCGCTGTTCCATGGACCTCCCAATAGCTGAACATTATATTTCCTCTCGAGCTCATACATGGGCACAATTGTGTCTGTGATCATGCTGAGCTCCTCGAAGGTCTCCAAGCCCCTAAATATAGCCAGGTGTCCATTAGTCGCCTGAGGCACCTTAGCTATTCCGAGCTTAGTGAGTCTGTAAGCCACCTTCATCGCCTCTGCCTTGACATAAATGTCCAGAGGAAGAAGATCGAACAGTTTCTCCATGGTGACAGTGGGTGTAGTCTTCATCGCCGCTATGAGTAGGCTTTGTACTCGCTTCGGCGGTACATATACTAAAATTCGCGCCGTGTATTTCAAGTTTGTGTGTTGGTCCTGAGATAAAGTGTTTGGAGTGCCTCACTCCCTCAGTGTTCTAGACAGTCTGGTGCATTCTACGGGCATATTCTCTCTATCACTAGTCAAGAGCATAGTGAGAGAGAGAATATGCCCGTAGAGGAATATGCCCCATAATGAGGAAGTGGAGTGGTGGTAGGTACAGTAGATGAACCGATTCTGGATGGTCCGCCCTCTCATTTCCAGTGATCCATTTATGTCCACGAATCCAATAAACGTTAACTCTCTTAGAGTTTGCTAAGATTGAGCCACAATCTGCACCCCCTCGCCAGTTTTAATGTGCAGTAGTTGATCAACCATTTACTAGAAGCTTGACCAACAGTCATTATATTGAGTGTTTTATTTCTATACCATTTTTCATACATTATGATATGATTCCCTAGTGATGAAAGCATAAATCTCTGCTTGAAAGACCGTTGGAGTTGCACCCTGACAAATATACGTCCCACTCCTCCCAGAGCCACTTACCCGCACCCTAGAGCCTGTACCCTCTAGGGTTTTGGATCCATGTGTGTAGATGTTGATACCATTTGGAGGCCGAAATCAGAGACTTTCAAAGTTCCATGGGATACCTTCTGGTTGCACTCGTACCTGGGCACTATTATGTCAATGATCATGCCGAGCTCCCTAAAGCCTTTGACACTTTTGTTGTGTAAGCCATCTTTATCCAGTGGCATGTGGAATGTTGCGCGACACTTCGACTCAGGACATTTTGATTTTTTAATCGTACGTATCAACTTCAGCAAACACAGGCATTTATGATAACACTGACCAAAGAAAGGGTGATGTTTCCCCCAAGGTTTTTGAGTCAGTTCTGATTTTCATCAAAATCCTGCTTGAAGGATATTGCACAATTTAATGGCCATTCTGTTCTCACATAATTTGAAGACCTTTGCCTCGTTCTCTCATTGCTCATATCTGGTTCCCCAGTCCAAACAAAATTATTTTAACTTATTGTCAAAATAAATGTGTATATGTGTCTGTTGTTCGTATTCAGTGTTGTAACTCATTATATTCAAGTTCACAAATCTGGAGTTTGCTTCCAATTTTCATTTGTCTCATTAATAATTATCCTCACGGGAAAAATAATTTGAATTTATTTCTCCAATTTGCAAAGATAAGCTGATACTTCATTCCTCTAGTACCTTATGGTGGAAAGGTTTTGAGAGTAAGATGCCATCCCTTTCTGTAGCCTGACTTTACTCGACTATTCTTGTTAAGAGGGCCTCGTGTGTTTGCCTTCAGCCTCTTGTCCCACTGCAATAGACCTCCCAGATCATAGAACGCATGGCGCATAGCGAAACACGCAAAGCTCTTCCACTAGAACGCCTAGGTTGGCCTAAAAATTGTGATTTTGCACCCTAATCTCTTCAGTAGAGATAGCAATTCGCAACAACTCGAAGTGTTGTGATTCATAGGGTGTTAGTGTCAAGAGATGTCGTACTCTCAATCATGCCAGCTGGCATTTTTAGAAAATTGCATCTGAACTTGGGTCATTATTGGGTAAACCTGAACAAACAAAACCATTTATACTTCCAGTCAAGAACGTCAAAAGTATATGGGGAGATTTTCCCAAACGTCAAAGACAAAAACGGAAGCTGTTAGATGAATCCTTTCTGTCTAAAATGGCATCAATTTCCTATCCATTGATGATCCCGTCACACGGTCAAAATTCATACCGTGAAAAGTCCTAACTCTATCAGAATGTACAGAGTTCCCTCAAAAGCTTTACTTAGAATTGATTCCTGTTCTTCATCTTTCGAGATATCTAACTCATTCTTGATCCAGTTCCATTGATTGGAAATCCTTCGTTTTTTCAGCCCTGTATAAACCTCGATGAATTAGCTTTCAAATATTTTACTCCAGAAGATACAATTTCGTCATCTTTAATTGTGAAGACCAGCGTATAGTTGAGGACAATCATTTAGTGTGTACTGTGCTGTGAACACAAATGAGTTGAAAGGGGATGAACCTGTGAGAAAAAGAAAATTTTCTGGATACCTGAACTTGTAATGAAGAAAATAGATGGCTCTCAAGGTGATGGCATAAGTAACAAAAAAAACTTAACAACTTATTCTCCAGTCCTGAGCACATTACTAAAAAAAAAAACTTCTCCGAATGAACGAGATGGAGCAGAATTAAAGGAACCCTTGGGTTGGTCAGAGTTAACCTGGCAGGGATCTCAAAGCAGTTTGGTAAGTGGGGGAACTGAAATCACACATTTCTTTTCAGACTGGCTAGTAACGGTATTAGGTTAAGATTACTGGTATGTAGGGCCAGCATACCAGTACGTTAATAGCTTCCGAGCTAAAGAAGCGCAGACTGCCAGACAGAGCAAGAAAAATACGACAACTCGAGGAGAAGCATGTGCAACCGCGATACTTTTATCGTTTATTAATCTTCCCTTTTCCACGCCACAAGCGAGCATAGATCAATTCCTTTCTGCTCCTTAACACTTTCGCTGCTAACGACTGAACCCCTGTGTAAGAGCACGGCTACACAAGAAATGGCGGAGCGCGGTGAACCCGCGCTTTCGGGCGTAGCCACTCGCAAGGAACAAAACGTTATTTTTCTTTCCTACTACTACCGTGCGGTAAAACCACGCCCGCTGTCCTTCAGGGCTCGAGCAAAGATTTTTCGTTTATCGTCTTACTTTCATTTGTATCAAATATGCTCTGCCTTGAATGGTAGGTACCTAGCATTAGCTGGATATTAGGTATCGAAAACGGCCTAGACCTAATATGTGATGAGATTATTATTCTAGATATATGAACCAAATATCTGGTGCGTAGCAACACACAACTTTCTGCCACCCTTTCAAGTTCGAACACCACCTACATAGGTGGGCGCTATATCTTCGTTCAACGCATTTTTACAGGAACATTTATGGAGAACAAAATGTTGGGGCTAGTTAGCTGAGAGTACTCCGAAAGTTTGATCGAAATCGTTAGAGCCGTTTTTGAGAAAATTGGAATACCGATAAATTAATGTTCGACAAATCTCCTTTTCTGAGTTAACTTGGCTTATATCTCCGTTCAACATATATATATACAGAAATAATTATACAGAACGAAATGTTGGTATGTGTGACTGAAAGACACTCCATTAAGATTTATCACATCTGGTGAAAAAGATACCCTGGAATTTACGGACATGTTAGAAAAAACGTTATTTTCGACACATTTTTATTTTTATCTCTGTTCAATGGACCGTCACAGGAACATTTATTGAAAAGAATATGTAGGTATCAACTATTTGAAAACATCCTGTGAGTTTGGTGAAAATCGCTGAAGCCGTTTTGCCAAAAAGTGTAAAAAACCTATTTTTGCTTCAGGGGCCCATATCTCCGTTCACCGTATTTTCATGGAGATATGTATGGAGAAGAAAAGTTAGGTATTGATCAGTAAAAGATAATTTGAAAGTTTAATCAAAATCGTTAGAGCCGTTTTCGAGAAAAATGCGAAAAACCCTAGTTTTTGGTACATTTTCGTCCCCCACCCCCCTTCCCACCATCCGAAATCGTCCATAACCTTATTTTGGTGTCTACAAAAAATAACGAACAAAACAAAAAAAGAACCAACTCAATCAGGTCAGCCGTTCTCCCGCAAATCGAACTACAGACACACACACACGGACCACGCGCCAAAATTAGGTTTTTTAGACTCAGTAGGGTCTGAAACGTAAAGATCTGAAGAAAACCCAAATTTTTTTTTTGGGCCGATTACTATACTTTCCTTCCCTTCGGGTAGCGGAAAGTAAAAAGGAAAAGATATTTTAATTGTCTTCGATTTGTTTCAAACGTGCCGCAAAAACTACATTATTTTACGATTATACCTACGGATAAATAGATTGGGAGGTCAGCAGGTACCAACTAGAAATACATATTGCAAATATCTGGTGCGTAGCAACACACAACTTTCTGCCACCCCCGTAATTTCGAACACCACCTACATAGGCGGGCGCTATATCTTCATTCAACGCATTTCTACAGAAACATTTACGCAGAACTAAATGTAGGGACTAGTTAGTTGAGAGTACTCTGTAAGTTTGATTGAAATCGTTAGAGCAGTTTTTGAGAAAAGTGTAATACCGATAAATTAATATTCGACAAATCTCCTTTTCTGAGTTAACTTGGCTTATATCTCCGTTCAACATATATACACAGAAATAATTATAAAGAACGAAATGTTGGTATGGGTGACTCAAAGACACTCCATTAGGATTTATCACATCTAGTGAATAAGTTACCCTGACATTTACGGAAATGTTCGAAAAAACGTTATTTTCGACACATTTTGATTTTTATCTCTGTTCAATGGACTGTCAGAGGAACATTTATTGGGAACAATATGTAGGCATTAACTATTCAAAAACATCTTGAAAGTTTGCTGATAATCGTTGAAGCCGTTTTTCCAAAAAGCGTAAAAAACCTGCCGAAAATGCAGGAGAAACGCGTTCCGTTGAGGCTGTCGTCAGACTGGAAATAGAAAACCGTCGCTACCTGAACTACTCGGCGGATGCCCCCCGCTCATTTAGAAGGGTCTTTCCCACTACTACGAGTATTGAAAAGGGGTTACTGAACTACTACTGTTTCAATACGGGCTTGGATTGTACGGGGTTTTGCCGAGGTTCGAGAGCGGTTTTACCGCTCTAGTCATGGAGTAGAACACGAAAGCGCGGTAAAACCCCGCGTAGCAGGGATTGTGTTAATTCCCTTAAAACTTAAGTACCGCTCATCGTGGGCCCTCATCACTTACCGCCCATATATCCATTCTCTAATTTCAACAACTTTCGCATCGACCTTAATGGTTTTCGCATCAACACGACAAAGTTAGACAAACCAATATCTATTTCTGCCCAAGTTTCTTGTAGACAAATAATATTATAATTATGATTATGTGGGGTTTAACCGAAAACGGTTCTTCGGTCATCCACATTCTGGCTCGCAATCCTGCAATCAGTACCATCTACTGCCCGCTCATTGATCATTTGCTTCAAAATGCTTTAATGCAATGCTTCTTTCTCCAGTGTTGTCTGTGGACTCCCTTTCTGACAGATTTGTTAGGTCTGCCCTTTTTGGACTATCAGGGTGTGTAGCTTTCTCATTTAATAAGATGCTAGTTGCCTACAATGCATTCGCTACTCTGTAAAACGCTCTATTCAACACACGGGTGGAGAAAAGGGCTTCACAGAACTTGATTCGGAGATGTCTCTGGCAGCTAAGAACTTCACCATTGTTCTCTGCCCTATCTGATCATCAACTTCAACACTAGTTTCAGCCACGCGTCTTCAAGTAGAAATCAGTTGAAAACAGTGAGGTTATAGATTCTTTTTTCAAGCTTCTCTAATTTAGAAATAGTTGCCGCTATATCATCTGAGATAAATGCAAGCTCTATCAATTTATTAACCCATTCAACGCGGATGAGGTAATATTACCTCATGACACTTCACTCCTCTTACATTTGAGGTAATATTACCCCAAGGCCCTCTCGCATCGCTCTGTATGTTTTTGTATTCGAAGGAGGGGATCTTCTACTTTAGGGGCTGCAGTGGGATGGGATAGTCTTCATTATGATATTCTCAGTGCACCAGTACGCGCCGTTTTTCTGTACCTCTTATACCTGAGCCGCAATACACCAGAGAAGTACATACTCGAAAATCCTGTTTTTTCTTCAGTAGGGGAGTGTAGAGCGCTAGGAAGGTCCTGCATTGAATGGGTTAACACATCATCTTACATTCTTGCCATCCTGTCAGCATTATTATTATTGTTGGTAGGCATTCGATAACGTTGGTCAGACGGAAAACTTCCTTTCTGAATGATGGAGAAAGTCGAAAGTAGCGGAAAAATTGCGGAAAGTTCACTTAGTTACGCCACAAATACTGAGATTGAAGAGGAAGTAGCAAAAACAGTTCCATTTCAACTTGGTAAACTTGGGCGAATAGCAGTGGCTAACCAAATGCCCACTCTCTTCCTTGGCTCGGCACGAAAAAAGAAAAAAAAAAAAAACAAAAAACAAAATGAACTATGTAACTAATGTTTTTAGTGTCAATCACAATACTTAACTCCTCTTTCAGGATTGCAGGAAGTAAAAAAATCGTACAACACAATAGCTGTGTCAATGAATATTAAAATTTTTTTATTACTTTCCTCTTTTTATTTTTTCACAATGTTATCAACACAATGGGATTCAAATTTACTCAAAGTTTATTTCATCACAAGAAAGTAACTATGATTGGGAATTGATAGATGACTGGGAGTTATTCTAGTAGGTCACTGTGAGAGGGAAGATACGCCACCGTATATTCATTTATGTACACAAGAAATCGGGTTACCCTAACAAAAAACAAGCACAATCTTTCAAGAACGATTTTCATCAAGAGTTGCTGCCTTCCAAATTGAAATAATATCGCGGGAAAACACTCAATTGGCACGATTACATCAGCCCAACATACTACAGAAGTGTAAGACATTATCAGAAGTTTCATACATTAAGTCAGTTGGGTCAAATCCAATCTTAATCCATTGTATACAAAACGGCATTAGCAACCAGTTTTTCTGCATCTCATTCTAGGAACATAAACACATAAGCAGATCCAAGGAACACAAAAACTATAGCATTTATTTTAAAGTAAGGTCAAAAGTAAAGGGAGGAAAGAGAAGAAATGTGAAACGCGATACAAACTTGCTGAACATTTGAAGTATAGTAAGTAAATAAAAGTCGTAACAGTGTAAGACAAAAACAATACAATTAAATTTTCCCACAGTGATACAAGGATTTGAGCGCTTATAACTATTACGAGTGAAAAACAATGTATTATATTTTATGAATGGTATATGAAGGTGTTAAGCTATCGCTTATCCACACATTTATACACGTCGAATATCGATGAGCCACCGGCGAAATAGGCAACGAAGAACACCGCTCACCACTGAATCTTGACTCAAATCACCTGTAAAAGCAATAACTGCACTATTCTTTTAAAAACTCAACTCAAGTATTGTCACTTTACTTGGCTCTACGACGCAGAAGTTATGAAATTGGCTAAAAACCTAACGTTTTGAGTTATCTTCAGATCTTAAGGCGTATTGACTCTGAAAAATACTATTTGAGAAAATGGCACGTGTGTCTGTGAACACGATTGAGCAAAAATAGTGGAACCAAATCAGCTCAAACTTGGTATATCTCGCCCGCAGGTTACCATGGGGGACTAAAATAAGGGTATGGGCGAAATCCACTTAAAACTATAGTTATCATAGTGATCAAAACACTAAATATGTTCTCTTCGAGAAAGGCTATAATGATTATGATTAAATTTGTTGTATAGGCAGCTCTAAATAACACGAAAGCCCCCTAAATCTTAGTAGGAAATCGACGAGAGCTGCACAATAAATTATCCAACATTTCGATTACTAACATAACATAACATAAATTATCCATTTTTTCTTCATAAAATCCGCTTAAATGTAACTAGAATCTCAGGAAAAATTGAGGTGGTAGTGTAATGAAGTACCTATACGATGAGCATTCAATAAGGCTCATAAGACTTATATTCCAGAATGTTAATATATTACTACAATGTATTACAACAATTTCTCGCAGTTTCTAGCCAATAAGTCTGATGTGGTGACCTTTATCTTCCTCAAAATAAATATCTGGTGCGTAGCAACACACGACTTTCCACCACCCCTTTAAGTTCGAACACCAGCTACATATGCGGGTGCTATATCTTCGTTCAACGCATTTTTACAGGAACATTTATGGAGAACAAAATGTAGGGACTAGTTAGCTGAGAATACTCCGAAAGTTTGATCGAAATCGTTAGAGCCGTTTTTGAGAAAATTGGAATACCGATAAATTAATATTCGACAAATCTCCTTTTATGAGTTAACATGGCTTATATCTCCGTTCAACATATGTATACAGAAATAATTATACAGAACGAAATGTTGGTATGGGTGACTAAAAGACACTCCATTAGGATTTATCACATCTGGTGAAAAAGTTACCCTGGAATTCACGGAAATGTTAGAAAAAACGTTATTTTTGACACATTTTGATTTTTATCTCTGTTCAATGGACCACCACAGGAACATTTATTGAAAAGAATATGTAGGTAATAACTATTTGAAAACATCCTGTGAGTTTGGTGAAAATCGCTGAAGTCGTTTTGCCAAAAAGCGTAAAAAACCTATTTTTGCTTCATGGGCCTATCTCCGTTCACCGTATTTTCATGGAGATATGTATGGAGAAGAAAACTTAGGTATTGATTAGGAGAAGATAATTTGAAAGTTTAATCAAAATCGTTAGAGCCGTTTTTGAGAAAAATGCGAAAAACCCTAGTTTTTGGTACATTTTCGTCCCCTCCCCCCTTCCCATCGGCCGAAATCGTCCATAACCTTATTTTGGTGTCTACAAAAAATAACGAACAAAACAAAAAAAGAACCAGCTCAATCGGATCGGCCGTTCTCCCGCAAATCGAACTACAGACACACACACATACACACGGACCACGCGCCGAAATTAGGTTTTTTAGACTCAGTAGGGTCTGAAACGTAAAGATCTGAAGAAAACCCAAATTTTTTTTTTGGGCCGATTACTATACTTTCCTTCCCTTCGGGTAGCGGAAAGTAAAAATGGTGTTTACAGTCCCATTTATTCTATGTGTACTAAATGCTCAATCATTGTGTCATGAGTAGGAGCTAGTCAATAAATTCCTGTGGAACTTTATGCTCTACCCCATCCATCTTAAAATGGGAAGTTGTGGTTTATCAAGTTCAAATAAACAGTGATAAATGAATTGAATTAGTAACAAAAGCCATGAAAACGAGTGAATTTACGTAGAGCTAAGGGAAGTTGTGTGGTGCGTTGCACCTGACTTTTTTATGTGGTATAAACACATTCATAAAACTTTCCTCTCCACCTTATATCCGCTCGCAGACCATTTCTTCAGAATGGTCTTCTTACTGTGCGCATTTTATCAAAATGGCTTGAGCCATCGTAAAAAAACTGGATGATGATTGTTAGTAATAAACATGAAATTTTATTGCTATCTGCCTTCGGTCCCTGTTTATTATTTAAGCAGCAAAGTGATTGTAACCATAACAAAATGTAGGTATAGATAATTGAGCAGTATCACTGCTTATACATTTAGGTCCCTCTTTATACGTTGTAATGTGTATAAATAATTCTCACTGTGATATCCCTGAAATTGATGTAAGGCCATCATCAACTGTGTAAATCCTAGTTAGACTCAATTCACTCCCAGTTTCCCCAGCTTTAGTTAAGCTCTAACAATGATAAAACGTTAACCACAGAAAACTGGGCGGTTAGCTCATATCTTTTTTTTTTAATCATATCTTCATATCACATTATCGTCGATTATGTGCTTCTATTATTATTTCGAATAATTTTTATATTTTTGAATTATACCAATAAACACAGATCTCATCATCTGCACGCCATTGCAGTTGCTTTCATACGACGATGATTATTATATTACGGCTATTGTCACCTCGCCCAATGCCCCGATTTGATATGACAGTATTCTGACAACTATTTAGCCAATATCGACTTCTCTATGCGGGTCCCGATTATCAAAAGAATATGTCCTAAACTTACTGTAGAAAATAGAAGAGCAATCGGTGCACCGGACAAACAAGTAAACCTCCAAGATATATGAAATTAAATGCCACTGCCTAATGGAGAATGACATTCAGTCATATAATGCATATTTCGTAACCATCGTAATATCAAGAGGAAATAAAATAAAAACAGGATACGGTGCCAATAATGCTCAAAGTACCAGACTTTATTGGGTTGCACCAGTTATCTCATAATCGCTATTATAAGAAAGCTTGTAAACTGGCTTTTTTTTTCAGAAAATGTTCGTATTTTCACCTTATTGTTTCCTCAGTTTATCTACCCCCTGCCCTATAAGATATTACCATCATCTCCAAAGCGCAAAATCAAAAAGCCAAATTGTCACCTCGACCAGAACTCACAAAAAATCCTCTCTATAGGGATGTATCAGTTATTCAACTCGATTCGCCTGTATGACAGAAAATCTTATGTACTGTGCGTACATCCTGATTATAAACAGCATTGTGCAGCACCTACTAATAAATGCCTGAATCCAGTAGCGCTATCAACATAAACTATTAATACTACACTTACGGGAACTTTAGGGTAAAATAGGCATTTCGATCGCTTTAGTAACTACAGCCATTTTCAATAGCACATAAGTGGAATATATGTTCGCTGATTTGGTTGAGTAGGTATTACTCAACAGAGCTCAAACATTTCAGTTCTCCATCTAGGGAACTGCAATACAGCCACGTTCCCTAAGGTTTCCCTGAGACCATAGTTTGTGAACAGTGCCAGAAGCAGCCAAGTGTTCTGAAAAACTGTTACTAGAATAAGAACCAGGCACCATGTGACAAACTGGTAGGAACGCCACCAATCTGTGTCAAGACTGCTGAAAACCAGAGAAGGCCAGAAAAACAACAGCCTCTTCCTCACTATCCCGCACACGTTCAATCCCTCAGCCATCATCTGTTTGAACAGTCTCACGATTTACGAATTGATATTTAATTATCAACACAGCGTTAATGTACAGATTTAACTGAACATTATACTCATATTAACCACAATTTCTCCAGTAGCTCATCAGAGTAAATACCCACGCGACTTTCCTTGGCCGCACTTGATTTCAGCGATTCTCTTGGCTCAAGCGACTAATCAAATTTGTTTCTCACTCTGTTTATAACATTCTGCATGACAGCGGGAGGCGCTTATAGTTCTGGAATTCATTGTACTGCTCCTATTTATGCCACGACCCTTATTGAGCAATTAGCTCACAGGTGATTAAAGAGCCTGGCTACGTGGGCTTTTGAGAAGCATTGTGTTCACCATTTTGGAATAATCAGGTTATAAACTGTGAGAAATAGTGGGGCATTTTTAGAGTAGCCCCTTTATATCAAATACTCGTACTATAGATACTTGATTGGACGTCAACTTTTCTAAAGATCCAGGTAATATTTGAGTGGAGTTTAGTAAAGAAAATAATTCAAAGTAATTTATTGTGCCGTTCTCGCTCTCATCATTTTCCCACAGATGGAAATTTTATGGTATTGTCCTGTCATTAGGGTGTGCCTATACAAAAAAATTTAATCAAAATCGTTATAGCTATTTTTGGGACGAAACAAAATTAAGTGTTTTGATAACTATAGTTAGTTTTGAGCTGATTATGCTCATATCCTCATTTTGGCATCCCACGGTAACCGTCATATCAAGTTTGAGCTAATTTGCTTTTCATAAGTTTCCCTCAATAGTGTATACACACAGAACATTTTCCCAAATACTGCCTTTTGGTATCAGTAGAGTCTGAAAAGTAAAGATCTAGATCTTAATGAACTCAACTTTTTTTCAGCGGATTACATAAATTTCCTTTCTACTTCATAGGGCCAAGGAAAGTAAAAATATATTGTTGGAGGTTCACTGTGGCTGCTTGTTACCACAGATGCCAATAAATAAATAAATTTTAAAAAATACAGTTACACACTATTTTTCCAAATGGCTACCTTTGGCTCAGGATGTACTTCAAACAATTACCTGATGACATTGATTCCTAAGTGATATGAATTCCCTATAAACATTCCTCTTGACTTTTTCGAACACATCGAGCAACTTTCCTCTTGAAATCAGAATAATTTTCTCTCCATTCTTTCTGTAAAATCAACTTTCATTAAATAAAATTATACAGAATAGATATGTTTACACACAGGATAGACCAGAATGCTATTCATCCGAAAATGGTGGCATCTATCCGACTGCCCAATTGATACAGTTGATATGCGCTGGATAAACATTTGCAGCATATTTCTGTGTCTTTATTTCATAAATATGGTGTGACAGAGGGTCACATTAAATCGACACAACCCTGATTCAAAATTCAATCAAGGGAGTAGCAGTGAGAGGCAGTGAAATAATTCAGTGAAATCTGGCCTTGACGGTCCTTCATGTATCAATAAGAATGTTTCCTTAATCTTGAGGTTCATCTATGTATCCACAAGAGCATGTTATAAGACATCCATGTAGAAAAGAGCATTTTGTCTTTTGGAAATCTGAATTGCAATATATTATATTCCAGTAAGGATTATGCTGAGACATATATATTCGGTAGTGGAGCACAGAAAAACCGAGTACAATTAATGAAATACAAGTGTTAATAAACGGAGGGAAACAACTCAATACTACAATATTATTCAACAATTTGTTATTCTGTTACCAAGCATGATTGCAAATCTTGGCGCGGTGTCACCCCTCTGAGACCCATCCCATTCGATTCAGCATTGAGAAGTACTAGTAAATGATGAAAACATGACCACACACACACATTGATTTTGAGTGACATGAATTCCCTATAAATACTCCTCTTGAAATTAGAATAATTTTCTGAACATAAATTTAAACTTTTTCGTCAACACCAGGTTATTGGCTTAATGTGACAAGTGAAGTTCACATCATTAAGTTTCTTGCAAAAGGAAGGAAAAAACCAGCTGAAATCCAGAGGAAATTGACTGTGCAGTTTAAGGACGATACACTGTGACAAGCTAGAGTATTCGTATGGCATAAACAGTTCATAGAGGTTTCTGAGAAAGTTGAGAGTGATAGCCATCATCGCCAACCTTGCACCGGCATCTCTAAGAACATATTGTTCTCGCTCAAAAACGTTTTGAGAGTAACCATTGACGAAATTGTATCTACGGTGGGAATAAGGTATGGAAGCACTCTCGGTATCATTATGGAGGAGCTGGTGTTTCATAAGGGATACAGAAAAGTTGGAGGAACGACTGGAAAACTGTTGAACATCCTCTTCAAAGCCCTGGACCTTCCATTTTCACCTCTTTGGCCCTGTACAATAAGGCTTTGGGGAGAGCAAAGACTCGACAGTGTCTCAGAGGCTGAGGCCTATATATGCTGCAACTGACTGGAGACAACCTACTTCATTTTATTAACTTCAGTTCATTATTACCCCCCATTTGCCGAGAAGAATGTGTTTCCAAATCAGGAGATTACATGGAAAACTGAGTTGTTATTCTTAGGTTAAAATAAAAAACTAATTTTTATATTTCATTCGCACTCATAAATAATAAAAATTGAAATAAAAGAATTGACTTCATTATGGGACCTGCTAAAAAGATCAGTAACAAATATAATATATAAATCAGACTATCCAACTAGAAAAAGACAGTAGAAAAACTCACTGCAGCATCCACATTGGCCGGACTTTCATCATTTGGATCAGCTAACATCGAAATCACTGAAATTAGAATAGTCTCCACAGTATGTACAGGAAGCCATCTTTCTGACGCTTGTTCATACCCCCATTTATCATCTCCAGGCTCATGTAGGATTGATATGCAAACATCCCCATTCCGTTCAACTGTAATGGAAAATGTGCTCATCTAGATTAATGCAAGACAATGGAGATTAGTACATCAAGACTGACACAGAGAGTAAGGGGAAGGGGAATGGGAAGAAGTTTTCAACACTAACAGGACATTATACGTTTACATGGAATATAAAGAAGAAAAAAATTCAGGGATCAACGATCAGAATACTTAACTCAAAGAGCTAACTGATTAATTAGGTGTCCGTGTATAGCATTTTAGTAAATCAGTTATCACACTCATAACCCTTTCTCGCAGCTTAAATCCCCACGAGACAACTTCTTGGAAAGGGTTGAGCAATAATCCAAATCCTCCTAACCGATTATGCTCATAGGCTTCAGTCCAATTTCATAATAGAACGGTAGACTTAAACTATTTACAAGTTAATTTACTGGTGGGGCCCCTCAACTAAAATCATTGAGAGGAGTAGGGGCTTAGAGAAAATTTAAGCACTAAGCAAAATCCCACCATCACTTCATGATTGGAGGCGTTCTCCAGTTCTTTCTATCCAGTAAATGAAAACTCTGAAAACCAAGATGTAATGATGGCATAAGTTTTGCAGAAAATATCAGGAAACCACCAGTGAAAGCTCATAGAGAATTTCTATTTTTCGACAAATGATGTAATGTAGGGGTGTACATTTTATTAGTTGCCAGTGTAGTCCCCAGCAATCTTACATTTTTAAATCGCCAGTACTAGCTGTATGAGATTTTCTCTCTCTTGTCTGGATAATACACCATTGCCTGAAATACACCAAGGCTAGAGAAATGAATTATATTATAGCTGGAAGGGAGGATCATCATAGTCAATACTTGTTTTTGTGAAACCTGAGTTTCACTTTTTTGTGTGCCTGCGAAACTTTTTATTTTTGCCGTACATATATGAGTATTTAAAAAATTGTGTCAATGCAGTTAATTCTGAAGTCCCTCCATTGCTCAAATAGAGAGGGCTGTTTTCGTGTTTTGTTGCTGTTCCGTTTTCAGTTAGTAACTTTTTATCCATGATCAATTCGTTACAATTGGTTCCTTTAAAAAAATAAAAAACTAACGTTACGACGTCAGCATTTAGGCACTTATTTATTTTTGCAAGTTTCTCCAACATTGCTCCATTTTACGTGCCTGGAGAAAGGGCTGGAAACTTTTTTCTTCAACTCTTTGATCGAAAGAATCGTGTTCTACATTGCCCAGTACCTTAGTACACTATTCACAAAAATTGTTGGCTGGAACATGGATTTCACTGAAATTTAGCTTTATTCAACTAATTGTACATGGAAGCCCAGCTTGTACATGTGAAGGATCTCTAGGCTAGCCTTATTTAAATTATACTTGTGCAACGACGATTTTGAATGACTTAGCAGTTCTTATTAATCTGATGACAAATCGGAACATCAACTGTTGTATTGCTTCCAAGTATGTTTACCTACTCTTTATAAAAAAAGAACCAAAGCTTGGTTACAACCATTAATGTTTGGAAGTTAGGTTGTAAATGTATAATTGAAAAGAAAGACGAATGAACAAAAATTTGTGTTCAAAGGGACTGCTCAAAAACTGGGCAGCGTTTACACAGAACTCCCATGTGAGAGAAAACAAATGATCGGATGCGTTTGGTTAGCCATAACTTTAGTTCGAAGTCAAGATACTATTGACCTGACTTCATGCACGCGCAAGCGCAAAAATTAGATGGAAGTTGGATGCGGAAGGAAACTCAATTTTGGATCGGGCAGACAATCGTACAAACCATCGAGTAATCCTGATCTCTTTATCGAATGAATAAGACTTGCCAAGATGGCCTCGTTTACAAATAGACAACAAGAATTCATGTCAATAGAATGCATTGAGCTATTTAACCTAGTAAAATGTGAGTTGTGAAACAATCACATAGATTAGAGAACGTGAGCTCACCGATCATTCATTATTTTCAGACCCACCCTCATTGGGGACCGTAATATTCATTAATAGGAACAATAAAACACCGAACTATCTTACTGCTACCAAGTAGAGGAATATTGTTTGATCTTACTATTGGGATGCCATATCTCTGTGACAAATTTCATACGAGGTGGCCTTAGTGGATATTCTTTGGGGAATAGTAAATGCGCTTTGAAGAATCCTCCTTCACTGAAAATAAAATTACGTATTGTAAATCATCTTAAATAAAGAAACAGCAATCACTTCTTACAACTGCTATTTCATAAGTAAAAGCCTAAAAAAGTATTATTAAAAGTAAAAGTGTATTATTCAGAATGAATCATAAACCAAAACACATGCTCAACCCTTATGAAGACAAAGACTCCTCAAATGGATCATTCTGAAGATACGTTAGATGATCATTGAATCAATGACTATGCTGAAAAAAGAGTGCCACTAACTAGGGGGTTGGCGAGAACTCAGCAATCAAATCTCACTGATGGCATATGGGAAAACATCATGATTGGCTGTTCCTGATCAAAAACAGGAGGAAAAGAACTTGTCAGATAGCTCTTCATGTTACTTTGGGAAGTGTGAATTCTAACTGTATAAGACATGTTACAAACGAAGGGACGGGGAGGAGCAGAAAGTGGACGAACCCCTGAACAGTTGGTAGACCAATTGAATGAGGGTGGGCATGTTTATAACGAATGCCCCAGCTGTTCCATTACATGAGTGGGAAGATACACCCAAAGCGAGAGGATACAGTTCGCTTCTGTAGATTCTTCTACCAGGTGTCTCTGTAATGTGTGAGAACCTACTGTGAAAATAATGGATAACTCACAGCACTGTACTAGGCTTGTACTAGGAGAGTGCACTACTCAGGAGATGATGCCTTCAAACAACATTAGGGATTCAGCTACCTGCATCCCTAATTCCGTTAAAAACACACATGACTGTTCAATGTGAATAACTATCCTATATAACTCTGGAACACTGTACAAATCATAGAGTACGACTGTACTCTGTGGCCTTTGTTCTGGATTCACAATTTGTATTTACAATGGTTTCAGCAATCCTTAATTATGACACTCAAAAAGGGTACTATGCTAAATTTAACGAGCCAGAAAGTTGTAACACTATTGAGTAAGCAAAGGTCATTGTAGATGTACATGGCCAAAGGCAGACAAAGTTGTTTATCAGACAACAGCGAGCGAACAAGAGTCGCCTGTTTACTAAGGTCCATGGCCACTAAGGCACCATGTGGAAAGATTGGTAGGCCAGAGGTACAGAATTGCAGATTTTGCAAGCTGGAGCTGGAGTCAGCAGCGCCTGTACTGTGTACCTGAAAGGGGCTGGCTGCAGTGCACCTCAGAGTGCTCAGGTTTCATCAGCTGTGGCCGGAGGAGGAGGTTGCAAGGATGGACCTCAAGGTTGTCTTGCATGTTGAGGGAGAATGGTTGGGACGCCACATCAGAGAACATCAGGAGAAGCTAGGGGTGGAACTGAGAGGACATGAGTGGGCTCATGTACGCCCACACAATAGGCCCAGTTGTGGCCGCACTGTGGGCTTTCCCAGTACCATCGAGTAAAAAAAAGAAGGAAAAAAAGTCATTGTAGGCCATTCAGTTGACATTAAACCTTCAAAAACAAGGAAATGACTTACTAAAGAGTTTCTGGTGGTCCAATGATGAGAACTTCCCATCGATAAATATCATCATCATCGATAAGACCGGCAGAGAAGCCCTCGACTGGATTTTTGTTCAGTTCTGCGGGTAAAACAAATGCTTGTTCTTTGAAAATGTTCAGTTTGAAACATTTTATAGAAAGACATACACCACACATGAAAAGATCTTTACTAACTATGCTCTTAATCTTATCATTATTGGCTACTGCATTGTTACTTGGATTCAATTATTGGCTAGCTTATAATTGGAACAGGAAAACATCCAGCAAACTTATTATAAAAATGGTTATTGATATCCATCCACATTATTGATCTGCTAGCCTAGTGGAGTAAGAATTGCTCTGTTTCTTGTATCTGTCATTTGCGTTTTGTGAAGTGCTCCATCTTGAGTCAAGAGACTTTCATTGCTTACCGAACCTAACTGTTTAATTTCTCCAATCGCTGTAGGGTTTACATGGTGCCCCATCCGTCTTTTGATCTCCCATTCATTTAAAAATTGAACAGAAGATTGTATCAATTGAATGTCATTTGCATCCCTTTGAAATCATATTGAATAAAACGAAATAGGAAACGGTTAACCAAGTTCAATGTACAGAAACCCTGCATGGAACATCATAGATGGCTAGCCTTAAGTAGACAACTAAAATTTCTCAGAAGAGAACGTCAGCCAGCTCTGCTCAAGCTCAATATGTGGTGCGTAGCAACAAACAACTTTCCAGTAATACCGTATATTCGATGACGTGCTACATATATGGGTGCTATATCTTTGCTCAATGTATTTCTACATGAACATTAACACAAAACTAAGTTTAGGTACTAGTTAGCAGAGAGTACTCTTTAAGTTTGATTGAAATCGTTAGAGCCAATTTTGAGAAAATTGGAAAACCAATTAACTTCTCATGACTCCTCAACTATGACAAATCTCCTCTTCTGAGTTAACTTGGTTTATATCTCCGTTCAACAGATATATACAGAAATAACTACAGAGAACAAAATGTGGGTTTGGGTAGGTAGAAGACACTCTGTAAGGTTGATCAAATCCGGTGAAGCAGTTACTCTGGAATTTAGGAAACCGTATGAAAAAACATTATTTTCGACATATTTTGATTGTTATCTCTGTTCGATAGACTGTCAGAGAGACATTTATTGAGAAAAATGTATAGGTATTAACTATTCCAAAACATGAGTACGCAGACACACCTACACATGATTCAGCGACTCAAACTGGTTACCACAAGCACGACAGTGATCGTACACAACATTACGATCCCAGCCTCTTAGACACTTCATCGCTGTAGGCAGTGATGCCACATGAATAGCGTGAAAGTGTCAGTAATTCTTTCCTTGGATGCCCTCCGAAGTTTACTCTACCCACGCAGATGAGTAGGAGTCATGACACCGCCTGAGTTTCAGTTCGTCAACTGAACCATGCAGAACAGTCATAAACTCTGATGGCTTAGTGGGATTAGGGACAGATGGAGTAGCCATGTCACGCTACTGCAGCTGATCCTGAACTTATTCAAGGCCAGCCACAGCATGTGCGACGGCCCAGCCAGATTCCTGCGAAGCAAGCAGGCACAACAATGGAATAATGGTAGGGAACGATGGAACTCTGAGTCCCCCAGATTAAAACGGAGCCCACAAAAACAGACGAGCCACGCACCAAAATTAGGTTTTTTAGATTCAGTAGGCTTCAAAGCGTCAAGATCTGAAGAATACCCAACTTTTTTTTTGACACAATTACAATACTTTCCTTACCCTTTGGGTGGTGGAAAGTAAAAAAAATTGGAAGCCTCTATTTGCCACCTCTGCCCACGTTCTAGTCATATAAATCTCTTCTCATCATCTCATAGTAGACCAGATTACACTGAGCAACCCCGATGGAGGTTATTTCAATCCCTTCTGATCGAACAGTGGAGGTCAAGAGATGGAGGGGCCCAAGGACTAGGTTAGGTGAGATGTGATGAGCAGGAGGCAAAGTTCATTACTGGGGATAGCGTCGGAAGAGAACACCCTGGTGTGAACTAAAGTTACCCTACTCTGAATTAGCTGGTCTACTACTAAGGGCAGGAGGCAATCTACGCCATGATCAGGCAAACTCCTAAAAAAGTAAATCCGAACAGAAAAACAAGTGATTCTCTAAACCCCACCACCATAGGTTGGACAATGTGTATAATAAATTAACGAGATCTATACATACTTTTTTTGTAAGCATTTTTTCAAAAACAACATTTTGACTCACAAGGTAGGCTAAATCAGCAGTCAATACATTTTGTTCAACACGAACACATCTCACGTCAGTTTTGCTAGAGTTAGACTCTGGAGTGTAGTCGAAGTATACCATTACCAGCCAGATACTGATATTTGCAGAACTAGCCAATCAAACAATAAACGAATTATGAAAAAATAAAATATCGTTGTGCTTCTTTGTGTGAATAAGAAACGCAGCCATCATTTCACTTTTAATGCGTTCACTTATAGAAGCTGGTCAAGGCGAACTTCACAAATTTTGTAAGACTTCAAAAAAAATCAGAATGGCGAGCACTTCGATTCACGTTTTGTGGGAGACTGGAAACAGTTGGACTCTCGACGTTTCAAAAATTAGGATTTAAAGACAAGTTGTTCTTCACGCTTCATTTTTACTCGCAGTTCAAGCATCGGAAAGATAAATATGGCAGGGTTGAGGTGCCTTTTGATTACAAGGGCCACAGCGCATAGCTTCGAGGACAGTCAAATTGCCATCCTGAGCCAGCAACAGCATCAGATTGGACGCGTGATGAATTGCAGCTTGAACCTGGAGCACCGTCGCAGCACATTACAAAGGACTAGCGCCGAAATCACATTTTTTTCCATTCCAGGAATCTCACAGGATGGCTCGAGGAAGCTGCAATTTGGTTTGTTAATTTGTCGCGACGTTTCTTACGACAATAATAATGATAATTTGGTATCCACTAACGCGCGTCTAGTATTTTTAGAAGTTACAGTACAGCGAGAACTTAGATTACACTGTGTACATTTCGAAAGAAAATCAACGAGTGTTTTGTCATTCACACGAAGAGGTTATCGTGCAAACAACGAACAGTTGTTATATGATTTCCTTCTCATTCCATATTCAATGAGTTCTTTAACAGTGACCTTTAAACTGAATTGTCTTCTTTGGTGGTAATCCGATAAGAACGCAAATCACGTTCAATTCGACAAGTACCCACTATCGGTACTTGTATTTTAGTTATGAGCAGTTGATTGTCGTTGGGAAGTAGCCCTTACTTTCACTCGGGCTCGAATAACAATCATGGGATAAGAAGATGTAGTTATTGCAGAGCTCGTGGATGAGAAATGACGGAGAATGCCGGTTCAATGCGTTGTATCAGTTAACCCTATAAATTGGGACAGCGGCGAGTCTCTACCGGACTTCCACTCGATATCTTCCAATGAGTGTAGCAAAATGAACGACTTTAGGGTTCTAATTAAAAATAAAAGCCGAATAAACAGCCTCAAGCCAAGGAATATCGGAAGACTGAGTCACTCGAGGCGATAGCCGCCGCCGCACTCCACGCTCAGTACAATCAAAATATGTTCAAGGTTGGCGTATAAGTAAACGTACTCACCTGCTAGTTGTTTTTTCAACAGAAGAGCGGACTGTGGTTCGGACATTTAACGAATTTTATATAAAACTAACCGGGCAACGACAATAAAAGTACCTACTCCAAGAGGTAATCGAAACTACCTTTGTCTAAACTTCAGGGTACGATACATAAGGATTCAACAACTGCCCTGAGTTCACGGATCAATCACAAAACTTAAAAGGAACGACAATAAACTCTACTAATGTTTCAGACTTATATTCTGAAGAAATTCAAACTTAACGTCAGGCAGCCGAACTGAGATAGAGTTCATTTGTACAATAGCACGGGGAGCAGTGTTGGCTGGGCACACATCGAAGGGAAATAATCGATTACCACACCCCGATGTACCGATCGATGTTTCCGACTCCGTACGCCGTCCGACCAAACCAGACTTCGCTAATATAACGATAATCCGCGTTTGATCCAGCCATTCATTTCAGTTGGATTTGCGTGGAAAAAGAAAATTGGGAACGATGAAACAAATTACGACTATTTTCTTAAACACTGCCCTGCCGAATATCGAATCGAATTAAGAGCAATTTAAAATTATTGCAAACACGTTTCCCAAACAACCATTGCTCAACTCAATTGCTCAAAGCTGATTGCGGCAACGCATGACGTGACCGCACGCGTAGTTTATGGCAAGTATTACATTTTCCGATAGCCGAAGACAAAAGCATTACGTCTGAACACATTGATTATTTTAACGATTACGTAATTTTATTTCGTAAGACTTTTTAGGAGGAGGGTGACTCCAAACGAATAAATACTCAAGTATGCTATACAATTGCGAATGGGATAGAGAAGCAAATTTTGTGGCATAACCATCTGTCGGTTGCACGATTCTGCTTCAACTGGCAGGTGTTTAGTATGAAACTTCCACTCACCTTTATTTTCTTTCGCTAGAGCTAACTTTAGATATTCCAAGGACTCTCCCCATTTCCTTAAATGTTACTTATTTATTTATGGAAATTTTATTGGGACAAATCGAAAAATATGTGCTTATTTCTAGTTAAAACCCACTGGACAATCTCGACTATGTGTTATTTTTTGCAAATCTTTCTCTAATTAACCATAGAATGAGGACATGAGCTGCAAATATCAGGTGCAATGCAGCAAGTTTCCTCAGCTCTACCTAAATTTGCAGGTTTTCATGGCTTTTGCTAATAACTCAATTCATTCGCGCCAAAGAAAAAGTTGAGTTTTCGTCAGATCTATACGTTTTGAGGACTGCTGAGACTGAAAAACCTAATTTCTACGTGTGGTCCATGTGTGTGTCCGTGTAGTTCAATTAGTGGGAGTTTGGCTGAACCGATTGAGCTGGTTTTGTTCGTTATTTTTAGATGACGGGAAATAAGGTTATGAACGATTTCCACCGATGGGAAAGGAGGGGGTGGTGGGGACCAAAATATACCAACAACTAGGGTTTTTTTGCGTTTTTCCTAAAAAAAAAAATGGGTCTAACGATCTTGAATAAACCTTCCAATTATCTTCTACTAGTTAGTACCCAACTTTTCTTTTCCGTAAATATATTCATGAAAATCCGGTGCACTCAGTTGAAAGCCTAAGAAGCAAAAACATGGTTTTTTGACTTATTTTTGGTAAATGGCTTCAACGATTTTCACCAAACTCACAGGATGTCTTTAAATCGTTAGTACCTATATATTATTCTGAATAAATGTTCCTTTGACAGTCCATTAAACAAAAATCTAAATGTGTGTAAAATAGAGTTTTCTGCGGAACATTATCATAATTTCCATATTAACTGCTTCACTGGATTTGATCTATCTGATGGAATGTCTTTGAGCCACTACTCCTTTACGACTGTTTCCGTATATATCTGTTGAACGGAAATATATCCCACGACAGCTCGGGAATAAAAGATTGTAAAATATCAATTTATCGTTTTTACGATTTTTTCAAAAAGAGCTCTAATCATTTTGAGCAAAGTTACGGCGTGCAGGACCACATTTTATTCTCAATAAATGCGTCGAACGAAGATACAGCAGGTCGTTGAATATACGGGGGTAGTGGACAAATGTGGGTTGCTACGTACCAGATATTTTTTCACTCATTTCATTTGAACTTGGTTAAACATCACTTCACTATGATTGAAAGTGATAGCGCTTATAGTTTCGAAATTTATTGTGGAGCTCCTACTTGTGCCACGATCATAATTGAGCAATCAGTACGCAGAGAATTCTCGATGAATGAGAATGATTGTAAAGACGATTTTTTCAATAACGATGGTAATCATTGTTTCCCAGATATCGGGTGAAGTGTGAGAAATCGAAGTAAGTTAACAAACGCCCGTCGTATAGATATTTAATTGGAGTCACGTCAACTTATTGCGAAGGTCCTAGTCACATTTGAACGGAGTTTATTAGGAAAAAACTGCACTAAAATCGATTTTTGAAAAGTTTGTCAATTTAGTGTGCTGCTCTCGTCATTTTCTCGCTAATGAGAATTTTATGGTATTGTCGTGTGATTTGGAGCTGTCTAAATAGAATACTGAATCAAAATACTAAGAGCCGTTTTTGAGAAAAAAATTAGTGTTTTGATCACTATAACTAGTTAGTTTTGGTCGTATTTAGCTCATACTCTTATTTAGGCGTCTCACCGTGTCCCGCGGGCAGTATATCAAGTTTGAGCTGTTTTGATTCAGCCGTTTGGGCTCAATCCCGTTCACAGACACACATACGGAAGACAGGTCTGTTGTTTTGTAGGTCGAGAAGTCGTAAGAAAAATACAACTTTGTTATTAAATTATGTGCACCGTATTCGCTTTAATGACGCTTGTTTTAAAACGGTAGGAATATTTTATACATCATTCGGCGCAACAAAGAACGCTCGGAAGTCGCGCGAGTATCCGCTTCAAAAAATGTTACAAAACTGTTAATAGACGCCAGCGCTATGGCGAATCAACGAACTATTTAGAACGAGCCTGTCCTACCCAAACAGTGTTTGTCGGTGTTGCACTTTTGTTATCCCCCTGATATTTTGGACAAGAAATTTTTGTATTTGACGTCGTTCATTAGCTTTCTCATATAGGAACATGAAGATTTATTTGAACGGTTGAAATTTGAGTTTTTAAGATCTCTTCAAAAACTGTTCACCTCGGATTTGCAATAGATTTACTAAAAAATAAATTGAAAGAACTTTTTTTCCATTTTCATTTCAATCTTTCCTTTTCTAATTGCATCGACAAAAGTAATAATATAAACAATAGTTGTAACCAGAAACAAAAACAACAAAATAATATGCGCTGGATCCATAAATGTCACTCAAATCATACTATGTACACCTGCAATTACAGCTGTACACACTTCTTGGCAGAAGGACAGTCAATAATGATGTGATTGAAAACATTCACTTCCTGAGCCATCATATTGGCCAATCTACTCTAATTTTATTAAGAGGAACGGTTTGTGTTCTAGTATGTGACAAGTAAACCCAAAAACTACTGGACCGATAAAAAAAATTCTTTTGCCGTTAGAAAGCAACATTATCACTGAGTAACATAGGCTATATCCATCACTAGAAAAAATGGAGATCCGCAGAAATTCTAATTAAAACCAACTCAAAATGTACTAAAATTAGCCCTAAAATGTCTTTCATTGCACGCCCTATGAAAAGTATTGATGATGGAACGAAAAATGTTCTGAAATATTATAGAACGTATTAATATCTACAAAAAACTTTGCAAGATCATATGACCACCTTTTGTGGTTGTTGCTATTATTACTTTTTAAAATTTTAAAAATTGCTAGAAATGCCTATCAATGTCAGACCATGTTATTCACACCTTCGTATTAATTCTTATCCAAAAAAAAATATTTTGTATAGAAGACGGTTTCAATATTGGTTGATTACTTCTTGAATAATTGAAATCTGACATTTCATGCAAAAGATATTACGAAATTAAAAATGCCGAATGACCTTGTCACCAAAAAAACATAGCAAATTTAATAAACAATACGATTATGGTTCAAATTTTAAAAATCTATTGACACCGTGTGCAACAATAAAGATACAATGCACTACCCACAAGAATTTTTAAATTCCCTCAATCCTGTCGGCTTGCCACCCCAGGAACTAAAATTAACAGCAGGTATTCCTATTTTACTACTCAGAAATTTAAGCCCTCCCCGTATATGTAATGGTATAAGAGTTTTGATAAACGAATTAAGAGACAATGGGGTTGTAATAACTATCACAATGATATCAACGTATTTACCACTATCTTTTAAGAGGTTAATTTCCGGTAATTGTTTGCCTTTACAATAGATAAATCCCAGGAACAAATTTTATTGACGGTTGACATCGACTTAAAGATGTAGTGCTTTTCTCATGGGCTATTCTTTGTTGCTCTTTCTCGAGTAGGATTTTCTGAAAATCAGTACGCTTAGTTGCCACCTACAAATACCACTGCCCTGTACACTGAAGCTTTAAGGTAAAAATATAAAAACTTCAAATTAAGTAAAGCCTTAAAAATAAATGTATGAACAAAGGAAATAAAAAATTACACCAATAAGAAATTGTACACCCCCTAAAAATAAAGTACATAAAAAAAGGAAGCAAAATGTAAATATCTGGTGCGTAGCAACACACAACTTTCCACCACCCCCGTAATTTCGAACACCACCTACATAATTGGGCGGTATATCTTCGTTCAACGCATTTTTACAGGAACATTTATGAAATACAAAATGTAAGGACTAGTTAGCTGAGAGTATTCCGTAAGTTTGATCGAAATCGTTAAAGCTGTTTTTGAGAAAAGTGGAATACCGATAAATTAATATTCGACAAATCTCCTTTTCTCAGTTAACTTGGCTTATATCTCCGTTAAATATATATATACAGAAGTAGTTGCGAAGAACAAAATGTGGGTTTAGAATGCTAGAAGATACTCCATAAGATTGATCCCATCTGGTGAAGCAGTTACCTTGGAATTTACGGAAATGTTCGAAAAAACGTTATTTTTGACACATTTTGATTTTTATCTCTGTTCAATGGACCGTCACAGGAACATTTATTGAAAAGAATATGTAGGTATCAACTATTTGAAAACATCCTGTGAGTTTGGTGAAAATCGCAGAAGCCGTTTAGCCAAAAAGCGTAAAAAACCTATTTTTGCTTCATGGGCCTATATCTCCGTTCACCGTATTTTCAAGGAGATATGTATGGAGAAGAAAAGTTAGGTATTGATTAGCAGAACATAATTTGAAAGTTTAATCAATATCGTTAGAGCCGTTTTTGAGAAAAATGCGAAAAAACCCTAGTTTTTGGTACATTTTTGTCCCCTCCCCCCTTCCCATCGGCCGAAATCGTCCATAACCTTATTTTGGTGTCTACAAAAAATAACGAACAAAACAAAAAAAGAACCAGCTCAATCGGATCGGCCGTTCTCCCGCAAATCGAACTACAGACACACACACACACACACACATACACACGGCAAAGCGTTTGTACGTGCCGAAATTAGGTTTTTTAGACTCAGTAGGCCTCAAAACGTAAAGATCTGAAGAAAACCCAAATTTTTTTTTTGGGCCGATTACTATACTTTCTTTCCCTTCGGGTAGCGGAGAGTAAAAATATGGAAAAAGGTTTGCGCTAAAAAAAATGAGTTACTTGAACAAAAAAATTAAATTTACTTCAATGAAAATTAGTTTACTGGTTTAAAGATTCAAGGCACAAATTGAGCCATGTGCGCTATAATTAGCATACTTATAAGACCAAAATGTATCCTTATACCAAATTGTTTTCTTTTTTAATGTCCACCCGTACAAACAAGTCACTAGAACTCAATAAAAAATATCTGGTGCGTAGCAACACACTACTTTCCGCCACCCCTTTAAGTTCGAACACCACCTACACATGCGGGCGCTATATCTTCGTTCAACGCATTTTTACAGGAACATTTATACGGAACAAAATGTAGGGACTAGTTAGCTGAGAGCACTCCGAAAGTTTTATCGAAATCGTTGGAGCCGTTTTTGAGAAAATACGAATACCGATAAATTAATATTCGACAAATCTCCTTTTCTGAGTTAACGTGGCTTATATCTCCGTGCAACATATATATACAGAAATAGTTATGGAGAACAAAATGTTGGTATGGGTGACTAAAAGACACTTCATTAGGATTTATCACATCTGGTGAAAAATTACCCTGGAACTTTCGGAAATGTTCGAAAACGTTATTTTCAACACATTTTCATTTTTATCTCTGCTCAATGGACTTTCAGAGGAACATTTATTGAGAACAATATGTAGGTATTAACTATTCGAAAATATCCTGAGAGTTTGATGATAATCGTTGAAGTCATTTTGCCAAAAAGCTTAAAAATCCTATTTTTGCTTCATAGGTCATTATCTCCGTTCACCGTATTTTCATGGAGATATGTATAGAGAAGAAAAGTTAGGTATTGATTAGGAGAAGATAATTTGAAAGTTCAATCAAAATCGTTAGAGCCGTTTTCGAGAAAATGCGAAAACCCTAGTTTTTGGTACATTTTCGTCCCCACCCCCCTTCCCATCGGCCGAAATCGTCCATAACCTTATTTTGGTGTCTACAAAATAACGAACAAAACAAAAAGAACCAGCTCAATCGGATCAGCCGTTCTCCGCAAATCGAACTACAGACACACACACACACACACATACACACACACATACACACACACACACATACACACGGACCACGCGACGAAATTAGGTTTTTTAGACTCAGTAGGGTCTGAAACGTAAAGATCTGAAGAAAACTCAAATTTTTTTTTTGGGCCGATTACTATACTTTCCTTCCCTTCGGGTAGCGGAAAGTAAAAATTGGCAAAGACTCAAGCAACTAATGCTGAACCTTCATGAATAAAATGTTTGAAGTTGCTGCCATCCTTACAAAACCATTCAAGGCCACCTTGAGAACCAAGGTTTTAACCCATTCAATACGGCGGCCATATTGAGATCTCTATGCAGTATACTGCTTAGTTTTTCATAAACGGCCGTCACTGACGGCACAACTTTTTCTACGTATATGGCTTAGTTAATTTTTGTACTTGAACTTTGTTCTTGTACTTTTTGATGGGCTTGAAAAAATAGTTTCAAAATTCTAATGTGTCTAATTAGTGTATAAATTGACGAGCGCCCTGGGGCGCTCGCAGTCATAGCTAATGTGTAGGTAGGCTATCATGCAAAACACAAACAGCTATAACTGCAAGCGCCTCGAGGCGCTCGTCATTTTATACACGAATTGGGCCATTGGAAATTCGAAACAGTTATTTCAAGCCAAAAATAATAAACTAATCCATAACGTACTTTCAGAAGGTAAGCTGTATTGAATAACGTGTAATTATAAAGAGAGGAAAACAATTTTTTGTCAACTTTTTCAATAAAATGACAAGTATTTATTACAAAAAAAGTATTTATACAGTAAATAGTTAGAAATCGTTCGTAAATTTTTACATAGGTAGTAAATAGTACTTGTAAACATTAAGCAATTAATTTCCATCAACGGTAATATTTTTGTAGAAATTTACAAAACAATTTTCGATACATAAAGCAGGTGTATCAGGACAAGCTGGACAGAAGTTCCTCGTCAGTCATCACTTGTCATTGCATTGGCTCACCAACTTTGGGTTGTTTGGTGCTGAAAAAATCATTATTACAATGATTATCATTATTAAAAAATCAATACAAATTCATCATCGTAATTTTAATGTTAGTGAAACGTAAAAAATATGCAAACCTTGAAGTTGAGGGTTGTGGCACCTCACTCGCCCTCTTTTTTCCTCCTCGAGTACGAACCATCTGCTAAAAAATAGGTATATATTAGCTTATTATCAAGTAATAAGTTTAAATTATACGTCCAAATGTAAAGATAATGGAGTTTTACTTACCCTAATTTGAGAACTATGCAGTTTCTAAAGGAAACGTCAGATTCAGAAACGGCAAACTGTAGAATGTTCAGAATGTTGTTAGGAGTGACTGCCAGTAAATAATGGGCTTCCACAAGTGACTGGAACAGTCTGAAGCACATTTGAAACTAAAGAAAACCGAGCGTCTCGGGGGCGCTCACTGTCATTGGGTAAGGGTCGGAATAGCGCCTCGAGGTGCTTGCCGTCACCAGGTATAACATTGGAGAGCGCCCTGGGGATAACACAATTTCACCCTTGAAAATTTGTAAGCGTTCAAAATGACGGTATCCAAAATATCCTGTGAGGTTTTTATTCTCAAGCACCAAAATACAAGAAAAGACAATGAGCAAGCATTGTAGTGGCAACTCGAGAACTGATGGCTGTAATGTGAAGTGAGGGGTAAACTATTTGATTCCATAGTTTAAAAGTTTGTCTGGTGGTTGAATATAAATTTGGAACAGCAAGCATATGGCAAAAATCTGCGATAACAATTGTAAATAGCAATTTTCAGCCAATAGTATTGAATTATCTATGCCTCATCCACTTTGACTTCACTACCTTAACTGTATTTCAGCCACACTAGCTATACTGTTGAGCTGTGGAAGAATATGATTCGTGTCTTGCCTTGGCGATTATACATTGTGACCCTTAGTTCAAGAGGTGCTGCCGCAGTGCTCATCCATCGTATTTTTTGGCCTCTTGGTTTCAGGCGGTTGAATGCACAAGGCTCACAGAGAATTTTGGATTGGTACATGGTTTGAACCCTGGCAAGCCTTTCAATCCTGAATGTGGTGCATGGATGAAGTCACGCGAAAAAGCTGATTGGCAAAATGGGTTTGAATGAAGGTGAGATGACCACACCCTGTTCTGTCTGTGAGGGCACGTGGTTGGCACTGCATTTTAGCCGATAAATAGTTGGTAAATTTGGATAATATGTGAAGTGAGGAGATATGATACATTTTTGCATCCACAAGACAATATTGTTTAGGTTGTAATGTGGAACGAAATCTATTCTTCTTGCATCCGCGGTGATGTTACAGGCGTAGTCACTACAATAGTATCAGCAACTCACATTTTGTCAGTTTGAGATTTTGTGGAACACAACGTTTTGGTTTCGGTCTCAAACACGTAAAAGAACAAGAAGTGAGAGTTTTATCTCTTTGTCTCAGTTGTTATCAGTTGTTGGTGATTCTGAAGTTACTGTAACCTTGTGCTCCATCGTTTTACAATCGAATTTTGCCTTCCTCCGTTCGAATTGTAAATTGCCGTAGTTTGCTCTAAAAAAGAAAATCAAAGTGAGAAATGAGCTCACAACATGACGGTTCTTGGTCGTGCAGGTGTTGGAGTTTCGTGATTTCCTAGTCAATCCGCGCGATTTTTAGTCGTTTACTCGGGCTGGTTTTAGAATGGCCAGGGAATATGATCACCTTTTCAAGTTGCTCATAATTGGAGACAGTGGTTAGTACTCATTTAGATCTTATTATTACGGCCAATTGTTTGTTTTGAGAAACCTTCAATAAGTGCGCGTCTCGCCTTAATTTGAATTTCTTCTCGCGTGCCGAGGTCATATTGCGCCTTCAACTGACTCCAATTTTCTAGCCACCCAACCCTTTTCGTCCGCAATGTGAGACTTCCTGCTGATTAACGTTCCCTCAGTTTTGAAATGTGGGCACCTTGAGTTAAATTAAACCGCTCATTTAAACCGAAACGCTTTGTTTGTCATTAAGCCTTTGTTACGATTAATCCTTTGTAAAGTAATTGTTCCGTTATCTTTTAGGGATATTTTGTTATGATCGGGCTGCGGTTTCATAGGTGATACTTGGCGAAATTATGCGAGTTTGCGAGTGTACACGACGGAACCGCTCAATTGAGGGAGTGGCTGTTTTTGTGGGAAGCGATAGGTACAACCTAAGGGTGTATGGGAATGCGACACTTCGACGACAAAAGTTCTCTCAACTGTTACCACTACTGCCACTCAAACTTTTATCTAATGCATTTATTATTTAAGAGATAATTATCTCATCTATTTTATGAAACGTCGTCTCTTATCGCACTCTATCGCGGCTCGTTTTAAAGACACAGTTGAAAATATCAACTGATTTTTTTTTTTCCTGACCCGAGGGCGTGTGGGACAAGTCCCTTTGTCACTGCGGCCGCATATGAGCCTATTGTGACACTGGCCCTTTCTTACTAGAAGGCGTCGTACATACCCGCCCCCCTTAGGAAGCTGAGTATGTCCTTCACCGCAGAGTCCGCTACAGTTTGGGCCGTTCCACTATCCACACCCGTGGTCGCGGCTGGTAGCATGGGCATGCTCCTGGGAAGATAACCCAGAACCAGGAAATGTGATGTTTACCTGCATGGAACATCGAAATAAGATTATTAACAAAATCGAAGCAAAACTGACTTCAACGATCATAGATTACACATAAACTAGTCTAGTACCGAGAAAAAAACTCGTTTTTCTTCTCAAAACGCCGTCTCTTATCGCACTCTATCGCAGCTCGTTTTAAAGACACAGTTGAAAATATTAACGATTAATTTGCGAGAATGAAACGCAATTGACGGCGTCGCAAGAAAAACTATTTTCCTACTTAAACAACACATTGCCAGATTAGCCTGATCAAGCTGTAATAATTGACTGACTTATTTTCACTAGCAAATTCTACCACACCCCCTCAAGTAGAAACTTGAGCCAGGAAGGAGTCCAGTCAACTGGTCGTGTTTCTGACGAGGAAGACTGTGAGAAAGTCAATTACCATTTCTTCTTTAACCAAATACTTCAGGGCTGTGAGCCCGTCATCAGAAGTTGGCTTGATGAACTGTTGTCACACGTTCTTCAGCAGCTTCTGCTAAAATCGTGAATTCAACTTCAGTACTTGTGAGAGCGACAGTCCTTTGTATTCTCACTGCCCAACTGATTGCACCTCCCGATAGTTTCAAAAGATACCCGCTGAAAGAATGCTATCATTTGTTATTCGCCTAGTCGGCATCTGCATAACCACCACATTTTCTCTCCTTCAAGTAGCTATTGAACCACGGAGGATTTAGAGTTGAACTGACCCAGGAAATTCAGGGAGCAAACGAAGTGTCAATTCATTTAACATCCAAATAAATGAACGATAATGAAATTTCTACATTTCCTCCCAGTTTGATATTAGTGTAAAACGGACCATAAAATTGTTAATTGGCGAGAATAAAACGCACTTGACAGTGTCACAAGAAGAGCTGTATTTTCCTATTAAAATAACACATGACTATGTGGGGCTGGCCTAGCGATATTAATTGACTGAAGTAATTAAGTAATTCACTTGAAAGCTCTAACAGTTTAGTTTAGTAGTCAGTTAGAACCTGCAATTTTGGAAGCCGTGGTTTGAATAATGGAGAGGGGTGTGTGCAGTTATTTTTATCTTTGAAATGCATACTTGCCTTTTGTGTTTAGTCCTGTGCTTCTGTGTCCATAACCCTTGTTCCACAAGTCACCGTTCGAATTTTCATTCGATTTTGTTGCAATTAACAATTTGGTGGTCTAGAGCTTAGAAACAGAAGGAACTTATGTCTGGCTGGTACCACTGTCTGTGTATGCTAAAATTTGAAACTCTGCTACGATTTAACCTTCCTCAATTTTCGCGCAATAATTCCCAAGCATCTACTCAGGCCCTGAAAGGGTCATTCCAGTTTGCTCTAATTTTGAATTTAAGATCTTACGAGTTCTCAGTTCGATGAAGTATTACGGAGAAGCGCTGATCATTTAAATTTGAAAAAGTGTAGGGTCGTACTTTCTGTTTTGTTCGCCAGTCATGATCTTATGAAGTTTTGCTTCCCGCGATATCAGTATTCAGGCAGCCTTGAGTAAGTGGACCGCTCCACTTTCAAGGAAATTTTCCGAATTTTTTGGACGACATTTCCGTATAATGCGTTCGAAACTAAAGCTGTTCCTCCGAATGCGATGAAATTAATGGCGGTCAAAGGGTCTGTAAAGCCTGATACACAGCCTGTTTGATGAGTACATTAACCTGTATGTGTGCCTTTTGGCACAATTAGGTTTAAGTGCAGCGTGTGGACTGTGATGTCAGGGTACTCGTTTCGAATCATCAAAGCCGCTTCTAAATAGGTAATTAAACTGTTCATTCATCCATTGTGTGTTGTAATCGAAGCCATAATGAAGCCTCTGATGTAACAGTCTGGATGCTGCATTTCAGCGATGTCAATGTGCCACACCTACTTGGCAGAAAGGATCGCATTTTACTTTTCCAAGCCTTGCTACCATGGAATTTAATTTTTCTAAGAATTTTTATGTTATTAGGCCCGCTGAGTGAGAACAACATAATGCCGTCATGCAGACGGTTTGAGTGTATATTGTTCATTTACAAAGCCCCAGCATATATGTTTCATTTTGAAACATCTTTGGTTTGACATTCACTGAACTTTCCTCACTTTTTCTGCGTAAGGTGGTATTTCCTGAATCACTAGGATGTAGTAATTGAATTCCTAATCTCCTTTCAGAGCATTGTTTAAGAAGTGTTCATATAGGAAAAAATATTGGCATTTACAATGTAAGATGAACCCTAAGACGATTGTAGTATATCTTTTTAGTTGTATTCAATTCTCTTAGCCATTTTGTATGGGATACTAACAACATAACAGCAACAATTTTTTTAAAGACATATCTTAAAACGTGATTTTTTTCATTTAACTAATCTTGATAGGTAATATGATGAGTAGCATTTGAGTTTTGTTTTAGTAATTCAGACAGAGCCCCCCTTCTAAACCTGTTGAATTGTATCTATTACAAAGCAATTCATAAGGTATCGTTGAATTTCCAACTGATGCTGATAATTTTGTTAACTGTGTCAAAATCACCCAGTTAGTTTTTGAGTTTTGTGTGCAGTTTACCCAGTAAGAAGTACAATAAATGCTCCATCCTGCCACTCGCAGATTGTTTATGGATCAATCTTGATAATCTGTAAAATCTTTTGAAATCGATCGATTAGTTTAGAAGTTTCTTCTTTCAAATTTGAAAGTAATTACACACCAATGCGCATAAGCTAGAGGAGTAATTGAAGAGTAGAGGAAAAGTTCTCGGGGGCTCAATGCACATTGACCCTTGGAAATGACCTCAGAGTTAGATGAAAATAAGAAAATTATGTTCGTGGCTCGGATTTCAAATTTCTGTTGGTATCACTTTTAGTCTGACTTGAATCAATCACTCCCAGGTCAATAATCAGGAACCTTATGCGTGTATTCCCTCCTGCTACTAACGAAATGAATGAATATTGAAGAAGTTATGCATGCAAGCTTGTCAGAACAATTACAAGTCATGGTGAGGTATGTAGTGATTGTATGGAAATGCCTAATAAACAAGCATTTCCCTATGTTTGTCAAATTGAGTTCAGGGGAGTCTGGTTAACGCAAACTATCAATAAAGTTTGTCAACTTTAAGATTTTTAACCTATTCATTGTGTTTTGTGGAATCCTGTGCAGATTTTTGAGTGCGTGATTACTTGAAATGCTACACTGACGCAGACTTATTCTGACAGTCGCCAGATTTTAGAGCTTTTGATCGCTTATGGTTTATCAGTTTGGTCAACTCTATGTTTGATTTTCCACAGGTGTTGGCAAGAGCTCCCTCTTGTTACGCTTTTCAGATAACACTTTCACCGGTAATTATATTACAACAATTGGAGTAGATTTCAAAATACGAACAGTGGATTTAGATGGCGAAAGGGTCAAACTTCAAATATGGGACACTGCTGGTCAAGAGAGGTTTCGTACAATCACTTCTACGTAAGTACATTTCATTACCGATTTCTTAATTATGTGCGAGCCTGTGTGTTTTTCCATGCCAAAGTACGTACCCCAGTGTTTTACGCTATTGTGTATGAAGAAGAACTTTGTTATAGTGACGGGAAGTCTGAAATGTTGCGAGTAAAGTGGAATCAGGTGAGGCAGACTGGCACTTGCACATTTTGAGTTCATACTCATCTGTCAGTTCATGGTGACTCTGCAGTAGTTAGTATAGTTAGTAATTGATGTTGCCAGGAATACAATTTTATTTCATATGATCTAATGCTCTTCTAATTAGTTCGCTGTAATAGTTGTTTTTGCGTAACACTTTAACTCTGCGAAGTAAAAAGGAAAGTACTTTAGCGACAAAAACAAACGAAAAGGTACACAATAATTAAAATTTCGAGAGTCCTCGACCAACTCGTGGAGGAGTGGGTCTCAAAGAAGGAAGTAACAAAAAATCGTCCTTGTCGAAAATATCCACCCAAAAGTTTACTTTCCTTCAAACTTGCAATGAATGTACTGAAATCGGAGTGGCCATCCACAAACAAAATTCAAGTAAAGTAATAAATTTAATAAAAAGCAAAAAACATCTGTGGAGAAAACCCTGCAAATTATTACACAATGGTTTATTATTCTCATGAACAGCTTGACCTAGTATTAGTGCTCCCCCATCCCATTCGATTCAGCATCGAATACTAGTAAACCATACGAAACATGTCCTGGCTACAATGGAACTACGGAAACAAAACGTCTGATGATATTGCCGCGTCGGGTCGGGGAAAGGGGAGTTGAGCCGTCCGCCCTGCCCAGCAGCGTTGCGAGGTGAGGACGAGGCCGATTGTTTTTTATTGAGACGGGCGGGAGGGAGGGAGGGACGCTGTAGTTCCCGCGTTGTACTGCGTTTCGTTAATTTTTTTAACCATTTTTTGCCCATTACAACCACGGGCTTCGTTCGATCGGATTGCTGAGATGGCGGGCACAACTAGATGCCAAATCGGATTTTCGTGCGAAAGAACGAATTTTTTAGACCACGTTAAAGGCACAAAATGGCTCAGACGGCGGACGGACATTGCAAATTTGGAATCTCCAAGTTTTGAAACGTAAAGTATCAAATTTTGAGGGGGGTTGTAAAAAATTTTTCGTGACCGAAAACATAGGGTTATTATTCAGAATGAATAATAAACCAATAAAAGTAAAATTAGGATTCCAGCGACTCCGACGATGGAGAGGTGGTAAATCTTCTTCGAAATTTTATTTCAAGTTGTTTATCCCACCTGATGTGTAGAGCTGACGTCAGAGGTTGTAGTCTAGCCCGGGACGAGGTGCCTCCCGGTACGATTTGTGACGACACAGAGGGCTAGGGAAAAGATACAATTTTAATCTTCTGGCTAGGCTCCCAAAATTGAAATTTTCTTCATTTGGTTTATTATTCATTCTGAATAATAACCCTATGTTTTCGGTTTCAAGACATGGGGATTCCAAATTTGCAATGTCCGTCCCCTGTCCCCCGTCCGCCATCCGGGCCATTTTGTGCCTTTAACATGGTCTAAAAAATTCGTTCTTTCGCACAAAAATCCCATTTGGTATCTAGTTGTGTCCGCCATCGCGGCAATCCGATCGGACAAAGCCTATGTTTGTTATGGACAAAAAATGGTTAAAAAAATTAACGAAACGCAGATAATCCCAAATAAGCCATGTTTCGTATCATTTTCAAGGTATTTTTACATCCTGGGTCGAATGGTATGAGTATCAGACGTGTACAACTGAGTATAGGGAAATTACAGTAATTATTTGAGACAACTAATTGCAAGAACTCGCGGGAACTAAGCAGAAGTCAACGTTTCGTCGTTAGTACTCCCTCACTCCCTCCCGCCTCATTAAAACCACCCACCTGCCCTCTCGACTCGCAACGTCATGTCAATTGCCGAGGGTTCGCTGGAAGTCCCCGTCCCAATTTTCCCGACTCTTTTTGCCCAACTGGGCGGAGGAAGATTAGGGCCACTTCCTCCACACACCCCATCATCGGACCATTGTAGTCAGGTCATGTTTCGTATGGTTTACTAGTATTTTTCGATGCTGAATCGAATGGAATGGGTCTTGGAGCAGTAATACTAGGTCAAGCTGTTCATGAGAATAATAAACCACTGTGTAATAATTTTCAGGGTTTTTCTTTTGAAGGAGTGGTGCTTACCTCAGAGTTGAAATGGAGATTTATTATTAAAAAGTTGATATTTTCTTCGGCCACTTGAGGATGGATGAACGATTCGCATGATGCGAAAGTTGAGACCGCTACCGCCTGCTTTGCTCACCTGAGTCGCGGCGAGAGAGGAGGCTGCTCGGGGCAGCGATAAGGAGCGTCCTCTCGTGACCATCGGCATTTGTTACAGTGCAAAGCTTTTTGCCCATTTCCCTTGATGGTACTGGGAAAACCCACACTGGGGCCCACAACTGGGCCTATTGTGTTAGCGTACTTGAGCAACTTCATGTCCTTCCACTTACTAACCTCCTTGATCATGTGGCTCTTGGTGGTCCCTACGAGGGCTCGGGCCCCTCCGGGAGAAGCGCAGATCCTTTCCTTGCCAGTTTGTCGGCCTCCTCCTTCCCTTCTGTTCCTGTATGACCTGGCACCCAACACATTGTTAATGTTTTTTCCTTTGCCAACGTCTTCAGGTGTGTCAGGCATCCGCAAACCAGCCCCAACGTGATGGTAAAGGAAGCCAAGGCCTCAAGTGCAGCCTGACTGTCCGACATAATGTATGTTCTTTTCCAGTTCAGGCTCCTACGCAGGAGGCACTGCACGCACACTGTCAAGGGGAAGAGTTCTGCTTGGAAAACTGTCGCCAGTGTGCCCAGTGGTATCGCTATCCGGATCCCTGGCCCTTAAACTCCTTCACCTGTTAGTCCACCTCTCACTGATCAATCTGTGTAATATACCATGGCCCCAGCCTCAAAAGAGTGACCACGCCCTTCCCGTCTGGATTTTCTATGGATTCATACCCCAAAGGGAAGCTCGAAGTTAAACTTTGTCTGTATCGAGTCCCTGACATAAGAGGGGGCACCTCATCCAATATCAGGTGGTGTGTCGCTCTTATTCCCCATCTGACAAGACCCAATTCCAGCATACAAGCCACCTGTAGGTAGGCAGCACTCTCCACATGTAAGTGGAGAGGTGCAAGGCTCATCACGACATCTAGCGCAGCCGTGGGGGCTGTTTGCATACAACCTGTCACAGCGCTGCAGTTGAGTGAACTGCTGAAGTTCAATGCTTGAAAATAAGTCTATATTAATGTGTTTCTGAAAAACAATAACACAATAATTGGCAAAACTTTCTATTCCAGGTACTACAGAGGCACACATGGAGTTATAGTCGTATATGACGTTTCTAGTGGGGACACTTTTGCAAACGTCAAAAGATGGCTACACGAGATCGAACAAAATTGTGAAGTAGTTAATAGGATATTGGGTGAGTTTGATGATAATTTGCACACCCCATTTCCCTCCCTCAAATTTTATTTAGTTTTTATTCAAGGAATGGTACTTTCTTCATCCAGCTTGTCAGCTAAACTAAAATAACAATATGCATTAATATAGGTTATATAATGATAATGTGTGAAAGATATGATGGATGTCTTGTACATTCATTAAGGTTGCAAGGCACAAAAAACACGACAGCAACTTTAAACGAACCGTTTATTATTTGGACTGCCCTACACGATGTTGAGCACTTTTCGGGAGCCCAAAACCACTTGTGACCATAAATTGGAATGGATTCACCAATACTGCGTAGCAAGTTCATAGTCCTCATGCTCTTGACAATACAGAAGAGTTGAAATATTGTGCATAGTGGTTGAGTGAACACTCTGAAGACCTCAGGACAATCTGATTAGTTGTGACACAGAGCTAAAATACTACCTGTTCAATTATATGTATTGCTATACTTGGAACTATTTTAATTTTAGGGGTTTTCAATGAATAATCATTGCCTTCTCTTATTCTCCCAGTGTTTGACAAGCATTCATATCCATAAGAACAAACCAAATTTACTTTTTATGAAGTTCATTCCCAAATTTGTCAATAATAGATGATTTATATGGTGTTTTACGTCTGAATTATTATTTTAACCATTATTGGATTGCAGTCGGAAACAAAAATGATGATCTTGATCGTAAAGTGGTCCTCACTGAAGATGCTCAACGCTTTGCTGACCAAATGTGTATACAATTGTTTGAAACCAGTGCTAAAGACAACATCAATGTTGAAGAGGTAACTATGGAAATTATACACCCAGTGACTGTAAGGGGCATTTATCTTTTTTAGAATGCAGTGGTAGGACTATGCTTATTAATCTCACAGAGCTGATTCCATGCGTGTGTTACTAAGTGTGAGAGAGTATCCACGAAGACGACCGAATGTAATTGGAATACTTAGTTATATTCAGAGAGAACGTAAGGGAACGGGGGGGGGGGAGCTATTGATGAGACACCTGCTCCGTTCAGACGGCCAACACCTAAGTAAATCAGGAAGTTGCATCAGGTTGTTGGGGTTGTGCCTAGTCCGAACAAATGCTCTATCTGGTACACAGGATGGAGCGTCTTTCAATCGTTTCGGTTGGAGTATGAAGGTCCTCAAAACTGAAGCATTAACGGTACTAAGCTGAGCTGTTAATATGTTGTCACAAACGAGCATGATACTGGATGCTTATAAAAGCCTCTGTACCCACCAGTGCAGTTTGGGACAATTAGGCCACATTCATGGTATCACTTGTCCATACATCGTTGCATAGTCACCTCTCAGATAGTTTTTGATTGAATGGAGATTGGTGTTAGATAAGATGTGTCTGATTTTTTTCTTTTCTCGGTAGGTCATAAGTTCAACAATATTTACTTTCCTTGGCAGTACGAAGTAGAAAGAAGAAGTCGTGTAAGCAGTTTAAGAAACTACTGCTTAGTTTTTTGCTACTGAGCTCGCACCTCTTAGATCATTACATTCTTATCAAATTAAAAGACGATGGCTCAAAATTTAATCGAATTGGTACGGATCTCAACCAAATGGAGAGTACGTCCTCTAAACCTGCGATCTACTTGGAATTGAAGGAAATAGAGTGTTCGCAGTACTATATCACCTCTTTCATCTCATAGCTCAACTGATCTATCCAAAAATAGACAGCAGAGTCCAAAATTAAACACTAACATAGCAAAGTCGATGTATATGTTTATTTATGAACTTTAAACTCAACAATGTGCACTTATCTCCTCGAGAAAATCTCTCAAAATATGGGTTTATCACAATTTGCTCGAAAATTCCTCTTAACGAGTTTGTCTAAACAACTTTTAGTAATTGACACCCAACTTTAATACTCCATAAACATCTCTGAGAAACTATAATGAACGAAAATAGGAACATCGGGAATGAAAAGTGGTATTTTCTCAACTACTATGAAGCAAACTGACTAACTTGTGAATATCTGTGTATTATTTTCCATAAACGTTCCTATGGGTGTGACAAATGCACTAACAAACGCTTTTTAAGTCTCTGCGCGGTAACCAGGCTGATGAAGTGTCTTCTAGCAACCTGTGCCCACATTTTCATCTCGCAACTACTTCGTTGCACTTAATTGTAAATGTAAGCAGAAAAATGAAAAGAGATTATCAGATTGTTGAAAATTTGGTTTTCAAATTCTATGAAAATTGGTTCGAACAATGTTGGTTCAACTTACAACAATACAAATTTTGTCTTGTTTAGTACTTTATGTGCTGGTACCTCCTTGTCTCTGAGATAGTTTTTACAAATTTTCAGATGTTCATGGCTATAACGAGGCAAGTACTCCACACAAAAAAGGAGCGAAGGGAAAGGCAAGCTAACCAAAACAATGATACAGTTAATCTTAGAAAACCTAATAAAGGAAAGCGAAAGTTTTGTTAATAACAAATAGTCATAATGAATTTTTCTATTAAGAGAAATTCTCATTCCAGTTTCCACGATAAATTGTGATCTTTTTTTTTAATTTTGAGATTTATTTAGGTTAGAAAATCGGGGATTCTCTCCGATGTTCTAAGCTCATCTTAATTTAAATAAGAACTCGTCTGTTCCGAACTACTTTTGTGAGTTCCTGTTGGATGGTCATTTTAATGTTTTCAATTTCGCAGGATCGGCTCACGCTGTCCTTCAACTAATAATAGTTTCATCATCAATTTTAAAACTTCATTCCAGGTCAATTTCCGACCCCCATACTCGAATGGTATTAATTGTTTAAATCACAAGCTGATAAATTGGCCTACTTACCGCGTATCATCAATGTTTTAGTGGCATTTCGTCGCTAGAAACAGTTTGTGATTTGTATTTAGGAATATGTATCGATACAGTTAAGAGTTTGTACTATTGATATTATTTTTGTTATTTATTGAGGTTTTCTGAAATTCAATCCACTTGCTCACACATGCTATTCCTTTTTGCGGGCGTCTCCTCTGAATGTGTTCCACAGGTATGCCAGATCATACTTGAATTACACGATGTTTCTAACTTGTGTAAGACCTAAACGTGTCTATTCTGAGCGATGATAAAGATACCATTTCAGTTTTGCTAATTAAAATAACTAACTCTGTATAGAATTTATCGATGACTTCCAAACGCGTTAAATCTTTATATTGTTTTCCTCAAACTTGCCAATGTAATCTTTTGTGTATTATAATTTAGTTACGTGTATAAAATCATTTTTAGAGTGCCAACTATGAAATTGTTGACAATTTTTCACTCGTAAGTGCTATTTGTAACAATTTTTGATGGAACCATTTGGCCATCTTGAACAAATGGATTGTTTGATTGCTCCATACGTATGTTGTTTGATCTGGAGTTTCCTATTTAAGTTGAGTAGGATGGAAATTGGAGACTTCCACGTTACAGTAGCCTCCTTTGAAACATGTGGGTTCATATTGTTCATATTCCTTAGTTGATAAATGCTATTTTAATAGTATACATGTATACAAAACTAATTGTTCTGGTCTTGCGGGAGGAAGTGTTTGTCTTGTCAATTTCATGATATTTTATGGGGAAGTTGAGGAGAGTAATTGAGGAGAATTTAGCCTTCCCCTTGAAAATATTTCTCATCAAAAGGGAAACATCGCTCTCAAAATTGATAAATTCCGTTTGAGCTTGAAAAAAGGGAGGGGTATTTTTCTCGTTTATTAACCCTTCAATCGTCCTGAAGGTTGCTAATTTCGTGTAACGTTTCATTCACATACAAACGTAACAATCCAATGTTTTCTGGTTGTTGCTACTGCCGCATGGGAGTCTCTCTTCCATTCACTTTGAAAATTATGTTATTCTAGTTAGAAACAGGGTAAGTTCCAAACTTGCATTTCTGGTGTCATCGCTAATCATATAACAAATGTTTTGAGTGTCAAGCTGTATAATATGCACTCACATTTCTGTTGTACGGGCGGTACGCATTTATATTTCTGTACGATGCTTTGTATCTGTAACGCGCTCAAACATAAATCAATCGCCACTCGGAGGTCAAAGAAATATCGAGAGAAGCTTTGAAATTTTCTTTGAATATTTAAAATGCTTCCAGTCAAAAAACGTTCGTTTTTCTTTTTGTCATTGGTTTATCGATTTAATTTGTGTTTACTCTTGCTTTGTACCACAGTAAAATCAAGTCGTAGCCACCTGAAGTTTAACAATGAAATAGAAGGTGAACGTTTTGTTAGTCTCATACAATTTATCATCGTAGTTCAAGAGTATTGACAGTGTATTTATGTTATTTGAAAATACCTCCATTTAGGTTTGTTGAGTTTCCTATAGTCCCTTTTTTCTCTTTGAGTTCACTTGTATGCATTGTATATATCTCACTTATTGGATAAAATATATTTTTCTGATAGGGTTGTTTCTCATGTCAAATTTCAAGCCCTTCGTTACCAATTTTTTTTCTTTTTAGGAGTGTGTGAGTATTCAGAAAGTAAGGTTACAGTAGATAGACAATGAAAACAAAATTTTTTTCGGGTACTACCAGATGATAGAAATTTGACTAAAAAGATACTCATCTAGGAAATGAGTCGGAAAAACTTCCAAATAACTTTTTTTTCCTGAGGGCACAAGGGAAAAGTCCCTTTGTCACTGTGGCTATGGATTTATTGTGACACTGACCCTTTCTTAGTAGAAGGCGTCGTACATACCCGTCCCCATCAAGAAAGCCGAGTGTGTCCTTCACTGCAGATTCTGGTATGATTTGGGGTTCAATGGTCCCCTGACCGAAAAATTCGATGCGTTTAGCTGCCAAGGCGGGGCATTCACATAAGATGTGCTCTGCCGTCTCATCCTCCTCGCCGCAAAGTCTTCATTCCCACCGCCTCTGAGATGCCCATCTTGTTGAGTTGATATCTGAGTGGGCAGTGCCTGGTGAGGAAGCTCGTCAGAACTCTCAGATCCTGTCTAGAGAGTCAGCAGGGCGCTGTTTTCCTGTTTCTCCGATCGAGCAACCAGACGGTTCAGGTGACTTTTCGTCATGCCCGCGTATGGTTCAGGTGCAATGGGTAGGGGATTCTGCACTCCTTTTCGCAAGGCGGTCAGCCTTTTTGTTGCCCTCATGCCCCCTATGAGCCAGCACCCAGATGAGGGAGAGCCTGTTACAGGCGCCCAGCTGTTTGAGCGCATTAAGGCATTTCCATGCCAGCTTAGACCTAAAACTATCGGCTGCAAATAGCCTTTAAGGGAGCCTGGCTGTCTGAAAATATGTAGATCCGCTTGCCCTTGAGTCCTTTATACAGGATCTCTTCCGCGCAGATCTTTATGGCTAAGATTTCCGTTTGAAAACACTATTTGGAAAAATAGGCATGTGTGTGTGAACTAATCCGCTCAAAACTATCTGTTTAATTTTCTTGGATGGTGTTGGGGGGGGGGGGTGTTTATTTGGATGATTTGATGATATGCAGAGGTGTCCCTTTCCCCTTCCTGTTTCCTCGCCGTCTCCGATTTTCCCCTTCTTTTTAAAATCCTTCTGATCCAACATTCTTTGGAGACAAGAGCCATTTTATTTTCACCCTTTGTTCTGTGTGTAAAAGTGCAGCTGATTCGGTTTTCTTGTTTTAAGCCCTTCTGTGGTTGCTCCCGTCGTTTCTGTTCACAGACAGCTGTGGCTTTTCCTAAAAGCTTTGGTCCTAAGTCCTTTCATTACCTGATTCCATTTATATCTTTCCTGGCGTATTCCTTTTCCAGGCACTCACCAGTTGAGGATGCTATGCAGCTAGATTCCTGCGGGTGGTATTAATTTCCCATACAAGGGAAATTTGATATCTTTATTATAATTGCCCATGCCCGGTATAAGTGTGATTTTGGTGTTATTTTGTGCTTCTCAACTTTTCACACTAACTATAGGTATCACAATGAAACATAATCAAAACACTAAGTTTTATTTCTCTAAAACGGCTTCCAATTATTTTGATTGAATTTTTTGTAAAGACAACTCCAAATTATGTTCCATAAAATGTTCACTTGTAAGAAAATGAGAGCAGCACAATAAAATACGAAATATTTCGATGAAAACCGATTTTAGTGCAGTTTTTTCTATATAAACTCCGTTCCAATGTTTCTTACGAGTATGGAAAATCTCGTAGGAAAATTGAGGTGGTCGTCCAATAAAGTGCCTTCACAATGAGCATTATCAAACCAATGGTATTCTGGTCTTATTAGTAGTTGTCTACATATAACATTTAATCAAAATCGTTATAACCGTTGTTGAGAAAAAAATATTTGGTGTGTTGATCACTGATAACTATTTAGTTTTGGGTGGGTTTCAGCATCCTATAGTGACCTGCGGGTTAGATATCGAGTTTGAGCTGATTTAGTTCAGCCATTTTCTCTCAAAACCGTTCTCAGATCATTTCCTGAATTGTGTTTTTCGGACTCAGTAGGGTCTGAAATGTAATGTCCGAAGAGCCGCGGATTTCAATTTGTACAGTTAACCTCGTAGTTCGAACTTTGTAACCAAAGAAGCTCCAAACACAAATTGGGAGAATCTTTCTTAAGGTTCTGAGAGAGCAGGAAATCGCAACTGGTTGAAAGGTTTGTTCGTATTCAAGGGAAATGGCATACTTGAGATCTGAGCAGGTGGTCTGACTATTCAACATAAAGCAGGAGGGATTTGTTGTTGAACCCCCGTAGTCAACCCCTGCATGTCCCCTGGCATTGCAGACTTGACTTGAACCCAAGATATTTGAATAATCATCTTCACCGCCTGGTATTGGCTGTTGAAGGCATTTGTTAGTTCATGCACTCATAGACTTGTGCTGACTGACTCCTATCAAAGGCAAGCGGTTCATCGTGGTCTTGCGGTTAGACGGTCGATTCATAATTCTCGGATTGTGGATCGAATCCCCGGCGCGATTGCCGTAATTTTTGCCTTAGTCAGCAGCTCTTCAAAAGCATCTCCAAATTTCCTTCCCCCCGTAACAGACTCACCTCAGCCCAAGTGTTTCACCGCTGTAGTCCCCTCCCACTCCTCTTGTCTATATTTTCCATCACACTTAGTTTCTAGTACTTTCTTCTCAGTTCGATAGTTTCTTGCGTTATTTTTATTCGCTTTCAAAAAAGGAGCATTTATTTAAAATAAGAAGTTTTTTTGTTCATGATGAATCTGAACAATTTGCGTTTGCTCCTGTAATTTGCTTCATCCTCTCCCTGGCTAGGAAAGCTCTACGTCAGGAGCTGTATGGTGAGTACTGCAACCTTTCCTGCCCGTACAAACACGATTTATGTGTGAATCAGCACAGTTGTGGACTTGTAATGACTGCCCTACGGGTTCTCAGAGCTCTCCGTTTCCACAAAATTTCGCCAGCCTTGCCTTTTGGCTCGTTTGATGGCGCGGTGGAAGGCCTTCTTCCCCTGGATGAAGGCAGCTCGGAGTGTGGCTCTAGCATCAGGGTCACGAGTGTGTTGGTACATCCTTCTGGCTCTATTTACACTTTGCTCGAGGGGATTAAGTTCCTCAGTCCACCATGGGACATTAATCGCCCTGTGCTTCTGTTGCCCAAGTACAGAGAGCCCAGCAGAGTGCAGTGCTGTGGTAAATATGTCTACTTTGCTGACCACCTCTCCAGGTGTGGAGCTTGCGCTATTAGTTCGGTGTCTCCAGCACGCAATTCACCTTCCAGTACCCTACAGAATTGTGTGACTGGTCAGCACAGTTGCACTCTAACACCCCACTCATTTTGTTTTCACGTCAAGTTATGCATCCATTTCTGCGTGCAACTCTCCATCACCACCTACTTCAGCACATCCATTGAGAAAAGAGTAATATGGAGAATTGGTGTGGAGGAAGTAGATAAGCTATTGAAGCAAACCTGAAGCCGCTCCTGAGTTTTGTTAGGTATTTCACATTCCTACACATTTTTCCTTTACTCTTGTCCTGTATGACTTTGATCACTGATTTCACATCCAAGACTGGTAATCGTTACACAGAGTGAAGTACATTTACAGGGGTTTTTACAATAAAAATAAGTTGATTGATTCAAAATATGTACTTTTACAAAAAGTTGTATTCACAAGTGTCAATCTCAATCGAAGGATGATCACACGAACACATTCTCCCTCAATCATTATTCTTCATTCACTTCTATTTTCCCTAATCAAGTTCAAGGCAAAACAATATTTTTTAAATAAAAACATAAATATGCTGTTTATCAAACAGCTTAAATAGTTAAATAACGCGCAACTAACAAAATAGGGAACAACATCCACTGAAATTAGCGTTTGATCACTACATCAATACATCGAGCATTTATATTAATCATTGACCTTTTCAAAGCTATTTTCAGTGGAATTATTACTAAAACGAAGGTACTACCTCCTATACATCTATATACAATAGGTAGTGGTTAAATACTTTAAACCTCAGTCATCAAGAGACTTTCAGAAGGAACAGAATTTGTCTTCTTCTTATCGCAAAATTACAAATTTAGACCCTTCCTGTTTGACATCTGTAGACTACAGTTTAAACATTCGGTATTGACGTCGTTACTTCTTCTAACAAAACCGGTTCGCTAACTTCAACACTCACGATATAATTCTTGACAGCTGAAAATATGTCTCTATGATCAATATATACTGATTCGTCTCGTTTCTCATAGAGAGCAATGCGATAATACAAGAGAAATGATCAACTGTTGCAGTCAATAATAAGGAAGCCCAGCAAGGGGTTGAGATTCAGGGCAAGTAGGCATCTAACACAGCCATTCAAGTATGAGGCATTGCACAAGGCGCAATATCCTAAAACTACCAGCTCACAGGTAGAAACGATCGGTGAAATATTGGTAAATATTACAGGTGGTGACTCTCGGTTACTTTGTTGTTTTGATTTTGTTCAGTATTGGTATATGCGGCATTGTCCACTCCGGCCATATTGTGTTCAGCATCGACTGTTCGGCGAACTTTAGGTTTTTTCATCATCAAGGCGGTGATGCCAAAGAGTACTGAACCTGTTGAAACAAGAATATTTTTTGTACTGTAATTCATCAATGCTGCATCAATTAATTAATCATAAATATTCAATACTGTCAAACTTATGAGCAGTTTTAAAGAACATCAGCTTCACTCCATTTGTCGGAAATTCCTAGTGAAATGAAAAAGTAGCCTCAAGGTATAAGCAACAAATGTTTTCGTGAAACAGTCACTAGAGACAGAGTTGCTTTTCAAAACTGTAAATCAATTTATTGACTTTGCCCAACGATTTGTTTCTGCCGGCTCTCCTTCCTTTGCTGTTTTGCGGGCTGGCTCTGAGGAGGGGGTGTGTTTGGCCTTCCCAAGAGAAGAATTGCTGCGGTTTCATTCTGATTTCCCACGCACCCTGCAACGTACTGATTGAGCCCTTATCAGCCAGATTTCAAGTTCATAGTTTACTTTCCCCTTGCTTGAATATTGTGAGCAAATTGCTGTATATTAACCCCTTACCGCATTATTGACTGTATTCATGATCTGAGCAATTAGGTTACTTTGTTTGAATATTGACAAAGAGTTTATTTCAGATCTATCATTTCGATTAAATTCAAATTTGTTTATTCATGATCTGAGGTGAGTTGCAAGGGTTTGTCTGATATTGTGCACCCCCTAACGCATCACAAAGTATGTGCCAATTATTCACTTTTATCACAAAACTGTCTCTTGTTTTAAATTTAAAACTCATGCATTTACTAGGAGTCAGAGGAATTTTCTATTCGATTCACAGCTGACAATCAAGACCAATCTGTGATTGAATCTGAATACTCCAATATAGTGCTTCAGTACACTACATATTCTACAGCTTACATGTGTGGTTATGTTGCATTCTGAATATAAAAAAATTCATAGTAGCCCCATTAGCCTCCACTTGAAAATTAAAAGCATTTTGTAAATAAGTCCCTCATGATAATTGGGCATAAGGTTCTTTAGATGCAATGCATTGGGCAAACAATACAGTTTGAGAACTATTTGAAGTTGAGTGATTCTGCAAAGCCACTGTTACGAAAGATATGGAGATTTTGGGAGCAGCTGACTCAAGCAAAAATTACAGCTATCTCGAGCTCTGATCCTGTCTCCCAAGTTTCCTTCGGATGTGTTCTTTGATGACTTGACTACGATCTGCGGACGTGCCTACAATGAGAGTGAGGCAGTACGTCTCCCCCCTCCCTGTTATCCGCTCTCTCTTAATTTTCTATTCTTGTTAAATTTGTATTTTTTTGACTCCATCACGTGGACATCACATTTGTGCAATGACTTCGCTGAGTGGTTCCAGGTATTTATCACTAAATAAATCTGTTCTAATTTATAAAATGACGTACTGAGTAAATAGGCCCCGGCGTAGAATATAGCCAACGAGTCGCTGAATGACGTGGCTTTTCGAACTGGCTCCATGAGAATAGGAAGATTTCCTCCGATGTTGTTCATAACAAAAAGGAACACGCCAATAGCAGCTGACCTGACAGCTAAGGGGACAATTTCTACTAGCACAGCAAACAGAATTCCGAACCACATTTCAGCGAAAAGGTAAGAAATGGCCAGAGTGATGATAGCCCATGTTGGATCCAAATATATGCTTCCAAATGCGAAAGGTGTTGCAATCAACTGCAAATAAGAAAAAACGAAAATAATAGGAGGTTAATCGTACGGAAGTTGAATGAACGCTTTCAATACACGTTATATTAATATTGTTCTAAAGTCGACTCAATATTACCTGACTAACAGCAAGTACAATAACCCTGGAACGTACGCCCATGCCAGCGACCATTTTGTCGGAAACGTAACCTCCAGCTAGGACACCAATACCGCCTATGACAAAGGTGACAAAGAACAACCACCCACTGAGGTCGAGGTGTGGGAATACAACTCTATAGAATTGGTCACAGTTGTAGGCAAAACACAGGCCACCTAGAAAGGAAAAGGTTTCATTTTATTCAACATCCGTTTCATAACTTCAAAACCATCAACCGAAAAGAAAAAAAAAATGTCCTAAACATTTTATGGAATACAATTCACTTTTTTTTGCAATTCGAATTCGTTAATGATTATGCTGTGCTCAGTATTGCACTAGCAGATCCTAGCAGAGTATTTGCTCCAATTTAATAAGGTTAACATTATGTTACAGGCTCTCTGGTCATTCAAACTAAAAATGGACTATACCATGTGCCATGTACAGCGATATGCGTAGTATGGCTATTTGTTTAAAGTATTTGTCTGAAGTGAAAGTTAATGTGTCAGGATAGTTGTTTAGTTTGATACATGATCGACCTAGTAGGCAAAACACTGCATAAGCAACACCATAAACAAAGACTGGGCATACTAGAAAACACTGACCGATGACAAAATGTCAAACAAACTAGTTAAAATACAGTTTTTGGTTGAATGCTGACTGAAAAGCTGTCAGGTGATCATCTCAGTAAAACTACTGTAAAAAAATATGCAGAAATTAAATAATAAAAAAAGCAGTCTATTCCCAAAACTGATACTTCGTTATGTACCATTGTTTTATGGACATACTTGCAGGAAGGCCTATCAAATCAACCAATGAGATTTGTTCTTGGCAAATAATAGGTCAAAAAGTATCGACAAGCACCCAAGTGATAAAGGAGAATTGAATGTACAAGTGAGTGGCACATATATTCTCACCAGTGTGTCTAATGGAGGCTGCTATACACAACATAATGAAACGAGGGCTGGCCAACACCTTCCAAGGGTTTTCTTTTTTCTCAGATTTCCCGGTTGCTTCAGTCGATCCATCTTCTTTTTCTTCCTTCTCTTCTCCGATTGCGGTTCTTTCAGGTTCTTTAAGAGTAGTTGCGGTGAGAACTCCAATAATAATGGCAAAGATACCACTTCCATAATATGCCAACCTCCATCCCTAAACAGCAGCAAACAACCGAATGACGTATGAAGATGCGCGTGGATGCCATAAGAAAATTGAGTAAGCAGGAAAAATATGGAATGACTTGGAAGTCACAAATTAGCTAGCATGTTTGATCTTTATTTGTCTCACCAGGTTCCAAATGTTCCATTTGGTGATGTACCGTCCAACTGGAAATGATAGGCCGATTCCTCCGTAAATGCCCCAGTTGAAAATTGACATAACTAAACCTCTAAGATCCTGCAACCAAAATAACAAATTGGTAAAGATCCAATAATGATTTCTAAATGGTCGTAATTTTGAGAACTGGTTGGAAAAACGATGAAAGAGTGTTCGAAGTGGTGGAGGATGGTTATAAACACTACAAATTATTTCAACTTATGAGAAGAGCTCATAATTGACCGTTTGTGTGTTTTCTTCTTCTGACACTAATCAATAATTAAGTTGGGTTCGTAAGTTTAGTGCACCAATCACAGATCTCATCCTATGGTCCTACACCCATCATGTCCACTATGTATGTTATGTGAGGTGGAAGGACTGGTTCATAGTGGACGGTTTCTCATTGCCAATCATTTTACAGCTTTCCCCTTGTTTTGGTTTTCGTTGTTTTTGGGGGTCAACCAATTTCTTCAGGTTGAGCGAATAATTATTTTCACCCACATTTTCTCAATTCATCCTATTTGGATTCAACTTGGGACCCCGAAGTAAATTTGGCATTGATGAAACCGAGGTTATACCCAATCATTTTTTCTGTTATTTTATTTCCTCAATTTTGAAGTTGTGGTTTGCTGTGTGGTGACCTTTCACATTGACTTATATATTTGCATTTCAGTAATAGTAGTTTTCATTGGTGGTGCTAGAATCATGGTATATTTAACGGGCAAATTCAACCTCCATTTCATACAGTCCACTCTGTCCCCAACACTCCAAGTTTCCTCAGAATATAAATCTTCATCTTTGACGACTAGACTATGATTACTGTTGTGCCTACAATTGGAGCCAAGGAACATCTTCCCCCTCAATGTTAGCCACTTACTCCTGGTGTGGATGACTTCAATGAATGGATTTTTGAGAGTTTGAGAAAAATCCGATCAATGATTTGAAGGACCTGTAATATTGAGAGGAAGGATCATTCCAGAGCAACGACATTCTCCCCCTGAAGAGTAGGCTTCGCTATCATTTCTCCTCCTTGCCATTAACCGTGTGCACAAGGAGTGATAGTTAGATATGGTACCTGCTTGAGAACTGAATTCAAGGTGGCGAGTGGCCCAAATATGGAGTAAGCTGAATTTAGAGTGCTTGCTCCGCAGAGGATGACTACTGAGCCTTCTACTGAAACAGAGGTCTCTCCATTTCTGTTCCTGTTGCCCGTCCATTATCGGGTAATACGCGAAGTTTCCTAGTCTCTTAGCACCTTTCCTATCTTTGCTAACACCTAACTCTTTTGCAGCTCTCCTTATTCCATATCTCTATTATAAACCCTCTAACCACCTTGGAGCTTTACAGTGGTAGCAGCATCATAGTAGTATTGCATTACAAACTCGAAGCTTTAATGCTGATTCAAATAGGAAGGCGACAAGGAAAGGTATTTATTTCACAACATTATAGCAGGCACGTTACCCCTTCACCTCTTGGCTGGACGTACACACCTTGCCATCAAATCTCAGACTCAAGAATTCAGTGGTTTGAGAATGTGAGGATCTGCTGGCTCAGGCAAATATTACAGCAATCCTGAACTCTGTTCCTACCATCACTGGGGTGCCTAGTAAGAGTCAGGCAGTACATAAGATTATAAAAGAACTATATTGTGAGATTATTCGTAATGAATAACGTTAAATTACAAGTGGTCAATACATGGTAAAACTGATTAATTTATAACCGGTCAACTATTCAAGAAAAGCTGAGTTTTTCACCCGCATCAATTCTGGCTTATTACTCTCTTCAGCGTGAAAATTTCATCACATAGTTCTCCCTATACATTCGTCCAAACATATTGTCGATTCTTTCATATTTCCTTCTTCATTATACAAAATATATTTTCCTCTTACAACTGAGCACATGCCAGCAGGCCGAAGGTAATGGGGGGGGGGTTGTTACAGTCTTACGAACTTTAATGCAATTAGCAAACTATTCTGAGATCCAACCTACAAAAATGACTCATCACTACACAATCGATTTGAACTTTTGAGGATTTCATTGCTCCCTACTAGACCACTGCCAGACAACACTAGAATGAATGTCGTTCCACTATTGACGCAGCCGCATTTCAAAATTATGTTCTCTTAGGTATTCAGATTGATCACTCACTTCGGGAAATATGTCGGACAGTACACCAGTTGACATGGGATTCAAAGCTGCTTCTCTGAAAAACGATTCAAACCATAGTTTAAGGCATTGCGAATTATTCAGAACGAAAATTCTAGCATATGTGCATTTGTGGTAAAAATAGCCGTACCATGGCTTTGATTGTATCTTAAATTATTTTGCGGTATTGGTTTAGTATTTCGCTAATACTGATTATTTGTTCACACTTAATTGTGCACATTCCATAGTTGTTATTTTGCTGTTTATCAGGCAAATAGAGCTCAATAAAAACGAGCATTATTTTGTGAATTTCTTTTTAGAGTGAAGATCGAACTTGTTGCTTCATTCTCAGCATGCAATTTCTATTTTACAGTTAAAGATATGCTTGTCACGAGTTGAGCTGCATATTAACGAATTAACTACAACATTCGCATTGCTTGTAACAATCAAATGCATTATTATACAGCATACTAACAAAATATAACAAACTCTTGCATGGTTAAGTCATTAATACGATACAAAAAGTGAACTACAAATTTTTTAAATTGATGACAATTTCTTAATGAATGAGGATTACTGTGCTGTATCATTTATTATTTAGCAGTGACTTAATACTACCAATAAGTGTTCCTTATCGTGAATAACTGAATATTTCTTTTATTATGTCCATACCCAGCTGCAAACACCATCCTCAGTACAATCAAATGCCAGTACTCTTGAGCTGCTCCGATGAGGAACACCGATACACCGCATACAAGGACTGCGACAGCAAGCATCGGGACTCTCTTGTATTTATCAGCAGCGATTCCCAGAAAAACGCCTCCAATCGTATAAACAGCAATGAAACTCGGACCAGCTAGAATTTGGTACTCGATACCCAATCCATTCCTTGTCCACTCACAATATTGCTCGCCATCGTCGAGAGTGAGAGCCTCACAACTGAAAGTGAAACGAAATAATTACTTACGATATTATTCATGAACAATAACCATTCACATATTAAATTAAATGAATGGGGCTCCGCTGATAAATAAATTAATACCTCCAGATCGCTCATGTTTACTATGTTGAACTTTTTTGGCTGTCATCGGAAACGAATAGTAAATCGATTTTAGGAAAAGCCGTTCATTAGGAAATACGGTTTCTATTATGCGACTACTTTTCACCCCGCCCTCACACGCAACCACACATTGTGATGTTGAGTAAGTAACGATGCATAACCAACGAAAAGAGACTTGACCCCCATTGACAACCGGGCCTACAGTGCACACGTGACAACTGAGCAATTTGATGTGCCAAAGTCAAATCTCACCATAGAATTGCTTTTCTGCGCGCCCCATTAAACATTGTTAAATTTCGAATATTTCAATTTATTTGCTCGTAAAAAAACATTTCCTCTTTTGTCCGTAAGTTGAAACTGTATTATGCTACCAGACAGGGGCGTTATAGTTTTTCAGAATATGACGTAGCAGTCAATGCAGTAAAACTAGTAGTGTTCGCCATTTGGTCAATTGGCGAGCCGTTCAGTCTTGAAGTTACCTGGTTGGGGCCCCTGACCGTCCTTCTGAGGGGCTTCTGAGGGCCCCTTACGCTTTTCATGCCGACAAAGGGATTAGTCCTATTTTCAACCCAACTACGCATTTTCCCCTCTTTCCTCCCAAATATTCCGTTGGTTTGACTCCTTCCCTCCCCCTATCCTCCTTCCCACATCTCAACTCTGGAACGCAGTAAGGGACATTCATGTTACACTCTCGTTCGCGCTCACAACGTTGTCCTTCCGTTTCTTCGGCGTGTAACTTTCCGTATTCTTATTCGGTTACCCTTTTGTAAACATTACGTGTTAAGTGTTCTATACAGTCTTCTACCACGCTCACCGAGTTCGCTTTTATTTTATCCTCAAACCCCCCTCTTGTGCGCCCAACAAGTAGCAATAGGAATGAAACACGCAAAGACAATTTACTTTTACTTCGAGTAACAACGTTAACGCGTACCTGCTTTGATTGTTTGCGGATTCGCAAGCAAACTGGAGCGTCAAATTAAAGTTTTCTTCCAAAATTTGCTCCTTCAGCATGCACGCTATGTCTCCGTAAAGCACGTCTCCTGCTGTATGTTTGCTTGTGACTCCTGCGAGGAAATGACCCAACTCAGCGGTGAGGTAGCCCAAAGTCAATATGACCAGGATGTACCAACCATAGAGGCCACTCAACTTCTTCAGAACGGGAAACATTCCTGTGAAAAAAAAAATAAATAAAAAAAAATGAAATAAAATAAAACTAAAACTACACGAACACTACACTTGCAACTAGAAACAGTTGGTTCAGCGAATTTCTATCGTCGATTTTGTTAATCCTTACACTGTTAGAAAGAAAATGAAGAAACTGTATCGAAATATAAATCTTTTATGAAGCGAATATTTCTGGAAACCCGTTCATGAAGTAAAGTTGAGACATAGCTTCCCTCCTTCCCACAAACGTCAATAACATTTTCCATGAAAATCTTACTAAGAACCTATTGTGGGTAATGTTGATGATAACCTGTGGGGTGAATCAGAATCGTCGTCAGGTCGTCGTTTTGGCCTATATGATATACATGTATGTTTTAACAATGTGATTGACATCGTAGAGCGTTTTATGCGAAAAAGTTTCAAATACAAAGGATTTTGGCTTTTAACTCCGTTCAACAGAATGTCAGAAGTATGTATGAGGTATTAACTATATGTTAATACTACTACTGCTATATGTAGGTATTAACTAGTCATTCAGCCTAAATCTCAGTACAAAGTTTTTTGAGAGAAATGTTCACAGAGAGTAAAATACAGATAGTAATTAATGAAATAATCGTAGTAAGTTGAACGCTTCAGTTTCCTCCTCCATTTCTCTGATAAACGGTGAGAGAAAGAACGGTTTATAACCTAATTTTCGCTCTTCGTCGAAGTAATGGACAAAGTGGAAAAATGTGATAGAGCTGCTTTGTGGCAAGTTGACTTCAGACATGTACCGAGTTACATGACGTACCTTCGTTTTACTACTTTTTCTTACTTTTAGGTGGATGAAAATAAAAGGATTGGTCCCATCCCTCAGGGAAATGGGCTAGTTCCCATCTTAGTCCTGTTCACATTGATAAACTTCTATCTGTTTCCTGTATAATGAGAGTTGAAGTTTAGTGCGACGGAATGTGTCAAGAATGAACACAACTCTGGAGTGAGTTTTTAAGCGTAACCAGTGCACGGATTCGGCTGAAATCTTCAGACACACATTTGAGAGTGCTCAGTTTTTCAGTGTTGAAGAAGAAGTGGCCAAGTCATCTGCTCGAGCGTGTTGGGGCGATCTGCCAAAAACAGAATTGGCTAGATTCTTCATTCGCGCTTTTTTTTTTTTGAAACGGTGGATGCAGGTGATACCGTCACTGCAGCCACAAACGGGTCTATTGTAAGGGCGTCCATGATCCTAGGCCACACGGCACAGGTCTCACTTGGTGTGATGTCACCTATGGGCCCCTACCACCCCCCGCACAAAGCGGAGGATATCCGCAAGTTCTGCATGCGCCACCTTTTCTGGCTGAAGAAAGGGCCTCCCAAACACAGAAAAGCGCGTGCGTCGAGTCCATTGCATACGCACAGCACATGCTCTACCATCTCTAGCCCTACCTCGCAGAACCTGCATACCTGTACCTCCCACTTGTCAATATTTGCAAGGTGCTACCTCAGCAGGCAGTGACCTGTGAACAGGCCACATATGATCCTCATATCCTTCCTACCCAGTGCAAGCACCTCCTTGGACCTCCCTCTGGAGAGTCGGATGAAGAGTTTTGACTGTCTAAGACCGGGCAGCCCTGCACCTAACCTCCCATTCGCCAACCACTCTATGTAGTGGTGGCTCCTGGTAGTCCCAACAAAGGGCTCAGGGCCAATAGGGATCTGCGCCGATCCCTTCTTTGCCTACCTATCAGCCCCTGATGCCCTGGCACCCAACACAGTGTTACACTGTTGTCCTCGGCCAGGGTCTTCAGTCCTGTCAGACACTCCCACACCTGCCGCGACGTATGACCGTATGAGGCTAAGGCCTTGAGAGTGGCCTGACTGTCCACCATGATGTAGATTTTCTGCCACTTCAGTCCCCTCTGCAGCAGCCACTGCGTGCAGACTGTCGCCGCAGCCACCTCTGCCTGGAACACCGTGGCCAGCGACCCCAATGCCGAACGTTCCTGAAGGAACGCCATCCTTTTAACATGTATGTGGAGTGGAGCTAAATCTAGCAAGACCTCTAGTGCAGCCGTAGGGCATGTTGTGATACAGCCTGCAATGGCCAGACACGCCCTACACTGCAGTTTATTCAGCTGCAACTGCACTGTTTTGTTTCCACCAGACCAGGGCTCCATAGGTGACTACAGGCCTAACAACCGCAGTGTACAGCCACCGGATCATTCCAGGCCTCAGCCTCCATGTCTTTATTCGCGCTTATAATGCCAACTACCTTTATCCGCCTGATATAGACTATCCAGCAGCCGCTGCCTTGGACCCACCACTAGGGAGCACCTCAGCGTGTTGGTAGAGCTTTATAGCTAATCCTGCTTATAGAGCCAGACCCATCGGTCACACATCTTCATATTACTGTATTGCCATTCGCCTGTAATGGCTTCATCCCTCTGTCTGTTGAATCAGATCCACTCTCGTGGTTGAAACGTCCCCTTTGATACTAATGAACCCGTAACACAACAAACAAATTTGTAAATTTACTCATCAAGTCCTCATCCCACCACACCGGTCGACAACAAGTTTCCTCAACGCTTGGTTTGTTCCAGGGTAGGGGTGTCACTTGAGTCTGCACTACCCCAATTTATAAGTTCTACAACGTAAATAGTGATTTCCTGTATACATGTTTCACTGAACTCTGTGGCTATTAATATGTTACCGGTTACTCATTCTTGTTTAAACAGGGATTTTTAGGTGATTAGTGTTATGTATTACTGCTGCATGGACTATTGCAGCTCCTAACAGAATCAGAAATCTTCATAACAAAGTTAATGCAAATAAACGAAAACTAATATAGGTATGGTTATGAATCAATCTTAGAACAAGTTTATAACCATAATTATATCAACATTAGTTGAAACAGTATTCATTCGTTTTCAATAAAGCTTTGGTGGTCTGCAATTATTAACGAGGAGTATCTAGCGCAAAGCATTCCTCAACTGTATAATTCGATGATATGCTTTACTCACAAGCGCTCGTTCCGCTAGTTCCAAAAAACACTGCTACGGCTCATTTTGGTTGTTCAACGGACTGCCCGAGAAATATTTAATGGATTTATTGGCGACCAAAACAGAAAGTAAATAAAGATGTGGGGAGACAGGCTCAGACTGCAGCCAGCTCTAAGGATAGAAGGATGTTGAGAGGGAAGGGAAGCACGATACGAAGACGTTCGACGATAGGATGACCACCAGTTCAGATACGACTCAAGAAACACGCGAGTGACGATACCTCGGAGAATGCCGCAACTCCTCAGCACTATCATTGACCCGAGCGTCCACTGCATGAGTTTCCAACGCCGCCATATGAAGATCCATCCTGTCATAGTCCCAGCCAAGCACACAGAGGAGAGTGCACCATTCTATCGAGCGGTCAACCTCCCAAAAACCGGGCCAGTCCGGAACAAGTATGTCCAAAGGAGGCGCAGTTTTGATTGGGGTTTAAGCGAGGCCTTGGCAACTTTCCGAAGGTAATTACCATGGCCCACGAGGCTTCCAGCCGAAGAGGTTGCACCGAGAAACTCGATCCCCAGGCACTGCCATATCTCGAAGACTCCTCTAGCCGAAACCCAGCATCCACGACCTCGATAAGACGGCATCAAGGACACGGAACCACACTTCTCAGGACTCACCACGCATGCCTAGCTGCACTTACAAACTTGTCTAGGGCGATCTGTAAGCCTTGCTTGGTACCCACGAGGAGGACGACGCGCACACACACACAATTCAGGTCTTTTTCGATTAAACTCAAGATCTGAAGAAATTGCAACCTTCGTTTTAAGACGATTGCCACAGTTTCGTTACCCTTCGGTTAGCGGAAAGCAATAACGTCGAAGTCGTGTGTAATGAGACCGGCTAAACATCGTGCGTCGAATAGAAAAATCAAAAGAATATCCTTGAACAACTAAGGATGGGAAGGAGAGGATTGGTTCTGGATCTCCCTGCAATTAGCCATCGGGTTAATTGGGAAAACCGATAGTCGTAAAAATTGTGAAGCGAGACCTCCGAGCGACCGCCCCGTAAATATCGACCTGGAGAGATCCCATATCTTCCACGACTCTTTGTTTCAGAAAAACTTGAAGGATCCTGAAATGACCAGGAGCGAAATTAGCTTCGCAGTTAGTTCTCTTCGTTTCGGATTCATCTCATCTCCGGTTTCGATAGCCGAAGTAATCGACGCCTGTGTAATTCGACTTAATAACCGGGCTCGAGTTTTCTATCGCTCTCTGTGTCGTAGAAAAAAAAAACTTCCGCGTTGGCAGCAGGTTTCAAAACAGAACTGAGCTCAGGTAAAATCCTATTGTCGACATACTAACGAATTTTTTTAAATCTGCAACAGAATTGGAGCTCCCAACTAATAATATATAATTAAAATCTACACAGTAGACGTTCGTGATGTACATACGCATTTTGAAAAACGAATTACGAGAGAAGAGCAGGCCAACATCGATCTAAAACTAACAGCACAATCCTATTTAAATCATTAAACTTTGTCACGGGTGTTCAGGGGGACAGAACCAATTTTGTTTGAGAGTAAAAAATAAAAGGCTTTATTACTGGAAATTATAAAAGAAAATAACTGCTTGGGTTTAATGAAAGAGGGAAATAAAATATTAAAGTATACCGGTAAAATAATTCTTCTCCCGACGTAAGGAGTGTAGGGGCTCACCAAGTTTCGCTTGCGATCGGTCGACGGTTCGGCGCGTAAAAGGAGACTGAGCTCTCCGGCTCAGGGCCCTCTTCATTGATAAGGGCCTGGCCTCCCGAGTCCGGCGGTCGTGACTCTGTCACAACTTATAACCAAAGTCGATTTTAGTATAGTTTCTTCGTCATACATCGCGCTCATATAACCCGCTCTCACGAAAACTCCGCTGACGTTGAAAGTTTAACGATGGTCGTAAGATAATTCCGTATCGTTAAGCACAACCAGTTTCCACATAGAACGTCACTAGTGCCAGAGCTGTAAAAATCGCAGGAAAGTTGTAGCGACGCGACAGATATTTTCTTACGTTAAATTTCACGGCGCCTTCTGACGAGTCCCAGGTTCGACCGCAACGCGTTTCAGCTCTGCTAAGTCGTATAACCGAAAGTATGAAGGCGCCTGGGGGTGGGAAGATGGGTGAGTTCGTCGCGGTCTTATTTATTAATTCAGCAACGCTTCGCTTCCGAACATAATTAAGACGGTATTGAGTTTACGACCTGCGACGGTGTTAATGGTTTGTTAATGTCCAGGAATCTCAATGAACGTTCACAATACGGATATGACAGTTAAACTCCCCGAGAGCAAAAATCGTCTCCGCTATTTAACGTTTGATTAGCTTCGAAGAACAGTATGCAATCTGCAAGCGCGCGTTGAACACAATTGAAAGAGACGAATTCAACAAAGGAGTAATAATATTAAGGGAGGTAACTGTTCAAATTCGATATACTGTCTCCATAATGTTCAGGCAGCTACACCACTTATGACATCCACTTAATTACATTCACAAGTGTTATATTTTATTTCGTTTTGATGTGAGTGACGTCAGATCCATGCGCAATTTTACCGCCACGTGCCTCGTTAACACTGCGTAGTTCGATTTGAGGGAGAACGGCTGAACCGATTGAGTTGGTTCTTTTTTTGTTTTGTTCGTTATTTTTTGTAGACACCAATATAAGGTTATTGGCGATTTCGGTCGATGGGAAAGGGGGGTGGGGGACGAAAATGTACCAAAAACTAGGGTTTTCCGCATTTTTATCGAAAACGGCTCTAACGATTTTGATTAAACTTTCAAATTATCTTCTACTAATCAATAACTAACTTTTCCTCTCGATACATATCTCCATGAAAATACGGCGAACGGAGATATGAAGCAAAAATATGTTTTTTACACTTTTTGGCAAAACGGCTTCAACGATTATCACCAAACTTTCAAGATGTTTTCAAATAGTTAATACCTACATATAGTTCTCAATAAATGTTCCTCTGACAGTCCACTGAACAGAGATAAAAATCAAAATGTGTCGAAAATAACGTTTTTTCGACCATTTCAGTAAATTCCAGGGTAACTGCTTCACCAAATTTCATCAATCTTTCATAGTGTCTATTAGCCATCCACACCCACATTTAGTTTTCCATATTTATTTCTGTATATATATGTTGAACGGAGATATAAGCCAAGTTAACTCAGAAAAGGATTGTCGAATATTAATTTATCGGTATTCCGATTTTCTCAAAAACGGCACAAACGATTTCGATCAAATTTACGAATTACTCTCAACTAACTTGTCCCTACATATTGTTCTCTATAAATGTTCCTGTAGAAATGAGTTGAATGAAGATCCCGCATATGTAGCTGGTGTTCGAACTTACGGGGGTGGCGGAAAGTTGTGTGTTGCTACGCACCGCTCGTTTTTACTTTCGCTTCAGAATTTCCCAGAGGAGTTACTTTTATTTTCTATTTATGTTATATGAGCCCAACGATAAATTGATTTCCATCATTTCTTGGTATTAAACATCTTTGTGTGCGAAATCTGGATGGATAACCATTCACCACTTTGTCACAACACATAAGCTGGCGTGGTGTACACTCTACTTAAAATGTATGTTCCCGTTAAGCTCCACATTTCTTATTAATCATTCAATCCGATCACGAGTCAGTATTCAATGACTTCTAGAAACTATTAAATACCAACTTTGGAATAACTTTTTGCATGTACCTCATTGAAGGAAGAGGATTCCTTGGTTGAAGAAAGTTGTTTATTGTTTACTAAACATTACGATTTGTAGTTTGAGGGATTGTTGACATTATATTCTTAGTATTTTACGACGTTGGATTGAATAGCACAATGATGTTCAAGAGAATAACAAACCGTTGCGTAATAGCGTAATAATTCGCAGCTTTTGTCGTCAAAATGTAATTTTGAATATCCGGGGAATAACTGTGAGGAACGATTTGTTTCATGAATAGATTATTGTGACAGCTATTCATTCAATTTTGTTATAAAGCGTGAAACGAATTCGTACGACTTAATTGATCATGCTGTTAAACTTGCGCATACTCAGTTATGATGGAATGAACTACGATGGGCTTCCCAGTGCGTTCAAATAAAACCCGGCAGGTATTATCCGCAGGTCTCAAATCAAAACAAATTCAGACTCTATTTAACGAGGAAAATAGAGTTCGCAATGAAACTGCGCTGCTATTCTAGTTCAGCGCATTCCGATTTATTAAGAGCGTCGATAGTTAACGACATTTTTTCTTTTACCAAAACCGTCTTTTTTCGCGTTCGAAGACTCAATCGGCTCTAATAAAACGGACAAATCGATAACAAAAAGCACGGACGAGTGTTCGGGAAGATGAAGGTCGTAGTTCTGTTCTAGTCAGGTCGTGTTTCGTATCGTTTACGGGTATTTTTCGACGCTGGTATTGGCCTCGGGGGAGTAATACTGCGTCACGCTGTGCAGGAGCATAACAAACCATTGTGTAATAATCTGCAGCATATTTTATCTGACAACCTTCTCCCGTGGGAATAATTACTTCTTTTCAAAATTGTGTTTTTTATTGAAAGGTGCCGTTTTGGTGTTCATTCTTTACCCTCTAAGTTGACACGATCGACACGTGGACACACCGCAGAGAAAATGTTGCAACAGGCGGAGTTCAAAACGGATCTTCGAGGTGATCAACAGTCTCAAACTATTTTCCCGTTCGCCTAGGGACATTTAAAAGTCGACTATCGAACCAAACAACCAGCGAATTTCCCCAAGGTCCTCCATGGAACGAGTGAACCATCCAGGCTGTCAACGCGATCGTGGCAGTCGTGCACTCCTTCCAACCGCTCTCTGAACTGTCCCTCTCTTTTGTCCTTGATCTCCCTTTTTTTTTTAACCGTTTCTTCTTCCTTCATATTTCACCTTTTGTCTCTCGACAATTTCCCTCAAACTAATTGCCATCATTCCAGTTTCGCCGAGACCCTGTCTGCGGTGGCATTAACGAAGTGCCAACTTCATACTTGTTAACGGGCTCGAGAAGGAATACTATTCGAGAACCGCCGCGCCGACATGAATATTTTAACATAATCCAGACAGTTCCGGGTGCAGAAAACTCGTGATAGTTCGCACTTTGAATCGGTTACTACTCTCACGCTTCGCATCTCTTTCAAATTTTCAACAGAAGACCGCGAGGATCAAATCGAGCGCTGACTCGAAGCCAAACGCCGACATGGACCGCTGCAGACACACAAAGAGATGCTTTATGACCATAAAACTTCTGAAGATTTGGTGGAACAAAGGGCATCGTTCCTGGAAGAGCATCCACTCCTCTACGCCGAGAACATTTTTACGGTTTCTTGGATTTGTCGAGAAAACAGAAGGAAGCCGATGAGTCTCCGGATGGAGACGCAAAACACTAAACAACGATGAAGACGCTACCATCAAACCAGGGGGAACTGATCTTGTAAAACTCAAAGATGATTCGCCGTGACTCTTCTAGGCCCACTTGATAATCATTACTGCCCTTAGCTGCACGTAGTAGGAAGGAAAGTTAAGTAATCAGCGGCTGGAAATTTTTGTTTGTTGACTTTTCTTCAAAATTTTACGTTCCAAGGGCTTCGAAGTTCGAAAAGCACCATTTGAGGGAATCGCGGTTCGCCATGAGACGCTAAGAGTGAGAGTAAAATCGGTTCAAAACTAACTATAGTTATCATGATGATCTAAACCTATTTGTTTTCTCCGAAACAGCGTCAACGATTTGGATTAAACTTTTTGTATCAACAGGCTCAAACAGCACGACACTTTCACAAAATTCTCATTTGCAAGAAAATGACAGCGCAATTAACTTTTAACAATTTCGACGGAAAGCGATTTTAGTGCAGTTTTTTTCGTATAGACCGCTCGTGTGATATTTTCTCAGAAAACCCATGAAATAATTACGAACATCTCCAGAAATTTCGAAATTCAAAACACCGCCGTTTGACTTGATACCATTTCTCACAGTCTGCGCCCGATAATTCCACAAAAATCAATTTGATAGCCCGTCGAACTAACCTAAGCACGGATTAATCAACAAGAGTTGTCGTATAAGCAGGAGGAGCTCAATGAATTCCGGAAACCACCAGTTTCTATGTGAAACGTCGAACGGCGCTGTACGAAGCTTGCCAGAGTGCACGAAATCACTGAATGCACGTGGGGTTGAAGAAAGTTGTGTGATGCGCCGCACCAGATAGCACCGTCAGGGTACACAACATTTAGAATGTAAGTGTGGTAATTATTACTACCTCCTTTTTACTTTGCTCGGCTCTACAAAGTAGAAAGGAAAGTTATGTAATCGGCTGAGTCTGAAAAACACTATTTGGGAAAATGGTCTGTGTGTGTCTGTGAACGTATTTTAGAGAAAACGACCGTATCAAATCAGCTCAAACTTGATATCTAGCCCGCAGGTTACCATGGGACGCCAAAATAAGGGTATGAACAAAATCCACCGAAAGCTAACTATAGTTATCATAGTGATCAAAACACCAAATATTCTTTTTCTCAAAAACGGCTGTAACGATTTTGATTAAATTTTTTATATTCATAGCTCCTAATATGGCAACTATACCATAAAATTCCCATCTATGGGAAAATGACGAGAGCAGCGCAATAAATTCCGGAACTGTAAGCGCTACCGCTTCCTGCTGCCGTAAAGCGTTGTTTGACCAAGTTCAAATGAACTGAGTGATAAATGAGTTGAGTAAGCAGAAAGAAAGCCATGTACCCGAGTGAATTGACGTAGAGCTAAGGAAAGTTGTGTGTTGCAACGCACCAGATATTTTTTTAAAACTTTTCAACAAATTTTTCTGACTTTGGCGTACAGAATAGAAATATATCTGGGTGTGTCTTCCTCCTGCTTTCAAACTTTCATTATTTTTAAAATGTTCAATAATGAAGACAGGTTGTTTTTTCTTTCCCCGAGGGCGTGCGGGACAAGTCCCTTTGTCACTGCGGCCACATATGAGCCTATTGTGGCACTGACCCTTTCTTAAGAGAAGGCGTCGTACATACCCGTCCATTTTAAGAAGCCGAGTATGTCCTTCACCGCAGATTCCACTGCGATTTGTGTTGTATCGTATAACGCTCTATTTTTCGCTAACACTAAACTCTCGCCTTTCAAACCGTCGTTGCTAACAACTACATGCAAAAATGGTGGCGAATTCAAACCTTGCGTTAATTTTGCGACACCCTTTATTTATAATTTGGGGTTTTGCGATTTCCTTTCCTTCAACATACACCAGAGAGATATTTAAAAAAAATTCTTCCTTATGTGGGATGGGCGCCTTATGGTCTCGCACATGTTCCCAAGGAATGGCAGGTAGTTCATGCGAGAGAAGTTGTACCAAAGACGAAAAATGGCTCCTTTTCAAGTCTCAGGAGCATGGAGTCTATTCATCTGTACTACACCGCCTACACCGAGGGGCTCATACCCATAACGTGTGTTTGGGTTATTTTGGCAGTGTACCGTGATGATCCCCACTACCTGTGTTAAGCCCTTCCTTTCTATCATCAGAAGGCTGCGTCTTATCTCGTGCGCTGGTTCTGGGATGAAACGTTTAAAGACAGACTGATGCATATTCTCTAACTGTCCCCTTGAGTAGTGACGGAGATGCCCCACAGTTTCAAAGTGAGAACGATTCACGGCACAATGGACGGACAGCTACCAGTTCTGCATTCCAGGATGTCTCTGGGAGTTCTGACCGGGTGGCTCCTACCTCCTTCAGATCCCGCAGTTTAAAGGCGACGAAACGGATGGAATTACTACCCTCCAGCGACCCCACGGCCACCACAATACCCGCAGAGCAAGCGCATTGTCAGGCCTTGCCCGGGATAGGAGTTGGATTGCTCCGTTCTACCTACCTTGCCCTGCGGAGGCATCCACCTGTCGTGGCCCCCATGATGCCCCGGCGCAAGGCCACGGGCAACCCTTGAGGCCAGAATGGTCACAGGCCCGCCCCATCTTGCGATGGCACTCGTGGACTTTATCATTTTAATAACTTCCAAAGCGTATTGGCTTTTGATTGCATTGCCTGATTGATGCGTCAATAAAAAAGCTAAGAACTGAGCATCGGAGTTACTAATTCATTTTGTACATTTCGTTAAAATAAGAAATTACGTCCATTTTCCAGTTTGACAAATTCGCTTTTTGAATTTTGACGTGGGAAGAAAACGATCACGTAACGAGTTGAGTTGGAGATTCGGAGCTCTATTTTTGTTTGTCCTTTCTCTCCTCACTGTCTTCGATGAGATCAGCAATCGAATCAAAATAAACCAGGTCACCTGCGATCCATTTACTAGATTCGAACGTAGACGAGTCAAATTAATTCGACAGCCCGTTAGATCTCTCCTACGTCATAATTCCAAGGAAACCGGCTCAGGATGACGGAGCTGCTAATGGAAAATAATAACGACTCCCAGTAAAAAAAAAAGAAGTTTTTTGTCAACAAACCGAACTTTTCCCTTCCACGGTTCAAAACTGCCAACTAGTTCGAGGAATCTACTGAGTCATTGGGATAACGCAGACCTCTCTAACGTTTCGATTGTTTGTGTTTGCTCTTTCCCTACTCTTAAGACGGGGATTCCCTGTCGAACGTAATGGAAAAGAAACGAGCCCCGCTCAAACTACATCAAGAAAACTGGTCCGTTTTAAAACTCAAGTCCTTAACTGGAAACTGAGCAGCTGGCCGATGATCCGATTTTCCGAGAGCCTTGGATTGGAAAAACACGTCAGGAACTGGAACCCGGTTGTTATTGGTGATGGGAATGAAATAGATTTGGCATGACGAAGTCGTCGTCATTTAATTGCGCCCGTGCGCATGTTCCGAGATCCAGCACATGGAAGAACAACTCATCATTCTCCCGTCGGCTCTGCCTCACATTTTTACTTCAAGCTAGTTCCCAGTGACGACCCCCGTGCTTCATTTCATGTTAATAATGAACGAGCACGACCAGCCACATTAAGTTTCCTGAGCCCTCGTAGTAAGAAAGTACATCGGCAGAAAAAAAGGAGTTCCTTCTGATCATAAGAATGGCATGTGTGACGTGTTCGCGATTAGGATAGAGCGGCAGAACCAAAATGTGGTACTCACCCTACACACGGGGCTCAAAAATAAGGAATGATGAAGAATCGTTCCAAAACACCTTTTTACTTTCCACTGCCCACAGGGTTGGGTTTTCTTAAGATATTTACGTTTTGAGGCCTGTACTGAATCTACAAAACCTAATTTCGGCGCGTGGTCCGTGTGTGTTCGATTTACGGCAGAACGGGTGGACCGATTGAGCTGATTCTTTCTTTAATCTTGTTCGTTATTTTTTGTAGACACCTAAATAAGGTTATGGACGATTTCGGCCGATGTGAAGGGGGGGGGGGACGAAAATGTACCAAAAATCAGTGTTTTTCGCATTTTTCTCGAAAACGGCTCTAACGATTTTAATTAAACTTTCAAATTATCTTCTACTAATCAATAACTAACTTTTCCTCTCCATACATATCTCCATGAAACTACGGCGAACGGAGATATAGGCATATGAAGCAAAAATAGGTTTTTTACGCTTTTGGCAAAACGGCTTCAATGATTTTCATCAAACTCACAGGATGTTTTCAAATAGTCAATACCTATATATTGTTCTGAATAAATGTTCCTTTGACAGTCCACTGAACAGAGATAAAAATCAAAATGTAGCGAAAATGATGTTTGTTCGAACATTTCCGTAAATTCCGGGGTAACTGCGTCTTCAAATTTGATCAATCTTACAGAGTGTCTTCTAGTCACCCATACCTACATTTTATTTCTTGTAATTATTCCTGTATATATCTGTAGAACGGAGATATAAGCCAAGTTAACTCAGAAAAGAAGATTTGTCGAATATTAATTTACCGGTTTGTCAATTTTCTCAAGAACGGCCATAACGATTTGAATCAAACTTACAAAGTACTCTCAGCTAACTAGGCCCTACATTTTGTATTCCATAAATGTTCCTGTAGAAATGCGTTGAACGAAGATACAGTACAACGCCCGTATACGTAGCGGATCTTCGAGTGTACGGGGGCTACGGAAAGTTGTGTGCTGCAACGCTCAAGATACGAAGGGTTTCGACTTTTTTCATTCGGCAGCTACGAACAACTGAACTGTTCGTTTAAAATGACAAGAGCTGGACATAAATTCTGGAGCGTATCGACGAAAAGGTATCACAAAAATTGAGCTGGTAGTCCAACAAGCTATGCACAAAATGGTAGTTTAGGAACGTTTATAAAGTAATTAGGAGTAATCCACGAAATTCAGTACTGCGGACCGTCTTTTTCACGACGTTGCCGTATAAGCCCGAAACAATAAACGCGAACATTTTTTAAAAAACGTGTTGACAGTCCCATGAGTTACCTATCACTTAGCAAAAGTCGTGAGGCAAGTAGGGAGCAAACCTATAAATTCCGGAGCCAATTTTTATATGGTACGTTACGTTGAGGTTTGGATAAACTGAAGAATAATACTTCGGTTGCCTGTCATAATATCAGCGTACAAATAAGAGAGGGTTTGCTCCAATGAGTATAATCCCGCTTAATGGCACTGTAGCAATACGGTATGAACACGAATAAATGTGTCTTGAAGCGGTTTGAATAAAAGGACGCGGTGAGCAATTGCAATCCAACGTTCTGTCCAAAATTCTATCACACAGACAAACGATCCAAGAAATGCGACTTTATCGATCAGAAATTGATGGATTAAATTATTCAGGAACATTTCCTACTTGAGTGTCGCCGTTGTTAATTCGTTTTCCACAAACTATGGGCTTTATTGGATGAAGTATGGGGCTTTCATTGTCATCTGAGCGACCATGAGCTGGAGCTGAGTAAAAATGGGGATTGGAGTTACGTTGAGTGGGGGCCTTCGCCGAAATACGATCTTCCACGCGTCGACACAAGTCAGGCGCCGTGCGCAGAAGCCGTAAAGTTCCCACAATTCGACTCGCCAATTAGCACTTCGCCCCCAAATGAAACGGAAAGGACCATCGCCCGAGTTGGTTGTCCCTGACCCGAATAAGAAGCGGCTCTTTTGAATGCAACGCCGCTTCCTTCCTCGCTCCCAGACTCATATTTACTTTCCTTGGCAGCTCACCCGATGCCCCGGGACGAGAAGAGCTGAAACTGCTTCCGAACCGACGATTCAAGTTGGAAGCTCGTCGATCATAAATTGGAACTCGATCGACAAATCCTGAGAGCAACGAAACTGAAGCCCAATCCCAAGTTTTGCCTGAAGTACTCGGAACTTGACAGTTTCGTCAGCCGCACTATTGAAACGCTTTCCGGAAGTTCAACGGGTGATTACTCAAGCACATTCAGGATATTCCGGGAGCGTAGATATTTCCAGGAAATGCCTACTTGAAAGCACGCCTGATGCACCAGATGTCACGCCGAGTCTGTTATGCGGTTCAGCTGCAGGTCGCGGCAGCAGTGAGCGGGTGCGAGGGGATCATTAAAAAGCTGATTAAATTTGCAAGTTTTCGTGAAAAGTGACAGCTTCCAGTGAACGCGATTGAGAGAAAACCACTGACACTTTGCGTTTCAAGGCATCGGGATTCCAAATCTACAATGTATGTCCGACGTCCGCTGTCCTATACCGAAACCTATAGTAGTTATGGGCAAAAAATTAACAAAAACGCAATTTTGGCAGTTTTGCCGCAATTACGTCGTGTTTGGTATCGTTTTTATAAAGGTATTTTTCGATGCAGGATCGAATGGAATAGGTCTCAGAGGAGTACGACTGCGTCTAGATCGAAAACGGTGAAATCTCAGTAATTATTGTGAGCCAAATACTGCGAAAGTAATCGTTTCATTATTTCCATTCCCTCCCATCAGAATCCAACCACCCACCAGCTTGATGCATCACGTTGTGCCTACAGGCGCCTAACATATTCAGTTTTCGTCATAGTCAGGTCATGTTTCATATCGTTTACTGATATTTTTCGACGCTGAATCGAATGAGAAGGTCTCGAAGCTGTGAGGCTACGATAAGCTGAGGAAGAGAATAATAAACCATCGCAGTAATTTGCAGCGTTTTTACTTTCCTTGCTCCACGAAGTAGAAAGGAAAGTTATGTAATCGGCTGAAAAAAAAATTTTGAGTTCTCTTCAGATCTTTACGTTTCAGACCCCCCTGAGTCCGAAAAACACTATTTGGGAAAATGGTCTGTGTGTGTGTGTGTGTATGTGTGTCTGTGAACAATTTTTAGAGAAAACCACCGTACCAAATCAGCTCAAACTTGATATCTAGCCCGGAAAACACTATGGGACGCCAAAATAAGGGGATAAACAAAATCCACCGAAATTTAACTATAGTTATCATAGTGATCAAGACACCAAATATTTTTTTTCTCAAAAACGGCTCTAACGATTTTGATTAAATTTTTTATATTGATAGCTCCTAATATGTCAACTATACCATAAAATTCCCATTTATGGAAAAATTACGAGAGCAGCACAATAAATTGCCAAATCTTTAGACGAAATCGGTTTTAGCGTGGTTTTTAGAGAAAACAACCGTACCAAATCAGCTGAAACATGATGTCTAGCCTATAGGTTACCATGGGACGCAAAAATAAGGGTATGGGCAAAATCCATCGAAAGTTAACTATAGTTATCATAGTGATCAAAACACCAAATTTTTTTCTCAAAAACGGCTCTAACGATTTTGATTAAATTTTTTATATAGATAGCTCTCAATAAAACAATTATACCATAAAATTCCCATTCGGTGGGAAAATGACGAGAGCAGCACAATAAATTATCAAAATTTTCGACGAAAAGCGTTTTTAGCGCAGTTTTTTTCTTATAAACTCCGCTGGTTCCTTATAAACTCCGTTGGAATGTCAGTAGAATGTTTAAAAAAAATTGGTATTGTAGTCCAATCCAATACCTATAGGGTGAGTGTTTATTTCGTATCATTATTGTTTGGCTCATCTTGCATTGCTCACCACTCTCGTCCCCGAAACCCAGTTCACGTATTCAGAGACTTGCTTGTGTCACATAAATTCTCATTCTTTGATAACTACTATGTGAAGACCATATTCGACCAGAAATAATTCGATTTCATGCGTGCACCAAGATTTCGGGGCTTAGTTCTTCCTGAGTACGCACAATTGAGGAGCTCACGATTAGTAAACGAAATAACAACGAAGACAGTCAAACCAAAAGCCCGACCCTCGATCAGGAAGCGCTGCACTCCCTGTATTGCATGAGATCGGACGACCCGAACGGCATTTCTCCAATCGTCAAGTCGCCGCGTCATTTGGGGAACTCCCCGAAGAAGAAGGGACACGACCGACCCCGTATTTCCCCAAAAGGCCTCTGACCCGTTCATTTCGCACGAACGAACGACCCGAAGGATTTGACGGCTACGAGGGTCGACAGACGGAGAAAAGGGATTTTGGTATTTCCGAGGCGTTGCTAAACGTCGGGGGTTTTACTTGCAGAATTGATCTCCGGTCGGGTCACAAGTAGCTTTAGCCTTGAGATCCGGTGTCAGACGGTGAACTTGATCTTGGGAGAGCCGTTTCGCGAGCAGTGGCAACGCAATTCCGTGTTCTGTGGCTCGAAGTAAATGTCACTGGGGATCGAGATCAACGAGGGCTCTACCTCCTACGCTCCACCTTGGAAGGTCTCGTGACAAATATGATTACCACGAGGAAGTTTTCCGCCGGAAAAAACGCTAATTGCGACCACAGCAAATTAATACGCGATCCCGCAAAATAAAATAAAAAATGTACGTAAATACCAGGAACAGAAAGAATATCAAAGACATGTACTGAAAGGAATAAGCCAGTAATGATCTTCCAGTTTTAATTGGAGGGATAAGACTGAACAGAACGTACTCAGGAATGTGCGGGATTGAGTCCACACACTTTTTTTGGGTACAGTAACGTGGGGCTCTATGCTGAAACGCGTGGTTTTCTAAAAAAAAAAATCAGGTGCGCCGCATCACGCATCTATCCTTAACTCAGCACGAATTCACTGGCTTCCATGGCTTTTGCTACTAATTCAATGTATTTTTCACTCAGTTCATTTGAACTAGGTAAAATACCACTTCACGGTGACAGAGCTTACAATTCCGAAATTTATTGTGCTGCTCGTGCTCATTCCCTGGTCATTATTGGACACTTGGTACGTGGAGAATTAACGACACAGTAAACACGATTTTTTTTTTGTTGAAAAGTAATCAGGGGTTATCGGGTAAAACGTTCAGAAATGGTGGTAAGTGAAGCGGCGGTGGTTTAAATTCCCTAATTTCTCGAGTAGTTCCTGTATATGAGCGCTTATGCGCGGTACTTAACTGGACTACTAAGTAGATTTTTCCGAAGGCTCTACTATTTTCGGAGCGGAGTTTATAAGGAAAAAATTACGCTAAACTCGATTTAAATGTTTGGAAATTTATTGTGTCGCTCTCGTCATTTTCCTTCGGATGGGAATTTCATGGTATTCTGGTCTTACTAGGAGCGCTCTGCTTGACAAATTTAATCAAAATCGTTATAGCCGTTTTCGAAAAAAGCTTTTTTGTTTGTATTCTGATCACTATGGTAACTATAGTCTTTTTTGGGTGGGTTTTGCTAATATTGTTATTTTGGCGTCCCGTTGTGACCTGCGGGCTAGATGTCATGTATGAGTTGATTTGGTTCTCCCGTTTTCTCTCAAAATCGTTTACAGGCGCACACTGACAATTTCCCCAAATAGTGTTTTTCGCATTGAGTAGGCCGTAAAACGTAAACCTGAAGAGATCCCGAAATTTTTCTCTTCAGTCGAGTACATAACTTTGCTTTCTACTTCGTAGAACCGAGGAAAGTAAAAATCTTGAGATAGATGGGCAGCGGATTTAGATGGAAAGATGTGGCTGGTGACGTTCTAAGCCATTTTCGGGGGAGTTTTACCCAATTGTTTTAGTTACTTCGAGAATCCTGTTCAGCTCAAGATTTGACGTAACAAGGTAGTCGCCCTAAGCCCTAACAGCAAGGCCCAGGCGAGGGTTTACTTACTTCGTGGAAGTTCAATTAGCCTCTCCTGCTAACAAAACGCCTTATCGATCATTTCCTGGGTCGACGACGGATTTCCTCTTTTGGACTTCATCTCTCACTTCTCCTCAGATGCCAATTCTCAGCTCTTCCTGGACTCAACCCATAACGATTTCGAGTTATTCAGTAGGTCTCGCCCTCGTACCTGTTCACATAACTAGGGCCCACCATGTGGATTCTGGCTGGTTATCAAGTGACTGTTCAATCAGAAACATGTCGCGCTATTCAAGCGACGTTTTCATCAGAACTCTGCCGTGGTAATCGAGTGACCGTTTGCAACTCATCGTACCCATACAGTCCTCTCTCGTTCGTTTCATTCGTCAATCAATTCCAGTTTTTATTGCTCTCGCCTCCTCTTGCACCCAACACCCTGCATAGTATGTTCATTGGTTCAATTGAGAAAGATGAAGGACGTTCTAGGTAATTTATTGATACAAAAGACAGAACCCCAAACACGCTTCGACATTGTGCTGACCTGTTGTCAACTGTCATCACTGAATGTTAAAGAGCTTCCGAAACCTGCAACTTCAACGAAGACGAGCTGATATCACCGCCACCAGGCTCCCGACGTAGGCAGCTATGCCAGTCCCAGACATGCAAGTATTTGACTAAGGTAACCCAACACTGCGTCGGATACCCTCCGACCCCTCCCGACTACGGAGGCCGTAATTCGTCGAATCGATCGATTAACTGACTCGCGGGAAATTGCAAGGCGTTTTGAGGAAGACCCCGCCGATTTAAATGGGAGAGTCGCGAGGGCAATGGATTTATCGGTAGAAGGCCGACCTTGAGATCTTCGACGAAACTTTCTACTTAGCGAAAACCCAACGGGCAAGTGAAGAGAAGAGGTTCGTTGTTGACGAGTAAACAAGTTTTGAGGTGCGGACCAAAGACGCCTTCGTGGGACTCAACATTTGTGTAATGTACAGACTGTAGAAACCGATGACTCACAGCGCATTATTCGACGGTAGATTCTGGAAGAGAGAGAGAGAGAGAGAGAGAGAGAGGTATGTAAAATTCCTGTGCCCAACACCTTTCATGGGGTTAACACCTGTATCGGCCAAGTTCTTGAATTCAATCATCTACAGAACGAGCAAACGAAAGTAAGATTTGAATCCACGACTCGCCGAATATGTCGAAGTAATTTCAAATTTGTTTTTAGAGCGGAGTACGTTCAATTCTTTCTTCTTCTTCCATTCGCTTCGCTTTACTACAGTAATGTAGCCGTAGGTAATCATCCCAATTAACCTTTTCATCGAGCTGGTCTGCGCAAGTTAGAGACGCACGCCAACAGCAACGCGTAACAGGATTCGGGCAAACAAACAATTGTGTTCACTCGGCCATTTCCAAAATCAATATTTTTCGAAGAAACGGTTAATACAAAAAATCAGGTGCACCGCATCACACAACTTTCCTTATTCCTACATAAACTCACTGGTTTTCATGGCTTTCGCTACGAATTCAATGTATTTGTCACTCTGTTCATTTGAAAACGTCACTTCACGGTGGTAGAAAGCGAACTTACGGAGCTTACAGTTCCTGAATTTATTGTGCTGCTCGTGCTCATGCCCTGACCATTATTGAGCAATTCATGCACGGAGAATTAATGCGGCTGTACACCCGATTTTTTAAACAAGATAGTTAACCGGTAAAAACGTTTAGAAACGGCCGAGGGTTGAAATTACTGGAGTTGCCCCTGTACGTTTTATGAGAGTTATTAAAGACTCATCCTATGGGTATTGGAATGGACTACCACATCAATTTTTTTTTGCAAAGTCTAGCAACATTTGAGTGGAGTTTACAAGGCAAAACTGCGCTAAAATCGATTTTCGTCGAAAAGTGTGATAATTTATTGTGCCGCTCTCGTCATTTTCTCACAAATGGGAATTTTAAGGTATTGTCAACTTATTGAGAGCTGTCCACATAACAAATTTAATCAAAATCGTTACGGCCGTTTTTGAGAAATAAAATATGTGGTGTTTCTATCACTATGATAATTATAGTTAGTTGTCGGCCGATTTTTCCCATACCGCCATTTTGGCGTGTGAAGGGAACCTTCGGGCTAGATATTTGGTTTGAGCTGATTGGATTCAGCCGTTTCCTCTCAATCGCGTTCACACTGACACACACATCGTTCATTGAGTGTATGGACGTGACATTATTGTAGAATTAGTCTGAGTTGTATAACATAAGTGGTATGAACGATAGTTCGATACAAAATAATAATGATATTACAAAACCAAGTAAACATTTAGGTGATTTAGAATGATAATTTGCAGAACGTAGCCTGTAGTCTTTATTGGGAACAGGGTGGTTATAGTATCAATAAATCTGATTTTAAAAAATCACATACACAGACCATTTTCCCAAATAGATCAAAACCGTAGAGATCCGAATGTGTGAACACGTTTCTTCTTTTGGCAAATAATTTTGTTGGTGTTTAACGGAGTTTACGCAAATGTTGATGACTTTGTATGTCGGCTAACCAAGTAACGAATGGCGAACAGCGCAATTTTAACGTTTCATAAATACGTTTAAAACGAGCGCGATTAAATTGGGTCGACTCCTGGAAAATTGCCGGCGTTCGATGGGCAGGTCGCCCATCTAATGGTTCATTCGTTTCAAGTCCACGAGTGATTTACGTGCGGAGGGTTTGAACGGCGATCTTGAGCCGGTTGTCAATCATTTCCTTTCACCTTGCGCCGCCAGTGAATTATTATTCGGTCGTTAAACATCTAGGAAACTTGACAGTGAATCACAGGTCCGGGTTTCCGCGGTGCAGAGTTTAATTGTATCTGTTCAACTGAGCGAGCTCCCCTTCATTGTCACCGCCGCTCTTTTAGCCCGCGTGTCCAGATTTGAACCAGCCCTCAGGTCGAGCTAATGCAGGCCGGAGTTGAGAATGTGGAACTAAGGGAAAGATCACCCAACGCTACGACAACGTGCATCACACCAGTTCAGAATTTGCATAAAATGATAAAACGCGGAAAACCTCCAGCAACAGCGCACCGAAATTTCTCCCATCGACTTGTTTTGAATTTTTTCGTAAGTGCTCTCTGTGTGAATTGTGAAGTTTTCTTTTACCGATACCCACGTTTTGCTGTGACGTGCGCAAATGCAGCGTCGGTATTGCGTTTCGTCGTAGCTTTTTACTTTCCCTGGCTCTACGAAGTAGCAAAAAATGTTATGTAAAAATGGTCTGTGAACGATTTTTAGAGAAAACAGCAACACGAAATCAGTTCAAACTTTATATCTAACCCGCATAAGGGTGTTGGCAAAATTCACCAAAAACTAACTATAATTATCATAGTTACCGAAACACTACATATTTTATTTCTCAAAAACGGCTCAACCGATTTTGATTAAATTTTTTATACAGACAGCTCTCGATAAGTTGGCAATATCATAAAATTCCCATTTGTGAGAATATGACGAGAGCGGCACAATAAATTATGACACTACCATTCCTGAAAGTTTTTATCCAATAGCTTTGGAAAATTGATATTATCCTCTTTAAAGAAAATCGGTTTGCAGCCTCATTAATTACTCAATGATCATTCGGGAATGAGTACGAGGAGCGGAATAAATTCTAAGTAAGCGCTTCCGCTTTCTGCCGCCGTGAAGTGATGTTTGACCAGTTCAAATGAATTGATTAAGGAGTGCTAAGGAAAGTTGTGTGTTGCTACGCATGTGGCTTTAGACTCTTTGGGACTGCCCTCAGCTAAATCCTTTAGAACGTCATTCCTTCCTGATAAGTGGAGTACTGTGAAAGCAATCTCCCTAAATTCCGGACACAGGTTCTCAGGAGTGGTACAGGAGACGAGGTGAGTTGAGCAGGTGGCCGTAACAGTTATGAGAAGGGTACCGTGTAGTTTTTGTTCGTTACATTGTTTCTCGACAGCGTTGAAACCGGCACAGTCCCCGGTGAGTAGTATAATGAACTACTTTGTCAGTTGTAATTACTGTTCGGAAGTAAGAGGGGCCCCGTTAACGATAATTGTTGTTTCGAGATTTGCTGTCTGCAGTTGAAGTTGCCGGTTTGTTATCGCGCTACAGTTTTCATTGCGAAAATCCCCCACGACCTCTTAACTCCATCTGAGGTTTGTGAATCTGCAGTGCGAGCATTGCACAGCGCCGCGGATCCGGTTATTATTTCGGAATGTATTGTAGTAATCCCAGACAGATGTCTATTCTGATACTAGATTCGTTCCTGGGCACGCTTTGCCTGCTTCTGACACTCCTGGCCGCCCCATATCCTGCACATACTACTTAGAAACTTGAATTTCGGGTTGAAACATATGTAGCACCGCTACATTATTATTATTATTGTTTTTACGTTTTCAAGTTTTTGGGCGCCAGCTTCCTAGTTATGTGACCTTTTTCTTTCACAGTTCTTGCTGCCAATTTTACCAATTTTAGATAAACCCCATTTCGTCTACTATGTGTCTTTGTGGCATGAAAGCGTCAATTTAGCAAACGAACGAGATGCACCAATGCAAAGTGCAGTTGGAAAGTCATCTACAAATGGACTCACAGTTTTTCAATGCGGCAATACCGAGCGATGGTACTGAATATCACAATATCGTGGGGCAAATTGAGAGCGATATTTAAACTCATGTCAGCGACATTATCATCAACACTCCCAGCTCGTTCGCATTCCAGATACGCAACCTCGTCATTGAGACAAGCACCCCACACAGCTGCTATGAGAGATGCGAGATCTGTCTGCCCGTTAAGTACGTGACGGCATTCTTAAGACATTCTAGTTGCAACCTCTGCCAGCACAAATGCAATCCATTATAAGTGTGAACAACGAGGACATGAGTAAACTTGCCATAATGGCTGATAATTGCTTTCCGATCACATTTACACGCCTAGACGCACGACGCAGCTCACCAATCGTGAAGGCTCGGGCACTCGCACTGCCAGACCTAGGTCTACCGTAGGAACCATAGTCCTGATGGGTCAACATTACATAACGATCGAGCTAGGAGACGCGTCTTTTCTTGTTCTTTCGGGGAAAAATCACGTCGTCTGCTGAAATCCTCACAGGACCTTCCGACACCATCGCCGCACTTTCCTTTCACTTGCGTTAATTTATCATAGTACGTTGTCTCCATTGTTCCTTCATCAAATCTCTATTCTACGCGGGAGTTGATAAAAATTAGAGTGAAGCATGTGGCTACTACCCTTCTCACTCATTTAATGTACGAAATACAGCTTCGAGCAGAACACGTACGTTTTGTACGAGCGAATATTTGACTCGAGCACGGTGTTTCAGTTGCTTCCTTCTTTCCACGCCCTTGGCAAACTTCTTTGACAGGCAAATCAAAGAGAGACAACTGCTACGAAGTTGAGGTTGACTTTGGTCCGTGTCACGACGATTACCTCCAGCATCCGTGACGGATTAGTCCTTTGAGCAACTCGTGCCTAACGTTTTTCCTTCTTTTTAAGAGTTTTCCTCTTCCTTTCTTTGAGGTTTGCGACAGGCGAATTTATCATAGTACGTTTTGGGGGACGAACCAATCCTGACTTCCACGCAGTGTCCCCCGGGAAACGCTCACTTACGACTGAGTAGGCTAACAGGGATTGGAACACCCAAGCCAAGGTGTAGGGAGCTCGTGCCAAGGCTGAATGGTACAGGGTGTTTAAACATGTGTATCGCTAACGACCCACTTGGGGCACCAGGCGACACCCCATTGTATTGTAGCCTTCCACAGGCATAGGGGGCTCTGCCTGTGGTGACTTTTTAGCTCCCCCGTACTCGTGGGACCAAAAATGGAGACCAATCTTAATAATAAAAAATTAATAAATATTGAGGACGCCTCAACAGCGGAGAAATCCGATGACATCCAGTCAGTCATTGACTCAATGGCTGCACTGGAAAAGGAAGAGGAGCTCTAGCGGGGGTTGAGGTGGAATCTACACCCAAACCTAAACCCCTGCCAGGCTCATCAGTTGAGAGACTTCCGGACGAGGCCTGGGATGCCATGACACACCAGCAGAGACGGAAGTTCCTCAAAAGAGGAAGCGGAAGAGTTCCACCCCTGCTCCTATTAGGAGAGAAGGGGTAGAACTCCTGCACCTGTTAGGAGAGAGGTGGAACTCCTGCACCTGTCAGCGGGGAAGCAAGGACAAAGCGTCCCCGAGACCAGAAAGGGACTCCCTCCCCTCGCAACGAGGAGAAAAAAAGGAGGGTAGGACCCCTTTACAGTCGGGCGGTGAGCACCATTAAGGTGGCGGTGGTCTATGAAGACTACCCCACCAGTCTCCTGACACAGGACACTGCAAACAAAATCATGCTCCACCTTATGGTGGAACTGCGTGGCCTCAACCCGGAGGAGCTAGCGGTCCGCTTCGACGGGCACTCCCTGCGGAATGGTGGGCTGGTCGTGAGCTGCAAGGATGAGCTGTCAAAAGACTGGCTCATTCAAGGCGTCGCGCGATGCCCCCCGTGGGAGGGTGGTCGGCTGAGGACCTGTGACCCTAGCCATCTGGAGGGCTACAAGCGGATTGGTGCGTTCATCCCAAACCCGGTGAACGACATCCAAGACTGCTTGGGAAATATTGGTGCTCAGAACCCCGGCCTCAAAGTTGAGCGCTGGAAAGTTCTGGGCAGCAAACAAGGGGAAAGGGGGGCTTTATTTAGTGGCCTCCATCCCCGAGTCTCAACACACGCTGATGGAGAGGGAGGGGTTCTGTCTCTACCATGGCTTCAGCAGCGTGAATGTCAGAACCCTCAGCAAGGAGGCCAACCCGGACGCCGGGATGGATGTTGAGGAGCCGCCGGACGATGCTGCGGGGGCGGGGGGGGGCGGCCGTGCCCCGGGGGGGTCGGGGGTCTCGGTGCCTGGAGGTGCTGCGGCTGGTAGGATGGCCGTATTGGCCCACCAGTTAGCCGCCGCAGGTTCTGGGGCCCCTGATGTGCCTGGGGGGTCGCGGCGGTCCCCCTGCTTGCCCAAAAGAAGAGAACGGCAGACGCAGGCGGGGACACCCCGAAAGAAGAGGACCTGAGGCATGCTTAGGCTGCTTCAGGTCAATCTGCACCACTGCAGGGGTGCATCATGGGCGCTGCAGCAATACATGGTGAGTCAAAATATTGACATTGCATTGATTCAAGAACCTTGGATAGTTAAGAGCAGGGTGGCGGGTCTTGGGGTGCCGGGTTATAAGGTATTGTACCATAACAGCAGGCGCCCCAGGGCTTGCATACTCATTAAGGCTAGTATTAAGTTCCTTCCGCTGTGGTCGCTGTTTTCCGGGGACTCTGCAGCGGTCAGGTTAACTCATGAAAATAGGGATGTAGTGGTAGCCTCGGTCTATGAAGACGACGTCCCAACCACAGGATTAGGGAAGATAGTCGATACAGTCCAGGACAATGATATCCAAGGGATTGTGGCAGTGGACTCCAATGCGCATCACACCATTTGGGGAAGTAAGGACATTAACCGCAGAGGTGAGTGTCTATTTGAATATCTCGTTACTAACAATGTGGATATACTGAATCAGGGTAATAAACCCACATTCGTTATTGCTAACAGGGAGGAGGTTATCGACCTAACCCTAGCTCTAAAACTGTCTGGGGGGATTAATGTTTCCAACTGGCATGTCTCCTCAGAATTCTCGGGATCTGATCATAGGTATATTAGATTCAATCTAGAAATGGCAAGGACAGAAGCCATTAGGTTCAGGAACCCGAGAAACACGGACTGGCAGAAGTATGGGGACAGCCTCAGGGACGCCCTGAGAAGTTGCCCTGACAATGCCACACGTCCGTTGGAGATCGAGTTACTGAATACAGCACTGACACAGGCAATTAGGTCTTCATTTGAAAACAACTGCAGGCAAACCACAAAGGCGGACAGCAATAGATGCGTACCCTGGTGGAGCAATCAACTGGGAGCACTAAGAACCAGAACCAGAAGACTCTTTAACAGAGCCAAAAGAACAGGAGAGTGGGAACCATACAAGCGATCCCTAACTGAGTACAATAACGAATTACGAAAGGCAAAACGAGAGGCGTGGAGAAAGTTTTGCCAGGAAATTCACGATACCCGAACGGGAGCAAGGCTCAGCAAGGTGCTCTCGAAGGGAACATGCATCAGGCGGTAGGCTCTATCAGGGGGCCGGATGGTGACACCTTGGACTGTCACCATACACTTACCGCTCTGCTGAACACACACTTTCCTGGTTGTAGAACTGACCCTGGGTTATTGGCAGACGCGGGGATTGCCATGAGGCGGACAGGAACGCCGGACTGGGAACTCGCCAGGGCCATTATAACCCGAGACGCCGTACGCTGGGCAGTAAACTCGTTTAAACCATTCAAGTCGCCTGGACCGGATGGTATTTACCCGATTCTCTTACAGAAAGGGATAGAGCGCATCCTACCCAGCCTCTTAAGGCTATTTAGGGTAGCGTAGCGCATGGCTACATACCTCAGGGCTGGAGGAAGGTTCGAGTAACCTTTATACCGAAACCTGGCAGGGACTCATACGAGGAAGCCAAGTCCTTCCGACCAATATGCCTCACATCTTTCCTGCTCAAGACAGTGGAGAAAATCCTTGACAAGTACTTGAGAGACGGATGTTTGAGACTGACCCCCCTGGCAGATGGCCAACATGCCTACCGCGCAGGGAGATCATGTGACTCTGCGCTGCATGCACTAGTTAGAAGACTAGAAGAGTCAATGGGTAATAGGGAGATTGCCTTAGGGGCCTTTGACAATACCTCCATATGTAGCATTGAAAGGGCGTTGAGGAAATTTAATGTACACAGCAATGCAATAAAGTGGATCATCGCCGTATTGGAAAGCAGAGAGATCCAGACTGCGCTAGGAAACTGTACAATCAGGGCGAGGACTGTGAGGGGATGCCCTCAGGGAGGGGTCCTTTCTCCGCTCCTCTGGAACCTAGTGATTGACTCCTTACTAGGGAGACTTAATGCGGCGGGGTTTTACGCCCAAGGCTACGCTGATGATGTGGTTGTGCTCATTCGGGGCAGGGTGCAAAGCGTGCTGTCGGACCTGATGGGGGCGGCCTTGCGGATGGTGTGCCTATGGTGTGGGGAGATGGGGCTATCCATCAACCCAGCCAAGACGGTCATCGTGCCGTTCACAAGGCTCAGGCAACTGTCAGGACTGAGGCCGCAGGTAGTGATGGGCAGAGAAATTCAGCTCAGCGAGCAAGTCAAATATCTGGGTGTGATTCTGGATCGGAAATTAGTCTGGAACAACCACATCCGATACGTGACCAAGAAGGCGACAACGGCCCTTTGGACGTGTCAGAGAATGTGCGGGAGGACATGGGGTGTAAAGCCCAGAATGGCCTGCTGGCTTTACGAAGCCATAGTGAGACCAATAATCTCATATGGGTCAATCGTGTGGTGGCATAGAGCTGCCATTGGAGTGAATGGCAGCAGTCTTTCCAAAGTACAAAGACTGGGTTGCCTACTCATAGCAGGGGTGATGAAGACTACACCCACTGTCACCATGGAGAAACTGTTCGATCTTCTTCCTCTGGACATTTATGTCAAAGCAGAGGCGATGAAGGTGGCTTACAGGCTCACTAAGCTCGGAATAGCTAAGGTGCCTCAGGCGACTTATGGACACCTGGCTATATTTAGGGACTTGGAGACCTTCGAGGAGCTCAGCATGATCACAGACGCAATTGTGCCCATGTATGAGCTCGAGAGGAAATATAATGTTCAGCCAGTGGGAGGTCCATGGAACAGCGATAGCCGCCAGTTTCGGCCTCCCAGTGGCGTCAATGTCTACACTGATGGATCAAAGACCCCAGAGGGGACAGGATCTGGGGTGTGGATAAGTGGCTCTGGAGGAAGTGGGACTTATATTGCCCTAGGCTCCACTCCATCAGTTTTCGAAGCAGAGATTTATGCTATTATTGCCGGGGCAATCCAAATGCATGAGAAAGGCTATAGCAATAGAACTATCAATATATTGACCGATAGTCAAGCGTCGTGTAAAGCGCTACTGAACTACTGCACGACGTCAAAACTGGTGCGAGAGTGCAGGATGTGGCTTAACTCCCTAGCAAGTGCAAATAGAGTTAATGTGTACTGGATTCCAGGACATAATGGGATCATTGGAAATGAGAGGGCGGACCAGCTGGCCAGACGTGGTTCGTCCACAGTACCTATTGGGCCACCGCCCCATTGCGGGATTTCTCTGTCACTAGTTAAGAGGACTGTGAAAGAACATGCCAGAAGACTGCATCAGACAATCTGGAATGCTGCAGGAGTAAGACACTCCAAACGATTTGTCTCAGAGCAAACAGGTGAGACAAGAGACACCCTCCTGAGGATGGAGAGGAAGGACTTAAGGCAGGTTGTTGGTATCATAACAGGACACTGCAGAATGAACAAACACATGTATGTTATGGGTATAGCCGAGTCCCCTCTATGCAGGTGGTGTGGCACGGATGAAGAAACTCCCTACCATGTTCTGGCCCAGTGCCGGAGACTTGAGAGGGAGCGATTTTTGGTCTTTGGCACCACTTCTCCCAGGATGGATACCAACGAGGACTCCTTCAGGAACTACCTGGCTTTCCATAGGAAGCTAGGCATAGACCTGTAAGACACTAGGACTGGCACAATAGGTCATATGGCCGCGGTGCACACCCCCATGGGGAGTACAGTCAGAAGATTATATATATCATAGTACGTTGTCTCCATTGTTCCTTCATCAAATCTCTATTCTACGCGGGAGTTGATAAAAATTAGAGTGAAGCATGTGGCTACTACCCTTCTCACTCATTTAATGTACGAAATACAGCTTCGAGCAGAACACGTACGTTTTGTACGAGCGAATATTTGACTCGAGCACGGTGTTTCAGTTGCTTCCTTCTTTCCACGCCCTTGGCAAACTTCTTTGACAGGCAAATCAAAGAGAGACAACTGCTACGAAGTTGAGGTTGACTTTGGTCCGTGTCACGACGATTACCTCCAGCATCCGTGACGGATTAGTCCTTTGAGCAACTCGTGCCTAACGTTTTTCCTTCTTTTTAAGAGTTTTCCTCTTCCTTTCTTTGAGGTTTGCGACAGGCGAATGACGAAGCCCTAACCGAACGTTGGTCTTTCAAATGACGCTCTTCCTTTTGACCACTGCGACTCGATTGTATTATAATGTGCTCACTTCGGGTTCCATGGAGCATGAAGCTTTCGCAGCTGTGTTGCGTGTTATAACGCCCTTCAGAAATTAGTATTCATCTATTAGAAGAATGTGTTTTAAAGAAATATGGCGTTGGTGCGTTTCTGAGGTATGACTACCTGCTTCGTGAATAGCATTCCATCTAAGCAGTCGTCTTTGCATCCAACTACACAGTCTCTCTGCAGTTTTCTCCTCTTTTTCTGTATCTCAGCTCCCCTTACAATCGATTGTTAAAGGCTTTGTGAATGTGCATAATCCTGACAATCACAACCAGGTGGGCCAACAGCATCTGCTCAATAAGAAACTCAATGTGCTGAAGTACTTTTGAATGATGTTGATTAGTTATTTCGGCGACAGGAGGTTTTTTTGGTGCAGCAGAGTGAGCAATGATGGTAGTGGTGTCCAAAGAGTATTCCTTGCCATAGATAAACTCATTTTTGTGACTCGTGTCCACACCAGATGAGTGTGAGGGAGTTTAGCATGTTAGAGCTCAGGGCTAACGCGGGGGGGGGGGGGGGTACGCTGTCAAACGTGTTGAATGCACGGGAGGGGGATCTTGAATTAGAGTATGAAAAAGAAATGAACGTAGTGAGCTTGGGTGAAGACTGTATTACACTTTTTCAGAAGAGTTTGAATGTGAGTGGTTAAGCGCGAACAAAGGGGCTCTGAATCCGTGAACTGGTGGTACGAGAACGAGAGAGGAGTGTGCATTGGTAGCCAATGAGCTGTGTGCATCTATCGCGAGGACTGGGAGGCGAATTAGTGTTTTGGAAGAGCTGTGTGTCGTGGAGGGGAAATAAATTGAGGGATGGGAACAGGATATTTTGAAAAACTGAGAAAGGGGAAAACTCGGTGGGCTCGGTGTTAGGGGCAAGCGCGAAAGTTTCAAGCTTAAGATTCCAACTAATTCCGAACAGAAGTGTTCAGTACTAGCGAACTAGCTGCGCGCTACCAAAAAGTAACAATAGCGTTAGCTAGCACTTGCCATCATGACCCGCCAAACCAGATGAAGGAACTAACTAATTTCATCAAAGAGAATGAAATTCTTGGCTGTGTTGACTAAACATATGAATGAACTTTCTCTGGGAGCAACAGTGTCATTGAACAATACCTGTGAGCGTAGGCATCAAAGCATCTGTGTCATTCCCGCTGACTAAATGGCAATGAACCCCAAAAAAACGAAAAGTGCTCATCAACCTGCTAAGACTGTGAAAGGACCTGTGTGTGTGTAAGGACTCATGCGACAGTGAACCTTTACCATACCTCAATCCCAACTGGCCACGGTGAAGAACGACGTGTTTGGTAGGGAATGTAGTGCTTTGACCTGACAGCTCTCACGTCTTACTATTTACCTTCGAGGACTAGATCCCCAAGATCGCATCTGACCGTAGGAGTATCATCTAATATCTCATATTCAGCGTAAACTCGTAGAAAATGAAAATATTTGAATAGTCTCAATAAAGCCCGCATTTTCAAAATTTTGCATCAAAATCTGCTTCATCGTGCTTCCTTCAGCTCAATGTTTTTGAGTTTGTATATATTAAATTATAACAGTCGATACAGGAGGTTTGAAATTGGGGCGAAATAGCTTCTCTAATTGGCTAAACCAGTTCATTAACCATCAAATACTAATAATTCGCGGTCTCGAGCGTTGCACGACAATGTTAACTGAGATCTGTTTCTAATAAGAAAATCGAGAAGAAATCGAATGAGGCCGCCTGTGCATTGACAACTCCTGGTCGTGGAGAGCTTCACATTTTTGTGCATTCAGAGTAAATGTTGTATCGACAAAATTGCTTAATAAACACATCCTCACTCTGCCCTCCTTATTACGGGACCGTATGACTTTGACACACCAAAACAGGCATCGCCTCAACGACTGTCATCCTTCAGTTGAGCCACTCATCCGACCAGTGCTGTTGTGCAGTTTTCAACATTCGATCCAATTCCGTACAACACGATCGATCAAACTTTTCCGCGCGTCGCCACTTATTTGTGCTTCATCCCAATCAATCAACTCTGCTGCTTCCAAACACTTTCCACTGGTTGAATCACATTCCAAAGTTCTTCTGCACTTCATCCCGCCACATTCACCGCATTTTTCACCAACAACGCATCACCTCATCGAGGGCCCCAACGAAAGTTAAATTCTTTTATCTATTTCTTTGCTCGTGCTTTCATTGTATATACATTTCCTTATTTTACTACATTTTCACGCTTTTGGTTTATTATTCATTCTGAATAATAACCCTATGTTTTCGGTCACGAAAAATGTTTTACAACCCCCCCTCAAAATTTGATACTTTACGTTTCAAGACTTGGAGATTCCAAATTTGCAATGTCCGTCCGCCATCCCCCGTCCGAGCCGTTTTGTGTCTTTAACGTGGTCTAAAAAATTCGTTCTTTCGCCCAAAAATCCGATTTGGTATCTAGTTGTGCCTGCCATCTCGGCAATCCGATCGGACGAAGTCCGTGGTTGTAATGGGCAAAAAACGGTTAAAAAACTTAACGAAACGCAGTACAACGTGGGAGCTACAGCGTTTCGTCGTTTGAACTCCCTCCCTCCCGCCCGTCTCATTAAAAAAGCAACCGCGCTCGAGGCGAGCGAGCGCGCCTCCCGCTCTCACTTGCCTCCCAACGACGCCGCCACTCAACTCGCCATTCGCTTCGAGCGCCCCCGCTCCAATTTCCCCGACGTTTTGGTTTTAATACGATTCAATTTTTTTAGATTCTTTCGTTTCATTCTCATTTTGGTTTTTTTCATAGATTTTTGGTTAAATTTTGATATTAGTATTTAGCGTGCATGTTTTCATATTAAAATTCAGTTTTTTCTAGATACTTTCGTTTTTTTTTGTTTATTTTAATATTACGATTCAGTTCTTTTCGACCTTTTTTTGGGTTTCATTATGATATTTTTCGATGCTGAATCGAACAGGATGGGTCTCGGAGCATTAATGCTAGGTCAAGCTGGTTATCCGAATAATAAACCGTTGTGTAATAATTTGCAGGGTTTTTAGTTTCGAATTACTTTCCTTGTTGTTCCTTTCTCATTCAACAGCCCCTTTATTGTTTTGCTATCTTTCACTTTCCGCTCTTTGGCAGTTTATTGTTTTTCTTTTAGCCCCCTTCTTCATCGAATTACTTTACAGTGGGAGTTGGAATTGTTGGAGAGCTTCCAGCATGAGCTGAACCATTCTGCACCCTTTGCAGTTTTGCGACAGCCCACTATCCACCACTGTCACTCTTTACCCGGATTCCACCTTCAAGAGCCTCCTCGACCCAACGGATATGAAGAAATTTGCCAAGGTCTGGCCGTAGCCGCTATCTATAAAGTCTGGACGTTTCAAAACACCAAGACTGTGGAAACCGAAATTCGAATTTAGGCGTAGTTGCCCCAACTTCTTCATCGCGAGGTAAAACGCAATTTTTTAAAACAATTTTCTACTCGTAAAAGGGTAGAAGCACGTAATGTGACGATGAAGTGAAATCGAGACGGGCGGTGTGATACATTGCGGTTGGGAACGAGACGAAGAAAAAACGAAAACGGATCGTGTAGGCGGCGAAGGAGATTCGTGACTATTGAATCGGGAACTACGAGGATTATCGAGCAATTGCAACAACGAAAACGTAAGAAAAAGGTACAATACGCGCGGCCTTCAAGGGAAACTCCGCCAACGAAGATATTCATCGCTATTTCAAGCTCCGGACAGCCGGCGGTTATAATTTCATTTACATTATCTCCTCGTAAAATCTGTACAGCGACGGGTTTCGAGTTGATACTCGTGCGCTCCCTGAAGATTCGGGCGATGGTCATTTTTTCAAAGTTTTGCGTCGAGATTCAACAAGCAGCCGCCCGCTTCGAATGCGAATTAAGATGTACGTGTACGTGACCCCGATATTAATCGGAACGCTGAGGATATCTGCTGAAATATTGCAAGTCTAGTGAACACGAGAGATCAAGTTTGGAGGACACGTATAATATATAACATCGGGTAATCCATTCTTCAGTAATGTTGAGCACTCGGTCATCTCTTAGCTTCTAAAATGTAGCTCCTACCGCGTAGCTCCAACATTACAACCGCCGATCATGCGGGGAAATGGGCGACTGAAACGGGGAGTTCTGAAGGCACGAAGACTCAGGTTTTCTGCCAAATTACTAGTTTCTCCTACAATAATTAATTTAACAGTTAGAATTATCGTCTCTTAAATCACGAAATATTTGCAACACTAAAAATAATATCGCCTGTTGCGCGCCGTACATTTCTTTTTCTCGCAAACCCCGTCGAATTTGTCTCTCTCACAGGGCGATGACGATGTAAATAGCGTAAGATCAACTTCAAAGTGTGTTATCATGTATGGGCAGATGCTATGATTACAAATGAGCGAGGATTTACCAGACTTACGGGTGGAAAAAAGCATATTGAGTCAGATCCCTAAATGCATGCGGCTGCCAAGTTGGAAAGAGAACGGATATTACGGTTATTCCTCAAAAGAAAAAAAAAAGAGCTCACATTGCGAGAGGTCTAACCAAATATTTGATATTAAGAAGGAGTGAGAGGAACGAGTGAGGACTGAGCATGATGAGCTATGGTTAAAATTACTCAAGAGAAAAAAAAACGAGTATACATTCCGAGAAACATATTGTAGTACATGCTGTATTAATTAAGGAGGATTGAGAAACATAAATGAGCATCGAGGACGATTGAAAGGAAGTGGAACTATGACAATAATGACACAAGAGAATCGTGAATAAGTTTACATCAAGCGAAATCTAACCACACGAATGCAACTGCTATTATTAGGAAGGAGTGAAACAAATGAGCGAGGCATGAGTGTGATTTTTTGCAAGTTGTGGTTAATACTGATCAAAAGAAGAAAGAATGAGTCTACGTTGCTATAAATCCATCGTTGTATACGCAGCAGTTATTACTTGGAAGGAGTGAGGATTGAGGTTGCTAACTATGACGAAAAGCGATGAATGAGACGCACAAAATATGTGCAGCTCCTACGTAAGAGGAATGAGTCAGGGTTGAGCGTGATTATGGCCAGTTATGGTTTAAATTACTCAAGAGAAAAAAGAGTGAGTGTACAGTGTAGTTTCGTGATTAAGTCACTCCTTCTTAATTACGAAACTGAAATATAAGTGAGGAACGAGCACGAGTAAATGTTAATGAATTATGAGAGAACGAATAGATGTACGTCGAGTAATAACGAACCACTAGCCCACAGCGGCAATTTGTAGGAAAAAGTAAGAGAAAATTGAACACGATTAACCCCTGGTGAGCTATGATTAGAATGAGTATATCGAGTGAGGTCTACCCAAATGCATGCAGCCGATAGGGTAATGGAGAAGTTATTTGTTTTATCGTTCTTCCAAAAGCTTTTCGTTGAGCGACCTCTTACACATTCCTAATGCATCAACCACCCAAATGAATGTGGCATGGAAAGACTCTTCATGCGAAAGAAGGAGTGAGTGGGGTTGATCGTGAGTAGGAGGTGACGAATTATGTTACTCGAGAGAAGTAAAGTGAGTGCACGTTCCAAGCGATCTAACCAAATACGTGCTGCTATCATTAAGAACTAGTGTGCGGGATGCGTACGGATTGATCATGATCCAGAGATAGGAGTTAGAACTGTAATTCACCGAGAGAAAAAGAAGGAATGTGAGTAGAATTGATCAATCTAATCAAATACGTGCAGCTACTATGATTATGACAAAGTGAGAGCACCCACACGATTAAGTTTTGGTGAGTTACGGTTATAATCACTCCAGATTAAAAAGAAATGAGTATATTGAGGGAGTTAGACTCAAACCACCATAATTACACTTGGAACTGAATAGATTCATTAGTACAAGATCGGAGTTTTACGTTTCAATGGCTTCTCAGACCATTTGAGTTTGTGAACACGGTTGAGAGAAATGAGCCGAATTGGTTCAACAGAGGAAGCTCTGAAACTATAGTTGTAATAGTGTTCAAAATACGAAATAGTTTTTTCTCACGAACGGCTCAAATACTTTTGAGTAAATTTGGTCATATGTTGGGTAATGACGAGAGCGGCACAATAAATTATCAAAAATATCGACGAAAAGTGACTTTAGAGCAGTTAGTTCCTTCTAAGCTCCATGTGACGTGTGTTGTTAGTTATTTCCACGCAATCGAAATGCTGAAATTCAAAATATTGCCGTTTATTTGATGTATCGTTCCCCCGTATAATTCCAGAATTACATACATGAACGTTTTCGAGAAAAAAAATCATCCTGATAATTAATTCTTAATTAATAAATTTTGGACGACCAGTTTCCCTACGAAGATCGTTCAGTCAACTGAATGGAAACCAGATAGGATTTTCAACGATTGGGAATGACGAAATTTTCAACTGCCTCCTGACTGTGGAAGAGATAGGTCAGACAATCCTCAGCACGACGCGGAGGAAGTAGTCGCTGGTTAATATTCATTTGAAAACTACAATCTCTGGAGTGACTTAAGTTACGATTATATCAAAATAACACGCGAACGCATATTCCCCGGACAAAAGATAAAAAACCGTTCGTCACGATTTACATGTCTCGAAAGGGAGATAATGAGGCGACACTCCTCTCCGCGCAGGAGGGATTTTTCCGCTTCAATCGAAGACCCTGATCTGCAATATCAGTACAACACGTTCCTTGTTGAGTTAATGGTCACTTTGGAGGTTTTTTCGCTAAATACAAGGTTATACTTCGGACGTTGCGACGAACAGCCTCGCTTTAAGGCCGCTGGCAGAATCTGCCTGTTGCACAACGCGGCTGTGGCACGTTATGCGGTTTGTCTTCGCAGCTGCTAAAGAAGAGCAACGCGTCTATTTCTCTCACTTTCACTTCGGAATGTGCTAATAACTAACGTTTATGTGAATGGTAGGGCACGAAATTAATATCGTTCTTGGCGTACTCCGGAAAAATGGTGGCGCAAAGACCCCCGTGTCACAATGTCGTTGTTATAACGACCGTCTTTGTGAAATTCGATTGATGAGTAGTGAAATCGTGAACATTTCCCTTTAATGGGCCGCAGAAATAATTCTACGACAGCTTAGCACGAAATAGTAGAAGCAACATTCCCAAAACTTACAAAATACTAGTAATTGGTACGAAAAAAAAGAAGTTTTTTCGGCGCTCCTTCAAAGATGTAAATATTTGAGTTGAAAATTACCCCGTTTCAGATTTCCTTTTCTCATCAACGGCCCTCAGGACATCCATAGCCCTACCGATTCCGTTTGAGGATATTGGCGTCCACGTCAGAGCGTTCACAAGTCTATCAATTTGAAATTGGAAAAGTAGACGATTGCGTAGATATTAATTATTCGTTCGTACCTACTTTTATTGTCTCCAGGTTAAGAGCCAATATTTACATTCACTGTAATTCGTATTGATTAGCTTTAATCTCCAAGAAGACTAACGTCCCGCGGGGAACGCACCGAGGGACGAAACCTCGCACGAAAAGGGTTTAATTGTGCTCCCTGTCAGTAGAGGTTAACGCAGACATGCCATTTAAACGTACGGAAGCGGTCATTATGAGATTTGGTAGTTTCGCAGTGAGATTTTTACTTTCCGGTTCCCCAAGGGTAAGGACAGTATTGCGATCGCTCAAAAAAATAAATTGGGTTTTCTTCAGATTCACGTTTTGAGGCTTACCGAATCCAAAAAACCTCATTTCCGTGTGTGTGTGTCTGTAGTTCGATTTGCGGGAGAACGGCTGATCCGATTGAGCTGGTTCTTTTTTTGTTTTGTTTGTTATTTTTTGTAGACACCAAAATTAGGTTATGGGCGATTTCGGCAGAGTGGAAGGGGGGATGGGGGACGAAAATGTACCAAAAACTAGGGGGTTTCGCATTTTTCTCGAAAACGGCTCTAACGATTTTGATTAAACTTTCAAATTAGCTCTTACTGATCAATACCTAACGTTTTTTCTCCATGAGAATACGATGAACGGAGATATAGGCCTATGAAGTAAAAATAGGTATTTTTACCCTTTTTGCCAAACGGCTTCAACGATTTTCACCAAACTCGCTGGACGTTTTCAAATAGTTAATACCTACATATTGTTCTCCATAAGTGTGCCTCTGACAGTCCATTGAGCAGAGACAAAAATGAAAATGTGTCGACAATAACGTTTTTTTCGAACATTTCCGTAAATTCCTGGGTAACTGCTTCACCAGATTTGATCAATCTTACAGAGTGTCTTTTAGTCGCCCATACCCACATTTCGTTCTCCATAATTATTTCTGTATATATATATATATATATATATATATGTTGAACGGAGGCATAAGCCAAGTTAACTCAGAAAAGGAAATTTGTCGAATATTAATTTACCGGTATTCCAATTTTCTGAAAAACGGGTCTAACAATTTCGATCAAACTTACGGAGTACTCTCAGCTAACTAGTCCCTAAATTTCGATCTCTATAAATGCGTTAAAGTAAGATATATAAAGGGGTGGCGGAAAGTTGTGTGTTGCTACGCACCAGATATTTTTTAATATTTATGAAGACGCGAAAGTAAGAATGGGAAAGGGGAGTGGTGGAACAAAATATACAAAAAACTAATGTCTTCTGCCATTTAGTACTCAACTTTTCTTCTTCGTAAATTTCTCCACGGTACACGGAGGCCTATATCTCCAATATGTTTCATTTTTCTTCACTTTTTGGCAAAACGACTTTAACGGCTTTTTTTGTCACCAAACTCACAGAGGGTTTTTCAAATAGGTAATACCTACGTATTCTCGATAAATGTTCCTCTGACAGTCCATTGAACAGAGATAAAAACCAAAATGTGTCGAATATCGTGTTTTTCTGAACATTGTCATTATTTCCAGAGCAACTCTTCTAGCACCCACATTTCGTTCCGTTCAATTATTTCTGTATGTATTCGTTGAATGGCAATATAAGTCATAATAGCAAGAAAAACGATTTGTGTCGAACATTAATTTATCGTTTTTCCAAATTCAAGAAAACGGCTATAACTTACGGGGTAGTCTCGACTAACTAGTACCTACATATTGTTCTACACACATGATGGCGAAGATAAAACACGTACGAGACTGTCGAATCATCGAATTAACGGGGGTTGGGGAACGTCGCGTGTTGTTGTCCGAAGGATGACGAATTAAGGGGGAAACTGATCCTTATGCTTTCGGGATCCGGGTCTTCGGTCGTCCTCACGAAGTATTAATAGAAGTAACGACTTCGATTACGAATTACTAAAAGCAAGACGCGTATCGTGTGACGCAATTGTTATATATTCTTCATAACGACAGTCGGTTGGAGAGTGGTTTTCAAGCACGGCCGGCTAAATGATTCAAAACTCCTCTCATCCTCTAGTCGAACCCAGTGCGTAGGTAATTGTTATGTCTGTCATCACAATTTCTGAGAAGGTTAGTATTAACGGTTTTGGAATTACGGAGGAAACACTACGCAAAAAAAACTAGCGACAGAACGGCGTTAGTTTGTATTACGGAACTTCTGTGGTCACTTAGAACTGTCAATAAACAAATTTAAAGTCTTTGCAGCCGTTTTTGAGAAAAGAAATATTTGGTATGTGGATCACTCCGATAACTATAGTTAATTTTAGTCCTGTTTCGTTCATATACTCATTTTGGCGTTCCGTGGTGATCTTAATACGACCCGATTGGGTTAAGCGCGTTCACAGACTATTTTCCCAAATTGTGTTTTCAGGTTGTGAAACGTAAAGATTTGAAGGGCGCTTGAAATTCGTTTTCCGCCCGATACAGTATAAAAACATGCTCGGCGTGAACCGACTGCACCAGAAACTCGCGGTTTTTCGACGTGAGCCTGGAGTTTGGGGCGGCATCCTGGAAAGCGGGTGCATGGTGCGTCATCATCGACTTGGATGAAAGTAAAACGCCACAGTTCTAACTCAGAAACGTCGTTCTGAACCAGTGCCGCAGTTAGATTCAAATCGCAGTTCAGCGGAACAACACCTTTGGACCTGTTGCCGTTATCAGTCGTACAATACCTGTCTAGGTTAAAAATCTGACAGATACGGGCTTGGTAATCTCGAGAGAGTACAGCTTTGCAACACTGCCGGTACAAAAGTGCAAGTCATTTCAACACGCGTGAGATTGAAATCGAGCTTCAGCAGCTTATCCTGCAGCAGCCACCATCCCCGGGCACAAGAAAACCGATTATTTGGTCGGTTGACCGAAGTAGTTGGCGGGATAAATGACAGGGCGACCTCCATCGGATGAAAGTGACTGCCTACGCAGGTTATTGAATTGTGGCTCCGAAGCGAGCAAACCACGTCGTTCTCGACTACCGGTAATTGACGATGGGGTCAACAGCTGCCAACGGTTTCGGTCTGAGCCTGAGGTTTATTTACCTTCAACGCCCGTCGCGGCCTTGCGTTTGGAGAAAAATTCTGTTCCTGATATTTCGTCAAACGGTCGGTCGAGGGCTGAACGCCTCAAGTCGGTCATATCGGGCAACTGTCTGTCCGTAGTGGCAGTGTCGAGTCTGTAGAGAACCATGAAGCAGTTTTCATGTTGAAGGCAGGACGACCTTCGCTGACAATCCTTGTTTTCATAACCAACACCGACGAGCGGCGCGATTGAGAAAAACAAAACGGATATGTAAATAAGAATATTTATGAACCTTTTTGAATTGCTGCTTCCGTCTCAGCTTGTGCCAGGATCGACTTACTGAGCAGCCTCTGTAATTTAAAATCACGGAACTCACTTCGGTCTACTCAGGTTCAACTAGCAGCAAATTTCCTTCCGAAACTGCACTATAAAGAGCAGGTGGACAGAACGACTTCTTAATTTGCATTCGGTTCTCTATGAGAATCCCTGTTTTGCCAGAATTGAAATCCGACTCAGCTGCTCGCGAAATTGTTCTTCACGTTGGAAAACGATATTTATGTAGAAACCCGGCACTGAAGATTTAATCGAAATCATCGGGTCAAGGAGTTTTTCTGCTGAATTGTGTCACAGGCTGCCCAACTATAGTCGTGGCATCTCCTAGTTCTACACCGAAATGTACATTCACGAAACGAGTTCGCTCGAATTCCTGCTGTTTTGTGGGTTTGCCGAGGTTTAAGGTGAGCAACGTTTATTCGAGACCAGATTTACTGAAGCTGAGAACTCATTAAAAGGATGGAGTTAGCGCTTGATGAAGCATTAAGTCGACTACTTCGAAGGTTTGTCAATGTCGTTCTACATCATATAGTTATTTATACGAACGAATAACATTTGATCAATATTCTGTTCTCTTGCAGAGAGAGACAGTCCCTTTGCATTAAACATCATCATTTTCTTAGTTGTGTCGAAGGAGCGTGATTAATGTTAATCCTTCTCTCACATGTTTATTTAATCCAGTGGGAGGAGTGCCGGGCTGCCCCTATAGGTAGATGTGCTTGGTCAAAGGCAGTCGGGATTGTATATTAGACTCTCCAGAGAGCCATCACGAGATAGAAAGTATACGAGTGGTCTGCTGCCCGTTAAGGTACCACCTGACCAAGATTGGTAAGTCAGAGGTACGGAATTGCCTATTGTGCGACGAGGGGTTGGAGTCAGTGAAGCACCCACTGCATATTTGTGAGGAGCTTCGGAGCGTTTGAGGTACCTCTGCTGCGGCCGGATGACGTTGCAGGATCTCAAAGCTGTGCAATTCGTGCGAGAATGCAGGTACAGAGAATGGTGTAGCTGAGAAACACAATAGGGCCATATATTTTCCTTGGCAAGTAGCAAGTGAAGTTACATAATCGGTTTAAACCCTTTTTTGAGGATTTTCCTTAAGTTCATTACATTTCAGACCGACGCACGCTCTTTAATAACATGGTCTGTGTGTAGTCACGATTGAAAGAGAACAGTGGGACCAACACAGCTTGAAGATCACACAATATGAGTTTGAGCCAAATCGTCCCAAAACTAACTAAACTTATCAATACACCAAAGCGACTTAGTCAAAAACATTCCAATTACCGTCTACCAACCACTGCCTAAATGTTCTCCTTAAATACCATAAAATTCCAATTTGTGGGAAAATGACGAGAGCAGCACGATAAATTACCAAAATTTTCAACGTAATCGATTTTAGAGTGGTTTTTAGAGAAAACGACCGAACCACCAAATCACCTGAAACTTGATGTCTAGCCCACAGGTTAACATGGGACGCCAAAATAAGGGTATGAACAAAATCCATCGAAAGTTAACTATAGTTATCATAGTGATCAAAACACCAATTTTTTTTTTCTCTAAACGGCTCTAACGATTTTGGTTAAAATTTTTTATATTGATAGCTCTCAATAAGGCAATTATACCATAAAATTCCCATTTGTGGGAAAATGACGAGAGCAGCACAATAAATTACCAAACTTTCCGACGAAAATCAGTTTTAGCGCGGTTTTTTTCTTTTATTTTCTTCCAAATTACCAGGGTGTTAACGACTAGTTCCCCATAAATGTTCTTCTGACAGTCGGACGAACAAATAATGAAACATTTTCAAAACTTCCAAAGTAACTTCATTGCTAAATTTGATCAATCTGCAATCATATCAAGGGGGAAATGATGCTTGCTGCACGTTAAATCGTCGTTGTTTCTTATTTTTTCTTTTCACTCACGAGGTGTCCTTTTAGTTAGCAAGTGGAAAGACTGTTCATCGTACAAGTATCCGTAGAAACGTGTTGATGACACAGCGCTCGTATGTCTATCAGATCGTCGAATTTTCCTTTTGTATCATTTTCGGAGTGTTTTCCCAATAATTCACGATTCTAAACACGAACTTTCCCAAAAAATCTCGAGAATTGCCTACGCGTCAATAAATGTCGTAGCGGTCCGATAAATTCGCGAAAGTTATTCATCGCCAGTTCGAGCACCGAAGGTTTTACATTAACTTTTACGGAGAGTTTAACAATAACTCAAAGACAAAAGATACGAGTAGATGGTGCAGCGATACGAAAACATCAGGTGCGATGCATATTGCAACTGTCATTGGCTTTACGTGAATTCACTGGTGATCACGGATTTTGCTACTAATTCGATTCGTTTTTCGCTCAGTTCACTTGAACTTGGTCAAACTCAACTTTACTGCGATTGAAAGTGATAGCTCCTATTTGCGCCACGACCATTATTGCGTAGTCCTCCCTGAAGTACATAGAAAATTAATAATTTGTTCGAGAACGACATTATTTGCGTTTTTAGATTTGGTAGTTAGTGAAACGGCGGTGGTCGGAATCCCGGAATTTCTTTAGTACCTATATATATATCATGAGCGTTATCAAACACTTATCGTACCGCATCAGCGGACAACACCGTCAACTTTTTTGACAATTTTAATAACACATGATCAGAGTTTATAAGGAAGACAACTGCACCATTTTCGTTGAAATGTTTCGTAATTTATTAAGCTGCTCTCGTCATTTTCCCACCGATAGGAATTATATGGTATTTTTGCGTTATTTGGAGCTGTTTATACAAAAAATGTAATCAAAATCGTTATAGCCGTTTTTGAGAAAAGTTAGTTGTTTTGTTTTTGCTAATTCCTTTATATTGGCGTCCAATGGTGACCTGTGAGCTAGATATCAATTTTAAGCTAAAACGGCTTACGTTTTTGCTCAATCGCGTTCACAGACACGGACGTGAAAATGTGTAGGTAGAGAACTCGATATTTTTTTTTAGCCGAATAGAAAACTTTCCCTTCTATTTCAAGAGGCAAAGGAAGTAAAATTCGCCGAAAGCGATGCGGGGCTGTGGCGTGTCACACCACCTTTTTTCCCCCCCGGTGAAGAAAGATTTTGGGAACTTCCGTTAGAAATATCTGGTGCGAAGCATCGCCCGATTTTTATCGTCAACAGGTCACATGGACGATACGTTATATACACAGTCGCTGTATTTTCGTTCCACGCCATTTTTTATAAACGCTCAAGGCAGACAAACTGTCGTAACTATTGCGAGGTAGGGTCGTTCTTGAGACAATTTTACTAATGAACTTCAAAGCTTTTCATTTGCAGACGCGTTTTGGCTTACGTCGCCCTTCAATGGTTGGTTAGAGAAGCAGTTGCGGGGAGCGTAATTCCCGTGCAGGTTCGCTAAAAGACAATCCGTCGGGTTGATCAAATTCGTTTAGGTACCTACGGTTTAAATTTTCAAAACGTTGAAGGCCCAGACGCATTTAATTTTAGCTACCTGACATAAAATAGTACAAAATAACTATCCCCCCGAAGGAAATCCGGACCTGGCCGAAGTGAGTACTCCCCAGAATAAACTAGCCACGTGTCGGGATTTGGGAGCGAGGCACAGGGTGGAACCGGAAGCTTCCTGAGAAGATGGATGAGAGTAATCCAGCTCTGCTCAGAATGTGGGTCGACAATAGGTTTCTTATCGGGGCGTGAAGGACGCGGAGAATGACGTCATCCGAGAAGACTTTTGTGACCAGTGTGGAACCGAGCTGAGTTGGCAATAGCGAAATACGTTTCATTCGATTCTAAATGCTAAAGTCCTTTGGAAAAATATATTCTTAAGGGAATAAATGTATTAGGCCATAAGAGATGTCAGTGAACATGGCAGCTTTGTATATTCGTCGGTGTGTGTGTTTCACTACGTAAATACGATATCCTCCGAGCGAATTTTGGTTCCACCACCTGATTTCTACAGCCCACTAAACTGCTATTAACTAATAGTACGCTAGTGGCCAGTGAACTTTTGGCGTGGAAAACCGTTGCAAGGTGGTAATTAATTTTTATATTATTTGGTGCGTAGTTTACAACGTGTTTTTAGTTACAAATCACGTTTTTAAAATTATTCCAAATAATTTAGTGCATTATATCAAATCAGTTTCATCTCAGATGAACACTCAGGAATGTCGCGAGCCATTGTATTAGTCGTCCACTAGTTGATCATGCAGTTGGGTTTCTTACTATCACACGCTCAACATCAATCCTACACAGACGAGTGCAGGCACGGCAGGTGTTTATCATTGGACCAGTACACTTCACACCTCAACGCCAAATCAATTTGTACATTCTGCCGCATGGGGAGCAAATGCTACTGTAAGTGACCACGTGGAAAGTACAACATCTGGAGAATTCCTCGCCTCACATTTGAGCTGTACACTTGAGTTCCCACTCGATCTGACTGATAACGTCGGAGGGAGATAAATCAAAGAAGTGAAACATTGACACTACAGCACTGCTTCGTTACTATAACTCGTTACTGTTCCTGAACCCTCCAAGTGGGTTATATCAGTCTTTGGCTTCCTGCACCTAGGCGCCAGAAGCATAATTAGTTAATTCCATGCCCAATGTCCACTCAACTGTCCATATTATCGGGTGTATATCAGCTTGCACTTTTCGATTGCCCACTCTAACAAGGTGTGCGAGCAAGGGAACGCAGTCGACCCCACACACTAACCACTAGGGTCCGTCGATTCAGTAAACTGGAGGCTTGGAAACCTCCTCAACGTAGCACTCCTTCCAACCATTAAAGATTCTCACAGTGCATCACAGCCCATGAACGATCGGACGTCACGAAGGGAAAAAAAGAAGCCTGGCTTGTTTCCTCGTTAGGTAGCTTCCACAGTAAGGCCTGGGGCATGCATTTCAACTTCAAATACGAAAAATCAAGCCCAAGTAGCATTTTTGAAGCGGAAACGTGCCATGTTCTGAATTATAGCAGATAGTAGTTCGTGGAAGTTCTGCTCTGCCAACGTTTCGCTTAATGCATCGTCGGGGCTGTAGTGCAAATAGTGGGGGCTTCTCTACCACGTCTTAATTAGTGAAAGACGTTGTCGACCTGTGCTCACTATAGCCCTGAAGATGGTTCCAAAGTAAACCGAAACGTTGGTGACCTCCAAGTTCTTAAAGCTGAACCTCGAGAAACCAGTGCCTGTTGTAACTGAGCGGTCGAAACACTCAACTAGATTGTACTGAACTATATTAATACCAAGAGCAAAAAATTGTTCGTTTTCAGGTCTGGAGACGCAAACTAAACAAGACAACAGAAGAATCACAAAAAAAAACTCACACAATCCATTTCACAATTGGAAGGCAACCGTCTGAATACCATACTGAACACATTTCCCGGGCAGAGGACACCAGATCAGGTCTAGGGACGACTGCCCTACAGAAGCAATTCCACACTTGGGTTTCGAGTTGAAAACGAGAGCGCGTAGTTTCAGAGTTCACGCAGCTAATCGGTGCAGTGACTCACTCTATAGTTCCTAAACGGCAAATACACCGAAGCCTTTTAGTAAGGGACGGGATCAGACTCAGAACTCACTCAGGTAATCATTGGAATCCGGCCGAAACCTGCCTTCAATGCCAATCAAACGATCCCGTCGTCCAACGAGCCGAGTTGGGCTGAGCTATGTGTTATAAGTGGATTATTTCACCGATATTTGTCGTAATGGAAGCCTTCATGAACAGCATCCAGGTACACACTTCATCCGGACACTGCAGTCCGCCATCGTTCATATTGACGTTACGTACCTCGATAGATATCTTGGTGAAATAATGTTCCTCAAGAACAGCCCCACATCGCTCTGGTACAGTTCAAATGTGTCAGATCAGACCTGCATCCTTTAACCACTCAGCTTCAAGTCTCCTTTACGACCAATTTGTAACTTGTGACTTGCCACGTCTATTCGTGCGTCACATTGTTTAGTACAACCGAAAATACAAACTTCCAATTAGTAAAAATACGGTATATGGCACTTTTTCACTAGCAGTGTGGGGGGGGGGGGGACTCCTCAGAATATGTGCAAGAATAGGAAATTGTTTTCTTAAAACGTAGGTATCGATAAAAAATTAGCACGATTAGCGTTAAAAATATTTATTGCGCAAAGTTCATAACTGGAAGCCCAAAAGAAATGAATTTGCTTCGAGTTATGAATGCAATCGATCAAGTGCGAGTCGTTAAAACTGTTAGCTTTCTCTGACAAGCAATTTGCCAATTTCTACGGTATGAAAATAATTGAAGGTTCAACACGACAAATTGTGTTTGAAGTCCTTTGAATTGAACCAAAATGTTCCTGATTACATGAAAATTGGAGTTCCGTCCTGGTAGTAAATTTCGATGTTTGTTTTTTTGTAAGTTGCAGAACGAGTCAAATATTATGTTTGTTTTTGAAGCTGAGATCACGATTTGTTGCAAACGCGTTTCATAAAAGAGTGAAAAAAATGTAACACTTCATCACGACTTGTCTACGAACTTGACGACTTTGGGTAAATTTAAATGTCGAAGGAACGAGCTCGAAATTCAACATAATCTTGTGGGGGGTGTAACTGCGGGAGAAAAAAAAAATTAAAGATAAAATTATAGTGATGCGGGGGCGGGCACTTACTGACGAGGCTGCTAGCGCGTCGAATAAAGCGAAAGAAAACGCGAAACGAGTCAACAGAACCGAACTGACCGAAGGGTTCGTGGGGCCGGCATAGTATAGTCTCCGAGGGCTACGCCCCACCAACCCCCGGCAGGACGCTTTCCCCTTCTCAAGCGGCATTTCCTCAAGTCCTGCCAGAACCCACGACCCACGTGGAGGTCCCTCAAGTCCAAGGCCCAACACCCTACCCTGCCCAGGTCAGGTGCCCCTTTGTCTGTCGTTGACGACGAGCTCGCGCCGGCCAGTCTTCGGAGGGTCTCGCAAAATCCTTTGTTTGAACGGAGACGCTTTTTAAGAAATTTCTAAACTTAGGGGAAGTTTGACATATACCAATCTCCCTTGAGTTAAGATTTTTCATACATTTCTATTCACAGATCTCCCTTAAGCCCTTTCTTATCAAGAAATATTTAAGGTAGCTGCAAGGGTCTATCCAAGTCGCTTCTCACGCTTGTCTATAACAAACTTGTAGTTACCACGTAGACGTTTGTATGAGATTCGAAAGAAATTTCATTAGAATTGCTCATAAAAAATTTCACAAAATTGTCTTTTTGAAAATGTTTTGTAAAATTCGAAAGTAATTGTCGTGCATACGATCACTCCTATGATAGCGAATGATGATTCTAACGATAACAGAGGAGGGAAGTATGAAGGTACGAAAGACTGTCATTATGTGTGAAGCATTTTGATACATTTTGGTGCGTGGCCCGTGTGTGTGTGACTGTTGTTCGATTTGCGGGAGAACGGCGGATCCGATCGAGCTGGTTCTTTCTTTGTTTAATTCGTTATTTTGTGTAGACACCAAAATAAGGTTATGGGCGATTTCGGCAGAGGGGAAGGGGGAATGGGGGACGAAAATGTACCAAAAACTCGGGTTTTCGCATTTTTCTCGAAAACTGCTTTAACGATTTTGATTAAACTTTCAAATTATTTTCTACTAATCAATACCTAACTTTCCTTCTGTATACATATCTCCATGAAAATACGTTAAACGGAGATATAGGTCTATGAAGCAAAAATAGGTTTTTTACACTTTTTGGCTAAACGGCTTCAACGATTATCACCCAACTTTCAAGATGTTTTCAAATAGTCAATACCTACATATAGTTCTCAATAAATGTTCCTCTGGCCGTCCATTGATCAGAGATAAAAATCATAATGTGTCGAAAATAACGTTTTTTCGAACATTTCCGTAAATTCCAAGGTAACTGCTTCACCAGATGGGATCACTCTTATGGAGTATCTTCTAGCATTCTAAACCCACATTTTGTTCTTCGCAACTATTTCTGTATATATATATTTAACGGAGATATAAGCCAAGTTAACTGAGAAAAGGAGATTTGTCGAATATTAATTTATCGGTATTCCATTTTTCTCAAAAACAGCTTTAACGATTTCGATCAAACTTACGGAATACTCTCAGCTAACTAGTCCTTACATTTTGTTCTCCATAAATATATCTGTAGAAATGCGTTAAACGAAGATATAGCAGCCGTATATGTAGCTGGTGTTCGAACTTACGGGGGTGGCGGAAAGTTGTGTGTTGCTACGCACCGGTCGTTATGTACATCGCAGATAGCTGATTGGACTTTCATCCTGACTTTTTTGAGACCATAACCGTCATACGTGCTAGACTTATAGAGAACAAACTGCAGTAAAATCAACTTTTGTCGAAAATTTGTTATTTCATTGTGCTGCTCTCGTCAATTTGTCACGAGTCAACATTTTATAATTGCCTTACATCATTTGGATCTGTTGTCACGACAAATGTAATCAAAATTCCTTAAAGCCGCTTTTAAGAAAAAAATATTTTGGGTTTTGATCACTATGACAACTATAAAACACTGTACTACGAAGGGCGAAGGGATGTAAAAAAAGCGTACGATTTTCTAAGTCCAAAACGCGAAGAACGAAATTTCGTGGGAGGGAGGATTTTGATGTGGAAGTGAGCCCACAACGCGAGGACACGGCGTCTTCAGTTTAATTTAAAGAGCTCCACTTTCGTTTCGTGTCTTGTTGTGGACGCCAATTCAACTGAATTATGATGGAGGGAGGGTTGGGGGGCAAAATTCATCAAAGTTGTGTCTGCACCAACAACGGCAGGTGAACTCACTGGAACTACCAATCTAAATACATGACTCAATTGAATGCCGCCAATCAGATTGGAGGAGGAAAATATAAAATATCTGGTTCGTAGCAACACACAACTTTCCGCCACCGCCGTAAATTCCGCCGTACGGCGCACATTGCTGGAGAACAATAAATATTAGATGTATGTACCTAATGCGAAATAAACCACTTAAAATAAAACATACGCGCACACACGGACGACGCGCGGAAATTAGGGTTTTTGGACTCAATAGGCACTAAAACGTAAAAATCCGAAGAAAAGACCCAACTTTTGACACGATTACAATACTTTCCTTACTCTTTGGGTAGCGGGAAGTAAAAAAGTACATAGTTAGGTATTCTGGCAAAAATTACAGCGAGCACGGGCTCCAATCCAATGCCCAACTTTCGTCGAATTATGAATCTTCGTCTGTTACCCTTAGGGCCGGTTTATCAATTCTTTAGTTAAAACGTTGATTAGGTAGCGATCTGTTAACGGGAGAGAATCCCACAAACGAAGAGGCAACTTGGCAAGTTTTCATCCAAAACAATGTGTTGGAGAGTTGGTACCATTGGGCCACCTTCATTTGCCGTCTGTCGATTTCATTATTTGACATTTTCATTCGAATACCCAAAATATCATTTGCAGAATTGTTAAATAATATATTTGTGATCTTAAATGATACTTACTCCTCTTCTTATTGTGTAGCTCATTTTTCGTATTGTGATTATTTTTTTTAAGTGTTTGTCGTCGATTTTATAACTTTCCGTCGTGAGTGGGGGCAAACATAAGTAAAAAAAATGTTCCTTACAGAAAACATTGCGTGTATTATCCAAAATTAATCATACACCAAACAACTTCAAAAAAAATTGAAAAACGATACATGATGCTTCTCAATACCAAATGTTATTTTACACGGTTCACTTTTTCCTATAATTCCAACAGAATCAAAACAGAACTTCACAACAATCGTCTCGTCATACGTTCACGATACATGTCACTCAAGCAATGAAGTAATGTAAGAGCAACCCTGTAAATTTCATTTCTCTATCAGTTTCTACGTACACAGTTAGGAACACCATTTTGGTAAAAACCGTCGTACGTACGAGGGGATTAGGAAAGTTGTGATTCGTCGAACCAGTTTTTGGGACTAATGGAATTTAAACGTAAACATTCGATGAAAGCTCTAAATTACTTTTCGATCTTGACGTAAGTTATATCGCGCACGAATGTAACGTGGTAGGTCGATAAAATATTTGGTCTGTACTTACCGAGGCCGCAGAACCTGAGCGTTAGGAGTTTCTTCATTGACGAAATTGCGTGATTTCGATTACTTGGTGATTCAATCCGCGTTAGAATTAGCGAAAGTATGTAGAGCGTTGTTTCTTTCGACAATCGGAACCTAGTATGAAAATCTACGTCGTCGAGCGTATCAAAATACTCGATTCTCTGCCGGACCTGGTACGCGTTGATCTTTTCGTCGGAGAAATCAGAGTCTGTGAGCTCCCAGTCGGAGTCCATTGTTCATAAAATGATATTAAATTGAGTTAGCAGTATCCTAATCAATAACAGAACGATAATAATAATGTGATAACGAGAGCAGAAACGGAAACCGATCGAGGCGAGCGAAACACATTATTTGACAGACGGTCAGTTATCCGATAACTAAAGAGCGAAGAGACGAGTTAAAATATCTGGTGCGTTGCAACACACAACTTTCCTTAGCTCTACGTCAATTCACTACAAAATACAATTGTATTTCATCAATTCATTTATCACTCAGTTAATTTGAACTTGGTCAAACAACGCTTTACGGCAGCAGGAAGCGGTAGCGCTTACAGTTCCGGAATTTATTGTGCTGCTCGTACTCATTGCAGGACCATTATTGAGCAATTGGTACACAGATAATTAATGAGGCTGTAAACACGATTTTTTAAAAAAAGGATAGTAATCACTTTTGCAGAGTTATTGGAAAATAACTGTTAGAACTGGTAGTAACCGCTACGACAGTAGTTGAAATTCAGGAATTTCTGGAGTCAGCCCCATGTATCTCATGGGCGTTTTCAAACACTCACCCTTTAGGTATTGGATTGCACTACAATACCAACTTTTTTTTAACATTCTACAAGAATTCCATTGGAGTTTATAAGGCAAAAACAGCGCGAAAAACGCTTATGGTCGAAAATTTTGATGATTTATTGTGCTGCTCTCGTCATTTTCCCACGAATGAGAATTTTATAGTATCATTGCCTGATTGAGAGCTACCAATATAAAAAATGTAATTAAAATCGTTAGAGCCGTTTTTGAGAAAAAAATTTGGTGTTTTGATCACTATGATGACTATAGTTAACTTTCGGTGGATTTTGCCCATACCCTCATTATTGCGTCCCATGGTAACCTGTAGGCTAGACATCATTTTACAGCTGATTTGGTACGGTGGTTTTCTCTAAAAACTGCGCTAAAATCGACTTCGTCGAAGGTTTTGGTAATTTATTGTGCTGCTCTCGTCATTTTCCCACAGATGGGAATTTTATGGTATAATTGCCTTATTGAGAGCTATCAATATAAACAATTTAATCAAAATCGTTAGAGCCGTTTTTGAGAAAAAAAATATTTGGTGTTTTGATCACTATGATAACTATAGTTAACTTTCGGTGGATTTTGTTCATACTCTTATTTTGGCGTCCCATAGTGATTTCCGGGCTAGATATCAAGTTTGAGCTGATTTGGTACGGTGGTTTTCTCTAAAAATCGTATACAGACACACATACACACACACAGACACACAGACCATTTTCCCAAATAGTGTTTTTCGGACTCAGGAGGGTCTGAAACGTGAAGATCTGAAGAAAACTCAAAATTTTTTTTTCAGCCGATTACATAACTTTCCTTTCTACTTCGTAGAGCCAAGGAAAGTAAAAATTACTAACAGCTAGCGCTAACGTCAAAGTGAATTGATGAACGCGTCTTCGGGAGTTAATGAAAGATTTGACTTAGTCAGCCTTTAGTCGAGCTAGCAAATGACAAATCGGCCCTTAGAGTACGATCACTGGGGGTGCCTACAATGGGAGTCAGGCAGTACACCTCACCCCTTATGCTTTCAAGCAAAACTAACTGAAGGTAACTTAGAGAAAGTACTGCAACTGCTGTATTTATGGAAAGCCTTTTTGAGTAGGGAAGTAAAATAATGAGAAAAATGTTTCAAGCACTTTTTTTGGCGATACTACTTTCAAATAGTTTTATGTACTTTCAGGTAGTGTGTAGGTCGTTAATGCAGCCTCAATTCTCGATTTACAGCTAGAAGTGTAGCGCTCTTTCTTCGGAAATCGGTCACATTTCCAAGAAGTGACCAATTATTATTAGTAAAATAACTTCTACCGAATAGCCAATTTCTCTGACATGGTCGAGCGTATCGATTGCACTCGTATTCCCGATTTGCCGCAGATGGATTTTACTTTGAATCGTGAAAATAAACGTTTCAGATATTTTAACCATTTTTCGCAATGTTAAAAAACATTTTGTTGTTTCCCGAGCAGACAGGTCAATTCGATTATAACAAACCACTATCCATGCAGCGTTCGCTGAATTCTGCAGCAATCTCCTCCCCGTTCTGGTTTCTGCAGATTTTTTTATTTCGGCACGTGTGTGAGCTTCTTCAACCTGACATACTCCTCGGCTGAGAAGCCGATTCTTTTCTTTTCAGCGCCCGTTATTTGTTACCTGCCAATAAACCCACGAGGGGAATCGAAAGTACGTGTCATATGCTAGTTTTGGTATGGCGAAATAGTAGAATCGAGATGAAACGGCAAAACCAGATGACATTCAACTAAAAGATGCGAATGTTGCGTTATTGCCGAAAATGTTCGGGTTGTAGACAGGGACATGGTGGTTCAGTGGAAAATGAAAAGAGTGGTAGGGGTTTTAAGCTACTGGAAAGCCCAATTTGAGCTCGCCGCAAGGATTTCGGGAAAGTACGAGCCGCAGTTAACAAAGCGAACGGTTTCTATTGTATCGGACGTGAATGAAAAGGAAACGAGTTACAGATTCTTAACTTGGAGAATCGTTAACAGAAAACGGGGAAAACGCCAATTGGGGACATCGGCTCGCAAGAGGCAACAGACACAAAACCACAATCGCTAACGCTCGGAATCGACTAGGGATTTATAACCAACGTTGAATTTTGCAATAGTAACTAAGCACTATTCGAAGAAGATGGGCGTAGGAAATAGTGGATTTCTTTGAAAAATACTTTAGACATTTTTCAGTTGGTATTTTCCCAAGGTGCGACTTCAAAACTCCGGTGGAAAAACTCGAACTTATTGTTCATCCCTTTCGGGATATTCCCAACTTTACACCCGATGTCTCTGGTGCGGAGTTTTGAGAGCCAGTTAGGATGAATGAAAAGCTTTCTCTAGGTCGACGTTTTTATTAAGCATCATCATGGCTGTAGGATATCACAGCATGCAGTTCAATGTGCCTCTATAAGTTCGTTATAATTTATTGTAACAATCGCCTGCTGTGATATCCTACAGCCATGATGATGCTTAATAAATTAAACGAAACGTCGGCCAAGAGAAAACTTTTCTTTCAACCTGACAGGCTCTCATGAATCCACACCAGAGTTAACTTCTACTGACAAGAACGACCCCACATCGCAATTACACCCGATATCTTTACTTCATTTTTTCTTCCCTTAGTCCCTTAGGAAGGAAACTTATGTAACGTTTTCTTCTTTTCTTGATTTGAGTTCGAAAATGGTCAGTGCGTTATCCGGGGGATTTGAGTTTGAGCAAATCTTCAACAAATTCAATCGTTTTGGGCACAAAACGGAGCGGATGTGGGCAAACGCTTCTGAGAAATATCTGGTGCATTGCAACACACAACTTTCCTTAGCTCTACAACAATTCACTTTGTACATGGCTAATTCTATTTAATCAATTTATTCAGTTCCATTGAACTTCGTCAAACAACGCTTTACGGCAGCAGGAAGCAGTAGAGCCTACAGTTCTGGAATTTATTGTGCTGCTCATACTCATTGCATGACCATTATTGAGCAATTGGTATACAGAAAATTAATGAGGCTGTAAACACGAATTTTTTGAAGGAGGATAGTAATCACTTTTGCAGAGTTATTGGGTAAAATAACTGTTAGAACCGGTAGTAAGCGAAACGGCGATAGCTGAAATTCAGGAATTTCTGGAGTGAGCCCCATGTGTGTGTTCTTTAACATTCTACCAACATTCCAGTGGGGTTTATAAGGAAAACCACGCGCTAAAAACGCTTTTCGTAGAAAATTTTGATAATTTATTGTGCAGCTCTCGTCATTTTCCCACAAATGGGAATTCCACAGTATAACTGACGTATTGAGAGCTATCAATATAAAAAATTTAATCAAAATCGTTAGAGCCGTTTTTGAGAAAAAAAATATTTGGTGTTTTGATCACTGATAACTATAGTTAACTTTCGGTGGGTTTTATTCATATCCTTATTTTGGCGTCCTATGGTAACCTGCAGGTTAGATATCAAGTTTGAGCTGATTTGGTTTGGTGGTTTTCTCTAAACATCGTTCACAAACACACGTACACACACACAGATTATTGTCCCAAATAGTGTTTTGCAGACACGTTCAGGAGGGTCTGAAACGTAAAGATCTGAAGAAAACTCAAAAAAAAAATTTCAGCCGAATACATAACTTTCCTTTCTATTTTGTAAAGCCCAGGAAAGTAAAAAGATCGCGCCAGTTCACGCCAGAGAGGGCGGTATCATCTGCAAATAGGAAGGGTGTCCCCAGATTGGATACCGAGGAGAGAGAATTGATGTAAATGAGGAACAAAACTGGGCCTAATGTACTCCCCTGTGTGACACCATAATCTATGTTCTTTGGCTCTCCTACGTAATCCTCAATTGAGACGACCTGCCGTCGGTCCCTAAGGTGACTCGAAAATCAGGCAAGACTTGGTCTGCAGATACGGATAGTTTGCGTACGTTCTATAAGAAAGGATCGGTCAATAGAATTAAAGCCGTTGGATATATCAAGACGGACAAGTATCCCTTTGGAGGAAAGGTCAAAAAGGGCGTCCTCTACCTTCCATTACAAAACCCACACAGGTAGGTGCTCAGATCGTTATTCCCTTCATGATAAATCACTAAACTCTGTTTTACCCATTTTTCGAATGTTTTTAATAACACGCTGAGCATGGAAATGAGACGAAAATTATTTGAGCCAGTTTTGCTACCACCTTTTCGCAATGTTTTTAACTTTTTGAGGGTCGGGGACTTATCGAATGCTCGCGAACAACTGGAGTGCTCAGGCAGTGTGAACGGGAACTCGTTGAGTGTAAACCCGCCTTAAGAGGGAAGCTTTACCTGCCCGATCCATAACCGTTACCTCTCCACCATTTTAGCCACGTAAAATCTTAAAGTCGGCAAAGAGCAATAACCTCTCGAGACGCGCAAAAGACGGGAAATGAAGGTGAAAAGCTGCGATTCGTATCACCAGGGATTTCCCTTTCATTCATTTCCATCGTCCTGGATTAAGGATTACAAGGTCGTTGGTCTTGGGCCAAAGCTTTCTCTGTTGGCACGGGTTTATCGTTGCGAAAGAGAACTTGTCAGAGGTGGAGTTGTTAAACTGCACAGAGAAAGAAAGGAGTTGGCAAATTGGTTTCACAGAACTTCAACCTATCGAGCGCGCGCTCGGCTTTCAGTAGGCACTTTTTAAGGGCAATCTTCCAGTCTGTTCAAGATTCTGAAAAAAAAAACAACGAAATTCAACTTGCGCTGTGTTTTATCAAAGTCCGGGGACATTTGGGAAACTTATCACGGATTTCCCATTGCTTATTTCTTCACCCAAAGGACAGTGCAGTTAAACAACGCTGCTGTGTTATTACACAACCGTTCATTGTTCTCATGCAAAGGTCGACGTTGTCTCACACCTCCGAAACCCATCCTACTCGGTTCAGCATCGACAAATATGAAGAAAACGATGCCGAACAGGGCGATATTCCGAGAAAACGGCCTAAATTTCGTTAAAAAGTCAAATTTCTGAGGGGGGGGGGGGAGTCGTAAACAAATTTCCTGACTGAAAACGTTTGTGTGTTATTATGTTATCAAAAGTGGATTCCTTCGTTTTCAAGCCTTTCTGATCCGGAAAACCCGAATTTTGACTCGTACTCTGCGCGACGGACGAAGTCAGGAAGTTTTTTGCAATTGATTGCCGCCGCCTTTTTATATACTAGGCTCTACCAAGTTACGTAACCGGCTGAATTAAAATCTTCACCTTTAAGGCGTATTGAGTCAGAAAAGAGCTGTTTGGAAAAATGATCTGTGTGTCTGTAAACGTGATTGAGCGAAAATTGCTGGTTACGATGGGACGCCTAAATAAAGGTACCAGCAAAATCCGCATAAAAGTAACTATAGTTATCATAGTGATCAAAAACGCTAATTAATGACACGACAATGCTATAAAATTCGTGGGAAAATGACGAGAGGAGCACAACAAATTATCGAACATTCCTACGAAGATCGTTTTTAGCGCAGTTTTTGCTAAACTCCGCTCAAATGTTACTAGCATCTTCAGAAAAATTCAGGTGGTAGGTCAATCAATTACCCATATGACGAGTCTTTACTAATATACGAGCTACTCTAGGGATTCCGGAATTAGTCCAATAAACGGCCATATAATAATTCCGGAATCCCAACCCCCGCCGCTTCACTTGCTACCATTTCTCTCAGTTTTTCGTTATTACCACTATCGGTTTCAATAAAATCGTGTGTACAGTCTCATTAATGCATTGTGTACTAATTGCTCTATAACGGTCGTGGCACGAGCAGAAGCATCACAGTAAATTCCGGCGTCGAAACACCATGTAGAATGGTGTTGCTGGGCGCACGAGTAGGGGAGCTTGAAACTGAGAAATAAATGAACGTGGTGAGCGGGAGTGAAGACCGTATTACACTTGACAGAGAGAGAGAGGGAGAGAGAGAGAGAGAGAGCGAGAGAGAGAGAGAGAGAGAGAGAGAGAGAGAGGGAGAGAGAGAGAGAGAGAGAGAGAGAGAGAGAGAGAGAGAGAGAGAGAGAGAGAGAGAGAGAGATGACTTATTGTTGGGAGGAGCTGTGTGTTGTAGAGAAAAATTGAGGGGTGGGAAAAGATCGTTGGGAAAGCCCAGAAAGAGGGGAAATCCATTGTCACTTGGAAATAATTGAGGGGCTGGGCTTTCCACAGGTACAAACAAAAGGGTTGAGATAGAAAGGTGTTTGGAGAAATAATTACTTTCTAAAGGGTCAGTGAGTACCTTTAAATGCGGACGTTCTGAGGTCAAAACCCCATCTAATTCGGCTTGTGCTGAACAGGTGTTGTAAACATAACGAAAAACATATTTCATTAGTTTCTACAGTCTAGGGAATCGCCGAATGCACGCGAGGCCCATGGAACGTTGTGTGATGCGTCGCAGCAGCTATTTTGCTTTTCTGGTTCTATGGAGTAGAGGAAAGTTATATTATAAAATTATTTAAGTTAATTAATTCAAAACCTACTGAGTACGAAAAACACTGTGAAAATGGTCTGTGTGTCACTAAGCGATGAGGTCTCCAAGATGTGTTCAGTTTAAGTCGCTGAATCATTTGGTGCAGGTATGTCCGCGTACTCATGGGGGCCGTGTGACGACGCAGTTGCTGGTGTATTGTCATCTGAGGGCTGGGAAGCGGAGGGAGTGAGGACACTACTAGATGTTCCGTGGGGAAAGACTGAGGCCTGACATCATCGCCGTCGGTCCCAATCAGTCTGCAGTGATCCTGGATGTCCATCTGGCAGGAGGGATCTTGCGCTAACTTGGCAAGCCCTATGGCAGTTTCAGAAGCTCGTGGAGTGGAGGCAGGTAATAGCAGAGTTACAGCATTGACTGAGTCCTGGCGCAGCGTGGGTCCAAGAAGAGTGCTGAGGAGATGCGCCGGCTGGGTGTGTCAGCAAATGTTCTCCGAGGTACCACCACTTGCGTATTGCTGGGGTCGTTCCTGAACTGATGGTCGTTCTATCGTGGAACATTGTCTTAGCCTGCTTCTCTTCCTTCTCCCAGTCACTCTATCTCTAGAACTGGCCCTTTTCATTTAACTTTATTTATTTAGTTTCGTTGTTCGCTAACGAGACGTTAGCATATTTAATCCTGCCCAACAGTCGAGTGAGACAATTAGTCAACACGCTCTGCCGAGGGAAACTGTACACTAGTCATCCGAAACGCATTTAGAAGGAGCCATTGAATAACCACGGCCTTCCCCGGAACCAAATGAGGTTAACCTAATGACCAAAGGAACGATAGAATCAGATAAACCGAGCGGCTGAATCATAAGGTTCCCGTTACGGGAATTGTTCCTGCAGCGTTCATTGACGAAACGTAATTAATTTCTTTGTTTACCCATGATTCGAAACATAATTCGTCGTTCGAAGTTCAGACGTCCAAACGCTTCCAACTGTAATTAAATTTACGAAGATTCCGAACAAATAAGTTCTGAGTTCTGACATTTACCGAAACGTAACGCATTTGCTCCGCTTAACTGTCACCCAAAAGCGTCAGTTTCTTGTCAGTAAAGAGCAACGCAGGAGTGTGGCGAGCAGACAGTTAAGTACGCCCCTGAGGGTCCGCGCGAGGACTTCCACCGCGCACTATGTTTTGAGTTATGTTCGTATCTTTCGGAATTTCCACAGTTCATTAAATTTTATCGCCCTAGCAACTAACACCACTTATTGGTTTGCCCCTACTTACTTCACGGTCTTCATTGAGTATCCAAAGTACGCGTAATGTCAAAAAAAAACGTTTTGAGTAAAGTTCGTATTTACTATGCAGAAATTGTAATAGAAACCTGTCTGAAATTTCGTGAATTTTATATCCGCCGTTACATTGCTGACCTGTGCCCTACAGCGACTTCATAGGCTGGTTGAAGTTAATCCTTTGCGGGTTTCAGACATTAAATGTGAATTGACCAATGGTGAGAAATCTAATCAGTTCATATTAGCAAGGAGGATCTACAGGGTCGTTGTGTAAATTAAGGCTGTTTGCCGGAAGCCCAAAATCAGCAAGAGGGTCGTGCTCCACTCAGACGTCAGATTGGCTGCTAGGGTTGTTCCTGATCCATTCAAACGGTTTCCAACGCACGAAAAATGAAACTGAGCTTCAAGAACCATTTAAAAAGGCTTCAGCTCTTAACATCCGTGAATAGTTTTTCTTCAAAGATCTCTATTTCATTATCGATCCTGTTAGCTAATTTCATGGTTCCCCGGATTGTGGCTGCCCGTACAGTTAATGCAACAAAATTAGGAAGACACGCAGATCTTGTTCATCACCAGGATTTCCATATTGGTGAGTTGAAAAAAAGGGATGCAGTAATAGTAGCTCTGCTGCGAGGTATTTCCTTTCAGCCCACGTGAATTCAATGAGGAGTTCATCCAGATGAACGGATTAGTTGTGTATCGACTCTGTAAAGCAAAAGGAGTCAAGGAGTTTAGACTGAAAGTACACGGGAAAATATATTGATAACGTCGAAGCTGCTTTGCCAACCAAACTACAGATGGCGAGGAATAATTCTAGAGTGTTTAGAAGATACACAGTTGAAAATGATTATATAACGATTTATTGTTCCCAGCATGATTGCACAATTTGACGCAGCCTCACACCTCTCCCATTCGATTCAGCATCGAAACGATACGAAACATGACTTCACTACAACGGAACTACGAAAGTAGGTATTTTCCAGACATCACACAACATTCCTTTCCTCTACGTAGTTTTATCGCAATAACACTATGAATTCGGTCAAATGGAACGAGTCTCAGAGGTGTACAACTGCGCCTATACCGAAAACAGTGAAATCACAGTAATTAAAGCCAGCCAAAGTATACTAATTTAATGAATTCGCGGGACAACGCAGCGAACGTAAACGTTTCATCATTTGCACTCCTTCTCGTCTCAGTCCAATCACGTCACGTTGTGTCAATTGCCTAAAGGCGCCTACAGGCGGCTGGAATATGCAATTTTTATCGTACCGTTGTAGTCAGGTCATGTTTCGCATGGTTTACTGGTATTTTTTGATGCTGAATCGTATGGGATGGGTATCAAAGGCGTGAGATTACGTCGAACTGTGCAAGAGAATAATAAACCGTTGAGCCATAATTTGCAGCGTTTTTTAAAGGAATAATCATCTTTCTAGAGTCGTCGGGTAAAAACGTTTAGAAATGGTGGTGGTTCCAATTCCGGAATTTCTGGACTAGCCTCTATATATCGTATGGGCCTTATTAAACGCTCATCGATTGGACTAGCATTTCAATTTTTTGGAAGACCCTAGTAACATTTGAGTTGAGTTTATTAGGAAAAAACTGCTCTCAAATTTTTTGTTGAAATGTTTGGTAATTTATTGTGCTTCTCCCGCCATAGCTTGGAATTCTATGGCATTGTCTACTCATTAGGAGGTGTTTGTTCGTATATACAACAAAGTCGTTAGAGCCGTTTTTGATTTGTTTAAATGTTGGATGTTTTGATCACTATGATAACTACAGTTAGTTCTGGGTGGATTTTGCTCATACCCTTCTTTTAGCGTGCCATGGTGACCTGCGGGCTAGATATCAAGTTTGAGCTGATTTGATACGGTCGTTTTCGCTCAATCGTTTTCACAGACACGCAGACCATTTTCCCAAATATTGTTTTTGTGATTCAGTAGGCTTTGAAACGTCTGACGAAGATCTGACGAGAACTCACAAGTTTTTTTTTTCAGCCGATCTCATAACATTCCTTTCCAGTTCGTAGGGGCAGGGAAAGTAAAAACCCTGCAAATTATTACACAATGGTTTATTATTCTCATGAACAGCTTGACCTAGTATTACTGCTTCCCCATCCCATTTGATTCAGCATCGAATACTAGTAAACCCTACGAAACATGACCTGCTTACAATGGAACTACTAACGACGAAACGTTGACTTCCACTGTAGTTCCCGCGTTGTACTGCGTTTCGTTAATTTTTTTAACCATTTTTTGCCCATAACAACGATGGACTTCGTCCGATCGAATTGCCGGGATGGCAAGCACAACTAGATACCAAATGGGATTTTTGTGCGAAAGAACGAATTTTTACTTTCCGCTACCCGAAGGGAAGGAAAGTATAGTAATCGGCCCAAAAAAAAAAGTTGGGTTTTCTTCAGATCTTTACGTTTCAGACCCTACTGACTCTAAAAAACCTAATTTCGGAGAGAGGTCCGTGTGTATGTCTGTGTGTATGTCTGTGTGTGTGTGTGTCTGTAGTTCGATTTGCGGGCGAACGGCTGATCCGATTGAGTTGGTCCTTTTTTTGTTTTGTTGGTTTTTTTTGGAAGACACCAAAATAAGGTTATGGGCGATTTGGGCGGAGGGGAAGGGGGGGGGGGGGACGAAAATGTACCAAAAACTAGGGTTTTTCGCATTTTTCTCGAAAACGGCTCTAACGATTTTGATTAAACTTTCAAATTATCTTCTCCTAATCAATACCTAACTTTTCTTCTCCATACATATCTCCATGAAAATACGGTGAACGGAGGTATGGGCCCCTGAAGCAAAAATAGGTTTTTTACGCTTTTGGCAAAACGGCTTCAGCGATTTCCACCAAACTCACAGGATGTTTTCAAATAGTTGATACCTACATATTCTTCTCAATAAATGTTCCTGTGACGGTCCATTGAACAGAGATAAAAATCAAAATGTGTCGAAAATAACGTTTTTTCTAACATTTCCGTAAATTCAGGGTAACTTCTTTACCAGATGTGATAAATTCTAATGGAGTGTCTTTAGTCACCCATACCAACATTTCGTTCTCTATAATTATTTCTGTATATATATGTTGAACGGAGATATAAGCCAAGTTAACACAAAAAAGGAGATTCGTCGAACATTAATTGATCGGTATTCCAATTTTCTCAAAAACGGCTCTAACGATTTCGATCAAACATTCGGAGTACTCTCAGCTAACTAGTCCCTACATTTTGTTCTCCATAAATGTTCCTGTAAAAATGCGTTGAACGAAGATATAGCACCCGCCTATGAAGGTGGTGTTCGAACTTACAGGGGTGGCGGAAAGTTGTGTGTTGCTACGCACCAGATATTTTAGACCACGGTAAAGGCACAAAACGGCCCGGACGGCGGACGGACATTGCAAATTTGGAATCTCCAAGTCTTGAAACATAAAGTATCAAGTATTTTGAGGGGGGGTTGTAAAAACGTTTTCGTGACCGAAAACATAGGGTTATTATTCAGAATGAATAATAAACCAAATTATATCAGGAGTGCCGCATCACACAACTTTCTTTAACTCTACATAATTTCAATTTTATCAATTTATTTTTCACTCAGTTCGTTTGAATTTGGTAAAACATAACTTCACAGAACGTGATGGCGCTTGCAGTACAGGAATTTATTCTGCTGCTCGTACTTATGGCCTGGCTGTACCATGGAACAGATAAAAACCTAATGTGTCGAAAATAATTTTTTTTTGGAGATTTTCTCCATTTCAATAGTAACTGCCTCACTGGATTTGATCAATATTCTTCTAGAAACATATACCCACATTTTGTTCTGAGTAATTATTTCTGCATCTATCTGCTGAACGGAGATATAAGCCAGGATAGCTCGGAAAACAAGGTTCGTCGAACATGAATTCATCGTTTTTCCAATTTTCCCAATAACGGCTCTAATGATGTCGATCAAAGTCACGTAGTACACTCAGGTAACTACTACGTGCAATTTATTGGCGTTGAACGAAGATACAGCGCCTATGTGTAGCAGGTCGTCGAATTTAGGGCGATTGCTGCGCGGTTGAATTTTAGGCGTGCACGTAATATCCACAAGTTTTCATTCCTTTGAATATAATTCGTCGTATTCGTGGACTATGGCCACTGAAGGTGCCTCAAGTATTAGTCAGGTGGTAATTGGCACGTGGATTACTCAACTCCCAAGTTAATTGACTGAGAGGAACTAACTGAACTTCGCCTTGAAGAAACTACTGCAAAAACAGCATATCCGCGATGTTCTTTGTTCTGTGTATTGTACCCTTTGGGGTCTTTGTTTGAACGAACCAGTTCACTCTCAAATTGGAGAATCCCAAAAGGGGGAGTGGAGAAATAATTTCAATAATGATTGTCCTCGTGCAGAAGCGAAAAAACGCACTTCATTCACTAACTTATTTAATAAAATTGTCTACTGCTATGGGAAGTCGAGCAGCAACTAATTGATAATTGGTTTGGGGCATTTGCCTTCCGCTTCCTCGAACCATTCAAGGAATTGCTTGAGGTTCAAGGACCGATTGGTCGGTGGACGTGGAGTTGAGAGCCCTTCACTTGGGTGGTGGCTCCCGGAGGAAAAGGCAATCGCTTCTTCTCGGATTTCAAATACGCGAGTCACGCGTGTTTCTCGGGCAGCCCGGATTTTGAAAACGACGGCGAACGAAATTCTTCCTTCTCCTTCCGGGTTCAAATCGTTAGGGAACGTACTGTCGAGTAACGCGGGTGTGACAGGAAGAACATGAGAAGGGAACCAAGACCTCGGTTTTTACACAACCTCGGTTTCTTGAACAGCCGCCTCCGTCAGAGTGAATTTGGACAACCCGGATATTTCGAGCATTACTCTGGTTATCGAAATCGAGATGTTAAATTGAGTTAGTGCGTCAGGTCTTCGGATGCAGTTGTTAAAACAACATCCGGTGGGTGGCATCACGCCAATTTCCTTCCCCAATCTGTAGATATCTGTATCGTTTTTTAGAATCTCAAATGTCTTTTCAAGTTTTAAAGTTCATTGCTTAAACTGCATTTCTAACACACTTTTAAAGTAAACCGTGCACGACGTACATTGGCAACCTCGTCTCCTTTCTGTACCACTCCGAGGACCTATGTACCTGGGTTTCCTTGGTGTGAGGTTCCCAATACGCCACACTACTCTCGCTCAAAGCGCAAGACAACCTTTAGGTCTATTCCTACAACCTCTTCGGGATGGAAGAAACGTCCCTCAAGCACGCTACAGCCAGCTCCTCGCATGTTTAGGTGCCAGTGCCTCGTACACTCCCTCTATACTGAAGGCTGCTCTAGATACCTTGCGAGTCTAATGAGTAACCTCGATGGCCTTTGGCCAAGAAGCACTTGGTAGTGTCGGATTTTTACCAACTAAAACTCCTCCTCCGCGGTTGTCAATCAGGTCGTTCTAACCCAGAATAGGATGGGAGGACATCCTGCAATACGCAATGCGAAGCTTGGGGTTCGGCTTAACGATGGTGGGTGCCTGCCGATGGTTAGCGTGGGATAAGAGAGTAAGGCTTACAAGCAACGTACGAGGGGTTGGGGGTGCAGTCTGCGAGGCAGTTTATGGAATCATCTTTTAGAGAAGGGAGTCCTGTTTCCTTGGGTATCTGTGAGTTTCTGATGTACTAGGGTGTGCCAAGAGCTCTTCAAAGGGACTTCAAGTAGGTACTTTCCAATTTGTTAACAGAGAACGCCGTACGACAAACAGGAATGGCGTAGATGCCAATACACGGGTCTTTATGTTATTTAAGAATGTCTTGAGCATGTACTTGCATATGTCAGTTGTGTTTCCTATCGAAGATGACTCTGAGGTACCTAGCTTGGTTGTTCCATTCAACGGCATGACTACCGAGACGGATGTCGGGTGGGGGGAGGAGAAGTTGCGTTGTGAGAAGAAGATTGCCTCAGACTTGGCTTCAGTCAAGCTGAAACCCCATTAGTGATACCTGCTGAGCAAGGTTGGTAAGGACTTATTCAAGACAGTAGAGCAGTGTAGCTTGGTTTTGGAAGTTTAGAGGGGAGCTACGTCATCTCCGTATTGAGCTATGGGATGGGATGTCGTGGTAAAATATGCAGGAGCTTCGGTCTCTGGAGGGCACTCATCGTGGTGGACTGTGCAGCGGAGAGTGATTTGCCTACTCAGGCACAGAAGGTTCGGTTGGAGATGCAGCAGAAGACCAAGCCGATGAGCTATGAGGGGCAACGTAACTTGATGATTTTGTAGATGAGGCCTTTGTGCCAGACTCTGTTGAAGGCTTGTTGTGCGACCAACGGGAGCGAGGAAGTGTGCCGTCTCTTGATGCGATTTTCAGCGATGAATTCTGCAACTCTTAAAAGTTGGCGCCAGGACCCATCATGGTATCTGAAGCCATGCTGGAATCTTCTTCCATTCCTGCAAATGGCTCAGGTCTCACCGGGATCGGTGCAGGCCCGTGCCTCGCCAGTTTATCGGCCCTTAACAGTCTTCATACATTTTAGATAATATTGCCCACTCAACAACAAAGTGAAGTCGACACTTATATCGCATTTTCACGAATACATAACTTCAGTCTCGAACAGCACCACGGCTCCAAATAAGCAGATTGGTGTGACCCCTCTCCCCTCCTCGCTGACAAACACGGAACTAAAATGTGTCAGAAAAGCCCTGCTTACAAAATACCAGTGGACATTTTGAATTTGGGCCAGAAAAATATTTCATTCCCTCGAAGAAAATTTCGACGGCATCAAGCTAACTTGCGGCTATCACGTTTTGGTCGATCGTGTTATAATGATATCTTGGCGGTTCTACTGAAGTAGTTCGATGACGGGTAGTGGTTGACACCCAATCAAGTTCAAACTCAGAATAAAAAGAAATGAAATTCGCCGCTCGCGTTTGAGAAGTTGAACGCTCATATGAATTCCAGTGGCGGCTCTAACAACTTCCTTCTGAACGCACGTCAATTTTAGATAACGTCTGAACTTCCGTGGAAAGCAATTACTCAAGTTGCTGCCTTTCATCTGACCAACTCCTGTAGATTTCCGGCCGTTGAATCGTTGAGCGATTTGTGCGCTCGTGAATCATTCACAGTTGTATCAGCCAAAGTGTTCTCAGATTATCGTTTCATGGAACGCTCTACGCGCTAAGTTACTGGTTCCGCGTCATATACCCGTCCGAAGGCGATGCGTTGACGCTTTGTTTCACGCACAGGCTGATACACACTTCCTCCACCGACAACCGGTCAGTCTGAGCTCGCATGTCCTCGTGTGTATGTTTGTATCATGAGAAAAAAATCCGTTTTTTTCGTGTAAAAAATCAGGACCAACCCATCACAAAACTTTCCCAACCGCCGCGGGCATGCTGAAGCTTTTATCTAGCGCCGAAGGTTCATCAAATCGGCGGGTGTCTATTTCTCGATCTGACG